>CM050335.1:7065000-8265000 GCA_027405865.1 Salix purpurea
CTGGAGGGATGCCCTCCTTATCCTGGATTTTGGCCTTGACATTATCAATGGTGTCGGAGCTCTCCACCTCCAAGGTTATGGTCTTCCCGGTCAGAGTCTTAACAAAGATCTGCATACCACCTCTAAGTCGAAGAACCAAGTGGAGGGTGGACTCCTTCTGGATGTTGTAGTCAGCAAGTGTGCGTCCATCCTCTAGTTGCTTCCCAGCAAAGATCAACCTTTGCTGATCTGGGGGGATCCCTTCCTTATCCTGGATCTTAGCTTTTACATTGTCGATTGTGTCAGAGCTTTCCACCTCAAGGGTGATGGTCTTGCCAGTGAGAGTTTTCACAAAAATCTGCATCTGGTCACATATAACAAACACACAGATTTAGCCAACCTTAATTACACTTGGGGGGCTGTTTTTCACAGCTCCACAAATTCATCATGTGTTAATGGATCCTACAATATTATAAATAAATAAACATATCCACCACGCAGATTAAACAGATTTCATAAAATCAATCACAACATCACCACCAACCCCTCTAAGATAAATATAAATAATAGCCCTAGAAATAACTAACACTAAAGCCTTGGCTGGGTTAATCTTGCAGACCATCAACAAAATCTTTCACATATCAATCAATCCAGCTACCCTCAAAAGAAAGAAATCGATCATAACGGAAGCTTACACCCAACCCACAAAATCATAAGAGTTGATAAAAAATCACGCCTTTTCCAAATAATAATTAAATATTTTTCAAGAAATAACCTGCAAAATTATCTGTCTTCTTGAACCAAATTTAAAGCAGTCATTAAGTCCCTAAAGAAACAAAATCCAAAGAGAGAGAGAGATCGATCCTTTGAAAATCGATAAAAATCAACAAAAAGGAAACGATTTCTCATCAAATCGGAAAAAAAAATCACTCAATCACTCCAAAGATTACGCAATTAACCTATATTAAAAAGAAACCTAGAAAGGAAACATACATTGAGAGATTGAGATTTGAGAGAGAGGCGAGTATAGGAATATTTTTGTATTCTGTATTGTGAGATAAAACGAGGCTGGAGGCTCTAATTTATAGTAGAAATTATATAGGCAGTTACGAGAATACCCTGGAGAAAACGAGAGGCTATGCACTCTTTTCTGGCGTGTGTGTTTGCACGCGCTCATCCCATTCGACCGACAGAGAGTTTTTTTTTTAAAAAAAAAAAATAGTGGTGCTTTTTATTGCTAATTTATGTGGTCATATTGATGTAGCGTGTTTTCCTCTGCCTTAAAGTTTATTTTATTTTTAAAAATATTAAATTAATATATTTTAATGTAAAAACTAAAAATAAATTAAAAATTTTAATTTAAAATAATCTAGAAAATAACTTGATATAAAAATAAAATAAAATAATCAAAAGAAAATCAAAAGAAATCAAGAAATAAAAAAATAGTATATAGTTGTGGCCAACAATAAGCTTTTTATAAGAAGAATATAAACTTTTATTTAATGAAAGGAAGGACTTTATTCTAAAAAACAATTATCAACTCTAATATATAAAAAATTGAGTCCGACATCATCCGTTGACAGGAGAAAAAGCAGTGGGCGAGAAGCCATTTTCGTGGCAACACCGCCATTGATGGTTGCTATCCTTATCTTCCTCTCTTTATTTTCTTAAAGAAGCATCTTATCCTTAAAGAACATTGGAGGAGGTCCTTCGTGGTAGTTCTTAATCTGTGTGCAAATTTTAAATTTTAAATTTTAAATTTTAAATTTTAAATATTTTAATTTGAAAGAATATATTAAAAAATAATATAAATTATATTATAAAATTATATTATGGATAATCAACAAGGACAGGACCTGGTTCGTTGGTGTTGGTGTATGTTGAGTGTTAGAGAATAATATAAATCATATTATGGAGTCTCACTTATAAGCTTAAGTTTTTAGGTGAGATGGTTCCTTAACATGGTATCAGAGCCTTGTTGACCCAGCAGTCACGAGTTCGAATCCCACCACCCTCATTCTATTTGATAAAAACCAAGCACAAGGTGATGTGAGTCTGTGCAAGTTTCAAGCTCAAAGGGTTTTCACTTGAGAAGGTGTGTTAGAGAATAATATAAATCATATTATGGAGCCTCACTTACAAGCTTAAACTTTTAGGTGAGATGATTCCTTAACATTAGCACTGCCAACCAGAAACATAAATGTTGTCCAAGTGCTTAGCCATCCACAGCTTCTTGGCCATCTCATTCGAGCCATAGCATTGCTTTAAGTTGCCTCGTAAAGCCACAACTATTAAAGATTATAATTTCATAATATATAAAGATATTCATGTTAAATTATCAAGAACATATAAATAATAAAGCGGAAACATATTTTAATTCATCGAAAGTCGCTCTCTAGAGTCATACAAATGACTTTCCAGATTAATACGTTCTCCTTTTGAGAGCCCTTTAATTCTCTCTATCTTAATCTTATTTTCTCTCTGATGATAATGAGAATGAAATAGGACGTGTAATCTAGGGATCATAACCATATATATAGGTAACCAGATACCTTTTGGCATTCATGTTTTAGCTCATTACTAAAATATGAATAATTCTTTAATTTCTACACATTAAAGGTCTACATCCTATTAGATACATCAAAAAAACTTAATTGTCTAAAAATACTTAGCAGATCATTTTTAATTAGATTTTATTTTATTTGACAGTCAACAAACACATAAGTATTCTCGTATAAACCTAATGTTGGATTAATAGTCAACAACAACGCATTCTGTGACACATGAAAAACGCACAAACTGCAGACATTAATCATAAAATACCACCAAGATGTTCTAGACATTATCACATGAACTAGAAGATTTGGTCTGGAGAGTTGCAATGTTGCCATTAAGGTTGTCCTCTCACTGCTGCGTGATGCACATAGTCCATCTAAAGTAGATTTTAGACACCCAAAAGCACTTGCAAGATGCCTAGCAAGTACATGCAAGGGAAATGTATGCATATATTGTCCTGTTTGGGAGAGCTGTTGCGGTAGCTTTTCAAAGTGCTTTTCGTGCCGAAATAAATCAAAATGATGTTTTTTTATCTTTAAAAATCATTTTTAATATCAACACATCAAAATGATCTAAAAACACCAAAACATATTCATTTAAAATAAAAAAAAAAATTGACCAAAAGCTGCGGCACAGCGGGTGAAACGCGGTGCGAGGTGCTTAAGTACTTGCACATGAGAGGAGACATTAACTTAGCTCGAATTACAACATATCCAAAGAAAAATGATTAAGAACAATAAATTATTAAAGAATCATTTCGTGTAAAAGTTCAAGTTGATAAATGAGATTTCATAATATGATTTATATTATTCTTTAATACACTCTCAAGTGAAAGTCATTTGAACTCGAAACTTGCACAAGCTCACACTACCTTGTACTTGATTTTTATCAATAGAATGAGAGCGGTGAAATTCAAACTCGTGATGGCTGGGTCAACAAGGTTCTGATACCATGTTGAAGAATCATCTCCCTTAAAAATTTAAATTGTTAGATAATACCTCAAAATATAATTTATATTATTTTTTAACATAAATATACGAAGATACCGAGTGAGATGCAGCCATGCAAAAACAAGAATAATCTCTTTTCTTCGTATTGTGTGTGAAAAAAAAACTGAGAGAAGTTCTCGCAAAGGGCTTCTCCAACCTCCTCAATTTATATCTCAGAAGAGGGTTCGCATCCTCATGTGAAAGTAAAACGAAAAACTACTCCATTGCAGATCAGGGGGGGAAAACAAAAACAAAAATCAAGAAATTTATTATCTTTTTATTAATTTTTCCCATTTAATCTTATCTACTCATCCATCTCTCTTCTGTGGTGTTGCTATATCGACGGAAAATGGGCGCAGCTTGTCCCTTTGGGAGCTTCATTTGCGAGGCACGTATGGTGATTCGGCCATTTTTGTCTGCTACTACACCTTGCCACCATATGCTATTACTACTGTCTCGTTTTCTTTTTCATATGATGCTACCTTTTTCAGTCATTTTTTAATGTGTTTGTGATAGATGTCTTATCATTTAACCAGGGTTATCAATATTGTTCTGTTCCGGCAAGAATGGCTGAAATATTCTGTGCCGTTAAAAAACCCGAGACAAAACGATGTCGTTTTCATCTCGGTTTTAATTTCGGTCCGTTCCGAAAATACTGGCCGGAACGTCTCGGTACCGTTTCGAGTGTGCCGTTCCGGCCTTAAAATCCTCCTTATTTTGATTAACTTGTGATTGTGTTTCTAATATTGAGATTATATTTGTTTGACTTTGTATTTATATTGTATAATTTAAAGTTAATTTATCTTGAATTTTAATTATGCTTGTTAAATTAATATTTTAATTTTTTTCATATATATATATATATAATTAATTATATATGAACAGTACAACCCTGAAACGGCACACCAAAATGCTCCGAAACTGAAACGTACCAATAAAAAAACCGGAAAGACAACCAGAACGATATTGATTGCATTTAACTGTATGAGGGTTTCTGATTCTATATAAATTAATTTCCTCCATTTTGTCTGCTTAATTTGATTGTTGCAGAAATTTATATTTTTCCAATTTAATCATCCTTTGCTTAAAAAAGGAATTTCATTATTTTCTACTTGGGAATATATATATATATATATATATATATATATATATATATATATATATATATATGAAATTAAGCTGAATAAGAAATACATATCAGACAAATTGATTATTTTTTTACTGAAATAAGAAATAGCAGTTTTTTTTAAAGAAAATATCTTAATTTTTCTTATGAATTTTTATTTATAAAAAATTATTTTTGACATCAACACGTTAAAATAATATAAAAATAATAACTTAAAAAAAAAAATTTAAGAGTTTTTGAAACACAACACTCAACTCATCTTACATATCTTTGGAGGTGGTTCTGTAAGATCATAGTTGTTAGGGACCAATTCAGACTACTGCAAAAACTTGATGGGTTATTGCGCTACCTCAAAATATGAGCCCCTTTTTCTCTTTCGGCCCAAATATATACAATATTTATTGAGATATACCGAACACTATCTTTATGTTTATTTGCAAAATGGACCAGGTTGGTCCAGCCTAAATTCATATTTAGAAAATAAGCCCAAACTCTTGATTCAAACCCAATTTATACCTAGAGTCCACTATTATAGCCCAAACTCTCGTCCTACATGTTATACTCATTATTTATAGATAAATATAGGGTGTGCTGAGCGGATGAGCCTGTTTTTATTTATTTATTAAAATTTAATTAGTTAGTTTATGTTTTTAGATTATTTTAGTGTATTAATATTAAAAATAAAATAATATTTTGATATTTTTTAATAAAAACAATTGCTATCACTTTCTCAAGCACTCATAATCTAGCCAAATTTTGCTTATGGAATACAAACACCATCCTTAGGGCCTGTTTGGGAGTGCGGTTGCAGTTGCTTTTGAAAATGCTTTTCATTTAGAAATACATCAAAATAATATTTTTTTTAATTTTTAAAAATTATTTTTGATATCAGCACATCAAAATAATTTAAAAACACCAATTTTTTTATTTAAAATGAAAAAAAATTCAATTTTTGAGCAAACGGCGGTACAACCGCAGAAACAAACAGGCCCTATCTTTCTATCAATATGTTTGTTTGAAAATATGATTGAGATTGTTTTTAAAAATGATTTTTATTTAGAAATACATTAAAATAATATATTTTTTTAATTTTTTAAAATCATTTTTGATATCAGCATGTGAAAATGATCTGAAAATATAAAAATTATCAATTTTTTTTAAAAATATTTTTAAAACGCATCACTAAATACCCTCTTAATCACTCTCTCAGAGAGGGCTGGCATGATTTTATTGGGATCATCGAATTGTATTAAGAGCATAAAGTTTGACTTCATAAAGGAGAGAGAAGAGAAGGGTTGAGAGTTAGAATTGACTCAAGACTAAACTTAATCCGATCTGGCTCATAAAATTTGATATCCTAATTGAAATCCACTGAATTGGATTTTTTTTATTCATGATTATACTTTTTTTTCTTCATCTTTTTTAAAATGTTAAGGTAAATTTTTCTGTGGAAATGCTTTAAAAAAAAATATTAACGGGTTGTTTTAAGAGAAAAACTAATTTATAATTTATATATACAGTAGGTTTCAAGTTCAAGTCAAAATATATATTTTTTATAAGAATTTTGGACAGTCAGCGTTTTATTTATTTATCTGGGTTATAAAGTGTGCTTTTCAAGGAATGAGATATAGTGTAATGGCAAAAAACTTGTAATCTATACAGCAGGTTTCAAGTTCAAATTAAAATATATAATCCTTGTTAGAGCTTGAAATAACCGGGATTTTAATTCATGTAATTGTTTTTTATCTCCTCAGTTAAAGGTAGGAGCTAGAATTGACAGTAGAGGAGTTGCTTGCGACTTGCTCAAATATAATATGAAGTGAATTCTCAGGCCATTATTGAGCTACACGTCTTTGTAAGGCATAATAAAGCCAAATTTTAATCATGAATTTGACAGCTGACAGGAAACATTGAGCTCCAAAATTCCACACAGGCAAGTACACAAGTTATTTAATAGTAAACTTTTTTTAATTGATGTGCAAAATTCCACTTAATTAAAATCTCTAATAATTATTATATTAGAAATTATAAAATCTTTAATAATTATTATAAAATTTATTTCGAAAAACTCCAAAATTCCACACAAGCAAGTACACAGATTATTGAATAGTAAAATCTCTTTCTTGGACCACTGGTTTACAACTCTGCCCTGTGCCTGAGCCAGAGGCTCCCTGCTATTCTTTTTTTTTTTTTAAATATCATTCCTGCCAAGAACACACTCCCATCTCACAATCCATGGCCAATCCCATCTCATGGATCCTGGCATGGATAGCATCATATGGGGTCGAAGATTTTTGATAAAAACAGCATCATTCTGCAGAAAATTGCAAGCTCATAGATTGAATGATCCATTTCACCACCATAGAAATCATGTACAGTGTGTGTCTGATCTAATAATAGATTTAAGAATTTCCTATCATTCTGCAGAAAATTTCAAGCTCATAGGTTGAATGATCCATTTCACCACCATAGAAATCATGTACAGTGTTGTGTCTGATTTCCCACTATTCTTACCATATGAACAAGCAGATTTCATTATATAATTTAAGCATTAATTCACCATTACCACATTGAAGAAGAAACCATTGTACAGATATTTTGATCACAGCCTACCCCCCCCCTATTGCAGATTCTTAGAAGAACTCTACACAACCACCCAAAATTTTGAAACTCTAGTACATCAGATAAGGCGATCATCGTTGACAGCCCTGGTTTACTGACTTGTAGAGTATCTTGAAGTCCAGTACTTTTCAATTTCTTCTGCTGTTCTTCCAGGAATTCTCCCAGCAATCAAGGGCCACCTAAAAAGATCAGGATTTTCTCAATCAGTGGCTGAAATAGCAGTAAACAGACGAATAGAGGGCAAGGGAGGGTGGAGATTAAGCCTACCTCTCACCAACCAGATTGTACATCCTAGTGATAAGAGTTTCCTCATCTTCTGAGAAATCAAGCTTAGAATCTTGGCTGGTTTCCTCTGCAATTCACAAGAAAAATCAATCTTTAGTTTTGAATTGGTAGAAATTCTCAATCTTTTAGTGATACCCAACAAAACCCAGAAAGCAACAGAAATTACCCATCAAACAATAGAAGAACCCAATTTTCAAATACTAATAAAAGCCCCGTGATTAGAAAATAACAAGAAATAGAAATAAAAAAACCCATTACTTTCAAAAGGGTACCTCCAAAATCAACAAAGAAAAAAGAAGAAAGATGATCCATGCAAGTTGGAAAAACAAAATTGGAAGACCAGCAGTCAACAGGGCATGTTTTTTCTTAAAATCAAATACCTCTAGAATCAACAGAGATGTCATCGCTGGAGGAGTGATCCAAGTCAGCCATAGTTAAGTTGAAAGAAACTTATGATGAACAAAAAATTCTGATCTTGAGTCTATGGAAGGCGACTGAGTGTGAAATTGAAGGGACCTGATAAGTGGAGAATATATAGAAGATTCCTCACCTCAAAAGGTGGTAATCAATGAATGGAGAAGAATGGGCGGTGGTGTGGAAGACTGGTAGTTGAAGGGAAGCAGGTGTTCCTAGTCCAACTTTGATAGGTAGTTGAACAATTAACCGTCGGTTGGTACTTGAATGAAGCAATAAATTAAATTATTTTCATAAATAAATAATTTATATGATTTTCAAATAACAAGAGATCTGATTCTGAATTCTCTTTTTTTTTTTTATGGTTCCTCTGCCTTGCTTTTTCTTAAATTCCACGTTACCTTACGTGGCGAAAATCAAGAGTTTTGGCTCACCATCATCTTTGGATATACAGACCAGCCATGGCTTCAAAACCATTGGTGGAGCCTGAAAATAATTTTTTCTTTCTTTCTAAATCAGTCTTGGGTATCTTGAACTACTTGGACTCCACTGGGTTTTCATCAAAAGCAAGTTTTTGACCATCTGAGGTTGTCGTTTTCACTTGCAAAAACATGCCCAAAACCAAGATTAACGTTTATTTTCAGCAATCGTGAGAATTAAATAGGGTATGCTCTTCTTTTTTTTTAAAAGAAAAAGGAGAATGTGTCGAGTTCAAATCCTATTTTTATTACTAAAACCAAGATCCACGTTTATTTACATTATTGGGGCTTAATGGAGAATTTCGTTTGAGGCAAGTTTGAAGAAGATTTAAGATGTGTTTAGTGCTTTTCAAATAGTATTTTATTTTAAAAAAAACTATTAAAGTAGTGTTTTTTCAATTGTTTTTTTATGGTTTTAATATGGTAATGTAAAAAATAAAATAAAAAATCTAGAAAAAAACCCTTATTTTATATATTTGTAATTGAATTTTGCATTGCTAAGCAACTCTTATTTAGGATGAAAATCATTACGCAATGAGAGAACAAATACATGAAAATGATTTAAAACATTAAAAAAATCATTTTTTTAAAACATTTTTTAAACCCACTTGAAAAATGTATGTACATTTCTAGGCGAATACATACAAATACAAGGGACAAAGAATGACTGTTCATCATTACGGTCTAAGAATATTTGCTCCAGAGAAAACTTAAGTATAAATGCATTAGAGAATGTAGTTGAAAGTACAGCATAGAATAATTAAGAAAGTATTAAAATTATAAACCCTAGACATCCTTTGTTTGGTGAGCTTGTTGGATTGGTAGGTGTAACCGGATAAGCTTTGCCTTGGCTCGCTTGTGTAATAATCTTTGTTTGAGAGTGGGAGCAGACCAGGTGGGGCTAGGGCATGACTGGCGGTGACTTTCGTGGGTTCAAGTAATTGAATGATTGGAAAATGTTTGGTAGGAAATTTAATGAGGCCTCAAAAACTGGTTATGCCTTTGCTGTAATCAGAACAACGACAGGTTTAGGAAGAAAACAAGCCGAATTATTAAATAGTTTTTAACATTCTCACGCAACAATTACAAACTGCATGATAAATACAGCTATGATACTGACTGGATGACTGTTCGAGAGTGTGATTGTGGTTGTTTTTTAAAGTGTTTTTCATTTGTAAATACATTAAAATAATGTTTTTTTTTAAAAAAATTATTTTTGATATCAGCACATCAAAATAATCTAAAAACACTAAATTTTTTTAATTTAAAATAAAAAATAAAAATAAAAAATTTTCAATTTTTTTCATAAACACTTTCCGATCGCAATGTCAAACAGCCCCTTGAAGGATTCTCGGTATAGACTTAACTCATCATCAAAAATTTATCGTTAAATGTAATTTATGGATCTAAGTGAGTGATTAAAATCATGGTTATTCCAAGCTCTTACAAGGAATGCTGCATAGGTCGTCAGTCCTCTGTCATCACACTACATTGCATCCCTCGAAAAGCGTATTTTATGGCCTAAATGAACAAGTAAAATCTCAACTATCCTAAATTCTTATAAAAAATACATGTTTTGATTTAAACTTGAAATCTACAGTATATATTACAAGTATTCTGCTATCACGCCACGTAATTGAGAACACCATCAAGAAGTTTCGTGTATTCAAGTAATTGAATGATTGGAAAACGTTTGGTAGGAAATCTAATGAGGCCTCAAAAACAGTTTATGCCACTGCAGTAATTAGGACAACGACAGGTTTAGGAAGAAAACATGCGACAGTATAAAATAGTTTTTAACATTCTTACGCAACAATTACAGACAGGATGATAAATACGTTTTAGATACAGGTATAGACTTAACTCACCATAAACAAGTTTTTTTGGATGAGATCAAACTCTAATTTTCAAGGTTTTAGGATAAAGGCTTTAAGAAAGTAGTTTTGGAGTGAGATTCCAAGGTTGTAATAGGGCTTATTGAGGGTAATAGTGCGAGGATAGATAAAAATTATAACCTGGTTATGAAAATAAGAGAAATGTTGGGGAGGGATTGGGAGGTGGTAACGGTTCATGTTTACAGGGAGGTCAATTGTGTGACTGATTGGTTAGCTAATTTTGGGTTAACTAGGGATTTGTTTGACAGGGGGTCGGATATTATAACTGATCCTCCGTTAAGGCTTTATATTTTGTTGTATTATAACCTGATTGGGTCTACTCTTCCTCGTTTAATTTAGAAGGGCGATTTGCCCCGATCTTTACCAGAAAAAAAAATCTAATTTTCAGAAAATATAATTTTTGGATCTGCTCAAATTTCATACTTCCGGCAAACCAAGCAAGGAGAAACCAAAATCCTTATTTTGGATGATGTATCGAAGTAATCATGAAAGATTTTAGGGTTTTCATCATACATTAAAATGAGATAATAGGAAAATTTATCAGTCTGTAACAAAAAAAAAAATTCAGTACAGTTAAACCTCGCAGATCATGGTGCCAAAACTTAAAATACCTGAAGCAGATGAAGATTATCCAGGCATCAGGTGGTTCTAGCTGCGGTCAACACCTCCTCTTAACAGAGAAAAAACTGTATCTTGTACAGGATCATATAGCAATATTCCTTTAGAACACTCATTGATTGATTTCATCCAGTCCCACCATCTCATGGTCATTAATCATTCTTAAAATAATGGCTCACCTTTTCAGAATCAAAATTATTTCTCAATCTATTTATATCAAGCCACTGTTACACCTTATCATCAACCACTGCTCCACATAAGTATTCGCTGTTTCATTTTGGCCGAAATGTTTTATATTAGTTAAAAAAAAAAGATAAAACGATATAATTTTTATTTTGTTTAAAATTTTGTTATGTTCTAGAAATTTCTCCAAATTTCGACTAGAACATTATGATTTCGTTCTGCCCATTCTGTTTTGGTCAAATAGTATTTTTTTTATTTTAAATAATAAATAATTTTACAATATCAATCATATCTCTTAATCCAACCGTTAGATTAAGATAAAATTTTACGAGGAGTCTCTTGATATATTTATATATATTATGTTAAAATTTTAGAGTAATCAAAGAATGTAATAACATTGCGAAATTGATGATAGCATTCTCATAATATTATACATGCTCATAATTTTGTTCAGAAAAATTATTTTATTGTATCTTTTTTTAGATTAAATTGCACAATTTTAAATAATTTTATTTTTGGATATGAGTTAATTTTTTTGAATTAATATATTTAATTATACACACTCACACATATACATAAACAATACAACCTCAAATCAGCACGTCGAAACACTCTAAAACCAAAACATTTCATTCTAATTGAAAAAATAAAACATCAATTGAAATAGAATTGACAACTTTAGTATACATAAAAAAAGCAAACTGAACATCTCACTCCTCTAACATATATTTTCCTGATCAACAAACAATTTAAATTCTAGTCTACCAACACATAACAAACAATTCTAGCAGCCCTTCAATCCCATCTCCTATAGAGATTTTATGAACTTCTGTCACACACCACTCTCTCATGACACCCAAGTCACAAGTCTCTAGTTTCATAATTTTCTGGATCAAAACCCTTTTGAACTTAAAATTTAAACATCCCTCCCATCTTGATGATGTAATTACTTGGATCACTCACCCTCACCCAACTTTTTTTATTGTTGGATTCGAGAAAATCTCATTTCTAGAAAATGTATTTTGTGGATCCAGGTAAATGAGTAAAACTTTAGGTATTTTAGACACTTACAAGAGATATATGTCTTGACTTGAACTCGAAATTTACTGTGCAAATCTCAAATTATTTGATATCACACCACAATCTTTAGGGACTCTCACCCAGCTATCACCTGAAAATTCCAAACATCTCAACTCTTCATTTCTATTTATCAGGATGAAATCCCATTAAAGCACACAACATAACCAGAAAAAAATAATCAAAAACCCATATTTTCAAAACCAAAATTTATATTCAACTACAAAAAGGATCACATGCAATTACTTATTCAGTCTCTTAAAAACACACATATTTATCAGCTCAAAGCTCCACTTCTCTCTCTTTCCTTTCCCTCGAATCCTCATCAAACAAACAATTATATTCATCATCCCTTAAAAGAAAGAAAGACAATCATAAATCAACACAATGCAAAAAAATCTATCAAAGAAGTGTCTGTTTGGGAGTATAGTTGAGGTTGTTTTTAAAAGTGTTTTTCATTCAAAAATATATCAAAATGATGTGTTTTATATTTTTTAAAAATTATTTTTGACATCAGTACATCAAAATGATCTAAAACCATTATTATTTTTCAATTTAAAGTAAGAAAAAAGAATTATCAATTATTTTCAAAAACGCTTTCCAAACATATTCCAAACACCCTTTTAAATATCATAAATTTGTCTTCAAAAACAGACCAAAACAATCCCTAGAAATAATAAAAACAAGACCCCATCATGAAAAACAAACTTAAAAATGAAAAAACTGAATGCCCCACCAACTAAACAATCGAAAAAAAAAAAAAAAAAAACCAAAACCAAACATTTCAAACCAAACAAAAATCACAAAATAATGGCAATAATACAAATATCATAAAACTCAAGAAGCCAAGACAAACCCTTCAATAAAACAAGCCAAAATAAGACTATAAACCATTACCTGAGAGAGAGAGATTAAGAACCCCGAGCAAGAAATTGAGCTTCTCCTTTGTTTGGTGATTAAACAAGGAGAGAGACGAGATTTATTGACCACACCAACTTAGTTTGGTCGGTGTTTATAGAGAGGAAACACCGCCGGGGGACTTCCTTGTCTTGATACCGTACGTACGTACGTCTTCAGTTTAAGACTTTAGCCTCGAGTTCGCTGTCGTTTTATGTTTTTGTACGGGGATTTAAGGCGGTCTTAATCTTATTTTAATAATTTTTATATTAATTTATTGAGATTATAAGGAGTATTAAAAAATATTAATTTTATATTTTTCAAGAGAAACATACTTAAAAAAAAAATTAAAAATAAAAACTATTGCACTTTCAAGCAAGCGATGACATGGTGATTATTTGGCAGGGTTACTTCTATTTTTAAAAGTGTTTTTTAAAAATTATCTGTTAAAAAAATAAATTAATATTTCTGTGTGATTTTTAATAGTTTAATGTGTTGGTATAAGAAAATATAAAATTTTTATTTTGATATAATCTTAATCAAAAAACATATTTAAAACTATTTAACACTTCATTACACATTCACTCATAACATTTTATTTATTTTAGGTGGAAAATGGCTAAAGCATAAAGAATTCATTTTAAAAAAAGAAAAAAAAAAAACGGATCACTGATTGTCCCAATGAGTTCATGTGTAGTTAAAAACAATGATAATTGCATGGTGGTGGTTTTACGTTCATGATTTTAAAATTTAGAGAATTATCCAAAAAGTTATAAAAATATTATATTAAAATAGAATATATTGCTTATCATTAAATTAGAAAGTCATAAAAAAACAAACGTAAAAAGGAAGTTCGGTTATAAGAAAAAAAGTGTAAGGGAAAGCAATTTTTTTAACAGTAATGAGAAAAAAAAATTATGGTGCGTATAAACTGACTTATACACTATGTTTATAAAAAAACCAAAAAAATATATAAGTGGAAAAAAAAATGTATAGGTGGCAAAAAATCAAGAAGAAAATGTTAAGAAAATAGGTCTGGAGATTAATCTTGGTGCGCGTAAGTTGTCATGGATACCCCGATTATAAAAATATATAAAAAAAGGCTGGTTACAAAAAAAAAACACCATTTAAACAGTAATGAACAATGAAAATCACTGTTCAATGACTGTTCAAATGGACGACCTCTTTTAGTTATATAGTAATTAAATTATTAAAAACTTTTAAAACTTGTCATCCATCTTAACACATGGTAAACATATATTATTAACTATAATAGCCATTTTCATCTTCTTTTCTATCATCTTTAACTATAATCACTCCTACTCTCTTAATACCATCACCATCACCATCTCCTCATTCATCTTCTCTTTCATTTTCATCATCACCTCATCACCAATTCCTTCGTTTTCTCTACCGTTATTTTCATCTCACTACTATCATTATCTCTATGTGATTATCACCATATTATTCATTATCTTTTCCTTTCCAATAACCACTATTGAAAAATATTATATATGACATATTTTATTAGTTTTCTTAGAGGTTTATATGTTTGAGTTTAGATAAATTGGGTTTATATATATAGGTTAGCTAGATAGATTAAATAAATTTGACATCCGTCAATGATGAATTTTGAATCTTATAAAATATCTAGTATTTTATTATTTTATGACTTCAAATCATTTATTTTAGATATTGATTTTTAATATTATAAATTTAAAGAAATTACAAGGTGAACCTAGTTAACCATCTAAGATCATGGATGAAGACGATAAATAATTTTTACACCATATTAAATATGTCCATATATTTTTATGAACAATGCCTTTTTCTCTATTTCATTCCATATTCATGATTATGATACTTGAATGTGAAAAACATTTGTATTTCAATGGTGGTTCGCTAAATAGATAATTTAAACAAATTTAATAATTTTTATAAAACCTTTATTGCATTCATCTCATTCTATGTTTTTATTGATTGAGACATGAAAATTTATTCATTGCTATATTTTCAAATTTCATCTTATGTAAGAAATAAATAAATAAATAGGATTTGCTAGTAGCAATATAATATGAAATAATTTTAAAAAATCGATGGAAATGATATAATTAAAAAATTATAAAATATAACATCCCATTCACTCTCTTATACTCCTTGGTGAAGATTGTTTGGAGATGTGGTAAATCTTATTATTTAGATATTTTTTATTTAAAAGTTTATTAAAATAATTGTTTTATTTTTTTAAAAAAATATTTTTTTAATATTGATATATAAAAACAACTTAAAAATATTAGAGAAAAAATCTAAAATTATTAGAAGGCATGACACGCCGTTTCAGTTTTCTGAACTAGCAGGACGCCTGGTGTAATCACCATAGCATTGCCTTTGTTGCTTCAGAGTGAGTTCCCACTAACCCATCTTTCAACATCTCATGTTAAATTCTCATTACAATTTCATTTATAATATGCTGAATCCGATTCAAAAAGTCCATCTGGGTATTGCCGTTTATTTATTTATCAAAGTTCTCACCTTTTCAGTGATTTTTTTTACTTTTGTTTTTTATTTGTTGGGTTATTTGGATTGGTTTGTGATCTGGGGTGTTTCAGTGATGTCTGAATGATTGGTTCTGTAGGTTTTATTCTGTTTTAGTTTATGCTCACCAAGTGTTTGATGGAATGTGTTTTTCCCCATTTTTACCTTTCCAGAAGCAGGTTAGAAATGGCTTTGAGGAAGAAACTATGGGAGAATCTTGTGGAAGAATTCAGTAAAACCTATTTTATGCATTCGAGATTTTATAGTTCAAGAGTCGACTTTAAGAAACTAAGGCCTATGGTATTAAAGAGGATTCAAAATCGTGCCAAGGATTATCCGGTTAAAGGAATGGTCCCGGTTGCCCGAGAGGTTCTGGAAAAAAGAAAGGTTCTTATTCAAGGTGTTTCCACTCTTATGCAAGTTTTTCCGGTCTTGGCTTGCAAGTAAGTTGCTAAAATTTGATGCACATTCTAGATTTTAGTGTGTTTAAGGTAAAAAGAATAAAAGTGTTGTCTTTTTGAATCACCAAATGTTCTTGTTTGATTGGTTTGTTATCATGATTGAAACAAAGTGTTTTGTAGGTTCTGTCCTGAAGTATATATTGGTGAGAAGGGTCATTTGATTCAGACTTGTTATGGTTACAAGCGTTGTGGTAGGAAACGGGTTCATGAATGGATTCCTGGGGGCTTAAATGATATACTGGTGCCTGTAGAGACATTTCGCTTAGATAACATGTTCCAAGATGCTATCAAACATGACCAAAGATTTGATTTTGATCGTGTTCCTGTGGTTTTGGAGTTATGCAGGCAGGCAGGTGCCAGTATAGATGATGAGAATCTCCACCCTGGCATGTTGAATTCAAACCGGGGGATTGGTCATATTGATGGAGGTGGGCCTTTCTCACCTAGCCATTTGATGTACATAGCCGAAGAAGTTCTCGATGCATGGGAGAAGCTTAGATCAGGTGTGCAAAGGTTGCTGTTGGTTTATTCATCCAAAGTTTGCAAGCATTGTTCTGAAGTTCATATTGGGCCTTCTGGACACAAGGCTCGGCTTTGTGGGGTATTTAAGTTTGAGAGTTGGCATGGGAAACACTTCTGGAAGAAGGCAGAAGTTGATGATTTAGTGCCTCCAAAGATTGTATGGCGGCGGAGGCCTCGAGATCCTCCTGTTCTTGTGAATGAAGGGCGAGATTTTTACGGACATGCACCAGCAGTGGTGGATCTATGCACGAAGACTGGCATTATTGTACCAACAAAGTATTCTTGCATGATGAAAATTCAGGGTTTATCAGCACCTGTTTCCAGATGAACGTTGAAGACATCTTTTGATTGAATCTAAAGTGGAGTCAGCATCAAGATATTTGTTCTGATGATTTATGAGCCTCATAAACGTAAGGATTTGGATGCTTATATTGTGTTTATAGGGGTTACAGATGGTTGGGTGATACAAAAATGGATTGAAATGCTAGTAACTCAAAAATTCCTCATAGCTGGTGGACCAGTTTTAGTATTTAATATTCTATTAAAATTAAGGGCTTGGCTAACTCGTGTCCTTAGAACATATGTCAAGAGGCTAGTTATTAGTAGTTAATGCTTGCATTAGCTAATTCAATCACCTGAAATTTAAGATAGGTGTAAAGATGCATGAGATTCTTAAAATTTATAAATACAAATAGATTCTCTCTGTATTACATTAATGATGCGATATTTCTATGCTCCAATTTTGTAAATGGATATCATGCTACCACACATAATTTGTCTAAAATCAATTGCTCGAGGAAATGTATAATGCATATGCGTTTTATTTTCTAATTTTTGTTTTTTGATCTTAGGTCTTAATGTAACAAGGTAAGACTCAAACTCAAATCATTCCTTTCTGCATTTTATGATGGAGTATCATCTGCTGAAACACCTATGGTGAAAATTACTGGTTCCACTCATGATCAATACTAAAATACATTTTGGTTTATACTAGGTTTCCCCCATCATAAGTATATTAAATACCTAATATCTTGTCTGCATGCAGAATCTCCTAAATGATTTCAATGTCTTAAAATCTGATTTCTCTGTTTTTGTTTTTGCTTGCTTACATGTATACAGGCATGTCATATACAGTCAAAGTACAGAATCATAACATGGCTGTCTTGGTCTCTCCCATCGTTTTTCTCTCTTGAATGAGACTGATCAGGGATGAACAAAAACCTTATGTTTACAATGAGGTTGGTGGTGGAGATTGACAGGTATCCCCGTCTAAATTCATCTGGATAATTTGTCAGGATGGAGATGGAAACATCTCTAGTTGATTGTGGGGTTCAAGATGGATCTCATCTGCCTTTTCTTCGACCCACTTCGCAATGAGTCTCCGCATCATGTGTTCTCATGGCCTGATTCTTGTAGTAGTAATAGCATTCTTTTCGAAATTCCTCGTTGAAAAAGAGGTTTGAAATTTGCCATAATGTTGTATGTTTTAGGTTGGTTAAGTAGATGAAAGAAAATACTTAGAATAGACATTTTTTTTTTATTACTATTATTATTTCACATGAATAAAAATTTGATATTTCTTTTATGTGTAACACATACTTGTTAAACTTGATTTGACAAGAAATTTAAGACTTAGGCTCTAGAAACTTAAGCTAGAGCTGACCCTAGCTGAGTTTCTAGTTTGAACTAAACAAGATTAATCCAATAAAACCTAGTTGACTAGAGAATTTAGTGATCAAATTGGTCGGTCAAATCACTAGCTTATTGCTTGTCTTTTCGTTTATAGTGGGATTTAATTTTTTTTGAAATGTGTAAAAATAATATCTAGACCGTCATAAACTTTTTGGCATTTAACTTAGTATAACGGTTCAAATCTAAAAAAATCATGATATAATTTTATAATTAATTCGAGTTTTAAATTAAATTATATAAAAATTATCTTAATATGACCCCAATTAGAGGATAAAAAGAAATAGTCTATTTTTTATGTATAATGAAAAAAAATACAAAATGTATTCACTACAAACTTAATAAAAAATGATAAAAACTAAAAAAAACCCACACACAAAATTGCCATATTATACACACGATTATTAAAAACATATTACCTCACATATTTTAGTAGCCCTAATAATGAATTATCATCCTGTAAATTCAGAACTTCCAGCAACCCCTTCAACAAATCCTTCATATCGATTCTGACTTCGGAGAAGCTCTCGAGGGCTCAAAGCTGAGAGCTCTTAAGAGACCGTTAGACAGGGATAGGGTACCAATCACTGCCATTGAAAGGCTTGATTTTGTCAATTATCATACAATATCTCCTCTTTACCTCCATTAATTTCCTAATATATCCTTGCCACCACTCAATATGGTTATAAATTGCTGGATAATAGTTTTATTTTTTATTTGCTTACATAAAAAACCAAAATGAACCGAAACGGGTCGGTTTAACCGGTTTTGTTTTTTTATAATTTCAATTCAATTGTTTGTATAAATAAAAACCGAACCGAATAAAAAATGATCATCAAATAAAATAGATACTAATTAATAATGACATTTAACAACAAGAGTAAGATTCAAACTTGCGATCATATTATGAAGATTCAAACCAAATCGTATTGCAAAGATTCAAACCAAATTTAACGCATATCATATTAGTTAGTATTAAAGAACCATCTCACCTAAAAATTTAATTTGTTAGGTGAGGTCTCATAATATCATTTATATTATTCTTTAATACACACCTTCTAGTGAAAGTCCTTTGGACTTGAAACTTGCATATGTTCACACTGTTAGAAAATAATATAAATCATATTCCGATGTCTCACTTAACAGCTTAGAGCATAATCATATTCCGATGTCTCACCTAATAGCTTAGAGTACAATATCTCCTCTTTACCTGCATTAATGTGCTAATATTTCCTTGCTCAGCTCTCATGCCATCAAGCCTATCACCTGCCACCACACAATGTGGTTATAAACAGTGTTGTAAAATCCGTTCCGGGTACCGTTCCGGTTTTTTGTTTGGAACGGAACGTTCCGGTTTCGGAGCGTTCCGGCGTACCGTTTCGGTGTTGTACTGTTTATATATAATTAATTATATATATGAAAAAAATAATATATTAATTTAACAAGCATAATTAAAATTTGAATTCTTTTTTATTTAAAATATTTTGGTGTTTTTAAATTATTTTGATGTATAGATGTCAAAAATAATTTTTAAAAAATAAAAAAAAATAGATTTTGAACCCGGAACGGAACACCAGGTACGGAACAGGGGCGTTCCGGCCGGAATTGGGCCAGAATTTCCGGATCGGACCGGAATTCAAACCGGGACGAAAACGTCGCCGTTTTGTCCCGGATTTTGTAGTGGAACGGAACGTTCCGGCCGGAACGGAACGAAATTTACAACACTGGTTATAAATTGCTGGATAAAAGTTGTATTTTTTGATGAATCAAAATCGATCGATTTAACTGGTTTCGATTTATTTTATAACTTCAATGTAGTTGTTTTATAAATAAAACTAATCTAAACCAAAAATAATCACGTAAAATTTAAACTCGTGACCGTATTATGAAAATTCAAACCAAATCGTATTACAAAGATTCAATCCCAATTTAACCCATATCTTTTTTTGTACACACAATTAATAACAAATTCCATAAAGATTTTCCTCGAGATAAAACTTACTGAACTCGTACTCTGTAGCATGCCTAATTCTACACGCAGAATCCCATGCTTGAACGTCTTGACATGGCACGAGTTTTGCTTCCTTGCACCCATAAATAGGCGTGTGATATTTCATTCAAAATCATAACATAAGCATGCTACATAGTACAAACTAACCCGCGACAATGCAGCAAACGTGAACACCCTTCATGCCATACAAGGTTGCCGGATTCTCTCTCCTCTCCGGTGAGTTTATACTTAAATATCAGAAATCATGAGCAGAAAGACTTGGTTCTTACAATGAAGGTGGCGGTGGAGATTCTGACAGGGACCCTTTTCTACATTGAAGTGGGCAATGATGCTACGGTTGCTGATCTTAAGAAAGAGATTGGAGCCCAGCAAAAGCTACCTCAAGATCGTTTGATCCTCTTTCTCGATAACAAACAGACTCGTCTGATAAGTGAAGATCAAGGAGATGGGGCAACCTTAGTTGATTGTGGGGTTCGAGATGGATCTCATATCTACCTCTTCTTCGATCCGGTAGATTTGGATGAATCTTCTGATCAGTCCTGGCCTCATTATTCTTGCTTGGAACAGGCGTCGTTGTCGAATCGGGGTCAAAAAGGAGAAGGAATTTGACAGTCTTGTGTGTTTTTGGTCAAGTAGATGGAAGAAAATACTTGATATTATAGCATGAGAGTTCGAAGGATAGCAAAATGTTACTTAATAGGATCATAAGCTCTCTTCTTTTTTTTTTCTTTTTCCAAAATATGCTGTTTTAGATGATAGTTATGATCCATTTTTATCAATAAAATTCTACTTTGGGTTTCATTTCCTATAGCAATCTCAAAATTAAAGCAATATTCCCCCCCTCCACCATCTTTTATAATACTCAGAAAATAAATTTAAAAATAGATAAATATGTTAATAAACCATCTCACCTAAGAATTTAAACTATTGGGTGAGACCCAGATTATGATTTATGTTATTCTCTAACACACTCCCTCAATTGAAAACTTTTTGGGTTTGAAACTTGTAAACTCACATTACCTTGTGCTTGATTTTTTATCAAATAGAATGAAGATGGTGAGATTCAAACTCGTGACCGCTGGGTCAACAAAACTCTGATACCATGTTAAAGAACCATCTCACCTAAACGCTTAAGTTGTTAGGCGAGACCCCATAATATGATTTATATTATTCTTTAACAAACGATGAAATAAATAGATAAATATCATATTCACCAAAAATAATAAAAGAGTATGTCAACCTAGCCTGGAAAATATTTTTCTTTTTTTCTTTTTTGTTTCTCTCTATTCCTTAAATTATCTCTTTTAAAGTGTAATTATTCCTGAATATCATAGAATTTATTGTTATTTTACTCCTGAAAACCAAATAGGGCTGATATCAAATCTCCTTAATTGCCTATGATCCAATTGTTAATTATCAAAGCAGATGCAAATCATGAAATTAATACTATGATTATTAATGGTCAAGATTTATATTAATAAAGAGATAATCCCAAGTGCCGTACAACTCAGGTTACAATAAACTTTAAGAGAAAAAAAAAATCTCTACTTAATTGGATATTTCACTACCATGGACGTGGTTTCGCAGCCATAGATACTGCAGAAACTCTAGCAACTCAGTATCAACTACGTACGACTCACTGTTCCCTTGAACACATAAAGGATATCACCATTATCAACGCCATGCCACCTGAGGCTGCAATTGTCACGCATGATCCTTTGCTTGTGGATAAACAAATAGTCATCTTGAGGGAGAATCTTTCTGCTCAAAAGAAGTTGCCTCATCTCATTAACCGTGCCTGAATCTTTCATTTCCACAGGAATGCGTGCTGAATTGAGCAGACAAGATGAAGTTTGCACCGCCACACTTAGCTTTCTCGAGGGAGGATCGTCCCTTGCTCGAGACATGGTTTTGAGGAACACGACAATCTCAGAGAACTCATGTATTCCATACTCACTGAGGTTGCGAAAATCTTCGTCGAGTTCCACCCCAGAAAAGAAAAGAGACATCCTTTTGATTGGCGTGCCATCGAAAAGGTGGATTTTTTCCTTCAGGCTACGCACCGTATCTGTTCTGTCAACCTCTATATTAATCTGTCTAGCTGAAAATTTCACTATGATTTGAATCTTCCTACAGTAGCTGCTAAATAATGGCATCATGGGTTCGACGGTGAGTTCAATTCTTGTGCCATCAATGACGATGGGATAGTCTTCCATGTCTAGTCCATCAATCAGCTCCCAGCCTGATACAGCAAGAATTTGTGCAGCAACAGGCACACCTACGAGTTGTTGAATCCTTCTTTTGATATCAAGAACAGAATCTTGTAGACCAATTTCGAAGAGAAACTCCCGTGCCCCAGCAACAACAATGACCTTCATCTTGTTCCAGCTGAAATGAAGCCTGTTGGGGACTTGCCTGAGTGATAGTAAAAGAATGGCGATAATATTTAGCGTTGGATGTTTCGAGACTTGTTTCAAGTTCATAAAAATGAGGAGTAAATAGATCTAAAACTCATGCTAAGAGAGTGAGAAACACTATTTGCATGGTTAAATTCTTCCTGGAAGCATTTTGTATATGATCCAACGCATGGATTCATCATGCAACATGTGTTCCTGAAACAGAACAGGCAACCAAATATATATGTCTATCTCGTACACGCAGAATTTAACTTCTAGTTGTGTTTTTCATGTCTTTCAGCCATGCCTCATACCAGTAACTGATCGAAGCTATTTGTTGATTTTAAATGGAGGTTCTGAAAGGATTTGAGGTGTTAACTATCATATTAACAAACTGATCATCATCTTATCTAAAAGTACTTGATGGAATTTTGTTTGATATCTTTGTTAGAGAATAGTATAAATTATATCTTGGGTTTTACTTAATAATTTAAATTTTTAGATGAGATGATTTCCTGACATGGTATCAGAACCTTGTTGACTCAGCGGTTATGAGTTCAAATTTCACTACTCCTATTTTATTTAATTGAAATCAAACACAAGATAATGTGAGTCTGTTTAAATTTCAAACCCAAAGAGCTTTCACTTAGAAAATTTTATTAAAGAATAACATAAATTATAACTTGAGATCTCATCTAATGATTTAAGTTTTTAGGTGAAATGAATTTAAATTTTTAGGTAAAATAATTTTTATTTTTATTTTTAATGAGCCATATTTATATATATACAAAAAAGAAAAAAAGATCTTCCGCATAGACAGAGGATATGCGAACTCAGGATGTAACGTGGATGAGCTAACATAGGGTCACTTATCTGAGAAAGCTCTTGAAAGTATATATAATTTTAACAATGATCTCTCCTTTTTCCTGTATGATTTTCTGCATCTTCGATTATAGTCCTCGAATTCTGAGTTAATTAAGATTTTGCGACACTATTTTCCTTAGTGTTGGAAAGGAGAAGTCTCAGCTGTATTTTTATACAAGCACAGAATTTTGCATATTAGACGTGCATCGACATTACCAGAAAATTAAAAAAAAAAAAAAAACAATGGAAATACCAACCAAAAATTATTATTTTTAATCTATAATGGAATTGGTGATGTAATAAAAAAAACTATATCGCGCGGTGATTCTGTTGGCACTTTTGATGTGTTAACTTATTATTGATGAATTTTTCATTGGTGATTTTAAAAAGAATTAAAACCTGATGGTTCTCCCTTCGTGCTTTATCGACAGTGTTGTTATGATTGATTTTGAAAATATTTTTTGTTCAGAAATATATTAAATTAATTTATTTTTTAATTTTTTTTATATCAGTACATGAAAATACTTTAAATATTTTTAAAACACAGCGTCGAGCACCCTTTTCTTCTTTGATTTTAATTCAGACCTTAATCCCAATTTTTTAAAATATGAAGCAAAAAGAAACTAGTTATTCCATGTATACTTTTCTGATCCAAAAGTCGGTCTTTTTACCTGTTTTTTTTATGTTTATTTATTTATTTTTGTTTTAAATTTTTGTTTATGAGCATAGAAAAGAGGTTTGGATGCTCAATAAGTAGTGTTATATATCACCTTTTTGTTGTTGTTGTTTCTTTATTTAATTATGTTTATTTTAAATTTTTTATTTTTATTTATTTTTATATACTGAAGTAGTTATATATATATATATATATATATATAAGCTATGCATGTTAAAGTAAGGGTTTGTATCCTATGCTAGTTAGGCTTGTTGATGTACAATATAGATTCCGAAAATGCCCATTTTCAGGCTTGGCAATGGCTGGCTATAGTGGGGGTAATGACTTAGTTTTTTCTGGGTTTTTAGACAATGTTCTTTATATTTTTAAAAGAACATTGCCTTAACCTCTTGATTAATTGGACTATTTTTTTTATCCATCTCTTTGCATAAAATCCTTTGTTATGCATTGCTAATTGATAATCCGGTGTTAATTAATTTAAACCCTGTTGCTTCGGAACTAAGAATCCTCAGCTCCATCGATCAAAACCAATCAACAAAATCACCGAACATAAAATTCACTTGGCTAGAGGGAGAAACCAGGTGGTACGTACTATTTGCTATTAGGGTTTTCCTTTCCAACCACATGAAATATTAATTTCAGCTTCAGGTCTGGTCATGTCCAAGCCTACTCCACTTCTTTGCCTTCTCAAATACAACCCTTGCAGGTTCGCACTACCACTTCTCCACTCTACTTTCCCTTTTCAACTTGATTTGACAAGCCTGGAAAATTCAACGTGAGCCCATAGATTGCATGGCCCATGCGCTTGGAATAAAATAAAAAAGAAAAGCGATATATTTATTGATGTTCTTGTTTTTCTTCTTTTTATTTAATTTTATTACTTTAGCTAAAAAAATATAATCATTTAATTATTAAAATATCACATCCAAGTAATAATTAACCCATGACATGACCGTCGGAAAAGCTAAAGAAAACAAGCTTCCTCCGCTTCTTTGACTTCACCACCTTCCAGAATACAACGCTAATCCTTCCAAGACAAGGATTAACTGGAACTCTTTATACCGTTATTACTAGCCCTAATCTCTTCATACCGTTTTCTCTACCGTCGTTTTCATCTCACCACCACCATCTCTCTTGTTTCAATCTAGTTCGTGAGTATGAACCCCATTTTTCTTCCCCCACCGCCTCCATTTTCATTCATCCCTTTCCCCCCTCCAAGCCCCAGCGCGGTGCCTCCTCCTCCTCTCTACTGTCCTCCGCCTCCTCACTTCCTTCCCACCATAAGCACCGGTATTCACTGGAACAAACCCCCTCCAGGGTTTGTCAAACTCAACACTGACGCAAGTTACAAATATAATTGCCAAAGATCGTCAATTGCTGGGGTCTGCAGAGATGCAGACGGGATATGGATGTTCGGCTTCTCTTCCAGAGTCCAATCTGGATCGTCCTTTGAAGCCGAGTTGGTGGCTGTTCGAGAAGCATTGAAGCTGGCTTGGGATAAAGGGCTCAGTAGGGTTATCCTGGAATCTGATTCGGAGAGCGTGGTCAACAGAATTCGCAATCAACGAATCCGTCAACCCAAGAATCAACTGGAGGAGATCATACTGGAATGTCAGGGCTATGGCAGCCGGGCATGGAGTTGCTTCATCCAGCATACTCGCAGGGAAGGCAACTTCGCTGCTGACGCGTTGACGAAGAAACTAGCGACAGAATCATTTGAGCTGCACGTTTGGAACCACCCTCCAGAATCATTGTCGTTGATTCTACTGGCAGATATGATCGGCATGGATGTGCCCCGGCATGGAGCTTTGGATAAAAACCAGATAGCGCAGTTGAAAGTACTGAAAAGGGAACTGCTGGCGAGAAACCTCCACTGGTACTGATTGAGGCACTTGCATTAAACTGTAACTTTGTTTAGTTTTCTTCTTCTGTTTAATCAGATATGAAAACGGGAACCGTACATATCTAGATAGGTCGTCTAGAATTATGATTGTAATACTTTTAGGAAGCTTGCTTATGTTATGAACATTTGTACGAACGATGATCAATGAATAGAAAATTCATTATTCTTTCCTACAATGGATTCCTTTGCTTCCCCTTGTATTAGAGCTATTATGATCCCCCAAATCCAAGTGCCACAAGTTGGACAAGGTAATCACAAGCTAAACCATGATTCCTTTGCTGAATCTAAGAAGTGTCCAACCAGTGCTGCAAAGCTACAGGATAAGCTGACCTTGTTTTTCTGCTTATATATGTTGATCGACAGGATATCGTCGACTATATATAACATTCTACTTCACGTGTTTTTATTTTCTTAATATCAAATAATAAAATGAGGCTAAGAAAAAAAAAAGTATTTTAACACGCCTTTAACTTAAAAAAAAAAAAAAAACATTTTAATGAAAACATGACAAACCAAATTGAGTTTTTTACCCATATTGACTCACCGGGTTAACCTGAGATTTTTGGTTGGACCATAAACCAAACTATCATAGTTTGACAAAAAAAAAAAAAACCAGAAAACAAAACTAAATTGAAAATAAAAGAACACAAATTTCCTCTGAACAAAATAGATAAAACATACAAAAAAGATTTTTAAAAAAAAATCAAGCGTGAACCCAAAACTATGGTTCTCCCTTAATCATCATGATTTTGTTAAAATAGATTTAAGTTTTAGGATTATTTGGCATTGTGATCGGAAATTACTTATAAAAAAAATTTGATTTTTTTTTTATTTTAAATTAAAAAAATTAGTGTTTATATAGTAAAAATGATTTTTAAAAACTAAAAAAGCATCATTTTGATAAATTTCTAAACGAAAAGTACTTTCAAAAGCAACTGCAATGACACTCCTAAACAGACACTAAAAGCATTTAGAATCATGTTATTTATATAAATTAACACTGGATTATCAATTAGCAATGCATAGAGAAGGTTTTTATGCAAAGAAATTGATTTAAAAAAAATAATCCAAATCAAGAGGCTAAGACAATATTCTCTTCAGAATATAAAGAACGAACGATGACTAAAAACCCAGAAAAAACTCAGTCATCACCCAACTATAGCCGGCCATTGCCAAGCCTAAAAATGGGCATTTTTGGAATCTACTTGTACGTAAACAAGCCTAACCAGCATAGTATAGAAACCTTTAGTTTAAAATGCATAGCTTAAGTCAAACTAAAACAACATATATATATATATATATATATATATATATATATATATATAAAGACTTAAAGAACAACTTTAATATATAAAAATAAATAAAATTAAACCTTTCATGTATAGATGTTATGCTTTATTTGATTTTTTTTCAATTTTTTCTTTTGATTGAAATTTATAATATATTTGATATTCATTTCGGCCCTTCTACTTTTAATTTTTGATTTTAATTCCTTTAAATTTTCATAGATGTTAAATAATCCATATTTTTGCTCATGTTTATATATATGTGCTTTTAGTTTTGGTTTTTAATTTTTATTATTTTCTCTTTGTTGAGATAACATTTTTTTCAAAAAATTTGCTCTTAAATTTTAGTTTGTGTTTATGATCATTTGAAAATTGATTTTAATTTTTTTTCCTTTTTTTTTCGTTTAATTTTTTTTTTATTTTCACGTCAAATGATTATTTCTAGCTAATAATTTTTATTTTTTCCTTTTTTTTGTTTGCTCTTTTGTTAAAATTTTTGGGCTTTTTATTCTTTTATTCAATTTATTTTTCTATTATTCACGCAATAATAATAATAATATTAATATTAGTTTTTTTTCTTGCTTCCTCTTTTATTAATGTTTTCAAGTTTTTTCTCCTCGAAATAATTTAATAATTTTTATTGCTTTAGTAATAATAATAATAATATTTTTAGATGTTAAGCCTTTGATGCTATTATTGTTATAATATGGTGTGTTGATGGGTTTCATTATATCAAACGTTGCATATATAGATGTTATAATTTTTTTTTAAACTAACAAAACTATTAATTATTTCAATCTCAATAATTATAAAAAATATTTGTTGGGCCGTAATATAATGTAGGCAATTAACTAGTTTTAATATAAAACATCAATATTGTAAGAAAATTACTTAAAAAACACAAGCTATAGTTAAAGATTTGACATATTACTCACTCTAAAGATTTGACATATTACTTTTGACATTGATGTTGCGTGCTTTTATAAGATTCAACAACAAAAGAAGTATAATATCTTTTTTATAATAACAAAATACAAATTAAATTGTTTTCTAATATAATTCAACAATAATTATCTTTTTTTTCAGCAGTAATGGGCGTGTTATGCGTTATAATATATCGATACAACTTTCTTCCGACACACAAAGGGGTGGTATAATTAAATAATTTTCTCCACTCGTTATTTCGAGTCAGAAAAATGGCAAAATAATTAATTAATTTCTTTTTACTGTGCAAATGCTGCCTGATTGTATCAGATGAGTGTGCCGAACAAAATATTTGAATTGATGCATTATATAAGAAGAAGAAGAAGAAGAAATCTTTAACTACTATGTAACCTATAATATAAATTAAGAATTTATTTTTTGGGACTATTTTAATGGGTTTCTGACTGAGATATTTTTTTGTAGGGAATACAATGGTGAATAGTGGGTGTTAACAGCACTGCGGTAAGTCAAGGAAGAAGGAGGATGAGATAAAAAAAGGTTTGTATCCTATGCGTGTTTGGCTTGTTTATGTACAAATTAGATTCCGAAAATGCCCATTTGCAGGCTTGGCAATGGCTGGCTATAGTGGGGTAATGACTGAGGTTTTTCTGGGTTTTTAGGCAATCTTAGCCTCTTGATTTGAACTATTTTTTTATCCATTTCTTTGCATAAAATTCTTCGTCATGCATTCCTAATTGATTATCCGATGTTAATTTATACCAATAACATGATTTCTCTCTCTCTCTCTCTCTCTCTCTCTCTCTACACACGTCTATATCTTGATCCTTAATTAACTACATATATAGATATTTCTTTCTTTTGCATATTTTAACAGGGTAAGTTGACCGTGTGTATATCTCTGCTTACGTTGATCAACAGTATATCGTCGATTATATCATTTACTTCCCGTGTTTTTATCTTTTTAATATTAAATTAGGGTAAAAAATATTTCATGAAATAAAAATAATTAGAAAAAAAAACGAAAAAAAAAAAACAACAAAAAGAAAGAAATAAAAAAAATAAAAAATGAAACGTAACAAAAAAAACAAAAAGCAAAAAACAAAAAAAGAGAAATTCAGTTGCGGCTCATTTATTTATTTATTTCAAGTGGGCGTTAAAAGCACTGTGGAGTGGAAGGGAATAATAATAATCTTTCCTCCATCTCTTTTCCCCGTCGATGCCCTATCTCCATGGCCCCTCCTCCTCGCCCTGGTATTCACTGGAACAAACCCCCTCCAGGGTTTGTCAAACTCAACACTGACGCAAGTTACAAATATAATTGCCAAAGATCGTCAATTGCTGGGGTCTGCAGAGATGAAAACGGGAGATGGATGTTTGGTTTCTCTTCCAGAGTCCAATCTGGATCGTCCTTTGAAGCCGAGTTGGTGGCTGTTCGAGAAGCATTGAAGCTGGCTTGGGATAAAGGGCTCACAAGGGTTATCCTGGAATCTGATTCGGAGAGCGTGGTCAACAGAATTCGCAATCAACGAATCCGTCAACCCAAGAATCAGCTGGAGGAGATCATACTGGAATGTCAGGGCTATGACTGCAGTCGGGCATGGAGTTGCTTCATCCAGCATACTCGCAGGGAAGGCAACTTCGCTGCTGACGCGATGACGAAGAAATTAGTGTCCGAATCATTTGAGCTGCACGTTTGGAACCACCCTCCAGAATCATTGTTGTTGATTCTACTGGCAGACAAGATCGGCATGGAAGTGCCCCGGCATGGAGCTTTGGATAGAAACCAGATAGGGCATTTGAAAGTGATGAAACGGGAACTGCTGGCGAGAAACCTCCACTGGTACTGATCGAGGCCCTTGCATGAAACTGTGATTTTGTTTAATCAGGTATGAAAAAAGAGAATATTCTTTCCTACAATGGATTCATTTGCTTCCCCTTGTATTATATGTCAGCTTGGCAGTGTAATTAAGTTATTTTTATTACTTAGTCTGTAAGAAAATGCTACTATAATCCAATATCAGATAATCGAAAGGAACGTTCAGGTTTACCTGCATCTTTCTTAGCTGGCTTTGAAAATTGGAATTTCAATGGTCTGGAAGTTGCATTAATTAGTAAAGTGACTTGGCAGTCAAACCACTATAATTTTCTTGACAATCTTATAAATTTTGACCGATAGCTAGTAGATCAAATTGCTTAAAAGTCTACTGTTGGATACGTGGAGACCTGGCATGGAAGCACGTTTATAAATCTGGATATAAATTTAGTCGATCACATTGGCATGTTTGGAGTCTTTGGACATGAAAAGCTACAAGTCGGCTAAATTTAGTCAGTCCTTCACCGTACGTGAAGTAGGTGCAAAAATTTTAATTTAATAAAATATGTTTAATCCTAAACAAGAAACAAATATAAATTATATTCTGGAGCCTCACCTAACAGTTTAAGTTTTTAAGTGAGATGGTTCCTTGATATAGTATCAGAGTCTTGTTGACCCAGCAGTCACGAGTTCATATCTTATCACCCTTATACTATTGATAAAAATTAAACACAAAGTAGTGTGGATTTGTGTACAAGTTTCAAGTGTAAAGAGCTTTCACTTGATGGGATATAACTTTCTTTCGACACACAAAGGGGTGGTATAATTAAATAATTTTCTCCACTCGTTATTTCGAGTCAGAAAAATGGCAAAATGTTAAGGAAGGAGAAGTGTTTGGGGTTTAGTTTCTGTAATTAATTTCTTTTTACTGTGCAAATGCTGCCTGATTGTATCAGATGAGTGTGCATTATAGAAGAAGAAGAAGAAGAAGAAGAAGAAATCTATCCTATGCGTGTTTGGCTTGTTTATGTACAAATTAGATTCCGAAAATGCCCATTTTCAGGCTTGGCAATGGCTGGCTATAGTGGGGTAATGACTGAGGTTTTTCTGGGTTTTTAGGCAATCTTCTTTATATTTTCAAGAGAACATTGCCTTAGCCTCTTGATTTGAACTATTTTTTTATCCATTTCTTTGCATAAAATTCTTCGTCATGCATTACTAATTTGATAATCCGGTGTTAATTTATACAAATAACATGATTTTAATGGCCTTTAATCCTAAAGTTTTGATTTAAAACCTAAATCTATTTTGACAGACCAGCAGGTCCGTACTATTTGCTATTAGGGTTTTCCTTTCCAACCACATGAAGGATTAATTTCAGCTTCGGGTCTGGTCATGTCCAAGCCTACTCGATCCACTTCTCTGCCTTCTCAAATACAACCCTAATCCGTCCAAGTTAAGGTTTAACTGGAATTCTCTCTCTCTCTCTCTCTCTCTACACACACACACGTGTCTAATCCTTTACTTGTTCTTCTACTACATATCTTGCCCCTTAATTAACTACATATATAGATATTTCTTTCTTTTGCATATTTTAACTTCGTTACAAACAATATTTACTTGTTCAAAGATACCAAAATGAGGTTGTTGTGTAGGAAAGCCACGTGCAATACTCGAAGACTTGCATACGTATATACTTGAAGAACCCACACGATGTATATACGTATGTTAATTCTTGCTCCTTTTTTTTTTTTTGGTTGTTGTATGTTTCTTATTATTTTATCTGTTTTTCGGATTAGATAATTTTATTATTTTATTATTTGTACAATAATAATGATATTTTTAGTGATTTTTTTATTGGTTTATGTTAAAATGTTTTGATTTTATTTATTTATTTTTCAAGGGTAATTTAATGAATTTAATTGTTTGGACAATAATATTGATAATAATTTTAACTGTTATAGTAATGAAAATGACTGTAACATAGGCATGAATTTTCAATTTATATTTTCATCCTTTTGTGCATAGAAAATTAACTATTTATTTTTATAATTTGATTATTGCAGGTCTTTTCACAATTTATATTTTATTTTTAAATGTGATTTAAATTGAATTATAAAATGAACTAATCTTAATACAATGAATTCAATAATTCAAATATCCGAATCTTCTTGCTTTTTTAATGATGATGATAATTTTATAATGGTTATATAGTTGAAACCTACAAAACATATAAATTTATATCGATTTAAAATTCATATATTTTATAGAAAACTTACAATTCACATAAATTCTGCACAAATTTATTATTTAGACTAAATTTATATTATAAAAAAGTAGTTATTCCATGTATACTTTTTTGATCCAAAAGTCGGTATTTTTTATGTTTAGTTATTCCATGTATTTTTGTTTATGAGCATAGAAAAGAGGTTTGCATGCTCAGTAAGTAAATAAGTAATGTTATATATCATCTTCTCGTTGTTGTTTCTTTATTTAATTATGTTTATTTTTATATACTGATGTTGTTGTTGAAGTCTTCTTTTTATATATATAAATGCTGTTTTAGTTTGACTCAACTTGAGCAATATGCATGTTAAACTAATCCTATGCGTGTTTGGCTTGTTGATGTACAAATTAGATTCCTAAAATGCCCATTTTCAGGCTTGGCAATGGCTGGCTATAGTAGGGTGATGACTGAGTTTTTTCCGGGTTTTTAGTCATTGTTCTTTATATTTTGAAGAGAACATTGCCTTAGCTTCTTGATCTGGGCTAGTTTTTTATCCATTTCTTCGCATAAATCCTTCGTTATGCATTGCTAATTGATAATCCTGTGTTAATTTATACTAATAACATGATTTTAATAGCTTAAAATCCTAAAATTTTGATTTAAAACTTAAATCTATTTTGACAAAATCATGATGATTAAGTGAGAACCATAGTTTTGGGTTCGTGCCTGATGTTTTTTTTTTTTTTTTTTTTTATCTTTTCTGTATGTTTTATCCATTTTATTCAGAGTAAATTTGTGTTCTTTTATTCGTTTTCAATTTAGTTTTGTTTTCGGGCTGTAATTTGCCAAACCATGATGTTTGATTTATAATTTAATCAAGAATTTTAAGTCAACCCGGTTGAGTCAATATGGGCAAAAAACTCTATTTTTGTATCCATTTCTTTGCATAAATCCTTCGTTATGCATTGCTAATTGATAATCCGGTGTTAATTTATACCAATAACATGATTTTAATGGTTTTTAACCCTAAAATTTTGATTTAAAACTTAAAATCATGTAGATTAAGTGAGAATCAAAATGAATGGATATTAGATTATTACATGATTCCTAATATATGTATATATGCTTTTTTTTTAATCAAATCTAGTTTGTTTTGGATCTCATAGTTCTGGGTTCACGCTTGATTTTTTTTTTTTTTTTTATCTTTTCTATATGCTCTATCCATTTTGTTCAAAGTACATTTGTGTTCCATTATTACACACCATTGGAAAGTTTTTACTCCCCCCCTTCGGAATCCAATCCCACTGCCTCGGCTTTCTTTATGGAATAAGAACACAGTTCACAGTTCAGAGAGAGGTTATTGGATACTTCTATTTTAGTGTTCTCCTCGTCACATAAAAATGGGATTCATTAAATTAGCTTTGTTAATTAAAAACTTGGGTTTGCTTTTCCTTAAGATTAGATACGTGAATATGGATCTTAAATTCAAAATCCCAACTCGAAATAAAATATCAGAATCTTATTGACAGATGGATCTTAAATTCAAAATCCCAACTCGAAATAAAGTATCAGAATCTTATTGACAGAGCGGTCATATGTTCAAAACTCACAATTCTCATTTTATTCGATAAAAATAAATACAAGGTATTGTGAGTCTATACAAGTTTCAAGATCAAATTTTTTTTACTCGAGGAGGTGTGTAGAAGAATAATATAAATTAAAATAATTATTAAATTATATGGATATATAATTCGTGTGTACTGTGCAAATAAAAAAAGGGCTACTGCATGCACAAGATAAGCAAGATGCTAAGCAAGAAAGACTTGAATCTTAGAGCTTACCCTATTTGACAAAAACCCTAGCTACTAGTTCAGCAATAAGCCCCAGACGAATGTTTTGCATACAAGTGTTGTAAGAAGAAAATAAAGGGCATAAAATGCTAATAAAAAAATAATTTTTTGTCGGGAGAACGGGGTCCTCACTTGATTTTCAAGGCGGTTTCGACGTGATTGTTATTTTTTTATTTCAACTCGGCGTTAAAATCACTGTGGTACGGAGATGAAATAATCGAGGGAGCTAATATGTCAAGAAAGCAGGAGGATGGAAAAGGCTGGAAAAAGAAAGGAGGAGGCGGTGTACAATTTAGTATAAATAAAAAAAAGGTCTCTATCCTATGCGTGGAGTCAAATTAGATTCCGAAAATGCTCATCTGTAGGCTTGTCAATGGCTGGCTATAGTTGGGTAATTATGAGTTATGACTGGGGTTTTTCTAGGAATTGAGGCACTGTTCTTATATTGGTGGTAGGTTGGTTAGATTTGTGAGTCCAATTATCGTAGAAACTAAGTGTTTTTCCCACGCTATTTATATCAATAGAAACTCTGTGAACCCCATTTTTATCCCCCTGGTATTGGAGACTGGAAACACACCCTCCTCTCGTAATCATCTCTCTCCCTCTCCACTTTCTTTTTCAACACACTACTGTTTCTTAAGAATAAAAAAATCTAAGAAAAGCCAGCCCGGCAGTGTGTTATTTTAATCGGCTCGTGCTTAGAAGTTCAAGGTGTCAGACACATAAAACCAAGGTGGAGTAATAGAAGCTGCGACGGAAGAAACTATGTGTTTTTTCCCATTTTTATCATAAGCACTGGTACTCACTGGTATTCACCATCTCTAGCTTGTGTCATATGAACCCCATCTTTCTTCGCCCTCTTCCTCCATTTTCATTCATCCCCCCCCCCCCCCCCCCCCCTCCAAGCCCCAGCTCGGTGCCTCTGCCTCCTCTATACTGTCCCCCACCTCACTTCTATCCCACCATAAGCAATGGTATTCACTGGAACAAACCCCCTCCAGGGTTTGCGAAACTCAACACTGACGCAAGCTTCAAAAAATATAAATATAATTGTTCAAGATCGTCAATTGCGGGGGTCTGCAGAGATGAAAACGGGAGATGGATGTTTGGTTTCTCTTCCAGGATCCAATCTAGATCTTCCTTTGAAGCTGAGTTGGTGGCTGTTCGAGAAGCATTGAAGCTGGCTTGGGATAAAGGGCTCGGATGGGTTATCGTGGAATCCGATTCAGAGAGCGTGGTCGACAGAATTCGCAATCAAATCATCCGTCAACCCAAGGATCAGCTGGAGGAGATCATACTGGAATGTCAGGGCTATGGCAGTCGTGCATGGAGTTGTTTCATCCAGCATACTTACAGGGAAGGCAACTTCGCTGCTGATGCGTTAACGAAGAAACTAGTGTCAGAATCATTTGAACTGCACGTTTGGAACCACCCTCCAAAATCATTGTCCTTGATTCTACTTGCAGATATGATCGGCATGGATGTGCCCCGGCATGGAACTTTGGATCAAGAGCAGACAGGCCATTTAAAAATGCTAGAACGGGGACTTCTTGCGAGAAACCTCCACTGGTGTTGATCGTCAGGTTCAGGTTCAGGTTTCCTGGAGGGGGTTTGTACTTTTGGCCAAAGAACATCTATATACCGTGGTGTAACAAGGTATGTTTGCACAATCCATCAAGTGCTTATTTATACTCATCACTGCTTTATTTCTCTGTTCTGTTACTGTTTTCTGGGTAATAAATATCGGTAATTACTTTAGGGTTTGTGTTTTACAGATATAGATGGACCGGTAGATACGAAGCTCATCTATGGGACAATAGCTGTAGAAGAGAAGCAAGCGTCCAAGGCACAGCAGCAACACAGGGCACCAAGACTGCAAGATAAAGGAAGTGAAAAATTTTAGAACATCCCGGTTTGATCCAATGAGTTGAATCTGTAACTCGCTGATAGAGACGAGGTTTTACTATGAAACAGTTTAGAAAACTATATCATTTCAAGAGTTTTATTTTCAAAAAAGATTGGTCAATTGATATTGGATATTTCTTAGGTCGCTTTGATATTTCAGATTTGAAAAGTACACGTATATATATATATATATATATATATATTAGAAAATAATATAACTATATCAAAAATATTTATTTTTGTTTTTATTTAAAAATATCTTAACAAGAAAATAAAAAATTATATATAAAATTAATAATTATATTGTTGGAGGGTTTTTTCGAAGTAATTATTTAATTATATAACTTATTCCTATTAATTGTATAATTAATGGCATAATTAAACTATATACAAAATAATTGCATTATATTTAAAATAATATTAAAAAAATAGCTCTTCAAAATGACTTTTACCATTAAAACATATATCAATAAAAAAAAATCATATATACACTATTCAATAAGCCATTTAAAAAATTTGCCTCTCCAAAATGACTACTATCTCCCCTAATTTATAACAAGGCAAGAAAAGGCTTTGTTCGGTGTGATACCACATTCACTGGGAAAAAAATTTATTTCTTGCGATCGTAATTCATTTTATAGAGATTCAATCATTTTAAAAAAAAAAATTAATGTTGAATTTAATAAAAACTACTTCTATTAAACAAACGGCTGACCATCACACGTCACACGTCACACGTCACCATGACAGGCCTTCACGGCGTGGCCCGGTTGACTTTTTTCTTGAAATTGCACGGCACAGAAAGATTATTGACTGAAAATCTTGATTTTTCTTTTCTTTTCTTTTCTTTGCTTTTCAAAATCCATGTTTAAGCCCCGTGTGAAAAGGAAATATGGAAAAAGTAGTGTTAGGTGCATAGCGCGTATGTTAGCAAAGATAAAATTTGGGGGGAGGAAAATAATTAACTTTATTTCTGAAAAATTGAGCTTGCCTGGCATTAACTATTAGTTAACTAAAATATAAAATCCATGTTTTTCCTTTCCCGTAGTGATTTTTATTGTTCACCCAGACACAGTTCACTGTAAGTTGATGTAATAGAATTACCATTTTATTCTAGGACGGAAAATTTATTTTAGAAATAAATATGAACAAAACAATAGACGGCTAGATTAGCCAGGACAAACAGGCGGGCCTTGGTGCTAAAACACGGCCTCAAAAAAAAGCCCGACAGGCCATCAATGGGCTGGAACATAAAAAACATGTAAAAAAACCGATTTTTATATCAGAAAAGTATACATGGAATAACTAATTTCTTTTCAAAGCTTAGGAAACTTTTTTATTAGGCTCTCATACTTTTATGTATTTATTTATGCTACGGGTTGATATTTTCCTTCTTTCTTATCATTTTTTTCTCCCTCCTACTCTCCTTCATTCTTATGCTACACATAAGTTGTGTTGGCATCAAGATGTTGGGTGACTAAATTTTAGATGGGAGCTGTCAGAAATTTAAAGAATTGGGTTAAGGTCTGAATTAAAATCAAAGAAGAAAAGGGTGTTTTATGCCGCGTTTTAAAGATATTTTTAAACATTTTTTTTTTGAAAAATAGTTTTATTTTTTACTTTAAATTAATTAGTGTTTTTTATGTGCTGATGTCAAGAATATTTTTTAATATATATTATTGTGATATATTTCTGAACGAAAAACACTTTAAAAAACAATTACAACTATACTCTCAAACAAGCACAAAAAGAGAACAATCAGGATTTAATTCTCTTTAAAATCACCAATGAAAAATTCATCAATAATAATTTAACAAATCAAAAGTGCCACCAAAATCACCGATATAGTTTTTTATTATTATTATTTCATCACCAATTCCATTATAAATTAAAAAAATAATTTTTGGTTGGTATTTCCATTGTTTTTTTTTTAATTTTCCGGCAATACGCAAAATTCTGATTCTAAGAATGTTGATGCACGTCTAATACGCAAAATTCTCTGCTTGTATAATTTGGAATGATAGAAAAGGTAGTGGTAAGGTGGCTGATCAATCTAAGAAGTGTCGACGATGGGAAGAGAATTCATGCGTTTACTATTCTTATCCATTGATCCTTGCGCAAGATAATGGAACTGCAAATATTAATGCAAAAACACAGGAAGATTAATTAGAGTTAAAGAATATTCGACTTGCATTTTTTTTTTTAAAAAAAAAAAAACATTGCTAGAATGGAAGCATGGATGATTGTATGCATGGAGCTGATCACAAACCTTGTGAAAAGGTTTGGCAAGAATTTTAATTTTCTTTGAGCATGGATAACTGTAATCATCAAATGATGAGTGAAGGGTCTGCAGCCACATTGATATGCTGTTTCTGATGCAAGTAGACGTGTTTCCATGCCAGGTCTCTAAATATATATCCAACAGAAGACTTTTAAGCAATTTGATCGATTATCTGATATAGGATTATAGTCGCATTTTCTTACAGACTAAATAATAAAATATTTTAAAAAATAACTTAATTACACTGCCAAGCTGACATATAAGACAAGGGGAAGCACAGGAATCCATTGTAGGAAAGAATAGTGAATTTTCTATTCATTGATCATCGTTCGTACAAATGTTCATAACATAAGCAAGCTTCCTAATAATATTACAATCATAATTCTAGACGACATATCTAGATATGTACAGTTCCCGTTTTCATATCTGATTAAACAGAAGAAGAAGAAAACTAAACAAAGTTACAGTTTCATGCAAGGGCCTCAATCAGTACCAGTGGAGGTTTCTCGCCAGCAGTTCCCTTTTCAGCACTTTCAAATGCCCTATCTGGTTCTTATGCAAAGCTCCATGCCGGGGCACATCCATGCCGATCATGTCTGCCAGTAGAATCAACAACAGCGATTCTGGAGGGTGGTTCCAAACGTACAGCTCAAATGATTCTGACGCTAGTTTCTTCGTCAATGCGTCAGCAGCGAAGTTGCCTTCCCTGCGAGTATGCTGGATGAAGCAACTCCATGCCCGGCTGCCATAGCCCTGACATTCCAGTATGATCTCCTCCATCTGATTCTTGGGTTGACGGATCGTTTGATTCCGAATTCTGTTGACCACGCTCTCCGAATCAGATTCCAGGATAACCCTCCTGAGCCCTTTATCCCAAGCCAGCTTTAGTGCTTCTCGAACAGCCATCAACTCGGCTTCAAAGGACGATCCAGACTGGACTCTGGAAGAGAAGCCGAACATCCATATCCCGTCTTCATCTCTGCAGACCCCAGCAATTGACGATATTTGACAGTTATATTTGTAACTTGCGTCAGTGTTGAGTTTGACGAACCCTGGAGGGGGTTTGTTCCAGTGAATACCGGTGCTTATGGTGGGAAGGAAGTGAGGAGGCGGAGGACAGTAGAGAGGAGGAGGAGGCACCGAGCTGGGGCTTGGAGGGGGGAAAGGGATGAATGAAAATGGAGGCGGTGGGGTAAGAAAAATGGGGTTCATACTCACGAACATGATTGAATCAAGCTAGGAGAATGTAGCAGATCTATGAGGAAAAAATCTAGGCGATGAAAGGAGATTAGAGCGTGGAGATGTGGTAGTCCGAAACTGTAAGGGTTGGAGTGTGTATATATATATAAAGAATTCCAGTTAATCCTTAACCTGGACGGATTAGGAATGTATTTGAGAAGGCAAAGAGGTGGAGTAAGCTTGGATATATGACCAGGCCCAAAGCTCAAATTAATCCTTCAAGTGGCTGGAATGGAAAACCCTAATACCAAATAGTACGGACCACCTGGTTTCTCCCTCTGGCTAAGTTAATTTTATGTTCGGTGATTTTGATCGACGAAGCCGAAGATGATCAGTTTCAAACCAGTGCTGCAAAGCAGCAGGATAATATATGTTGATCGACAGGATATCGTCGACTATACATTATTCTACTTCCCGTGTTTTTATATTATTATTATTATTATTATTATTATTATTATTATTATTGTTTTTGTCATTATTGATATTTTATATTATTTTATGAGTTATTGTTATTATTATCATCAAAGCCATAATTACTTACATCATAAGCACTATAACTATTACAATAAATTAAAATTGTTATTATCATGATAATTTATAATGTCACTATTATCATCAAGATCATAATAAAAATTATTAGTATTAATATTGTTAAAATAATAAAAATTATTAACTTATCCTGAGGAATGAAAAAACTTAAAAACTTTAACAAAAGAGTATACAAAAAATTAAAATAAATGACAAAATAAAAATGAATATTATTAGTCTTAACAAAATCATTTGATAAAAAATCTCAAATGATTATTATTATTATTGCATAAATAATTAAAAAAACAAAATTATCTTGAAGAATAAAAGAAATAAAAAAATATAACACAATAGTAAGCAAAAAATATAATAAATGACAAAACAAAAATAAATATTATTAGCCTTAAAAAATCATTTGAAAAAACATATAAATTATTATTAATATTATTTCATAAATAATTGAAAAACAATTACCTCAAAGAATAAAAAAACTAAAAATTATAACAAAACAGTAAGCAAAAAAATAAAATAAATGAAAAAACAAAAATAAATATTATTAGCCTTAAAAAACATGACTTGAAGAAAAAACCAAAAAAGTAATATTAATTTTTATATATTTATGGGAAACATATGAGTCATTTAGCCTACGCTCTACAACATCAAGAAAATTGTTTTTGCCTCATTTCAACAAATATAATTTTTTTCTTTATATTTTGATTATCATTCTTTTCTTTCTTGATTTAGTTTTGATTCCTTTTTTTTTTTTGTATAATTCTAAATAATTTATTTGTATTTATATATCTATACTCTTAATTTTGACTTTTAATTTTTATTATAATTTATTTTTGTATTAAATACAGTTTTGGCTAAAAAAACATAGTAAGTTCAAGTTTGATAGTGTGAAATACAAGTGAAACTCTCTCTTATGCATGTATAGTGAATATTTTGTTCTTAGTTATTTATTATATTTTTTAAGGGGTTAATATTAAACAAATATAAGAATATATAATTATTTTTAAGAGAAAAAAACCTTTAAAATAATCTTTTTCATTATTTTAAATGCATTATTTATAATAAAATAATTATATTAAAAGACTAAATAACTAAAAGTCTTGTAGACTGTTTACTTCACTTAGATATATAGCATTATTAAAAAATCAAGAACCATTAATATCTTTTGACATGTTAAATTTTTTTATTTTGTCCGTGGTGAAGCACAGAGCAAGTTGCTCATATATTTTTTATTTGTAGATAATTTGACCCAATTTTTTCACCTGTTGTATATGTGTAGCTTTTTATATTTTATATTAACGTGATATTAAATCTGCAATATCATACATAAAAGAGCTGAAGAAGTCATTTTTTTACAAAATCAATATTGATTAATGAATTATTTTGATTATTATTGTCTTTCTTATTATCATGATTATTAAATTATCAAAATTATTATAGCTATTATTATAACAATTATAGTAAATAATAATATTCTAATCATTACTGAAAATATTATCTCTGCTACTATCATTATTGTTATAAAACAAATTCAATTATTTCTTATTTTTTAAGATTTATTCTTCATATTATTATTGTCGCACCCCAAAAATGGTGGTATGCGGCGTCGTGGCAACTTGTCCCCGTGAGCGGGGAGGTTAAATGTCAAAGGGATTATCTATTTTCGTAAAAAGAGGAGTCGCCACCTAGTATTATGGTTACTAGGAAACCTAGTACTGGTCTTTCAGAGGTTCTAGGGTAAGGGACTGGTTGTGTAAAGGGAAGGTTTTAGCACCCCTAGTACGCCCTACCTAAGGTAAGCTGCTTGGTGTTTTTGTTTGTCTTATGATTGCTAAGATATTAAAAAAAAATATATATATATATTTCCATGTTGATGATATATCATCCATGCCGAATATTTTGGATATCAATCCTTTAGAATTTATCTATCCAAACACCGAAAGTGAATAAGAGCCTATTATTCCCGCCGAATATTTTGGATAGAATTTATCCAAACACCGAACTATGAACAATAGCATATTATTCCCGCCGAATATTTTGAATAGCAACCCTTTAGGATTTATCCACTCAAACACCGATAGTGAATAATAGCATATTATTCCCGCCGAATATTTTGGATAGAATTTATCCAAATACCGAACCATGAATAATAGCATATTATTCTAACCGAATATTTTGAATAGAATTTGTTTATCCAAACTCCGAACCATGAATAATATGAATCACCGAAAAGTTTTTTTATATTTTTTTGAATATTGGCCAATACCCTTTGGATTTTACAAACATGTTGTAAAATCTCAAAATGCAAGAAATGATTTTTTGTTTGCAAAATTCATGCTAAAAAACTCATTTTTCTCTTCAAAAACCAAGATAATATATACATTTTTAAAAGAAACAATTTTAAAATATGCTAGTGTATTGGCCTTATGCAAGAAAAACAACACATTTTTTTCTAGATTTTTTACATAAAAAAAAATATTTTTATTTTATTTTATTTTTTAATATTTTTAATATTTTAATATTTTTTTATTATTATTTTATTTATTTACGGGTGGGCTGGACTGCCAGCCCACCAATTTTGGTATTCGGGCTGTCAGCCCAGCCTGTCTCGGGCTGGGCTGTCAGCCCAGAGAAAACTAGAGTCTGGGCTGGAAGCCCAGCCCATCTCGGGCTGGACTGTCAGCCCAGGGAGACCTGGACCGGGCTTCGGCCCGGAGGTAAGGGAATAGGCTCGCGGCTCATGGGCTGGGCTTCCAGTCAGAATGGGCTGTAAGCCCAGCCCTCTAGTGGTTGGGCCGGGCGCCAAACCCGGCCCGACCCGTATCACCTCTGCATGCAAAAAAAACGAGGAAGATGTACAGTGATATGGTAAATTTCCGAGTGTGATGAAAGGCTTACCTGTTAACACCTTTGGGTAGAGGACGTCGAGGTGGTTCTTCCGGTCGTGGTGGCGTCGGAAATGGTTGTTTGTGGTGGCCGAACGGAGCTTCGGGAGCTGACAGGTGCACGCTGCAACTGAGGCTGCTTCGGTTGCCTTCGCCGGAGTTGCTGTTTGGCGTGGAGAGGAGTGCTGCTGGGGTGGAGGGGAAGAGGCTGGTATTGAATGACAGAATTTGAATACTTGAATAAAAAGAAAAACCGGAGAAGAAGAATTATTGAAGATGAATATCGGTATCTTCATTGATGTGTGAGAATTGTGTAGCTCTCACTGCTCTTACAATGCTCATATATATAAGGAAATAATACGAAATTAACAACTAACAAATTACCCAACAAATTGAATTAACCACTAAACTAATTCCTCTAACAACTTTATGTAACTAACTTCATTTGTTGTGGCTGCATGCTGTGAAAGACTGGAAAAGCAGACGTGAAGCTTCTGGGTTTCTTCTGGAGACTCGTTGCATACTCTGCAATGCTCTGCAGCCCTTTAATCAATATTGTGAGCTTCAATACTCCCCCTCAAGATGAGGCTTCGAACAACATGAAGAATAAATGTTGTGCAGACTCATCTTGGAAATCAAAGAAGAGAACATAGAAAAACCCAAAGCTTTTGTAAACACATCAGCCAGTTGATGTTTGGAAACAATGACAGTGAACAGATCATATGATCTGTTGCACCAGTGTCGATGATCCAGGTATTTGAGTGAAATTGATCATGCAATTGCCACTGACATAAGTGAGAACCATCCACAAAACCAATTATGCCATTACTCTCTAGCAATAATTGCATTTGAAAATGCCAATTAAGGTAATTTGAATCATCCAATTTCACATTTACAGCTGTGGAGATTGTGGAAATCAGACCTGCAATCGGAGATTGGAGGATTTGGAGTTGCGAGGCAGTCACCATGGCTGCTGATTTGTGTAGGTAAGCTGTGGAAGAGCTGATGTGGACTGACAAGGCTGCTGCCGAGAAATGCAAATGCAAAGAGAAAACCGAAATCTGCAGCAAGTTTTGGAGCTAAGTGCAGCAGCTGAGAATGCAAGGACTTGCAACTGTGTAAATCACAGCTCAAACGTGAATATGCAGAAGGTTACGAAGATTGCAGACGCAAAGCACAGCCCTAAGAAATGAACTTCCAGAATATGCAGCAAATGTGGAATCGCAGCAGCTCAAAATTCCAGAATCTGCAGAAACTCTCAATGAATTTTCGAGAAATTACAGCAGAGGATCGTTGCTGCAATAAGCTGCAGAAACTTGCGAAAATCTCAGATAATCGCAGCAAATAACCACAGATTTAGTAATCTGTAGAGAGTGTTCCAAAAGTGCAGTTTGAAGGTGAATAATCTGCAGCAGACGCAGATTGTTGAAACAAAATGCAACGAAAATCGCAGCAGAAAATCAAAGGTCCAGTTGATTCGTGTGATGCTACTGTGAAATAAGAAGCAAATTGCAGCAGAGATAGATGCAAGAAATTCGCAAATTAAGAAATCTGCAGAAAGCAGTTCAAAATGGCAGCAGAGGTGAAATTTTCGAAAAAAAAAAATCGAAAATTGCAGCTGAGATGAATGCTTCGAAGAGCGTGAATTTTGAAAATTGCAGCTGAGATGAATGCTTCAAAATTGCAGCAGCAGAGCGTGAATTGCAGCAGAGGTGAAAGTTATGAAAAAAAAAATAAAAATAAAAAAATAAAAAAATAAAAAAATAAAAATAAAAAAATAAAATTGCACCAGAGGTGAAGGCTGTGAAGATTGCAGCAGAGGATCGATGAATCGATGAACTCGATGAAGAAATCTTCAATAATCAGAGGTGAGAGCTGTGAAGATTGCAGCAGAGGATCGATGAAATCGATGAAAAATTCTTCAATAATCTGCAGAAAAATTGCAGAGAAAAAAAAATATCGCAGCAGAGATGATCAACTTTTCGGATCAATTAATTTGCTTGCGTGAGAGATCAACTTTTAGATCAATCTCAATCAATTTTCTTGCGTGAGCATATCTGCTCTGATACCATATTGAATGACAGAATTTGAATACTTGAATAAAAAGAAAAACCGGAGAAGAAGAATTATTGAAGATGAATATCGGTATCTTCATTGATGTGTGAGAATTGTGTAGCTCTCACTGCTCTTACAATGCTCATATATATAAGGAAATAATACGAAATTAACAACTAACAAATTACCCAACAAATTGAATTAACCACTAAACTAATTCCTCTAACAACTTTATGTAACTAACTTCATTTGTTGTGGCTGCATGCTGTGAAAGACTGGAAAAGCAGACGTGAAGCTTCTGGGTTTCTTCTGGAGACTCGTTGCATACTCTGCAATGCTCTGCAGCCCTTTAATCAATATTGTGAGCTTCAATAGCTGGTGTCTTCTAGACGAAGTGTGGTGGCCGGAGTCGATGGCTGTTGGAGGAGAGAGAGACACGCCGGTCGACTGGTTTTGGAGAGAGGAAGGCGAAAAAACCGAGAGAAGAACGCAGTAGAGAGGGACCAAACCCGAGAGAGATGAAGTTCAATCTTGCGTAAAATTTTCCTTGTATTCTCTACTTGTTTTTTCTTTTCCTTCTTCTCCACTGTCTGTTCTTCGTTCTTTTCTACTGTCAGCTCTTCTGGCTCTACAAGTTCTACTTCCAGCTCTGCATTTTTTCTCCTCTCCTTCTCCTCTTTTCTGCGTGAATTCCTTTCTCTTCTTTCCCCTCTGTTCCTGTTCTCTCCTCCTTTTTTTCTCTTTTGGTCTCGCCATTTTATAGGCATTGCAGAAGTTACCGTTGCAAGCAACGGTAAGCTTCTCTTTTTCTTTTCTTTTTCTGCGGTGACAGGCTTGCCGGTGGCTACATGTAGCGGCTGGTCGGCAGCTATGTCTGCTGCTTTGAGGGGTTAAAGTGTTTTGGTCCCTCAACTTGTAATTGCTCTAATTGCACCCCCAATTGCATTTAAATTTATGATTTCGTGCAACTATACCCTCCGTCAAAATTTCAAGAGTAACCTTAGCTTTACGCGCCTTTTTTATTCTGGTCCTTGATTTTTAATTTGCGCGATTTAAACCTCAATCGACCATTAAATTCTCAATTTATTCAATTTTGTCCCTGTAACAAAATATTTTTGGATTTTTGTCTTTTTTTTCTATTTTTTCTTTTTCTTCCGAAACCTAAAAAATAAGTAGGTCAAAATTTGGGTAGCAACAGATGCCCCCTCTTTACAATGCTTACGAATAAAGTCTCGTAAAAGACTTTGAATAGTAAGTGTTGTAAAGAAAAATAGAATAATGTAGATGGTCTCATTATGACGGGTGACCTACCCGGATGGAATTGGTGATGAGGTGGAAGGGTCTCATTTTTCTGGGTGACCTACCCGGTTAGAATAGTTAGAATGGTCTCATTTTTCTGGGTGACCTACCCTGTTAGAATGGTCTCATTTTTCTGGGTGACTTACCCAAGTTAGAATGGTCTCATTTTTCTGGGTGACCTACCCAAGTTAGCGTGGTCTCATTTTTCTGGGTGACCTACCCAAGTTAGTATGGTCTCATTCTTCTGGGTGACCTACCCGGTTAGTATGGTCTCATTCTTCTGGGTGACCTACCCGGTTAGCGTGGTCTCATTTTTCTGGGTGACCTACCCAAGTTAGTACGGTCTCATTTTTCTGGGTGACCTACCCGGTTAGCATGGTCTCATTTTTCTGGGTGACCTACCCTGTTAGAATGGTCTCATTTTTCTGGGTGACCTACCCAAGTTAGAATGGTCTCATTTTTCTGGGTGACCTACCCTGTTAGCATGGTCTCATTTTTCTGGGTGACCTACCCGGTTAGAATGGTCTCATTTTTCTGGGTGACCTACCCTTGTTAGCGTGGTCTCATTTTTCTGGGTGACCTACCCGGTTAGAATGGTCTCATTTTTCTGGGTGACCTACCCAAGTTAGTATGGTCTCATTTTTATGGGTGACCGACCCGGATATCATGGTCTCATTTTTATGGGTGACCGACCCGACTATCATGGTCTCATTTTTATGGGTGACCGACCCGGATAACATGGTCTCATTTTTATGGGTGACCGACCCGGCTAGCATGGTTTCATTTTTATGGGTGACCGACCCGGCTATCATGGTCTCATTTTTATGGGTGACCGACCCGACTATCATGGTCTCATTTTTATGGGTGACCGACCCGGATAGCATGGTCTCATTTTTATGGGTGACCGACTCAGATAGCATGGTCTCATTTTTATGGGTGACCGACCCGGCTATCATGGTCTCATTTTTATGGGTGACCGACCCGACTATCATGGTCTCATTTTTATGGGTGACCGACCCGACTATCATGGTCTCATTTTTATGGGTGACCGACCTGGATAGCATGGTCTCATTTTTATGGGTGACCGACCCGGCTATCATGGTCTCATTTTTATGGGTGACCGACCCGACTTTCATGGTCTCATTTTTATGGGTGACCGACCCGGATAGCATGGTCTCATTTTTATGGGTGACCGACCCGGATAGCATGGTCTCATTTTTATGGGTGACCGACCCGACTCGAGGAACGAAACAACACCGATTCTCAATTCATCTTCCGCGGTTTTGTCGACCTAAGATTCTGTTTCTCCATATCTTTCATGACTTGCAATTACATCAGCTTTCGCCACACCTTTCCTGTCAGGTTAGTATTATGACAATAATATGCATGTTTTGTTACCTCTTTAGAAACATAGGTTCCCACCCTCTTCGTGGTAACCTTTCTTCATAGGATGTGTTCCCCATGCCATATCTTTACGCTTGGCGACGAGACTTTTTGTTCCACATGGGACCCTTTCTAGCTCCATTGTAGTTTTCTTTATTTTTACTCATGTCTAAAAACTCAAAACGATATATACTTGAAAGAATTTCAAAACATGGTTTTGTTTGCCAATTGACACTTTTAATGCAAATCACCATTTTTAAACAACTATTGTAGATGATTTTTTTATTTTTTATTATTATTATTTTTTTATTTTATTTTTTTTTGCCCCCAGTGTGGTGTACAAAACATGTCGAGCTCACATAACATAAAATAAATAAAAATAATTGTTATGAGATCATGCGCTTTGTGAAGAAAAAGTTTCTTGTAACGAGAATTCATGACCGAATTTTATCTTATTGATTGAGAGGCTACAAAATATCAGTCATAATATTTCTTTACAGAGTCAGAATTCACAGGCCTAACTAGATCCTATTCATCCATTCTAGATAATAGCAAAGCTCCTCCTGAGAACGAGTTTTTTACCACATAAGGGCCTTCATAGTTTGGGGTCCATTTACTCTGATCTTGTCCCAGTACAAGCAATATCTTCTTCAGTACCAGATTTCCTTCTTGGAATTTTCGAGGTCGGATTTTCTTGTCATATGATTTGGTCATCCTTCTTTGGTATAATTGATAATGACAAATTGCGGCTAACCTCTTTTCGCTGATCAAATTCAATTGTTCATATCTAACTTTGTCCATTCTGCTTCTTCTAGTTCAGAGTCTATCAATACTCTTAATGATGGGATTTCCACTTTAAAGGTATTAACACCTCCATTCCATACACCAACCTATACGGGGTGACTCCTGTTGAGATCCGAAATACGGTACACATGAAAGGCAACATCTCATGCTAATCCTTGTAGGTGACTACCATCTTTTGAATACTCTTCTTAGCATTTTAATAAGCAGCTTCTACCGCACCATTCATCTTTGGTCTATACGGCGAGGAATTGGAATGCTTGATTTTTAATTTAGCGCATAGTTCTATTATTATTTTTTCCTTGAAATTCTGTGCATTATCAATTATAATCTTTCCTGGTGGCTCGTATCGACCTATCAAATATCTTTCAACGAATTTCTTCACCATTTTTTTTTAATTAATTTTTTTTTTCATCACATAAGCAAATGACATGGATCCTACCTATCTTGTGAAGTAGTCGATAGCCATGATAATAAACCTATGACCATTGTTGGCTTTTGGGTTGATAGGCTCAATCACACCAATTCCTCACATCACAAAAGGCCATGAGATATCGAGTTAAATAAAGGAGCCGAAAGGACATTGATTTTGTCACCGTAGACCTGATACTTGCGGACATAGTCGATGCAATCCTTATCTAATGTCATCCTAAAATAACCAGTTCTTTGTATTTTCCGAGCCATCATATGTCCACTGACATCCTTTTATAGATTTCCTGTAACGCGTCTTTAGCTTCAGGTTCTTCTAGGTATCTTAGCAAAGTCCCGTAAGATGATTTCTTATACAAAACTTCCCTTATCAAGATAAAAATCCCTTGTCAACCTCCTCAAGGTTTTCATTTTGATTTTGGATGCCCCCAAGGGATGGGCTTGGTTTCGGATGAAATTCTTGATATCATAGTATCAAGGGTTTTCATCTATTTCTCCTTTAACTGAGCAACAGTGAGTTGGGTTATTTCTGATATCAATGTGTATCGACTGCAAGTTTTGTCTTAAGTCTATTCTAACCATAGAAGCTAGTGTGACCAAAACATCCGCAAACTGATTTGCTTTCCTTCCTAGATGCATGAACTCTATTTCCCCATATTCTTCAGCTAGTTTAGATAGGTAATTTTGGTAAATTTTTTTATTTTTTACCCATCCATAAAGGAATATGTGGAACTACGAGCTGCATTATCAACCACCATGTTTATATGTAGGGAACATTATCTTTAGAGCTAGCACGATTTAATCCCCTAAAGTCCACATATACTCCAATTTCTTGGGGCTTTTAGATTTCTTGTATTCTTTTTCTTAAGGCTTCCATTCTGATGATTCTAGCTATATGCATCAGTGAATCACTTTCATTTCTTGATAACTTTTATAAATTTTGATGCATTAGGTCCTTAGTCGAATTATCTATTCAAGTTTCTTTAACAACCCGGCTAAGTAAAAGATTGCTTCCTTTTCTACATTTGATTATGGGTTTTAAAGATATGTTCTTTCTTGCTTTCCATACATCTTGGATTTGGGTTTTGATCATTGGTCATTGTCAAAGAAGCTATGATATGTTATCGTGTAAAATTGACGATCTGATTTGCCCTTTATCTATAACTTTAATCGTTGTCATTTCATTGACAGCAACTATCCGTGACTAAGATATTGTTTCCATTCGGTTAGCTTCTAAATGTGCAGGGCGTTGTAGTCTTGGTTTGTGATTTTTGTCCGTATACACATTGTTGGTTTACTATAAAGTGCATTTCAGTTGAAGGATCTCCTGCTTCTTTTCATTCCAGACTTGTTTTTAGCTTCAGTTAATGAAAGATCTCTTTTTCTGCTATCTAGGTTTCAAAATTAGACAAGACACCAAGGATAATGCATGCTAGAGTTCCTCTTGTCAGCTTTAAGCATCTCACTGTTTAAATCAATAGTACTAATTAACAGCTCGAATTTTGAGAGTGAGAATGGCTTCAGTTAATTACGGGAACCCCAAAGACGAAATTGAGGAATGTAATTGATAACTCATTGTGGATATTTGATTGCTTTTTAAAAAAAAACCAGCGTTCCATTGTTTTTCCAATTTCTGCCCTTACTTTGATCAAAACTTCATGATGGGGCTTCTTAGTTTTTTGGTTAATCGGCCTGCATCCCTCTTCCAGCGGTACCTTGTACGCTATCCATATTCAATTCAGGCATATCCTTGTAAGACCAAGCAAAAACATTTACCTAATCTCTAAACAGTATAATCAAGTCTTCTGTTTCCTTTAGAGTTCTTATCCTGGGCTCTCTATGGCTTTCTTCATTACCCATATTTATGGTTTCAAGTTCCTCTTTAGTGGGTTTCCAAACTTGTTTATGTTCTTTTATTAATTTTGTGAATTCTCTAATATTATATTCATCCACTTGTTCCTCCTCTACATCTGTTATGTATTTTAAAATTCGATTATTCATTCTTAGTGTAAAGTGCAGATGTTATTGTGAAAGATATTTTTTCCTTTTTCTTTTTTTTTTTTTTTTTGCGATGTAAATGCACAGTAAAAGAAAAATTTTGAAAATGCATGATCTCATTAAAAGAAAAATTTTGGCTTGAAAACAAAGATGAGATCCTATTGATATCTTAAGTCATGATTGTCAATAAAAACAAAACAAAATGACAAATCACATAGAAAACATCACAATCTAACAAGTATTGTTGATTACATTTTGAGCATCAATGGAGCTTCTCTCTCTTTTTTTTTTTTGGGTTTCCCAACTTTAGAACTTATCACTTCCGACTAGCTTCCAATCGAAGGTACTGGTAGCAACTTCTAAGACCTTTCATCCTTTTTTCTTAGTCGAGTATCGTGGGTCCCAAAAGAGAGACCTATGTTTCTCGGTTGATGATGCGTGCAAAAATATATGAGAAAATGTATGATATGATGCGTGATTGTGATAAAAAATGCGTTTTATAGTTTTTTTTTTATGTAAGAAAGATATTATGGAGCATACACCTTAACGATAGGTTCTAGTTCCTTTACGTGAGACATAGGGTAGGTTTACTACTTGGGCTCTAAAGAGGGTCTCTCGCTGTCCCAGTGATCACCCTCGTAAAGGCAATATGGGGTCTTAGCAGATAATGGGATGGCACGTATACCAATCACTATCATCTAAGCTCTCAGCAAAGAGTTGGGGTTTACACAAACTTCAACCTTGACTCAAGTCATAGGTAAGCTGCTAGTCCCCCACCTAACTTAAGGTTTAGTGTGTGCTCTCAAAATAATAAAAAGTGATGCATGACGAGACATATTATGATGACAGAATGAAAAGATGCATGCTAAAGCTTTTAAACAAATAAATAATTCATGGTAACGTGAGAGTAAATGAATAAATGAACACACAAAAATAATTAACATATCACAAACAAAATTATCAAGCTTAGTCCAATAGTCCCCAGTGGAGTCGCCATTCTGTCGCACCCCAAAAATGGTGGTATGCGGCGTCGTGGCAACTTGTTCCCGTGAGCGGGGAGGTTAAATGTCAAAGGGATTATCTATTTTCGTAAAAAGGGGAGTCGCCACCTAGTATTATGGTTACTAGGAAACCAAGTACTGGTCTTTCAGAGGTTCTAGGGTAAGGGACTGGTTGTGTAAAGGGAAGGTTTTAGCACCCCTAGTACGCCCTACCTAAGGTAAGCTGCTTGGTGTTTTTGTTTGTCTTATGATTGCTAAGATATTAAAAATATATATATATATATATATATATATATATATATATATATATATATATATATATATATATATATATATTTCCATGTTGATGATATATCATCCATGCCGAATATTTTGGATATCAATCCTTTAGAATTTATCTATCCAAACACCGAAAGTGAATAAGAGCCTATTATTCCCGCCGAATATTTTGGATAGAATTTATCCAAACACCGAACTATGAACAATAGCATATTATTCCCGCCGAATATTTTGAATAGCAACCCTTTAGGATTTATCCACTCAAACACCGATAGTGAATAATAGCATATTATTCCCGCCGAATATTTTGGATAGAATTTATCCAAATACCGAACCATGAATAATAGCATATTATTCTAACCGAATATTTTGAATAGAATTTGTTTATCCAAACTCCGAACCATGAATAATATGAATCACCGAAAAGTTTTTTTATATTTTTTTGAATATTGGCCAATACCCTTTGGATTTTACAAACATGTTGTAAAATCTCAAAATGCAAGAAATGATTTTTTGTTTGCAAAATTCATGCTAAAAAACTCATTTTTCTCTTCAAAAACCAAGATAATATATACATTTTTAAAAGAAACAATTTTAAAATATGCTAGTGTATTGGCCTTATGCAAGAAAAACAACACATTTTTTTCTAGATTTTTTACATAAAAAAAAATATTTTTATTTTATTTTATTTTTTAATATTTTTAATATTTTTAATATTTTTTTATTATTATTTTATTTATTTACGGGTGGGCTGGACTGCCAGCCCACCAATTTTGGTATTCGGGCTGTCAGCCCAGCCTGTCTCGGGCTGGGCTGTCAGCCCAGAGAAAACTAGAGTCTGGGCTGGAAGCCCAGCCCATCTCGGGCTGGACTGTCAGCCCAGGGAAGCTTTGGGGCTGGGCTCCAGCCCAGCCCATCTCGGGCTGGACTGTCAGCCCAGGGAAGCTTTGGGTCTGGGCTTCCAGCCCAGCCCATCTCGGGCTGGACTATCAGCCCAGGGAAGCTTTGGGGCTGGGCTGCAGCCCAGGGAAGCTTTGGGGCTGGGCTGCAGCCCAGCCCATCTCGGGCTGGACTGTTAGCCCAGGGAAGATTTGGGTCTGGGCTTCCAGCCCAGCCCATCTCGGGCTGGACTGTCAGCCCAGGGAGACCTGGACCGGGCTTCGGCCCGGAGGTAAGGGAATAGGCTCGCGGCTCATGGGCTGGGCTTCCAGTCAGAATGGGCTGTAAGCCCAGCCCTCTAGTGGTCGGGCCGGGCGCCAAACCCGGCCCGACCCGTATCACCTCTGCATGCAAAAAAAACGAGGAAGATGTACAGTGATATGGTAAATTTCCGAGTGTGATGAAAGGCTTACCTGTTAACACCTTTGGGTAGAGGACGTCGAGGTGGTTCTTCCGGTCGTGGTGGCGTCGGAAATGGTTGTTTGTGGTGGCCGAACGGAGCTTCGGGAGCTGACAGGTGCACGCTGCAACTGAGGCTGCTTCGGTTGCCTTCGCCGGAGTTGCTGTTTGGCGTGGAGAGGAGTGCTGCTGGGGTGGAGGGGAAGAGGCTGGTGTCTTCTAGACGAAGTGTGGTGGCCGGAGTCGATGGCTGTTGGAGGAGAGAGAGACACGCCGGTCGACTGGTTTTGGAGAGAGGAAGGCGAAAAAACCGAGAGAAGAACGCAGTAGAGAGGGACCAAACCCGAGAGAGATGAAGTTCAATCTTGCGTAAAATTTTCCTTGTATTCTCTACTTGTTTTTTCTTTTCCTTCTTCTCCACTGTCTGTTCTTCGTTCTTTTCTACTGTCAGCTCTTCTGGCTCTACAAGTTCTACTTCCAGCTCTGCATTTTTTCTCCTCTCCTTCTCCTCTTTTCTGCGTGAATTCCTTTCTCTTCTTTCCCCTCTGTTCCTGTTCTCTCCTCCTTTTTTTCTCTTTTGGTCTCGCCATTTTATAGGCATTGCAGAAGTTACCGTTGCAAGCAACGGTAAGCTTCTCTTTTTCTTTTCTTTTTCTGCGGTGACAGGCTTGCCGGTGGCTACATGTAGCGGCTGGTCGGCAGCTATGTCTGCTGCTTTGAGGGGTTAAAGTGTTTTGGTCCCTCAACTTGTAATTGCTCTAATTGCACCCCCAATTGCATTTAAATTTATGATCTCGTGCAACTATACCCTCCGTCAAAATTTCAAGAGTAACCTTAGCTTTACGCGCCTTTTTTATTCTGGTCCTTGATTTTTAATTTGCGCGATTTAAACCTCAATCGACCATTAAATTCTCAATTTATTCAATTTTGCCCCTCTAACAAAATATTTTTGGATTTTTGTCTTTTTTTTCTATTTTTTCTTTTTCTTCCGAAACCTAAAAAATAAGTAGGTCAAAATTTGGGTAGCAACAATTATATTTGAAGTATTTTAGAACTATAAGATTAAATTCATTTGAGTGTTTTTTTTTCAAAATAAAACCTTAGTTCATTTATATATATATATATATATATATATATAGAGAGAGAGAGAGAGAGAGGGAGAGAGAGAGAGAGAGAGAGAGAGAGAGAGAGAGAGTTTAAGTTGTTAATATTTAAAAAGTATCAAAATATATAATTATTTTTCAGAGAAAAAACCTTAAAAATAATCATTATCATTATTTTAAATGTATTTTCCATAATAAAATGAATATATAAAAAACTATTATACAATTATTATTGTTATTATTGTTGTTGTTGTTGTTATTGTTATTTTATATAGAAAATGGCGGAAAAATCATTTTAAATGCCTGATGGATATTTTAATTTTTCGATGCGCACACATCATCTTAGCATAAAATATAATTAAAAAATAATAAATTACTGAAACACCCCTATAGCCAACTGTTGAATTTTATATTATAGGGGGTATATTCATATTTGTATATTTTTTAAAAAGTGTGCAATTACTTTCCTAACTCAGAAGGTAATTGTTCTATTTTGTATGATATAGGGGTATATTTGTATTTATATATATTTTAAAAAATATGCAATATCCTTAATACCCCAGGCATAAACTGTTAATTTTTGTCTTATTTGAGGTTATTATGGTTATTTGGTTGTGCCTAGATATGTGAAAAATAAAAAATTCCCTCGAGTCCAAGGATAAAATCATTGTGCACTGAGGGGTTAAATGATAATTTCATTATTATAATACATAGTAATCTAAATAAAAGAACGATTTCATTTAGCTTTTAGGGTAATTGCTACAATAATTGTGTTACATTAATGCCACGAATTAATTTAATTAGCTTATAGTGTAATGGCATTCGACAGAAAAGAAAAGAAAACTTTCTCTTACCCTTAAAATTATCTTCTTGAAGTTTCTTGCTTACATCATACCACCATTAAAGCTCTGTCTATTTGGACTCCTCGTCATTCATCAATTAACTATTTAAAATTATATTTTGTTTGAACTATCTTCTTTTTCTTCGATGTCTTTCTATATTTTCATCAAATCTTTTCTGGTTAGTGCACCATTCGCCCTCCAATTAACAACAGCAAGAACGTGATTTAGAAAGTGTTGTTGTTATAAACTCGCACCCGAAATTCCAATTGAGTAGAGATGATGAGTTCAGTGAAAGAGCCAACGGTTTTAACAATACTTGCTCAGTCTGTTCGTGCGAGTATAAAGACTTGGAAATGTTAACAATGATGCCTGAGTTCAGACATTACTTTCACCTGCTTTGTCTTGATGCTTGGCTTAAGCTTAATGGATTGTGTTTAGTTTGTCTGAACTCACCGTTACCTACTCTGCTCTCTACACCATTGTCAAAGGCTGTGCCTTTGTCGCAGTATGCAGCAGATCGAAGGAGGAGATGGTGATTTTGGCTTGATTTGATTTGGGCGTGGAGTGGTGGGTTGTGTTTAGAAATGAAAATTGTAATTTCTTGGTCTGGTATTGAGGAGGTCAGGGATTTTGTTGGATATACTAATTTATGATTTTCGATTGTTAAAAAAAGGGAAAATCATCTGACTCCTAGCTGGTTTTTATGGAGTGTAAGAAAAGAGAATAGAGTGGAGGAGAAAAGCACATAGGCAAAGCGAGGGATGACAAACAATTAAATGAAACAACTGTTTCAATCCATAATGAAATGAGTCTGGATGAACAGTGAAATGAGTTTGTATAAACAGAATGTTCACGATATAATTTAGCAATATGTACAATATCAATGATTTTATGCAAAGAAATGGATAAAATATAGTCCAAATCAATAGGCTAAGACAATGTTACTCTCAAAAACATAAAAAACATTGCCTATCAACCAAAAAAAATATCAGTCAAAAGAAGACTTAAACTTGTGTGTTTAAAAAACATAAAAATAAAAACTTTAAAATAAATATAATTAAAAAGATGATATATAACATTACTTAGAACATTCAAACCTCTTTTCTATGCTCAAAAACAAAAATATAAAATAAAAATGAATAAATAAACATTAAAAACAAGTCGAAAAGATCTACTTTTGGATTAGAAAAGTATATATACATGGAACAGCTACTCTCTTATTGCTTTTTTTTTTTTTAATTTGTAAATATTTACCACTCACATGTTTGCTCGCATTTTCAAAGCTTAGGAAAGCTTTCTATTAGGTTCTCAGACCTTTTTTTATTTATGCGACAGGTTGATATTTTCCTTCTTTCTTATGCTACAGGTTGTGTCGGCATCACCATGATGGGTGACTAAATTTTAGAAGGGAGCTTTCAGAAATTTAAAGAAATGGGATTAGGGTTTGAATTAAAATCAAAGAAAGAAGAAAGAAATAGAAGAAGAGAGAACTATCAAGTTTTAATTCTTTTTAAAATCACCACCAATGATTGAAGATAGTGTCGCAAAATCTTAATTAACCCAGAATTCGAGGACTATAATTGAAGATGCAGAAAATTATATATACTTTCAAGAGCTTTCTCAGATAAGTAATTAACCCTATGTTAGTTCATCCACGTACGTTGCATCCTGAGTTGGCATATCCTCTGTCTATGAGGAAGATTTTTTTTTCTTTTTTGTATATATATATATATATATATATATATATGGCCCGTTAAGGACGTCAGAAAAAATCCCATCAAGTTCTTTTAGATGATGATCAGTTAACATCTCAAATCCTTTCAGAACCTCCATTTAAAATCAACAAATAGCTTCGATCAGTTACTGGTTTGAGGCATGGCTGAAAGACATGAAAGACACAACTAGAAGTAAAATTCTGTGTGTACAAGACAGACATGTATATTTGGTTGCCTGTTCTGTTTCAGGAATACGGAACAGATACGGTGCGTAGCCTGAAGGAGCTATTAATTTGTTTTACGAGAGTTGCAAATAAATTGTTTGATCTATTCCATCTTTTTACTTTTACGAACACAAATATTAATTATGGGTAAGGAATTCAATGGATTTCATATCAAATTGATAAATATTTGAATTGTAGAGACGTGATTGATTTCAAATCATGCACCGAAAATCTAAATTATTAATCTACAACGTTAATTATGATTAAGAAGTTTCAATTTACTTATAGTTATCATATCCTTATGGATTTTTGCATAATTTATTTTATTTTAACAGAGCATTTCATGTGCTAGCTTTTATGCTTATGATATTAATTCTATATATAAACTTATTAATTTTACAAAGAGTTATAATTGAAAAGCAAATATCATTGTTACAAAGAGCCTCAATCTCAAAGTCAATCGGAACAATATAGCCTTTATGTGGTGGCACCGCCATTGACCTGAAATTTTTGGGTGGGGGCATCTGTCGATTACAAGTGGACTGGTATTGCCCGGCGAATCATGTGCTTTTTCAAAATTAAAGCATGGAAAAAGGCCAGAAGCGAAGCCATGCAAGACCCCCCACAATTTTTAGTCAGAATTCAGGCTATCTTTTTTCTTTTTTCAAGATTTTGTGATGCTTTCCCTTTCGTGAGGTCAAGATCGTGATGATTTTAAGGTATGTGAGAGGTCCGATCCGGCGAAATTGCTAGAAAAAATCAGGTCAGAGACCCACATGTGAATTAAGATAAGAGTGAAGAAACCGACAACAATAGCATGGCATGATCCAAAAGATAAGTTCCACTGCCAATAATCGGAGAGATAAATATTAAAAATAAATAAATACACATATATATATTGTAAAATATTAGTGAAATTTAGCTTCCAATTAATACTCAGCATTGTTCCATACTCGTTCAAGATTTATCGACCCATCTGAATAAGCACATCCCAATCGGAGCTTTTCTCATTTTGTGTGAAATTATTGAATTGAGCCGATACTGTGCACGTCAATATCAACGGAAATTATTCGAGTAGATACACGTACGTATTCTTTGAAACACCTGAAGATCAGATCGATGCAAGTTGCCTGTTTCCAGGCCAATGTGTCAGCTGATCCATTCAATTTTTGAGAAATTATCTTATCTTATTCTTTAATATTGTTTTAAAGTGAAAACTCTTTAGATTTGAAACTTATACAGACCTATATCACCTTGTATTTGGTTTTTATCAAATAGAAAGAGATAGTGAGATTCAAATTTATAACTGTTGAGTTAATAAGACTCTGATATTATGTTAAGAAACTATCTTATTTAAAAATTTAAGCTATTAAATAAGATTTCAGAATATGATTTATATGATGTAGTTCTGATCAAAACCTTCGAGGGCTTTCTTTCCTTGCAGAAATATTTTTATCTCCGCAATTGAGCAGTGCTGATGCATGGCATGTAGCAAATAAATGGGTAAGGATTGTGGAGAATATATTCCATTATGGGCGAGTTAAATAATGCACTTGAAAGGTGGAAGAAAAACACAGAGATTGAACTTGTAATGGATGAGCCAGAAATTATTTTTCTTTCATGATCATACGAATCTGATCTTGATTCTTTTCAAAGGGCTATAAATGAAAGCTCGAAACACTTGGTTCCAGCACATCAATGGAGTGAGTATAGCTAGAGGTGCATAAATGGGATATATTAGAGGAAGGGAGGCTTAGCATGAAGGCTGAGAGTCTTGTTTGGTAGCCAAGGATGACTTGCCTGCTCCCTCCGAGGAGGTTTCATCAAATGCAGACATAATTTCGAAACCCCTGCTGGGTTTCAGGTGGTCTCCTTGGCTAACTTGACAGGCTCTCTCCTGTCATGCTTAGCCCTTCTCTTCTTCACCCTGTCATTCTGTCAAGAAATCATATTGTCTAAAAATTTAAAGTTTTAGCTGAAATTCTAGAATATGATTTATATTGTTCTTTAACATACTCCCTCAAGTTAAAGTATTTTTAGCTTGAAACTTTCACAGGCACGTACTATTTTGTGCTTGATTTTTATCAAATAGAATAGGAACGATGAGATTCGAACTCGTGACTGTTGGGTCAATAAATTTTTAGAAGAGATAGTTCTTTGACACATTCTATTTCGCATCGCAATTATCAACTATCGTGTGATGCATTGGTCTGGCAATGAATTTGAGAGGAAGAGAGGCCTTGCATGAAGATGAGAGTCTTGTTAGATAGCCAAGGATGACTTGCCTGCTACAAACAAGAGATTCTGCATTCATAGAACGAAATATGCGTGGTGTTAAATGCAACGAAACTCTTGTTTGGTTGCCAGGCAGTCTCCTTGGCTAACCTGACAGGCTCTTCTCTCTCATGCCAGGCCTTCTCTTCTTCCACATCAAGCCCTGCTGGATACTGCCTTCAAGAACGGATTAATATCTCATGTCTGTGTTCATCTACTAATCAATGGGGATTGCAGAAGAATATTATCAGTGCTTGCATGCCATGAAATGAATTCCATGCTGCACGGGCATTGCCCTGAAATGATCTGAAACTGGGAGCATGTAAAATTTAAATATCACTATATCTTCTTCTTTTAATTACTACAAGTTATTGATTGAATGTTTTTCTGTAAATTCCTCGTCTGTTATCAACAATATTACCAGAAATCAGAGGATCAGCCTCTCTCTTTCTTGGATGACGAGCTTCACCTTTTCATATTATTTTCAGCAGGTCCATCACCTTGCATGATTCCCTATCCAACTTGAGTGAGATCATGTGATTGGTGGGAAACGCCGCTTTCATCAAATGGATTGATTATTCATCAGCATCACGTCTTGTCAACGCTTTTAAAGAGTCCCGAGTAACAAAATTGAATGGAAAATATTGATCGATGCATTGGACTCCAAGTAATTTAAATTAGGGGGGGGGTATAAATTAACTAATCTCATTTATGTTATAGATCTTAATGAAAAAATTGATTAAATATTCACTAGTTTTGTTTACTGAAATAATTATACATTATTGTGGTTTTTATTTTTTTATTATTATTGAAATAAAGGTATCTATCTAGCTATACGAGTGGAACAAGTTGAAAAGATCTACTTTTGGATCAGAAAAGTATACACGAAACTGTTAAGAAATCATTTTACCTAAAAGCTCAAGCTGTTAGGTGAGACTCTAAAATATGATTTAAATTATTCTCTAACACTCTCTTTCAAGTGAAAGCCCTCTGGGCTTTAAACTTGCACAGACTCACATTATCTTATCTTGATTTTTATCAAATAAAATGGGGGTGGTGAGATTCGAGCTTGTAACCGTTGGGTCAACAAGGCTCTGATACCATGTTAAGAAACTATCTCACCTAAAAACTCAAGCTATTAGGTGAGGCTCCAAAATATGATTTATATTATTCTCTAACACTAACAACTATTCTCTTACTATGGTTGTATTTGAGAAGGCAAAGAAGTGGGGTGAGCTTGGAAATGACCAGACCCGAAGCTGAAATTAATATTTCATGTGGTTGGAAAGGAAAACCCTAATATTAAAAAGTACATACCTGCTGATTTCCCCTCTGGTACTAAAGTTAATTTCTAAGCATCTTCGGTGATTCTGATCGACGCAGCCGAAGATGCTTAGCTCCAAACCAGTGCTGCAAAGCAACAGGATAAGTGACCATGTGTATCTGCTTATATATGTGATCGATAGCATATCGTCGATTATATTATCATTCTACTTCCCTTGTTTTTATATTTTTAATATCAAATAATAAAATTAGGCTAAAAAATACTATTTCAACACACCTTTAACTAAAAAAAAACACTTTAATGAAAACATGAAAAACCAAGAGGAGTTCTTAACCCCTCTTAACTCAACTGGGTTAACCTGAAATTTGTGGTTAGAACATAAACCAAATGATCATGGTTAGACAAAAAAACAACTTTATTCTGAACAAAACGGATAAAGCATACAAAAAAGATGAAAAATAGTGTCGCAAAATCTTAATTAACCCAGAATTCGAGGACTATAATTGAAGATGCAGAAAATCATACGGGTAAAAGGAGAGATCATGGTTAAAATTATATATACTTTCAAGAGCTTTCTCAGATAAGTAATCCAATGTTAGTTCATCCACGTTACATCCTGAGCTGGCATATCCTCTGTCTATGAGGAAGATCTTTTTTCTATATATATATATAAATGGCCCATTAAGGACATCAAGAAAAAAATCCCATCAAGTTCTTTTAGGTGATGATTAGTTAACATCTCAAATCCTTTCAGAACCACCATTTAAAATCAACAATAGCTTCGATCAGTTACTGGTTTGAGGCATCGCTGAAACACAACTAGAAGTTAAATTCTGTGTGTACAAGACAGACATGTATATTTGGTTGCCTGTTCTGTTTCAGGAATACATGTTGCATGAATCCATGCCTTGGATCATATACAAAATGCTTCCAGGGAGAATTTAACCATACAAATAGTGTTTCTCACTCTCTTAGCATGAGTTTTAGAGCTATTTACTCCCCATTTTTATGAACTTGAAACATCCAACGCTAAATATTATTGCCATTCTCTTACTATCACTCAGGCAAGTCCCTAACAGGCTTCATTTCAGCTGGAACAAGATGAAGGTCATTGTTGTTGCTGGGGCACGGGAGTTTCTCTTAGAAATTGGTTTACAAGATTCTGTTCTTGATATCAAAAGAAGGATTCAACAACTCGTAGGTGTGCCTGTTGCTGCACAAATTCTTGCTGTATCAGGTTGGGAGCTGATTGATGGACTGGACATGGAAGACTATCCCATCGTCATTGATGGCACAAGAAAATCAACCTTTTTGATGGCACGTCAATCAAAAGGATGTCTCTAATTTCTTTTCTGGAGTGGAACTTGATGAAGATTTTAGCAACCTCAGTGTACAAATGTTCATAATATTCTCGTTTTCATATCTGATTAAACAAAGTCACAGTTTCATGCAAGCGCCACAATCAGTACCAGTGGAGGTTTCTCGCCAGCAGCTCCCGTTTCAGCACTTTCAAATGCCCTATCTTGTTTGTATCCAAAGCTCCATGCCGGGGCACTTCCATGCCGATCATATCTGCCAGTAGAATCAAGGACAGCAATTCTGGAGGATGGTCCCAAACGTGCAGCTCAAATGATTCTGACGCTAATTTCTTCGTCAATGCGTCAGCAGCGAAGTTGTCTTCCCTGCGACTATGCTGGATGAAGCAACTCCATGCCCGACTGCCTTAGCCCTGACATTCTAGTATGATCTCCTCCAGCTGATTCTTGGGTTGACGGATCTTTTGATTCCGAATTCTGTTGACCACGCTCTCCGAATCAGATTCCAGGATAACCCTCCTGAGCCCTTTATCCCAAGCCAGCTTTAGTGCTTCTCGAACAGCCACCAACTCGGCTTCAAAGGACGATCCAGATTGGACTCTGGAAGAGAAACCAAACATCCATATCCCTGCAGGCCCCAGCAGGGTTTGCGATTTGTTTGTGAATATAAAATTTTATATCTCTGGATGGAAACGGGATATGGATGTTCGGTTTCTCTTCCAGAGTCCAATCTGGATCGTCCTTTGAAGCCGAGTTGGTGGCTGTTCGAGAAGCATTGAAGCTGGCTTGGGATAAAGGGCTCAGAAGGGTTATCCTGGAATCTGATTCGGAGAGCATCGTCAGCAGAATTCGCAATCAACGCATCCGTCAACCCAAGAATCAGCTGGAGGAGATCATACTGGAATGTCATGGCTATATATGGCAGTCGGGCATGCATGGAATTGCTTCTTCCAGCATACTCGCAGGGAAGGCAACTTCGCTGCGGACGCGTTGACGAAGAAATTAGTGTCAGAATCATTTGAACTGCACGTTTGGAACCATCCTCCAAAATCATTGTCGTTGATTCTATTGGCAGATATGATCGGCATGGAAGTGCCCCGGCATGGAGCTTTGGATAAAAACCAGATAGGGCAAAGTGCTGAAATGGGAACTGCTGGTGAGAAACCTCAACTAGGTACTAAGCATAAACGTTTCAGAGATTTTCCTTAGTTTTTTTGGTCCAGTGAGGCTGGAAAACTCAAAATTCTGCACATATCTAGACAGGTCTACGATTATGATCTTAAGTTGTAATGCTTGAGGATAACTGTACAGGGATATATTCAAATTTGTACGAATGCTGATAATCATTTGATGAATTCATTTGTCTATTTGCAATATATATCTATATCTATAGATAGATAGATAGATAGATAGATAGATAGATAGATAGATGCTTCCGTCTGTTTGTTCGATCGAAAACTGGGGAGCTGAAAGTATTGCAATGTTGGATTTCAACAGATGTTATGCCTTCTAGTTAATGTTGGGGTATAAATTTCGGACAAAAACCCTTTTCGAAATTTGGACAGGAATTACATTTTTCTTTCTTGCACTTCTCATCAATGAAGCTACAACATACATCTTTATAGCTAAACTAAGTGGCGGAATATTTTATGTAATGTGGTTAAAGTTTCTTTTAAAAGTATTTTTTGTTTAGAAATACATCAAAATAATTTTTATTTTATTTTTTAAAATTATTTTTGACATTAATACATGAAAATAATTCTAAAACACTAAAAAAAATTATTTAAAAAAAACACTTTTAAAATGCAATAACAAGCAAGAATTCAATGGATTAGCCTCTAATATAACTAGATAATTTGCTAGCTATTAATTAGTTTTACGAGAGTTGCAAATAAATTGTTTGATCTATTCCATTTTTTTGTACTTTTATGAGCACAAATATTAATTATAGGAAAGGAATTCAATGGATTTCATATTAAATTGATAAATATTAGAATTGTAGAGACCTAATTGATTTCAAATCATGCACCGAAAATCTAAATTATTAATCTACAACGTTAATTATGATTAAGAAGTTTCAATTTACTTATAGTTATCATATCTTTATGGATTTTTACATAATTTATTTTATTTTAACAGATATTGCATGTCATGTGCTAGCTATTATGCTTATGATATTGATTCTATAAACTTATTAAATATTTGAATAACAATTCCAATTTACACCATTACCCTCCCAGTCTGGAAAAAATATTTAAAACCATATAGAAAGGTTTAATTTCATTCCAATAATACTTCCACTCCTTTTTTTATCTTGATGAAATAATAAGGCCAAAATTTATAAATCTTGAAAAGAATTGTAGTAAAAAAAGAAGCCCAACGATGTGGGCCGTTGGCAGATTTAAAAACGAACCAATAAGCATATAGTCACTCTCTCCAGAGTTTCAGCGCTCCCTCTCACTTTCCCTGCAAATTTGAACCCAAATTGCGTGCTTTATAATCTTCAAAATCTCCCCTTTATCACTCAATTCCACTTTCAGTAATCCAAGAAAGGTCAGTTCTCTTTTGTTTTTGATTCCATGTTAATTTAGATTCATTTTTTTTAACAAAAATGTTTAAAGTTTTGTTCTTTGTATGAATCTATGTAGCAATGACTTCTATATAACTAGTTTGGTAACCGGTTACCTTTTGTGAGTCAGTCTAGCTCAATGTTTTTTCAACTGGGTTTAGCTTAAATTCACATCTTTTGATGTTTTGGGACATGGGTTTAGTAGCTTGTGATCATATATATCATGATTCATGAATGTGTTCTTTTTCTTGTCTTAATGAACTTTCAAATAGGGTTTGTTTGTTTGTTTTTCTTGAAATATTTTACCATATCATATGTGTATGATTTTGTGCTTCTTTGGATGTGTTAATGTTCATGTCATAAAATTTGGTTTTGCAGGAGAAAGACAATGAAAGTGAAGCTGCTACGTATCCTTTTCTTCTTTTTTGGTTGCCAATATGTTGATTAAGATCTTGAAGTTGGATTTCTTTTACTTTTTAATGGGGTTTTGTTAGAAGGAAAACTTTGTGTATGGGTGCTATTGGGGTTTTGGTGAACTATGTGCTGAGAATTATAGACAAATTTGATAGCCTTGAGAAATGGCATTCCCTTATTATATTCTTATTGTATTTTTGCGGCACAAAATCCAAAACTATAGGATTAGGTAGCAGTAAACGTCACTGAAATATTGGTTTTTGATTGTGTGAAATCAACACTGTATATCTTGGGAATCAATTTTAGAAATCTTTGGAGAAGTGAAGTTTTATCTGTTGTTATTGTTTAGCATTTGGGATGGATAAAATATTTATTGCATATTTCCTACCCTGATTTTTTCTGCTGGCTTTAGATAATGAGGTCTTTAGATTGGGATTGTGGTTTTGCATATAATTAATCAATTCCACTGTGGTTTGCCAAGCTCATGCTCCATGGTACATGGGCGGTGATAAAAAAAGCTATGTGCAGTTATCTTTGTGGTTGAATTGTTTTGTGGCAAATTTGATGCTTCAAAATTTGTGAAGAGACAGTTCTCCTTGACTCATTGTCTTCTCGAATATGCACTGGATTTTCTAACAGAGTATGTCCTCTATATCTCCCTGCCATTTTTTTTCTGTTAAAGCTGATAATGATCAGTCATATCATATAGGCTATGTGAACTTAAAAAGGTTTATTTTGTTTGCTTTCTTGTTTTTCTCAAATGGGTTTTGAAGGATGCCAAACTTCTGCTGCATTTAAATTCATGGTTTAGCTTATTTTACTTCATAAAACTAGTTCAATGTATGTTGGTCATCGTGTTTATTTCTGTTCCTCATCTTGTGAGAAGTCAAATTTTCTCTCTTTTTTGACTCATAGGTGGCATGCTGTTGCTTCTTGGACTTGGGATGCTCAGGATGAAACATGTGGGATATGTAGGATGGCCTTTGACGGTTGCTGTCCTGATTGTAAACTCCCTGGGGATGATTGCCCACTTAGTAAGTTAATAATATTAGCAACTAAGGGTTTCCAACATTGTTAATCTTTGGCATTTGTCATGGTAATTTCTTGCATTAGTGGATCAATACTGTTTCTCTGTCAGCCTAATGTTAAAGCTTCTTATTATAGTCTGCATTCATCTGATTACTTGTCCCTTCTGTTCCAATGTTACAATAGCTTTCGCAGTATCAAAGAAAGGAAATTTTTTCTTGAATAATTTCTATCCTCTGGAACAGTCTATTGTAGCTTGTTTTCGATGTTTCTTTGAAGTTGCTATAATTTTGAGGTGCAGTGATATTCCTTCTCTTAGTGTGGTCCTTAGCACATTTCACTGACAAATTGAAACTTTTATGGAACATGACCATCAAATATGTTTTCTCCATGCTATTCCTAGGTCCTGATTCGTTTATTATTCCAATCATGCTTGAGTTTCAAGAACTGGTCAGCCTGGTACTACATGTAAATTCTTACAACTCAAATGTCTCTGACTATTTGTCTGTCTGTTGAATGTGAGAAAGGCAAAAGGTCATGTATTTGGCAGTTATTTATGGAAATGATACCAAATGATAATAGATGTTCCAGAAACCAATTCAGGGTAATCACTCAGACTTGTAATTCAAAGCAACGACCCGATGAATGGGTATCTTGGGAAGTATTAATGGACTTTGGCTTGGTTCGATTATATAGTCATCCCCTAGCCCTGAACCTGAGCTCCAACAGGAGACCTGATAATACGTTTAGGTGGCCTGAATTAGTCCTGTCACACCCTGTGGTTCATGCATAAAAAATTCAGTGCATTTAGTATCTTCTTCTGTGAAATTTCCTACATTCTTTTCTTGTTTGTCATTCACTGGACTTTGAATTGTTACATGGATTTAGCATCCAAAAAACATAGATTTTGACCTTGATTACAAAATGTTAGATGATTAACCAGATGCTAGCATTTTGCGTTCTTATCGATCTCTACGCACTTTTTTTGCCATGTATGAAAGTTTCATTGATCAACTAGCTAGTTTGGTTGCGTACCTGCCCCTCCCAGAGGCTCTCTAATTCTAACCATTCTGTAATCTCAAAGAAACATAAACTGTGGAAATGATTGAATATGTTTAGGCTGGTGTGATGTAATGGGATCGGAACTAATGATCTTTATTGTTCATGTTTTTGCAGTTTGGGGTGCATGCAACCATGCGTTCCATCTTCATTGCATCTTGAAATGGGTGAATTCACAGACATCACAAGCACACTGTCCCATGTGCAGAAGGGAATGGCAGTTCAAGGAATAAGGAAATAGATTTGAATAAGCTAATTTCATCCATGTTGATGGGACACCATACCTGAGACACTATTTACGCATTCATATGATCATAGTATGATCATAGATGATGGAGAGTAGCTCAAACCTTTGAAGGATTGGGCTTTAGCTTATGTTCTTTGTTTAATTTATTTGAATTTTTAGTTGAAGTTTATTAATTGGGATTTATTTGTTTGTTATAGTTAGGGTATCTATATCCTATTTTTCTAAATACTAGACAACTTTTTGAATCCCTATTCTTTTATCTTCTCAGCTTTTCTCTTCTTTCTTTGTTTATTTTTGGCATATTCTTCTTAGCTTTTTCTTTTTTGGCCTGAAAACTCATTTGCCCCGCATCACATCACACGAGGTGCAAAAGTGCAGCTCTGCTATTTGTTGTCGTCTGCCTATGCTTTGGAGATACCTCTGGTGCACCACCATAAACTATTTTGCTAGGAAAAGGCATTGTGTGTAATCATGAGAACAAGGACCACTACACTGCAACATTACGCAGCCTGAGGATAGTCATGTTTAAGTAATCATCTCATTCAAGTGAAGTTTTTGGACTTGAAAAATAGAATAAAGATGGTGAGATTCGAATTCATAATCGCTGGCTCAACAAGGTTCTGATATCATATTAAAAAATCATTTCAGTTAAAAAGTTAAGCTATTAGGTGAGGTTTCACGCGGTCGCAATGTCATAGACCATTAATTTTGTGCTGTATGTAACACGGTCGATTTTGGTTCAAAATAGCTACAAGGGTCTGATGTAAGTTTCCTTTTAACATTTCCCGGATGGAGGAGCTTCCAGCCCTGCTGTTTGGTTATCTGATCAGAATCTAAGAGCTTGATGACTCGAGGGATGTTGTTAGAGTACTGAAATTGTTAAAAAATAATATAAATTATATTTTAGAGTCTCACTTAATAGTTTAAGCTTTTAGATTAGATGATTTTTTGATATGGTACGGTCATGAATTTGAATTTCACCACCTTCATTCTATTTGATGAAAAAACAAGCACAAAGTAGTGTGAGTTTGTGCAAGTTTCATGCCTAAAGAACTTTCACTTGAAGAGATGTATTAGAAAATAATATAAATTATATTCTAGAGTTTCGCTTAACAACTTAAATTTTTAGATGAGATGGTTACTTGACAAGAATTAGCACTAGCAGCACAAGCCTGGTGAACAATATTGCATATATTTTGGACAATGATATATGTGTATATGTATATATGTATGTATGTATGTATGTATGTATGTATATGTATATGTATATGTATGTATGTATCAGTAAGTGCACAGACATGTGTGCCTGCAAGGGTGCAAACACAAAAGGAAGGCCTTGAGTCTTCTGGATGAAGAATCAACAAAAGCCATCGTTCCTTCAATAGCACTCAAATCTTCGAATTGCGTAGAGTTCGTTACGGTGGAGCTTTGCTGCAAGGATATGATGTCATTTTCTTCTTCTTTTTTTGATTCTTCTCCTTATTTGTATTTTTATATTGGATGTAAGATAAGGGATCCATCTCATTGTGTGCAAGCGTTTGCCTAGGATGTCTTTTTTTGTACTCCTACGTATGTTGTAAAAGTTATCAATTCTATTTTGGTAGGTATTATGTTTTTTCATTGTAATGGAATATTTGATTTTGAAGTGTTTTGACGTTCCGTTTCAGAGTTATATTGATTATATTTATAAGTATGTCGATATACTCCTCATAAAATTTCATCTTAATCTAACAGTCTGATTAAAAGATATGATTGATATTGTAAAATTATTTATTATTTAAAAAAAAAATATTTGATCGAAACGGAATGGACACAACGAAACTGATACGTTCTAAAATTTCATCTTAATCTAACGGTCCGATTAAAAGATATGATTGATATCGAAATGGAATGGACAGAACAAAATCGATACGTTCTGGGCAGAATTTTCAGAACGGGCCAATATTCTAAATGAGATAAATTTTGCTTCGATTTGTTCTGTTTTTTTTAATTGAAACAAAATGTACCAACTATTTCAGGCAGAATAGAATTGATAACATTGTGCTAGACATGAAACACCAATCCTACCGGTGCGAACGTGGATTAGTCTGGGTCAGCGCCTAGGACACTGTGTGGTTTATACCAAAAAAAAAAAAAACACCAATCCTTTGCTTCCCAACCCTAGATAGATACTGATCCTCTAAAAGATGAAGAGCAGCATTCCCACCATTGAAAAAACCCAACTTACAGAAAGGACATCATGCGTGTGGAAATAGATCGGGAGACCTAACTCTTGGGGCTCAAGCTATTGTGGTTGATGTCAAGCTACCACCTAACTCTCAAGGCACATGCTAATCTGGTAGAAATCGAGGAGCTGAGGGGGTGCTACGAGTAAAAAAAGTTAAAGTGATAGCTTCCATTGTTAGCTTTACTTTTGTGGGTTTTGCTTTAGTAAATTATAAATTACTCCTAGTTTTGCAAAATAATTTAAATCGTCCCTTTAGTTTTAATAAGTCTTTATGTGTCGTAAGTGATAGAGAATAATATAAATTATATTTTAGAATTTCACTTACAGGCTTAAACTTTTAGGTGAGATGGTTTCTTAACATGGTATCAGAACCAACGGTCACGTGTTTGAATTTCACCATCTCTATTCTATTTGATAAAAATCAAGCACAAGGTATTGTGGGTCTTACAAGTTTTAAAGCTCAAAGAGTTTTTACTTGAGGGGAGGTGTTAGAGAATAATATAAATCATATTCTAGGGTCTCACTTATAAACTTAAACTTTTAGGTGAGATGGTTCCTTAACATTAAACAATTACATTCTAAATAGTGTTTCATGGAAATTTGAAAAAATGAAATTGGTTTTTTTATATTTTGTTAAGAGATAATTATTTTTACACGCTCTATATGATCTTTTTCACTCATTTTAAGGATTTCTGCCTTGTTTTCTTCGAAATAGAAAGCCAAAAGATTGATGATCATGAGATATTTTTCGGAACAAGATAAATATTATATTAAACATGATGAACCCTAATCAAATAATTACATCTTAAATTATTTTGCGAGACTAGTAGAAAGATGTGTCGGTTCACATGCATATGTGGGTTCGTATGTCTGTTGTCTCCTACCTCCAGCACACGATGACATAAAGCAAGAAGAAAATTATAAGTGATAGTGACAAGAAAGCTAGATGGACATGAATTTTCCTTCCATTGGTTAGCTTGTGCCTTTTTGGCCAACATTTCGATTTGATTTGATTTGATTTCCCTTTTTCTTCTCTAGCTGTTTCCCTCCATGGCCATTGCTATACAGTCTTTATACTCTCGAAGTATAAGAAATGCTGCCGACAGCCTATGATCATGTAGAGTAACCTAATCATATTTTATGCAACTTTGCTAGCTCATTCACTTTTATGCATGTGTGTTCTTTCGAAATAAAATGGGATTATGACCTTTGAGGCAGGTATCAAGCCAGTTAATTCCGTTTCGGTTAGTGCCTCGTTTTTTTAATTGAAACAGCATGTTTCGGTTTTGAAACGTTTCGATATTCCGTTTTAGAGTTGTACTGTTTATATATATATTTTATGCAAGTTTGCTAGCTCATTCACTTTCATTTCATGCATGTGTGTTCTTTCGAAATAAAATGGGATTATGACCTTTGAGGTATGTATTGTAAATTCCATTTCGATTAGTGTTTTGTTTTTTCAATTGGAACGGAATATTTTGGTTTTGAAGCGTTTCGGCGCTTCATTTCGAGGTTATACTGTTTATACACACACACACACTTAAATATATTAATTAAAAAAAAGTTCAAATCCAAAAATAAAATTATTTAGAATTGTGCAATTTAAATTTCAAATATAAGTAAAAAAAATGAGAGTTAAACTGATATAACTTGACCGACTTGATGAGTTTAAAGATAACATGAAAAATTAATAAAAATATAGTTTAATTAAAAAAATCAAGTTGACATCTTAAAAAAATATTGAAACAACGATATATTGAATCAATTTTGGTTAACCTAGGTTAATCTTTCAAATGTGTGACCTCCGTAATAAGACTGTGATAATTTTAAATAAAGCAAATCAAATTATAAAGTTAAATTCATAATAACTTGTTGTTGAATAATAAAATTGAGATAAATTTATTTAGTAAAAACTGCGTTGTTTTATCTCGTTTTTTAAATTAACACGAAATGTTTTAACTGTTTCCATGAGCACAGAATGAGATTAACAACGCTGGCATGTATAGTCTCGCATTAATGATCCAAAACAACATCATTTTAATTTTTTTTTAAATTAAATAGGGTTTTGATAGGTTAATCAAGTTCGATTACGATAGATTCTAGATCATCATTAACTTGTGGAGTTCTAATTTTTATGTTTTCAACGCAGCCATAGGACTCGCCGATTTGGTTTTATGTTCAGTCAACCTTGAAGAAACTCTTAAGCAAGGATAACTAATCATCATATATTTAATCACCTACTTTACATTAACTGATGTTAAAGCACAATTCATGTATTAACCTACGTGGCCCCTTTGTATCTTACTCCTTTTTCGGTCAAGAAATTAAGGCTCACGCTAAAATTTTAGGCCTATAAATCTTGCTTTCTTATTAGGATTTCGAAGTTTTACCTTAAAAGATACTATACATTAAAAGTTATTTGATAATGTGGTTGAGATTGTTTTTAAAGTGTTTTTTGTTCGGAAAAGTATCATAATAATATTTTTTTAATTTTTTTAAAAAATTGACATCATCATATCAAAATGATATAAAAACACTAAAAAAAACTTAATTTAACAATAAAAAAATTCAAATTTTTTCAAAAATATTTTTGAAATGCAGTGTGAAAAACTTTCGCTAAATCTTGAAGTGGCATAGCTAGCCTCCCACCTTCACGGTTATATATACTATAGGTGGATTTCACAGAGAAGTACTAGTGAAAGTAAAAAACTCCTACCAGGCTAAAGACATGAGGGGTTCTGGTTATTTTGTGGTGATGTTCTTCTGTTTTCTGGCATTCATGGGCTCGACTGAAGGGAAATTGCAGATGGGTTTTTATTCGAGGAGCTGCCCAAATGCTGAGAAGATTGTGCAAGACTATGTTAACAGCCATATCCATAATGCTCCATCATTGGCAGCATCCATTTTAAGGATGCATTTCCATGATTGTTTTGTTAGGGTTTGTGTCTCCAGTCTGTCTGAGAATCTCTACATTTTGATCATCTCACGACAGGCAGGTCCTTGAAATTCTGGAACTGATCTATGTTTTTCGTTTGTTTTCAGGGCTGTGATTCATCTGTGCTTCTGAACACAACTTCAGGAACTAACCAGACTGAAAAGTTGGCAGTTCCAAATTCAACGCTGAGAGGCTTCGATTTCATCGACAGAGTTAAGAGCCTGTTAGAAGCAGCTTGCCCTGGTGTGGTCTCCTGTGCTGATGTTATAGCACTGGTCGCAAGGGATGGTGTTGTAGCCACTGTGAGGACTCGAAACATAAACCAATTTATCCAGCTTGAATTCCCTCGATCGATCTGTTTTTTTATCTTTTTTTATACCATTTTTTGGAAAAAGAAGCACTGGAACTACCCTTTTGTTTGAACTTTGACAGGGCGGTCCATCCTGGAAAGTCCCCACTGGCCGGAGAGACGGGACAATCTCAAGAACGTCGGAGGCCATGAACAACATTCCTGCTCCGACCAGCAACTTCACGACTCTACGGAGACTTTTCGCTAACCAGGGACTGAACCTGAAAGACTTGGTCCTGCTATCAGGAGCTCACACAATCGGGGTAGCCCACTGTACATCTTTTTCGAATCGCCTGTACAACTTCACCGGAGTTCTAGGTTCTCAGGATCCGGCACTGGATAGCGAATACGCTGCCGTTCTCAAGGCAAGGAAGTGCAGAAGTCTCAATGATAATACCACTTTAGTAGAAATGGATCCTGGAAGTTCCATGAAATTTGATCTTAGCTACTACAGTCAGTTACTCAAGAGACGAGGTCTGTTCCAATCTGATTCTGCGTTGACCACAAACTCCACTGCATTGTCGTTGGTCAACCAGCTACGCCAGGGCTCACTCAAGAGTTTCTTTGATGAATTCGCAAGATCCATGGAGAAAATGGGCAGAATCAAAGTTAAGACTGGCAAAGTTGGAGAGATTCGAAAGCAGTGTGCAGTGGTGAATGGCTGAGATCGAATCTCTTGTTCATATGTGTTTTTCATTGCTTGTCAAATAATGTGTTGAAGACTGTGTGTGCTTTGAATTTGATGCCATTTTTTCTGCGAAAAAAAAAAAAAACATGTGATTTACTCCATGCAGGGTCTCCAATCACTTGGAAACAGCACAGCAACGTGGTTCTGCAAACTCAACTAATCATGAATTGCACGGATGAGACTAAAAAAAAAGTGATAAATACAATTATGATTAGCAGAAAATCAGATTGTTCGGCCAAATTCTTCAATAATAATAAAGATAAGGTTGTCAGTTTTGTTTTATTTCGGTGTCAATAACCAGAATGTTTTGTACCAGTTAAAAAAATAAAATAAAACAACATCGTTTTTATCTTGGTTTAAATTCTGATCTATTCTAGATTTTTCAGCCAAATATCATCAGAAGCACTCTTGAAATCAAAACATTTCATTTCAATTTTAAAAAATAAAACATCAACTGAAATGTTTTAACCTCTAAAAACATATAAATACACTAGGAAATAAAGCATGCAGTTCATATTACATTTTAAAATATGATAATATATTTCATATTATATTTATTTAAAATGAATATTAAGATAGCGGTAATGAAATTTTGATTTGAAAGACAATAGTGATTTTATTATGTTATGAAATATAAAATCTCAAAAAAGTTTATAGAGCTAAATTAAATAATATTTTGGTTTTAAAGACATAAGTAATTATACTATACAATTTTTCCTCTAAAATTTATGATGTGCAATGAAGAGCATTGAAAGACCATAATAACCCTCTAGTGTTAGTTCATTGGGTGTTCCTGGAGAGGGCAAACATGTCATTTTACTGCTTAAATGAACTGTAAAACACTCATTAATTTACAGAGCACTTCCCCCCCTCTTCTAGTTTTTGACGAGCGGTATACCCGCGCGATGCGGCGGTTTTTTTTTTATCTATGTAGAAAATTGATTGCTTTTATATATATTGTATTTTATTATTTTCATATTTAATTAGTATAATTATAATTGATAAAATCTATGTAATCAAAATGGAAAGTGACCCGTATATTTTTTAATTGTAGATAACCTAAGTAAATTTTTAATTTTTTTTTTAGTTTATTTTTTTCCCAGGTAATATTATATTTAAAATATTAAAAATGAAAATATTGTAAACTTGTTTTTAAGAAATAAAGTTAAACAAAAGAGTACCAAATTTAAATTCAAAGGCAAAATTTTTTTTATAAGATTTATTAATGATATTATTACATTAAATATATTTAAGAATATTGATATTAAATTTTTTTTAAGGAAAAAATCCTAGGTCATTTTTTTCCTCTCTCTGTATATTTATAGGCGATAATATTCAATAAATTTTTTTTATGTTATTCGATTAATTCATTATATTATTATATAAAATATATTTAAGAATAATGATATTAATTTTTTTTATCCAAAAAATCCTAGGTCATGTTTTCTTCTCCCTATATATATTCCTATGCAATAATATTCAATAAATATTAGAGCATATAATTAATGATAGATTAAAAATATTGAAGAACCTTTAACAAAAGATTAAACAAAAAAAAAATTATCATTGCTATTATTGTCAAAACAATAAAAATTATTAAATTATCCGGAGGGAAAAAAATATTAACAGAAGAGTAAGCAAGAAAAACAATTAAATAATAATAATAATAATAATAATAATAATAATAATAATAATAATAATAATAATAATAATAATAATAAGTATTATTATTATTATTATTATTATTATTGTGTTAAGTACAAAATTAAAATTCGAAAATAAATGTTTTTTTTATGTTATCTGATTTATTCATTATATGATTATATTAAATGTATTTAAGAATACTGATATTAAATTTTTTTATTCAAAAAATTGTAGGTCATGTTTTCTTCTCCCTATATATATTCTTATGAGATACTATTCAATAAATATTAGAACATATAATTAATGAAGACTAAAAATATCAGAGAAACTTTAACAAAAGAAAAAATAAATAAATATCATTGTCATTACTGTCAGAACAATAAAAATTATTAAATTATACGGAGAAAAAAAAAACATTAACAAAAGAGTAAGCAAGAAAAACAATTAAATTATTATTATTATTATTATTATTATTATTATTATTGTGTTAAGTACAAAATTAAAATTCGAAGAAAAAATTATTTTTGCTATCTGATTTATTAATTATATCATTATATTAAATACTGATAGATTAAAAATATTCAAGAATTTTTAACAAAAGATAAAACAAAACAAAAATACCATTGCTATTACTGTCAAAACAATAAAAATTATTAAATTATTCGGAGGGAAAAAATATCAACAGAAGAGTAAGCAAGAAAAACAATTAAATTATTATTATTATTATAATAATTATTATTATTATTATTATTATTGTGTTAAGTACAAAATTAAAATTCAAAGAGAAATGTTTTTTTATGTTATCTGATTTATTCATTATATGATTATATTAAATGTATTTAAGAATACTGATATTAATTTTTTTATTGAAAAAATCCTAGGTCATGTTTTCTTCTCCCTATATGTATTCCTAGACGATAATATTCAATAAATATTAGAACATATAATTAATGAAAGACTAAAAATATTCCAGAAACTTTAAAAAAAAGAAAAGAAAATAAATCTAAAATTATCTTTTCCATCACTATCAAAACAATTAAAATTATTAAATTATCTGGAGAAAAAAAAACATTAACAAAAGAGTAAGCAAGAAAAACAATTAAATTATTATTATTATTATTATTATTATTATTATTATTATTATTATTATTATTATTATTGTGCTAAGTACACTTATATATACATGGACAAAAGTAGGGATTATTCTTGAAACATAAAAAAATAAAAGTATAAGGGTTGAAATAAAAATCAAATATAAAGGGATTAAATTGAAAAATTAAAAGTCCAAGGGCTGAAATCGAAACCACATTTATTATCAATTTAAATCGAAGGACAAATTTGAAAAAATCAAAACTTGTGTACCGAATTTATTGAGCTATTTACAGCCAATCCGGAAATTGAAAGTAGGAGAACTGAACTGAAACTATAAATTATAATGATTTTGAATTAACGGACGAAATTGAAACAAATTAAAACTTATATAATTGCAATAAGGGCCAGGACAACAAATTCGAGAGTGCAGGGACTGAAATGAACTTTGTCTAAAACACTGCAGCGCTGACGTCAGCCTGCGCAGGAGGAGAGAAATGAGGGGGGGAAATTCAAATGACCATTGACATGTACCTGGGCATAACATGTATACACGTGCCGTCCCATGTGGAAGAGAGCATGGCGAAACATCGTTCTAGACGGCGGTTGCTCATTTTTGGACACCGTTAGACGCTGCACGCGCCGCCCGAAACATGCATGGGCGCGGAAACGGACGGCGCGTGATGGAACGTGCCAACAGTAACCCGGAGTGAAAAATAATAAAAAATTAGCTAATTACCGTTCCGCCCCTCCAACGTTGTGCGTTATTTTGTCCTTTTCGAGGGTAAAACGGTGATTGCACTGCTTTCGGAAATATTAAAAAAAAAATCGCCCGGCCGGACCGGGCCGGAAATGGCCAATTACCTCGGAGCCCCTGGAACCGGCGGCTTTTTTTTGTCTTTTTCGGGGTTTTTTTTCGCTAATACACTGTTGAAAATGAAAAAAAATAGGCAGAGGTGCACCCGCGAAGCAGCGGGTTAAATTGCCAATGAACAGTGCACATGAGTCTAGCGCTACAGTAATGAACAGTTAAATGTCGATGCCTTTTAGGTTATTTGATAATAATAAGTTGATTTTGAGTAAGCACCGACAATGTTGTGATATTTTCCCCCCATTGAATCCAAGATATATTACTTGTTTATAGTGTAGTTAAAGTTATTTTTAAAAGTGTTTTTAATTTAGAAATGCATCAAAATATTTTTTTTATTTTTTAAAAATTATATTTGACATTTGCACATGAAAAATAATCTGAAAACACCAAAAATATTTAATTTAAAATAAAAATAAAAAATTTTCTTTTTTTTTTCAAAAAAAACTTTCTAAATTCTTTCTCGAATACCTCATAGTCAATAATGGCATGAGCATGCTAATGATGATGTTAAAGCAACGATAATGATAGCCAACAAAGACTTAGGCCTGGCCTATGAATAATTCATCTCCTGATTGGAGAAATCTTTTTTCTTTATCTTATTGAATTCGATCGTGTTCAACTTTTTCAATACCTTCTATCGAGTTAATCTTATATAAATCAATTGAAATAATATTATTTTAATTTTAAAAAAAATGATTAGATTTTAAAACTACCATCAAGCCACTAAGTTGATTTATTTATTTATTTTACACTCAATTCCTCCGTTTAGGTAGATTCAACTGTCCATGCCAGAATGGGGTGGTAGGTCGATGGGAAGCAATAAACAATTCCTTTTTTCGTTGAGAAAAGGAAACTCCACTCTCTATTAAATATATTTTGTGGGTTTAAATAAAAGAATAAAATCATAATTATTTCAAATTTTTACGAGGAACATATTCTGACTCGAACTCGATACCTTCTTAGATACGAAACAATTCCTTTCCATGCCATGTATTGGTTAGTGCACTTATAAGAAGGTGTAGATGATGTGTGCAGGCAGATTTAGACTTTGTAAACTTAGCAGATTGAAAGATTTGTAGTTAGAAATTGAAGTTATGGCACTCTCCATCTCTGAAGAGAGTGATGAGAAGGTTCTTGTTTGTGAAAATCATAATCTTAATCACTGTGGAATTATATATTTATTAAAAATAGGAGCCAGCTGAGCCCAGGTGTCCACAGGATTCGAAGGATACAGAGCAGAACCACAATACATGCATTAATACCTAGCAGGCTAACGCAGAACTGCTTCCAGCCTGAGAAGATTTTCCCCGGCGTACAAGAATATGACCTAGTACACGAGAAAAACCCTTCTAGCAGAAGATGAAACTGAGAGGATCAAATCTAAATCAAACTAGATATGCTGTGGTCATCAAACTTAGTTTGTCTGCTGCTTTTCATGTGGATTCAGATTCAGATGTCAGATTCTTTTCTTGATAACTTATATTCGTTATTATTCTGCCGGGATCATGGGTGGCAGATGTTATACATATATACATTAGGACAGAAAAAAACAGTTCAGAATTATGATAGCACAGCATCCATAGAGCAGGTGAACTAGTTGTATCTATCTCTGTTAAGAAACCATCTCATTTAAAAACTTAAGTTGTTTAGTTGAGGTTCCAGAATATAATTTATATTATTCTCTAATATATCCTTTCAAGTGAAAACCCTTTGGAGTTAAACTTGTACACGGACTCATACTACTTTGTGTTTGATTTTTATTAAATAGAATAAGGATAGTAAGATTCGACTCATGACCGCTGGGTTAATAAAAGAATCTTCTCACCTAAGAATTTAAATTATTAATTAAAATTTCATAATATAATTTATATTAACATGTCATTGAAAGAAACATGTTACCTGCCAAATCAATATACATGCACAAGTATCGGGCCGCTATCTGTTGATGCAATTATTTCTAGCAATTAGATCTACCTGGCTGAAACGAGCCCGCGATTTTCGACTCACCAAAAGATCAGAACAGTAAAAGGAAAAGTCGTCGAGGATGATGTGTGTGGGATGTCACAGCAGTCTTACTTTACTTTATCTGGGAGAGACAAGCCTGACTAATCATATCGTTGATGGCCTACTTTAGATCGAAGTGTCTAAATAATTCGAGATGACACACGTTTGTTCGCTAGATGCACGGTCCTTGCCATACTTTAACTAGATGTGCTGTTTTTTTCATCTCGTTCACATCCTGTTGCACAAATCTAGGCCTGCAAGTCTTTCCCATGAAGAAATTGAGTGTACATTTGAAGTTGCTTCATTAAATGAACTACTAGGGTTCTACATATACGGTATATTAAAGGGTGTAATTGAAAGAGGAAAAAAAAAACTAGAAACAATCAAGATGGGAAGGATTGGGTATTTTGGGATACTGATCATTGGTCTTTTAGCATTTATGGGCTCAACTGAAGCTCATCTAAAGATGGGTTTTTATAATAAAAGATGCCCGAAAGCTGAGAAGATTGTGAATGACTTTGTAAAACAGCACATCCACAATGCTCCATCATTGGCTGCCACCCTTCTCAGAATGCATTTCCATGATTGCTTTGTCAGGGTATGTGTTTTTGCATATTTGCTGCAGAATGTTTTGCGTGGTACTGATTTTTCAGATTGTGAAATAACATGGGAGGAAAACGTTTTTCGTTTCAGGGCTGCGACGCGTCGGTGCTGCTGAACACAACTTCCGGCGAGCAGCCTGAAAGGCAGGCAACTCCGAATCTAACACTCAGAGGCTTTGATTTCATTGACAGGGTGAAAAGCCTAGTTGAAGCTGAATGTCCTGGAATTGTCTCCTGTGCAGATATTCTCACCCTGGTAGCCAGGGACAGTATAGTAGCTACAGTATGTAACTCAAAAAAGAAAATCTACACTCTAATACTATTACTCACCTGAAAAAAACTATACTCAAAAATAGATTTCGTTTTCAATTTTGACAGGGAGGGCCGTTCTGGAGAGTTCCAACCGGCCGGCGAGATGGTCTGATCTCCAAATCGTCAGAGGCTTTGTCCAAAGTCCCATCTCCCTTTGACAACTTCACCACTCTACAAACACTTTTTGCTAACCAAGGTCTTGATTTGAAAGATCTGGTATTGCTTTCTGGTACGTCCCACCTGACATTTTTACTGCGTGGCATGTTCTTCCAGTGCTGAATCATGGATCATCATCTAATCAAGCTGGTTTTTCCAGGTGCTCATACTATCGGCATTGCTCACTGCCAATCATTTTCGAACCGGCTGTACAATTTCACTGGGATTGGAGATCAGGATCCAGCTCTGGATAGCGAGTACGCTACGAATTTGAAGGCAAGAAAGTGCAGAATTATCAGCGACAACACTACCATAGTTGAGATGGATCCTGGAAGCAGAAAGACATTTGATCTCAGCTACTACACCCTCTTGCTAAAGAGACGAGGTCTATTTCAGTCGGATTCTGCCTTGACCACAAACGCAAATACATTGTCGATGATCAAACAATTACTACAGGGTTCACTGGATTTCCGTTCTGAATTCTCTAAATCCATGGAGAAAATGGGCAGAATTAGTGTTAAAACTGGCTCGAATGGTGAGATTAGAAAGCAATGTGCGTTGGTTAATAGCTAGGGCTTTCTTTGTATTTTTTTTTTATTATTATTTATTGAAGATAGAATAAATCATTCATTGATTGTGTTTAGTTAGTGTTGCAAGACAAAACTATGTTTGTTTAGAATAACAAAAGTGTATTCTTATTTTTTTTTTGTAATCAAAAGATACAATACATCTCTCAATTGCTTTAATATTCGTGTTTTTTCTGTATTGAAACAATAATCAAGTACAGATCTAGATGGTATATGTAATTTATTTATAATCACGTTCTCAAACAAACATTAAAAGATACAAGACATATCTTTTCTGTCTTGAAATAACAATCAAGTTTCTTTGTTTGAGAGATCTTAAAGGGTGATATATGTAATTTTCTTTTATATATATATATATATATATATATATATATATATATATTCTTTCCTTGGGATAATGTTAACTTGTTAACCCACTTGTGTTAATCAAATCTACAAGCTAACCAACACTTGCTAATCACAACTACAAGTTCTAAAGAAATTTCTAGGCTTATTGGATACCTTGGCAATGACTTGAGATTTCATGCAATACAAGTACTAACTTCCAAGTAACAATGACTTAAACTCTTGTAAGAAGAAATTTCACCTGGGAATATATATATATATATAGAAAAAAAAATGATTGGATAATAGTGAAAGCCAATCATGATGTGATCAATAGTCAAACCATCAAGTGTAATTTGGGGGCTTAGCCTCTCCATTTCATACACAAAACTTGAAAAGATTTAAAGAGTCAAATCAATTCCTCTGCCACCTCTCATTCTCCTGACTCTACTGATAGAGCTAGTAATTAAATATTGATTATTACGAATATTGATTTCTTTAAATCCTTTTATTTTAGATTAAAAAATAAATTGAAGAGCTTTTTGATTTTTTAATATATATATATTTATTTAGATATGAATAACCGATCTATCTTAAAACTTGATTTTAAAGAATTTTTAATATTTTGTTGGTGTTTTATGACAACAAAAAATGATTATAAATCATATTTGATTGGAAAAATAAATTTAATTATACCAAATTTTTATATTCATCATAATAATATTATATATATAGAAAAAAAACCATCTTTATCTTTTTTTAAGAAAAAAAATAAATCCGTCAAAATATTTTAGAATATAAGAGGACTACAATCTCAATCAATCATCACCTTAATCAATAAGCTAAGGTTCAGAACTCCAAAGCCCAGATACTAGAACCCAAACACAACACAAACTCCCTGTCAGAAACCCTAGTTTCCATGCCACCATACACTTGACTTCAGCCCCCTATATATACAAGAAAACCTTCACCAGTTGATATCGTCTCTTCACTTCCGCTTGGCCACCTCCATCAGATCTTAAAATCATTTCTTGGGTTCTCCCTTTTTTCATTGATTCTCGTTTTCTGCGTATGCGTTAATGGTGTTTTGGTACACCAGAGGTGTTTGTATTCAAGAAAAGAGTGCTGTGATGAAGCAAATTGTTTGTGGACTAGAGTTTCTGATCTGGGTTCTTCTCCCAGAACTTGATTACTAACCCTTGGCTGTCTGAGCACCCTTCTCTTTTCTCTTGTTCATTTTATACCCCACTTCTCTTCCTCTTGGTTCTGGTTTTTCCTGGGTTTCTTTTTGTGGGATAAATTTGATGTTCTTGTGAAAAGGTTTTCATTTCTGGGCAATTGGGCTTATGATGATAACATAATTATCTTAGCGGATTTCAGTGAGATTTTAAAGTCAATGATCTGATGTTACACACACTGAAGCTCTTCTTCAAACTAAAATCCAGTTCTTGATCGGTGTTTTTAATTTTGATTTTTCTTTGCCTTGATGGGTTTTTTTTTTTTTTATCAAAGGGATTTGTTGCTGTGATGATTCCAAGCACTTGAAATGTGTAGAAGGGCAGTGGACAAGTACCTGAGTACTTGCCGTGAGCTTTCTTCAAATAACGACTTCTCCTTCCACTGAGCTTCGAATCCCATTTTAAGAACAGTGATCTTAGGTTTAATCTTGTTTTCTTTGTCAATTTTGTGGTAATTGTGTTAATCATTTGAAATGCAGCGCCCAATACCAATTCTGGGGGATTATCGGTTCCTCTTGGCATAATGGCTCGGGTGCTATATCCAGTTTGTGGCTTATCCTGATTAATGGCTGATATCAGTTCCATCTAATCCTGGAAACACCACATACATTTTCTTGTCTCACAAACCCTAACTTGTTATCGAAAGGGGGGCTGTTGGATTGATTAAACCTGACCACTTTAGGGTTTTCTAGAATTAAAAGTCTAAGCAAGTAAAACTTAAAGAAAAAAATGAAACCTGGATTCAGAAAATACATTTTCCTGGCTTATAATCAAAAGGGGAGCTGTTGGATTTATTAGACCTGACCACTTTAGGGTTTTCTAGAATTAAAAGTCTAAACAAGTAAAGCTTGAAGGAAAAATTGTCTCACAATTCCTAGCTTATACTCGTCACGGGGCCTGTTGGATTGATGAAACCTGACCACTTAAGGGTTTTCTAGAATTGAAAGTCTAATCATGTAAAACCTGAAGAAAAAAAATAAAACCTGGATGCGGAAAATTTCTTGTCTCACAAATCCTGGCTGATAATCAGAAGGGGGCTGCTGGATTCATTAAACCTTGCCTCTTTAGGGTTTTCTAGAATTAAAAGTCAAAAGGGGGCGATATTTTTTCCTTTCTAGAAAAAAAAAGGAAACCTGGATTCGGAAAATACATTTTCTTCTCACAAATCCTGGCTTATAATCAAAAGGGGGCGATGTTGGATTGATTAAACCTCACCACTTTAGGGTTTTCTAGAATAAAAAGTCATACAACAGACGGCTAAGTCAGTTTCTTATGTGCCAACGGATATTTTTTGTACAGCTGGGTGCCGATTTCAATTCGGAATCCGTGACAGCCATGGAAACCTTTGTATTTCCTGTCTGTAAAAAGGCTTCCTCGGGGCAACAATTTCTCACCCCCTGCAAATCATTGTCTTCAACTCCAAGCAGATATTTCAAGCGAAATCATGGAGCCGTCGTCATCCTCAGTCTATTCAGCCCAGTTTCTTGCCAAAAAGATTACTGTAGAGTTCATCATTGTCAAAGAATCGCAAGTTGGCTTACAAATTAATAGACAAAGTTTACTGTTGAGACTGTGGGAGTTGGTGTTGAGAAATCATAGATACAACCGTATGTTTACCAGCGCAGATATCAGTTTATCGCCAGCCCTGAAAGCTTCTCTCCATTTCGCCATCTCTGCCCAAGCTCGTAAACTCCACGGTGAAATTGACCACATATTTGTCTGCGTCCTGAAACCAGACTCGCTGCCGCCGGCGTTCAATATCATGACCGGAATTCATGTCGACGAGGATAAAGCGGTCTCGTGGGATGTTGTCGAAAACCCTGAAAACCCTGTACTGCCAGCTTGCAAGCCACCGATTCCATGCTTGAAGAAAGCAAAGATTGAGCAACAAATTCTGGGTTCCATGGATGAAGAGTTGATCTGTGCAATTTGCTTGCAAGATTTTCCTGATGGGACGGAAGCTGCTGCTACTAATTGCTCTCACCTGTTTCACTGCCATTGCATCGTCAAGTGGCTATCCAAGAGTACTTCTTGCCCCATGTGTCGTTCCAAGTTGCCAGTTGGTTGATTTTTTGTTTGTCCAACTACCAAGATTTGGTGTTCTTTGTATCTGATTTTATTCTTTCGATTAAAGTAATTTCCGTTCGATTTTTTTTCTTCTTCATCTCGAATGTTTATATCGAACGCAATGAAGTTTTGGTGTCTTTAATGTTTTTCTTTCCTTGTATTAGGGAACGGTGTACATTGTATAAGGGATTTAATTGCACAGATTTCTGATTTTTATGCTTTATTGTTTTTATTAATTTTGTATGTTTTCTCATAAAGCGATATATATATATATATATATATATATATATATATATATTATTGTTTTTTTCAATCAAAGTTCTTTTTTTTTGTATTCATCTCTTGTTACAAGCTTGCAAACCACCAATTTCATGCTTGAAGAAAGTGAAGAGTGCGCAGAATTTGGGTCCTGATGAAGGGTCATGTTGTGCTATTTCATCTCTAGATTTTCCTGTTGAGTGGAGCTGCTTCCCCTACTACTTTACTCATGTGTATAGTTTCCATTGTATCTACGTGCCCTATGTGTAGTTCTAGGTCGAGGAATATTTCTACATGCCCTAGCAAGTTTTCTTGCCGGTTCTCCGGTGATCGATTTCATCGTTGTCGAAGAGGTAAAACATGGCTTGGAACCTAAGGCCAGATTCAAAATTCAGGCACCATGTTTGGACACTAATGTTTTTCTTCATCCACTATCTTTAGAAGACAAAGAAGACTTACTTGAGATGAAAAGTTTCCATGCTTACTAGAGTGCCTCTTGAAAGCCATTACTTGTTTGTGTGCATTGTCGCCTCAGAGACTAGTGAAACCGAAACCGAAGACGACGACAGCAGAGTGACCTTCAAGTTAGAATTCATGTAGATGATGATAAAGCAACCTCCTGGGATTCATTTGAAGAGCCAATTCCACGCTTACAGAAAACTAAAGTTGACCACAATCTGGGTTCCAAGGAAGATTTATTCTGTCCAATTTGTTTGGAACATCTTCTCATAGGATCTGAAGCTGCTTGCACAACATGCTCTCATCTGTACCATTCTCATTGCATCAATAAGTGGCTAATCACATGTACTTCTTGCCCTCTGTTTGCCTTTAGGATTGTTCGGCTATTGAATCAAGGTCATCCTTGCTTGTTAATCATTTAGAAATTTTAGCAAGGATGAACTCCCATGAGACTGTATAAAAGCAACTTTCAAGTAGTTACCCGTATGTAGACATGAAGAACCCTAGTAGGACTATTTGTTATGTCCTTATTTGTTCTGTGATCAATCAAACAAGCTTTGAAAGAATGTTTTGTGAGCTGTGATGAAGAAATTGAGTATCGTAAATGATCCATGATGCTAATCGAAGCTCTGGTTAACTATTTCTTGCGTGAAAGATAAATGCCTGAAACAATAGCCGCACCAGCAACTGCAACACCTAGTAATGCAAGAACTTTCCGTGCTGAAACAGCTGATTTCTGTGAAGGAAGTTCCATGAGATCCTTCAACTGCAACAACAGGAAGGTAGAGCTGGTGAGCATGAAAGTCTGAACTCTGAAGATTCAAGAAAATCTAAAAGATGGAGGATGCTAATCTGGTTCTTTTTAAGGTTCCATTGATAAAAACTAACTGCATGCTGTCAGAGACTTATTAATGGACTACCTAGAAAGCTTGTAGTTCTGTATTTCAAACTAGTACATAACTCAAAATATGTTCTAAACAAACCTCAATGTACTGCTCCCAATGCCTCTTAATCCCTTGCAAATGCCCCTTTCCAACAACTGCAACGACTGAATTATGTTCTTTCGCAATGCTTAGAAGGGTTGATGACATGTACCTGAAAGTTAGTGTTATCAATAAATTCATTCAAAATATGAAGTTTTTTTGTAGAGTGCTCATACCCCTAAACTTTCACACAGCAATTCAATGATAAATAGTTCCAGATTAGGCTACTTTCTGTCTGTAAATACATACAAAAGTAACATGACTTCAAGGTAGGTTTTCCCAAAACATTTTCTTAAGCCAGCAGATCATCAGACATCAAGCTATGAACACACTCTTCCAAAGAGACATGAGCAAAGGAAGTAAAAAAAAATAGCAACTCAATTCCCTTGTAAAATCAGATGCAATCAACATCAAGCAGAAATAAACAGCAAACTATTTCCCAATAGACTCTTCTCCTTCATTTTTATGAAAGCCAGCAACAAAGGCAGGAGCTAACATATCTTCCCGACTTAAAAGGCATCAAATTACAGAAATAAATGGAAGCCAAAGACTACTGACTGGTCTCGCTCTTGCACAAGGGTTTCCATAAGAGTGGGGAACTGCTTGCTCATTTCTTGAATGACTAGAGTCAGCATGTCAACATCATCCATTTCTTTTAGCTGGAAAGAAGCAAACAAACTGACTGTCAACCCTATTTAGTAATCTCGAATAATGTCTGCAGCTAAGGAAAAAAATTGAAATTTTTGGAGGAAATGAGTAAAGGGAAAGGGGGATTTTACCATTTTCTCAAGATCCTCAGAGCTTGGTAAAAATAATGCTTGAAAAAGTAATGAGTAAAGCAATTTTACTTTATGCCAAACTGGCATTTTACCCCAAGTCCTCTGCAATGTAATCTGTTTCAGTTGATGCCATCAAAGTCAGTAGTTTGTAACAGCATTTAGATGAACAAAACAGCAACAAAAGGGATGTGAGGATGTTTAAAGAAGCTTGTTAGGCTAAGACGGGTTGTAATTGTATAGCAGTATTTGAAAACATATCTTGACAGCACCCTAAGTAGTTCATGGAACCAATTATGGTTCTCCACTTTCCAGAGATCAGACCCCTATTACCTTTTCTGACCAAAGCTGAGGCTGAGGCTGAGGCTGAGGCAAGAGGCTTGGGTGGGCAAGACTTGATCAAAATGAAACGGTGAGTTTATTGTTTTTACACGTTCCACATTCATGAACATACAGTCGAAGAAGCATCCAGAATAAACATTTGACAAGCCCACTAAACAAAATAGATGTCTCAGTCCAAAAGTCAAAGAAATAGATACTTTAGATGAATTGCAACATGTCTTGATGGGGATTTGTTGGCCCAAGATTAGCACTTAGAAATGATAGCAAGAGTAGGGAAAAGCCAGTTCCAAGCACAAAAATACTTAACATGCATCCCATGGTATCAAATTCAGTCAGCCTTCACAGTGATTGTGCCATCCAATTTTTTGCATGTAATAAAATACTGGAAACATGATTGCAATAAAGATAAGCACTTGGGTATAGGGAAATGGGCATTAGATTAAGATTTGGACTAAAAAAATGCAAATCGTATGATAGAGAAACTAGGGCACCTGTAGCAACCAAATATCTAATAGGCAACCAAAAATAAACCTCCTAATTGACCTTAAAGGAGGTTACTACAAAAACTTTTCTTGCCATCTCAAAATCAGCCTAAACGAGGGTATACCATGAAATTTCTCTTATGAGAAAACTAGATATGAATGGAAATCATATGAATGCTACTATATTCATAAACACAGCAGGAATTTCTCTTGCAGTAAAAAACTTATTCCATCCAACTCCTTTTCCCTCATACTTAATATAAAAGACAGCATATCAATGTTAGAAGAAACATGAGCACTTTCAACAAACTATACAGCAAATGAATCTTACATGTACAGGACGATCACCAAGCACTACCTTGCCCTCATACTTTCTTGCTTCTTCAAATGCTACCCGGAACTCAGAACCAGGAAAAACTTCAAGCTTATCAGCAACCTTGCATAAAAAGAAAAGGAAAAGTTGACCAAATAAGCTCGATGCAAAAATTAACTTGTAACAATCTTGATGTAGAATATTCTAGTCCTCCACAAAAAGCATGAATAAGAAATTCATCTGAAATGCTTGCCTTGGCAAGAAACCAGCTATATAGAATTCCAAAGGTGTTATGATTTTTCTTCCACATCTCTATCATTTCCCCCATTGTTGGCACCTGAAAAACCAAAATTAAACACATCACAAAATGAAACCTTAAACAGAAAAGAACATAAATGGAATAAAGAAAGCAAGAAACTCTGACAGAGACCTTTAGATTCTGAGGAGAAAGCATAGCCACTCTACTTGCACATAATTCCAGAAATACAACCTGTGACCAACATATACTAGCTTCACTTTGTGGAGATTTCAAGGGACAAGTAAAAGCTGTAAAAACTATCTAAATACAGGCAGCTAACCTGCTAAAAAAATGACCTTTTCATGAATGTTTGGAATCAATATGCTATCGAAGTTTCACAATAAAGGAAAAAGCACCTGCGGTTTCAAGTAACTGATTACAGCTTGTACTTCCCTGCATGATTCCTGCAATTTACAACCCAACAAAAAACATAAAAACAATTTAAATATTTTTCAATTTTATCGTGATTTTTCTAATATTTACATAATTATCCACTTAAGCAAAGAATTTCCATTTGTCAAGCATCCCTAAACAACAGGGTTTCAGAATTTAAAAGTTTAAGCTTTTCCTTCACTTTCTCAGCATTAAGACAGAAAAATCAAATGAAAACCAAAATTTAAACTTCCAGAAATTACAAAAGTAGCCTTTTTAGGCTCCCTCGAGCAAAGAATCTCCCTTTCTCAAGCATTCAAAAGTCAAAACCCAGCTAACACACACAAAACAAATCCAACTTCAACAATCTCTCTTTTTTCCCTTCACTTTCTCAGCATCCAAACAGAATTTTAATCAAAACGAAAGACTACATTTTTCGATTTTGTTAGAACTCGCAAAATTAGTATATATACTCGCTCAAGCACAATATTTTATTCCTTTTTATCAATCTTAACTATTCCATACTCCAGTTTTCCTTCACTTTATCAGCAACCAAAAAGAAAAACACAGATCAAATTCAAGTAATTCACCTTTCCGGTCCTTCTTCATTTCAACCAAAATTTTACAACTTAACCACTACACAGAAGACAAAAGGTTCCAAGCTTTCCCAATTCTCAGGTTTTCTTCACTTTCTCAATAACCAAACACAAAAGAGTAAAACACAGAATTTCAATTTTCACCTGAGAAACATGAGCAGTGCCAACTAAATGCACGACACAAGTGCCGCCTACAGCTTTCGACTCGCACGTGAGGACCATCACGCTTCTAGAAAGCTCCTCTGGCAGCTCCATCCTCTCCACCACGTCGTCGTTTTTATTATCATATTCGCTAAGCTCATTAGCAACATCAACTATGCTTTCGCTTAAATGATTGTCATTATCGCTAGGGTTTTCGATGTTAACAAATTCCTCATTAAAAGCGTTCGGGTCCATCGCATTCGAGTTTGGGTCGGGAGTTATTGGGTTGGTGATTTTGGTGGCAAGGGCGATGATTCCGGGGGATTTTGGGGGTGTGTGGATGGAGTGGGTGAATTCGAAGGTGGTTTGGTGGTGGTGGAGAGGGAATTTTGCGGTGGTGGATAAAAATCGGTGTAGCTTGGGTGAGTTGAAGTGTGAGAGTCAAAGCTATTCCTTATTAATCAGGATGCGATGGTGGCGACGGATTTTCTTAGAGAGACGCTGACGTGGTGGCTTGGGTCGACATGACGTGGCGGCTGCATTTTTTGGAAGCTTTGGTGGGTCAGGTTTATACGTGGCAGCAGTTGATTGAATGGTGAAAGGAGTGAAGTTTTAATATCTGCTTCACTTTATTTGATAATTGCAAGTCATGTGCCCGCGCTTCCAAAAACTATAATTATGGATTAAAACTTTAATGTATAAAATAAATTAAAAATTATATTTTTTAATAAATATTAAAAAAATATATATTAATGCTAACCAAAGATTTACGACATGTTTGGTATTGAATTTTAAAAACATTTTTGAAAAAATATAAAAACATTTATTTTTATTTTTTATTTTAAATTAAAAAAATTTAGATTATTTTTTATGTGCTAAATCAAAAATATTATTTTAATATATTTATAAACAAAAAACATTTTAAAAAACGGTATGATTATACATTTGATGGTACATTTTAAAAAAACATTTATCTTGAATTTTAATTATACTTGTTAAATTAATATTTTAATTTTTATATATATATAATTAATTATATATGAACAATATAACCCTGAAACAACAAAACGAAACACTCCGAAACCGGAACACTTCGTTCCAATAGAAAAACCGGAACGACAACTGAAACGTTATTGACAACCTTGAGTAAAACACTGATTATCCTAAAAGTAAATCATTTTGCTCCTTCTAAAGTGACAGAAAACATAGGAAAAAACAACAGTATGATTATACATTTGATGGTATATTCATATTCTGATGGTATATCCATGAACAAGATCTCTTCAAGTTTGAATAACATCAATTTTGATGCCACCCATCATTTGGTCTTCGGATGAATGTAGCATGATGGTATTGTTAAAAGTAGGGTGAAATCTGATCCAGTTGATCAATCCAGAATCTGGTGAACAGAATCATGTGTAAACTCGCCACAAATTTTCTCATATAATCCAATAATTTAGAATGCCACTAGTGAGAGAAGGAAACAATAAGGAATCTGCAGAGGGAGTTTTTTTTTTTTTTATCAGAATAATTTCCTGCCCAGCTGACTATAAAGCATTCTTTATTTTGTTGTGTCTTCTACTTTTTGTTGGGGTCTTCCTCCAAGCAAGCGTTGCACCTGCATTTGAATCCATAATCTTCTAGCAATGCCTGTCTGTCTTCAAATGGAAGTTCCTCATCTATGTATGAAATGGTAACCTGAAAGTAACAGTAACAACATTTTCTTCTCAACATCCATCAGTAAATGTTCGTTTTCTTAGGGGATATTTGGGACTGTGTTTGGAAAGCGTTTTTGAAAAAAAAATTACTTTAAATTAAAAAAATATATATGTTTTTAGATCATTTTGATGCATTTATAAATGAAAAGCACTTTCAAAAGTATGTGGGAGTGATTTTCAAAAGCGCTTTTGAAAAAAAATGATTTTTTTTTTATTTTTAAGTTTAAATTAACAAAAATTAGTGTTTTTAGATCATTTTGATGTGCTGATGTCAAAAATGATTTTTAAAAAAAAAAAAAACCATAATTTTAATGCATTTTTGAATGAAAAGCATTTTCAAAAGCAACCGCAACTACTTTCTCAAACAGGCACTAAATGTAATGAATAAAATGAGTCACCTCTTCTCCCTTTCGAATTGGTTTGAGGGTGACAATTGCTGCTTGGCCATCTCTGTCCTGCAATCACAGGAAAATGAAAGCTGATAAATTCGTATTTTTGGGAAAACAAACATAACCACTTGTGTAAAGAATGATGAACACAGTCAGGGAAGATGAAAAAACTGTGGCTTTGAGAACCAAACTTGGATCTTAAACATACCTCATCTCTTTTGAAGGCGTGTGCATTTGGGCAACAGGAGTGATTTATGCAGCTCTGTAAAGGATAGAATGCAGTACCTAGAGCAAATTCGAAGCGATAAGCAAATTAAACATACTCATTTCGAGAGGATTTTGCTAACGGTAGATGTAAGACAGAAATTTCCACAAAAACGCTTGCCAAAAGAATTGAATACAGAAGGAAAAATATGCAAGCTTTCTATAATGCACAAGACCACATGAAAATGCATGAAAAGAAAACATAGCAATCAAAGAAAATCTACCACCATTATCTTACAGCATTCAGAAAAAAATGGACTTAAATTGCAGCATGCCAGATTTGGAATATATCAGATTGGTGAAAAAGAAGGCTCTCTTCACATTCCATGCCAGGCCTAAATTCCCACTAAACGAAGAATCCAGAGCAATAATTTATGTGCTGTGTGCTTTCCAGAAATATATTTCAACAAAAATATCCCGTGAAGTGCTATGCTTTCTGTAAATATTAGAGTTGGAATATTAATTACACCACTTCGAAGTCAATTCTGCAGGTTATTGATTCTGAATTTCTGTGGTCTTCTTACTCACATATAGAGGCTGCCAACAGTTTCCTAGCTTTGCACTAAAAAGTCCTAAAAAATTTAAGTTTATACCACAAATGAAAAGCTCCTACTGGCAGTCACTTGTATATCTTAGGAAGCCAGACCCCAGTTTTTTCTCACTGATTGATATCTAATTTAAGGCAATTTTAACCAATAGTTACAAGCATTTAGCAAAATGACTTTCACAAGAGAAGAGAGAAATTTCGTAACAGTTCAAACCTATATAGCTAGATAACAATTTTCTTTAACACTTGGGAGCTTGATAAAGATAACCCGGCATTTAAATATAGATATTGTCAGTTTCTCACCAGTCTGACAAACCAGCTCATCAATTTAAATCATACCTTGGCAACAAATTGAATAGCCATCTCCAAGAGCATCTAAAAGTTGTCGTGCAATTTTTTCAGCCTTTTCCTAGCATATGTGATGTTAAGATGGTATTCATAATTTGTATTCTAAAGGAACTTCAGGAGCTCAGAAGGAAATGTGTTCTAACCTTTTCAGGATCTGGAAGATCATCAATGTACAGAAAATAATCCTCAACTGGAGATGCTACGACCAGATCACTGCAAGAAAATGGAACTTCAAATAACTATGCATGAGTTATCAAGCTAATCGTGCAATCAAAGGGAACAATTTTTTTACTGCAATTTGCTTTACAATTTCAGACAAGTGGAATGTACTAATGGAGCCTTGATAAAGGTGACACTTACAGATTATTCAGCTCAAACATGCCAATAATATTCCCATAGATTTCAAGGGAGAATACTTGGAAGTGTCAAGGACTTCAAGCATAAAAGGTAGAGTAAGAGAAGGGACTTTTCTTCAACATAAATTGAGTAAAATGAGAAAGAAAGAAAGAAAGAAAGGATACGCGGCTCACAGTCTTCATCAAATATGGCAGCCTTGAGAAGCTGCAGTGACTGAAAAAGTTCAAACCTACCATTAGCACCAATTAACTAAAAGAGGCAGGAGAAATTATTACAAAAATAAACTGTAGCTCATCAAAGATTTAAATGCCTGGATACACTTCGCTGAAGTAGATGCTTCCAAAATTTAGGGCATTGTTCAAGTATTAGTGAAGATAAATATTACATCCATTTGTTTCTCTAAGAGATTTAAATGAGACTTCAAACAATATCACTTCTCTCTCTAACAAGAAAATTTTAACTAAAAAGGTGCACCCAGGAGGAGCCCCTGGGCTGGAGAAAGTAGAACAGGATATTAAAGCCATTAAAATTACAAAAACTGCCACAAAGCTTTAAAAAAAATTCTCCATTTCTGATTCAATGATTGTTTGGAGAAACTCTTTAATGACACCAACCAGTTGGGATATTAGTTATGAAACAGCCGATGGGTTTATTGCTATCCCTTCCATGAACCCTTGAAATTACCAGATGAAGTTACAATGCTGAGGTGAAATCTCACCTTGAATGCAAGCTGCTGTATTTGCATCCTAAATGCAGTGTCATCAGAACGATCAACATCATCTGGAAATGAAATGCAATCCCACCACCTGAAAGTTGATAAGAAAAAAAAAATGAAAGAAGTTGGAGTTCCTCTGCATCTGCAATAGATATCACGTAATGAGACACCAACCTACTCCTACCGTTGGCACCATCTGTCTATTATGGTTGATTAAATATTCATCCTCTGAAAACTAAAAGGACATGATATGGAAAACAAGAATTAAAAAGATATCTACCTTCTCTTGTATCCCATTGATATTGGCTTCCATGCCTCCAAAAGTAAGGAAAGTTCAGAACGGTCTGCATAAGCTGCTTTCAGCTTCCTATACCTTAAAATGATGAAAGAAATCGTCTGCGAAGGAGATGCTGAATGATTTAGTTATCCATGAGAAGATTTATTTTTTCCATGCACAGGAAAGATACTATATACCAAGTAATTGTATGGAAAGATGGAAACACAGCTTATTTCAGAACAAAAACACAAAGAACAGGAAGCACTCCAACATTGTTCATAAGCATACCTTGGCTGCTAGGAGGAAAATATCATTTGTTTCTGAGAAAATCAAATAATGTGAAGGAGACATGTAAATAATGAGAAGATGGAAATAACAAAATAAATGTACTTGAACAAATCAATTGAACACAACGGTCTTAAACTTCAAAGCTTACCAGTAGCATGCTGTATAAATTTTGAAAGTGCCTCTATAGATACTGATTCTGACCTCTCCCCAGTGCAAAGTAGAGAATGTGAAGATTCCCAATCAGTCTCCGCACAAGATTTGCTACAAACATGTTGACAGCATGGTTAAAAATTACAGAGGATCAGTTCATGCTGGATGCTTCTACAAAAGTGGAGGTGACAACTCTCTTCCAGCTAAAACTATCTACTGCCAAATTTGGTATAATAAAGGCAAAATTGTAGCAGCAATGGCTAGCTTTCTGGTCAAATGACAATTGCCAAATTACATAGAACAACCTTTTTGAGACCCACCAAAAACTCACTTGGTGCTTTTACTGCTTAAGTTCTACCACGCTTCTAGAGTGAGAAATGGATGTTAAATGGAAGGCCAGATCCGAAAGAAAACTTAAATTTTCCTTTACCTGCAATAATAAGCTTCTTCACATCCCCCAGGACAACGAACAGTTGAAGGCAAGGGAAAATGGTCGGAGTAAGGCAATACCAATTCACCATTCATTAGTGCTTCTATAACTCCTTCAGACAAATTAACTTTATTGTTGGAGCTGCTGGAACTACATTCCCCTAAAATTTCATAACCTTTTCTATATAAAAACCATCTTTCCATCCAATAAACAATATAAAATCAATCTTCCAAAATGTGAAAAATCCATACCCTCATCACATCCATTGCAGCTGGGCACGCCTAGACTTTGCAAATAAAGTTTCCTCCCAATCTGATACTCAACTGACTCAATAAATTGGAAACAATTGCCACACACCAGACAGTCAAGCTGTTAACCAGAAACACCAAAAAAAATGTAAATTTGCAATCTTTGAATTAAAAAGAAAAAAAAATCAAAGGGTGTCACAAAAAAAAAACATATAGAGAGAGTAATCTTCGAATTATGCAGTACCTTATTTGGAACATGCTGTATACCCACAAGTATCTTGTCCTTCATAATAAGATCTCCTTCTTTAAATTCCATAGTTCCATAAACCCCTAAAAAGCTTCAACATATGCAGTTACACATCACAAAACACAATTTTTTTAAAAAAACAAATCCATACTAAGTGATTTAAGAAAACCAAGATTAAGATGTGGAAGCTGTCATCACTATCAAATAGTACAGCATATTGACGAAACAGAAATTAAATAAACAGAATCTTTAATCAAACCAAACTATCTCCATATTTCACAGCTAGATTTTCTAGCCAACACTGTAGTTCTTATTTCAAAACCACACGCATTTCCTCTCGCGCATTCACGTGGGGTTCATTGTTCGCGACAAGGGGTCCCACTTGGTACTCTAATGTGGGGCTGAATACATAATTACATTAATTAGCACTCATCAACTTAACTTAATCAAACCTCAATCCCAAAACCACTTCTCTAATCACTCTAATACTTGATCAAGCAGGAGCAACCATACTTACCTTTACTCAAGTTTCCATCTTGTTTGACTTCAATTCCATGGCATTTCCTTTCAGATATAATCTCCTCAAAATACTCCTAATCAACATTAACATGGCAATCAAGTTCACAAAATCAGGGGGAAAATCATACATAAAACCACATCAAGAGGGAAGAAAAAGGGATTCAAAGCTAAAGAGAAAGAGAGGCAGCACCTGGAGTTGAAGAGGAGAAGGAGGAGTGAGCAGAGCAGATATTTCTGCTGCGCACTTAGCATCTACTGGACACTTTGTTTCCATTGTTACTACTCTCTCTTCTCGGTTTGGTCTGTCTTTCTTCTTTATATATGGCGTGTGACGGCGAGGTGGAGAAACAAGGTTTTAAGGTAAATTATATTTATTTTGGTCCTTGTATATTAACAAGTATTTCAATCTGATTAGTATGTTTTAATATGTGATTTTGATAATCTTTATAGTTTCGAAACAATTCCAATGTAATTTTGCAGATTTTGTTTTTAGGTTTCAAAAGTATTTTTGAAAAAAAAAATAATAAATATATTTATATACTTAATATTATTATTTATATTCTCATGTCATTTTAATATATTGTTATCAAAATAAATTTTAAAGAATTAAAATTATTTCCTAAGTGTTTTGCTTCCAAAATCATAAAGATTGAATACAATCTTAATGGACATCTTGTAATCAGAAACTATATTCCGTTTATTTTTATAATTCAAAAATATTTAAAAATAAATAAAACAAAAGTATTTTTTTTGTTTTTAATTATATTTTTGATATTTTTATATCATTTCCATATATTTATATCAAAAATAATTTTAAGGAAAATTAAATACATTTCCTGGAAGAAAAAAATAAAAAGAATTCTATCAAAATCTTAAACATCCTCTATTTTGGCTCAGTAAGTCAAATTTTCAAAATAATATCATTTTAGTTTTTTTAATTGTTAAAACAATATCATTTTAATAAAAACAAATTTAGGGTTGCAAACACTGCTTCATAAATTTATTTCCCAAGATAATATATATATATATATATATATATATATATATATATATATATATTAAATTAATACTGAAAATTACAAAAAAAAAATGCATAAGGATATGTTAAAAAAGAAAGTGTTCTGCAGTATTTTAAAAAAAACTTAAATTATAGTCAATGACATGAAAAAATAAATTTAATTTTGTGCTGATTTTCTTCCTAATTTTCATGATCTCTCTTTGCATGCCATCTTCTTAGGTATTCCATTATCCATATGAATTTCGAGGTAAACATCAAGAAGAAAGAAGAAATGGAAAAAATCATTTATATAAATAAAAAATATCTTTGCTATCCTAATCTCTTAGAAATAATAACATCTTTTTTTATCCAAATATCTTATAAATAATAGATTGCAAGCTTGCATCATGTTGCATGTTGAATAAAAAAAATGTAACGAAAATATTCAAACCTTATAGAATATATTTGACATTGCTATTAAATCTTACTTAACGGATCAACCTAAAAAATTCATGATCTAACTCATTTCCTAGCCCGGTTTTGAGTTTAAATCATGTGAGAGTCGACTCAATATAACCTCGTCAACTTGGTCAATTTAAAAACAACTTGACCGACAATTAAAAATAAAAATAATGATAAAATTGAGGAAAATAATGAAATTGACAATGACAAAAAATTAAATTGTATGAGAGTTGTCCTAACGTGACCTAGCCGATTGTTCCAAAGACAGCTTGACTAACTAGAAAAAATATTTAATGATGAAATTGAGAGAGAAAAAAGATGAGTTTGACATGAAAAACACTTGTCGAGACAATTTAAATCCTACTACAAAAAGATGCATAGTAACATCAAAAGAAGCTGCATGAGTTGCTAGAGTAATGTCCTAGAAAAATAAATTGGACAAAACACAATGAAATGATTATTCATTTATACTCATTCAAACAATTTTGTTTAACTCGTGAATAAAAAATAATTAAAAAAAATTAAGTATAAATTTTAATATTTTAATCAATACATAAGTATCAAAAAAAATATTTTCTAAGAAATGTTCTATGCGTGCATTTTAAAGTTCAAAGCATTACAATTATTTTTCAAACCATTTAAACCGAATTACACTATGGGGGGGGGGGGGTGGTTCACTGGTATAGGCCTATGGCCTAGTTGACAAGAGAGAGCGGGGGGATGAAAAATTGGGCGTTAAGAAGATTTTCACCTAGGATCGTAAAATCGGACCGATCAAGACCAATTTTGGTGTTTATTTTCCAAGTTTAATGGGAACAGTTTTTTTAACCTGATTTGATAAGTTTTGTTGAGTTGACTTGTAAAATTGTATGATTTTACGAGTCAACTCATGAGTTTAACAACCATGGACAAGACGCAAAGATCGAGAGAGAGAAAGGAAGAAAAAAATTGTCATCAAAGCCAAATTGAAGGTTTGGTCCACACACGTGCGTGGTCGACCCATGCATACACATGAGCGAGCTTTTTAAAAATACTTTAAGTTATTAAAATACAAAACTACCCCTAACTTTTTTCAATAACAATGAAAAAAACAATATTTGACAATATCTCTATTTGACAATCCAAGTTTTTGTTTACAAGGATAAATATATTATTTTATCGTGCATTTCTTAATTAAAAACAGAAATCTGTCACTCTTTAATAAATGTCAAGGAATCATCTCACCTAATAACTCAAGTTGTTAGATGAGGTCGCAGAATATGATTTATATCATTTTCTAACACCCCTCTCAAGTGAAAACTCTTCGAGTTTGAAACTAGCATAGACCCGTACAACTTCGTGCTTGATTTTTATCAAATAGAATGAGAGTGATGAGATTCGAACTCGTGACGCTAGGTCAACAAGGCCCTGATACCATGTTAAGGAATCATCTCACCTAAAAAGCTCAAACTATTAGGTAAGGTTCCAGAATATTATTTATATAATTTTCTAACAATAACATCTATAATTGTAAAGGTATTCATGATATTCATATTATACAATTTAAAAATAAAATAGTCCTCTTGTCCTATCCTACCGTCAATCATTAGTCAAATGCTTTTCTCCCCTTTAGGACAAGCCGGTAATTCAATGTTCGAGACAACAATAAAATATATCTAGGAAAAGTGAAAGTTCCCCACTGCTTTTATTTATTTATTTATTTATTTTTAATTTAATCTAATAGAGCTTTTCATTGTCTTGTTCATCTACTTTAACAAATATCAACGAATAAAAAATAGATTTAGCTAGCAAGATTCGAAGTCATCTAGTTTGTCTGTCCACGTAATTCTTTGTCTCAACATGTGTTCAATAAATTGTGTTTTGAAAAATATTTTTTTATTTTAAATTAATTTTATAGTATTTTAAAATTATTTTAATATGCTAATGCTGAACATAAATTTAATTTTTTAAATATAATATTTCGATATATTTTTAAGTAAAAAATACTTTAAAAAACAACTACTACGATAATACAAAAATCAATGTAGAAGGAAAAATGATTTTGTTGTTAATATATATGATTTTTATTTTATTCATGTACATTTCCATTTTATACCCATAATTTTTTTTTTAACTTGTCTTTTTTGTATAATGCTAGTTTGATTTTGCTGAAATATATTATTGATAATATTAATGATATTTTTGCAAAATAAGTTAAATTAATAAAAGAAATAATATTAATTTTGTATTTTATTTACCATTGTTAGATTTAATGGGACTTACTTGAAGAAAATATATCTAAGTTTAAAGATCTAATGATATATTACAATTTTGTTTTGATGGATTTTTATCCGTCGATATATTTTTTAATTTATTTATAAATCTAACTTGGGTTATTTATTATTGTTAATTTAAACATAAAAACCATCAATATGTTTAATAGTACAATGTATTATATTTTTTAAAATATTTTTTAATTAAAATTTTATTTTATTTTTATTATTTTTAGCATCACAATATAAAATCATAAAAAATGCTTAAAAAAATCATTAATTTAATATTTATTTTAGTTTTTTTTTTAAAAGCAGCTTTAACTAAAAAAACATATGACATATAATTATTCTTATCGGATCGAGCATATGGTTTTGACAGCGGAGCTACTTCTACCAGGTCTATGCAGTTGTTTCAACACAGGCAATGAAATCTAGCCACGTAAGCATCCAGCAGGAGCAATTAGATTTGGAACAGCCAATCAAACCTCGTCTCTTACCTTAAAAGTACAGGCAGTAAAATCTAAGGAGGGCTAACTACAAAGACATCCTCCAACTTCAGATTCATGTTTAAATAAATTCCCAAACTACAAATTCTCCTAATGTCACCACCCATCTAGTAATGAATTAATAATCAACTGGTCAGTTCCATTTTCAAGAAATCTCACATATTTTATTAAAATGCACATCCCGGTGTTTTTTTGTGGCATATTTTTTTTTAAAATGTTTTGAATTTTTTTCTGTCTTAAATTATCTTTTATAGTGTTTTTGGAATGTTTTGACGAGATGAAATATTATATAAAAAATAAAATAAAAATATTATTTTAATATGTTTTAAATGAAAAATATTTTGAAAAATAAATATTACAATGAAATAAAACACTACTTGAATAAAAAAAAATCTTAAAATACTATTTAAAATAAATTTCATCAACTGCTCAAGTGCTTAACCATTTAAAGGGGCACTGCGTTTCAAAAGTGATTTTCAAAAAAATTGATTTTATTTTTTATTTTAAATTAAGTATTTTTGATGTTTTTAGATTGTATTCATGTGTAGATGTTAAAAATATTTTTTAATAAATAAATAAAATATCATTTAATGTATTTTTAAACAAATAACACTTTCAAAATTAATCTCAACTACGCTCCCAAACCGGCACTAAATATCTCGTTAGAAATACTCTTAATTGATTTGCTTGATCATAATTTTGTTAATTATTTGTTTTATTTCAATTTGTTTTAAGGACAAATTTGAGTTATTCTTGGAACTCTATTTTCCACCAAATAGATTATAGTTGTTGCTTGTCATGTTATTTCATCTCCTTTTCTATTTTTTTGGTTTTATTAAAATTATTAAAAAAATAGAGAGGGTGTCGATGTTTTGATAAATATAATTATATACAGGATAAAAATTCCAATAAATTAAATAATTAAAAACATAATTTAGTTTTATGTGATTGAAGATTTATTTAATAGAATGTCTTAAATTATAGTCGAACTCAATATAGTAAAGACTAAACTGTAACGATTTACAGTCTCAGGGACTAATGTGTAGCTATCCCTACTAACATAGTTTTTTTCTTTTTTTTTTAATAAAAAACAAGCAAAAACAAAAGGCATCGTCGTCTCCCTCTCTCTCGTAGACGCAAAGCAGAAGCTCGAGCATGGACGGCAAAAGGAGGCCAAGCCTGAGGGGGAACGAAGAATCTAAAAAATCGAAATCAAAATAAATCAAACCTCTCTCTGCTTTCCTTTTGCTTTCACTGCTTTACCGAAAGCACACGTCGCTGTTATCCCTCCCTTTCTCTCGCTTTTCCTCATATATTGCTATTAGTAGATTTTGAGAGGTTGAATTTTGATTGGGTATGGCAACAGAGACATCTAAAGATGAATTATTGCAGCTAGTCAAGAGATTTAGTGCTTATTTGACCGTCAAGATGTCAAATCTCTTTTCCATTAGTACCCTGGTTAGTATTTCGATTCCTTTTATTTATTTTAGTTTTTGGCCTCGATGTGATTCGGATTTTTTAGATTACTTGATTAACCGATTTTGAGGGTATTTGTAACTGGAATTGTGGGGTGTGTTTTGATTGTAGAAAAAACTGATATTTAGTGGCGTATGATTTTGGGGTAATTTAATTACTTTATGGTTTAATTAGAGTAAAGAACGAAGCTTTTAGTAGTTAATAGGAGTGCAATTTTTTTGGATTTTATTATTTTTTCTTGCACTATTTGGTATCAGGATTCACGATCAGTTGGGGCCGTTGCGGGGCTTGCTGTTGCAGTAGTCTTTACATGGAGGTTGTTGAGGTCAAATAGTGGACCTCAAAGAAGGCAGCCGAAACGACAAGCTCCTACTACTAGCAGTTCCGTTGTGACTACTCAACCCAATGCAGTGTCAATACCTTCTGGGGATGTTTGTTCATCTTTGGAGGACTTGAGAGTGCAAAATGTTGTTGACGAGTTCTTTCAAACAGCAAAAGTAAGAAAGCAATAGTTAAGTTGTGTCTTTGTTTATTTGACTTTTTTTGTTCTTATTAATTCTGTCTTTGTTTTCCAGCCATCTTTGGGGCAAATAGTTAGGCAAAAATTGAGCGAAGGAAGAAAGGTAAATACTATCTTAGAAGCACTAAGCATGATATACCTGTTTGCTTAAATTTGAGTTGATATTTCTTAGAAGTGGTGTCTTCAATCTGTTCTCCCTTTGGTAGCTTTACAGTGGTTTCATTTCTCATTTAAGATATTTTGGGAATGTTTCATTTGTCCAATCATTATGCAGTCACATCAAAGCTTAATTTATGGACTTGTTTGTTTTGTGCTCAATATCTTCTCATCTTGATTACAGGTGATTATGTAATTCGTTCTTATATAAAAAGGTGCCTATTAACAAAACATAAGTTGTGACTTTTCAGCCATGAGCCATGGCCACTACACAAATTTCTAGAACCTATATGACCAACTTTGTTAAAGGGTGTTTGAGTTTGGTTCCTTGCATCTATATGCCTTTTGCTTCAAATTATCTTAGCACTTGTTATTTCTAATTTTCATGCTTCTTGAAATTTTTATCATATGGTTTGCTGCTACAAATGTCATGCATGCAAGTTTGTTGGAGTGGCTTCTCTCAAGTATGTTCTAGTTTTCAATTATTTACGTCTAATATATATTTGACTTCTAGGATTATTCTAGTTGTAATGCAACAAGAAGACAGGTTGAGTTGTCCAATAAAGAAAGCCATTCCCCTCAAAATATCTTGCTTTGATGACTTGTTTTGTGTAGGTCACATGTCGTTTGGTTGGAGTAATCCTTGAGGAAAGCAGTCCAGAGGAGCTTCAGGTAGTGAGATATTTTTCAAGTGAAATGTGTGTTTGAAACTGTAATGTGCAAAACATTAACTTGGTTTCTTCTTAGGGGAAGAGTCAGGCAACTGTTAGGTCCTCTGTGCTGGAAGTGCTGTTAGAAATCACGAAATTTTGTGATCTTTATCTCATGGAAAGAGTTCTTGATGATGAGAGTGAAGTAAGTGCAAGCTTCATGTAGAAAAGTATTTTATCATCATTTCTCCTTTGTTGAAAAAAATATCGTCATTCATGTTCTGTGTTTTGCAAAATGTGTGCTTCATGGAGCTATCATGCAGGGTTTTATGTGCATGGTTCCATGTCCTTCTACATGTGATTGGCACGTGAAACGATGTTGAGTCTAAAATGTCCTAATGCAAAGCTTTGATGGAAATTTTATATCTCTGATTTAGTTATAAGGAAGCTGGTTGATTCAATCAATGTTGGATTAATTCTCCTAAATTTCTGTGTGGCTTTATCCACATGCTTAAAGGTTTCTGCAATAATGATTTGTATATTTTTACACCAACCTATTATCCACATGCTTAAAGGTTTCTGCTATAATGATTTGTATATTTCTACACCAACCTATCTAATTTATATGTTTCATAAGAGTTGATTCAAGCATTCACTTTGGATGGTTTTCGACTTTTATCTTTTTTTTAATGGTTTATCATTAATCAATATTTAGATGCACATTGGTTCTATTGTCCTTGAGTTAAGTACTGTATATAATTTTAGATTTGGGAGAGAATAATTACAAATACTTATGACACCTGTTAGTGATGTAGATGTCTTCCAGAAATGAGATGCTTCAGTCACCTGTATGACTGTTAGTTGTACTTTAACCTGAACAAACTTCCTGAATAAAATCATCTGCTATTCTCATTCTTTTTCATGTCGACATTCAGTGATCAACAGTTTTGACCTGTTGTTCTAATTTGGAGGACGCTTTCATGATAGTAGTTGATCAGCCAAGGGCGGCTTTCTATTAATGTTAATTTGCTTTTGTACTTGTCAGTTCTTTTGTGATAAATTGTTTCCCTCATGAATTACTTCATGAGCTATTTTCTGCAGCAAAAGGTTCTCACGGCTTTGGAAAATGCTGGAGTTTTTACATCTGGTGGTTTGGTTAAAGACAAGGTAATGGGAAATGCTTTTTCAGAACACTATGGTTTCTATGGTAGCTGATAAGCAAATTTGTTACATATACAGTACACTGAGTTTCTTTATACTGTCCATTACTTTGTAAAATTTGTTCCAGTAAATATTAGATGTCAGCTTCTTCACATTTCTTTGTAAGTTGAACTTTAACTTGGTGATATTTTGTAGCATAACTATGATGCATGCTTTTGCGAGATTCCAAGAATCCTACTGAACTTTTCATGCTGAGAAGAGGTTGAATTCCATGAAATTATATAGTTTTGACTCAATATATTCTGGGTACATTTTGAAGAGTGTGGCTAATAAGCTCAATAGTATAGCATATATTTCTTCTATATCTTTAACATTATACACTCACCAATATTGACACTTGGCATGAAGAGGCTGAATGTGCTCAACCAACCAACAAGGATTGTTATTTGTGGTATAAACATATTAGCTGAATTGGTCATTTTTGCACACATGGGACATCCTTGTTACGCTGTAATCAAAATCATTACAGAGTATGATTTAAATGTTATTTCAGCTGCACTCAAAGTGTTTGAAATACAAGATCTGACCTGCAGAGGTTTTAATTTACCGCTTGATGTTTGTTTGTCTTTTAACTTGGCATTTGCTTTGTGTGTCTTAATCTCTATAAAATGCATCTGCAGGTTCTCTTTTGTAGCTCAGAAACTGGACGATCATCTTTTGTACGCCAACTAGAACCAGATTGGCATATTGATACTAATCCTGAAATCATTTTTCAGTTAGCTGTATGCTTCCTTCACGTCCCACTTATTGGATTTTGTCATACCACAATCTTTATGATTCTTAGATCAGAATGTCTACTCGTTGTAATACATATCTTCTGAGTTTCACTTTTCCTTTGTTGCAGAGATTTATCAAATATCAGCTTCACATTTCTCCTATCAGACCCGAACGGGCCGCTGCAAATGTGCTCAGTTCTCCATCCTTGGAACAGTTCTTCGGATCAACCTGATGCAACAACCCATAAAATATGAAAATAGAATATAAAAGTTAAAAAGAGCCTCTTCTTTTTGCTCCAACTGGTTACAGCTTCGTGTTTACAGGCAATCTCCTCCAGTTGCTGGACTTCTTATGAAGGGAAGGGTTGTCGTGCCATGTAATCCTCCACTATCTCAAGCTCAAAGCTTTGTTTGTTTGAAAATTTGTGCATTAGAACTTTCCTCTGACTGGATATTTTACACAACGACTGCTGATGCTAATAAATTATCAGTTAAAGGATATTCATTCATTTACAGTAATTTTGGTGTTCACTTGTGATTCTCCTTCTGTAATTGTTCTTCAGTGAGATCAACGACCATAATCTATCTTTTTAACTTCTCCACTCGAGAGGGTCGCATCAAAGAAAATTACATGTAGCTGGAACAGTTTTGTTTATATGTTTACTCAATAAAATTTCAATTGGTTGTTTACGTTTTTGAGCCCCTTTTTTTTAATCATTTTTATTTCCAGGCGTGTTGTTCTTGCCAAATTGGCTTCACAACCTCTCACGTGTATTGTTGCCCTTGCCACCTCAAGAAAACACTTCATATTTTATGTTCCAGGTGAGGTAAACATCAGCTGGGATTTGGAGAGCTTCCTGACCAGCAAGCTAGGGAAATGGAAAGAATTCTCCTGACTGTCTCCCCACCAATTCTCAGGTTTTTGCACTTGTATGGTGGAAATATTTGACAATTGCAGCTAAGAAACTTCAAACTGACTGGTTTGGAATTGTCAAATTTCTTGTAGAGATCAAGTCGGAGAGGAAATTTGCCCTAGAATTATTCCATTATTTTCCCACCTTTAGCTCCTGGTTATGCCATGTAATGCAAGAGTTGGATGAAAGATTAAGAGGTGTTTAGGAGTGTTTTTAGAAAGTGTTTTTGAAAAAAAAAATATTTTTTACTTTAAATTAATTTTTTTTGGTGTTTTTAGATCTTTTAGATGTGATGATGTAAAAATAATTTTAAATAAATAAATAAAATATCATTTTAATGCATTTTTGAACAAAAAACACTTTCAAAAGCAACCTCAACCCCACTCCTAAACAAACACTTGGTGCATAACCCTAGCCACCTTTGTCATCACCAGATTTTCACTCCTAAAAAGCCACAGAAAATACCTATCAATTTAGTTGAGGAAAGGAAAGAGGGTGAAAGAAAAGAGAAACTTGGAATAGTTTGAAGCAAGGTGTCTAGGGTTTCTGTGGAAAAAAAAAATCTTGAATTACAAAAGAGGTCTACTGATTGTAATGATTTCTCTCCACATTTTTCTTTCCCTTCACCTCATTTCAAATTTTTTTGTGGAACATTCCTTGAGGTTGTAAAGAACTTCAACTGGTGCTCCTGTAACATCATCACAACATTGGTGTGATTTTCATGAAGTGTTTATTGTCCAAGTAACCCTGGGACTCCATCACCTAATTAGTGCCCGTTTGTTTAAGCAAAACGCAGTTTGCACCTACAAGTATGTGTTTGGTTATGGAGAAAAAAAGCTGGTTTAGTTATAGGATCTATTTATTATTAACATTGAAACAGCGTTTCACGGAAAGAAGCAAATTACTGCTTTTCATGCGTTTCAATTCGCCAGGTGGGGGGGCGCTAATATATATATATATATATATATATATATATATATATATATATATATATATATATATATATATATATAATATTTTGTTAATATTAAAATAATTTAAAAATTAATTACAATAAATAAATATATTAGAAGAATATCACAATATAATTTGTCTTGCAATTCTAATTTTGTTTTAAATGATATTTTAAGATTGTTCGGGGATCGCAAAGGCCTTCACGTATAAATTTAGTTTGGATGAAATTACAAGTAGTTTAGTGGGAGAATAAAAACAAATGTCTAATTTACTTGAATTATCAATCATATTTTTTATTATAATTATTAAATATTTAAAAAACAATATATATATATATATATATATATATATATATATATATATATATATATATATATATATGGGCGCGCGCGTTGGTAACCAAACATACAACTGCTTTTTTTCAACTTCAAACTCAACCACAGTTTTAACCAAATATTTCACTACTTATTTTGAACTGCAGTAAAAATACTTTTTTTAAAACTGTTTTTTTTTCAACCTTAACCACAATCTCAAGCCCACCCTTAATGGTCTAGCAGAATAATGACAGGGAAATGTCAGTTGTCTAGAACCAATGAAGGCTTACCAGAAACCCTGGGGCTTGCTTGGAGGCCATGAGGTAGCTTTTGCTAAGTTAGACTAGCCTGTGGTATTCGCGACGACGACCAATTATATTATTATGAACTCGGGCTAGATATAATCAGGCAATTATTTCTATTTTAAAAACACTATAATCACCTAAGCACTTATAATTCATGTTAAAAAAATTTAACTCGAGCTCTGGCACAAGCCACCTATTTAATTCAGTCTCATATGCTCATCCCGTCATAGTTTATTTTCATCTACTCATTAAACACATCTTATAACAAAAGTTGTTAATATCATTTCAATTGTTGCTTCTTCGTTCTTTTAATTTTGATTTCAGAGCATTTCAACATGCCATTTCAAGGTTATACTATTAATGTGTGTGTGTATATTCTAAATTGTGTATCCCTGAACCTATTTCTTTTTTTTTGAACAAAAAAATGAAGGATAGTATAGACAGACTGAATGTGCAACGGATGAAAACCTGCACAGCAAAAAAGAATGGAAGTTACAGTTTAGAACCGCAGATCATGCAGCCATCAAGAGATGCCATCTATATATTGTGGTCATTGGGAGCAAGTAATTTGTCTTCTTCGGATGAGATCTCAGAGACCTGAAGATTTGGCTTGGAACTCATTTTATTCCATTCGTTTTCGACTCGGAAGAAAACCCACTGGAACCGGCGGAACATCTCCAGGGCTGTGATTGTAAATACTGTGAGGTAATTGTGGCGAAGGTGAGCAGACAGCTTGTATGTCCATGCCAAACGCAGAATGAAATTGCTTCCTATCACCCAAAATAAAACCTGCAACTCCACATTTATATATGGTTGAGATAATAAAACAAGGAACAGCTAGGTCTACCACGGTTCCGCTTGGAAAGGGGGTCGACTCCATCAATGAGCCAGTCATGACCCGTTTGCTTGGTAGCCAGAGTTACATTCACAATTTCTAAGATAAATAGAAAGTTGAGCTGAAAACAAATGGTCAACCAGCTAAGTATAGGTGTCGCTGGCAGGTTGGTTATTTTATTGCTTATGAATAACTGGATCTGGTGTTAAACCAGGCCAAAAGTATCAGAAACTTGTTTAATGGACTAGACAGGTGAGCCATAATAACCCTAAAAAACTGTTGTCAGTAGAAGAGCTGTAGGATTCTTACCCATTGTCGTCCATATAATAGGTGTGAGCACAGACTTGGTTTGTTAAATTTGAAAATTCGGCTGAAAGAGCTGGCAAAAGAAAAGGAAATTCAGTATCAGGGCCATCGGTAAATAATTTTGAAGATGTGAAACAGCTTAGAGAAAATCTAATTATCATGGCTTCAAGAGCAGCTCACATTCCAAAACAATGCCGAACAAACAAGCAATCTAACATCAGGAGTACAGACAAAAAAATGTTGGAAAATAGAGAATTAAGATAACCCACAAGTTAAATAATCATACTTTAACAATTCTCTGAAACTAGATTTATAACCCCAACTTCATAGTCAAGCGTTCATGAAGTCCTGTTCTATTATTAGTAATAGTACGAGAAAGAAGCGGTAGAAAAGGGTTTATCATAGTTCAATGTCCCCCCATGCTCTTTCGAATGCAAAGCAATATCAACAAAAGCACTGGGAAGACAGGGAGCACGGCAACCAAATACAATTCAAAATACAAAAAAGAAACCGAAACTCCGGTATGTTTTACCATGTCAGGGTCTGTTGATTCTCAACAAGTGAGACCAATGTAGGCAGTGACAATTTCAAATTACATAATTTCAAGATCACTTGCAAGTCACCATTTCAGATTATGGATGCATTTGTTTTTACAATTCAAACTGTTTTTCCTCTATAAAGGCATCAATTTGATGACTTTTAGATTTTTTTGATAATTTTGATGTTCTGATGTCAAGAATTAAAAAAAAAAAACTGTAAAAACACCATTTTGATGTATTTTCAACTAAAAAGGACTTCTGCAAAAGCACCCTCCACCATATTACCAAACACACTATATTTGTGAAACAGTAAAAAAACAATCATCCTACCTCAAGTCCCAATCCCGGGTCACATCCCAGTAGAATGAATACAATGAGTTTATGACACCTGAAAGAAGCCATAGTGGCCTATAGAAGCTTGTCCATCTATCCAGGAGGACATGATATTTAAGGGCTGAAAGAAAAATCACTGGTACTGCAGTCGAATATTTTAAAGCTGAAACAGTAAGTTAATGTAGTTAATATAGTTTCCATTAAACAAAATGCCTTAGATGAAGCCCAAGAGAGAAAAAAACATATAACATATGAATTGTTAGTTTGAATACCACAGAACAAACTAGCACAAAGATTAGAGAGAGGAAAGGAAAATCCAAAGTAAATTCACCATTCAAAAGAGTTGTTTTCTCCTTAGTATCCTTGTATTGTCGAAGGCACTGAAATAATCGGAAAATGTAAGGCAAAACTAGAGCTACAGGGATCCCAATGGAGTGGCTGCCGCAAACAGAGTCAGCTTCAAACCATGCTATAGTGGCAACCTGCACGCAAAATCTCTTGAAATAAGCCTCAGAGAATCATCATTTGTAGCGAACAACATTCAAAAGAGTAAGAAGTGGCTATCATAATAACAATGTAAGAGGACAGAAATTGCTGCAAGTTAAATTTGCAGGTTAGGTTAGGCAGTTAAATTATAAGCTTGAAAAGTGTGCTAAAAAGAGAAGCACAAATCATATAAGATGTAACAAAACCAGAAAACCAATATGAGGTCATTTAGATTAATCTACTAACAAGCAGGATTTGCTAAGGAACAAGACACTGACCTGGCGATGGACCATTCGACAAACTGAACGCTCCACATCTGAGAACACCTGCACAAAGCTGGCATCTATAAGAATACAAGAAAGTACAGCAGTGGAAATATTCAACAAACATCAAGAAACCATTTCCTTTATCTGTCACTCTGAATCCAGCATCAATTATCTAAGGAAATTATTTGTTACAACTATATAATCTCTCCAATATTTCTTCAGAATAATATGACAAAGGAAAGTGCAAGCTAGACCAAGCAGATAATGCATCGAAAATCATCATGTATTTGATTCCAGACAGGAAAGAAATGAAGCCATCAAGAATAATTTGTCCATCACAGATACTGCAGTGCAATCCACACACTTCATCAGCTAGTTAAAAGCTGATTGTCCAGCAATATGGAATCCTTGCATATAGAAAAGTAGCCTACACTAGATAGAACACTTACTGCAATCATCAACCTTTTCCAATCAAATTCTCAAACTCGAGTTTTAAAATCCACCACAGATGGCTACATCGACAATAAGAAAAAACAAGGCATACCTTTGACATGGAGGTCAAAATATCAGCCACAAAGAAGTCAGCAAAAGTAATAGCCTGTAACAACAGTCGAAACAAATATAAGTGTGACAAAACCCATTTAAACACAAAATTTGAACTACAGTTGCAATCAAAGTGTGAAATCTTCTCCTAGGCATTATATCAATGAGTTAATTGTCCAATAGTGCTCATTCTAGTTTCCTAAAGACAAGTTATGATGGGTGAGACTTAAGGAGTCTGGCATTCTGGTCAAATAAAGTTGTTACAAATATTACCAAGCATCCATGGAGTTCCAACCCAATTAAAATTCATAAAATCAGAAATGACCTGGATCTTTGGCAATTAGCTACAAGCCACCAACTTTTTGGTGCTTACTCAAGGAGCTTTTTAGGTCTTAATTATTCAATTTAGAAGTCCACTATGGGGTTTAAAATTACCATGGATTAAACACAACGAGAATTAATCAGACAGGAAGTCCCAAAAAGGTTTTCAGACTTGCCTGTAATGGGAAGACTATCCGCCAAAGAGTCCTTAGCAAGTAGTAGCGGGACGACAAGTAAAAAATATCAAAGGGGAATATCAAAACCAAAGTGACAGCACAGTATAATAAGACCTGAAAAAGAGAAAAAAATTAACCGATTGTATTTCCAATATACCAGTGATCAAGAAAAATGGAGGTTTACTTCTGACAATGCGATATATGATAGGAGGTGTTATTGTTTTGTCATATAGTATTGATACTCAGAAAACATTTTATCAATTGTCATCCATCTATTATTCATGTACCAAATTATACCAAAGGCAAGCCACAACAATATCTTCTCAATCCAGATTCAAATTTTGCAGCCTAGTAACTATTTTCCTAGTTCGAATATATAATCTTCAAAAAACAACATGTTTCCCATTTACAATTCAGCAAACCCATCGCTTTCTAAGCAAGAGTGACTTGTAGTAGTTTGTTTTGTGCAGCATAGTAACTATTTTCAAAGTTCACATGTATTATCTTCACCATGTTTCACATTACAGTTGGACAAACTAAAAGACTCGTCTGATTTTTCTCAATGCATGAGTGACTTGTGAATAATTTGGCATGTGATGACATAACATGTTTAGGAGAGACCACTACCATAGGACCACCCTGTTACAGCTATACTAAACTGACAAACTTCAGATTGTTTATGGCACTCATACTTAAGTAACATCCCCAACTTGGTAAACTACTTAAAAGTGATAAGGTCAACACAGATGAAATTGACATCAGGTATTAGCAGTCACCTTAATGATTCTACGAAATGAATCTAGTTTCTTTTTTTTTTTTTTAATAAAAAATGAATGTCTTCCATTCAAAAGCTAATCTTGTGCACTTGACTACTCGTGTAGGGGAAACCAAAACTTCTCTTGAAGCATACACATGTTATTGTAAGAAGTCTTTTTACAGTGATGAAAATTAAAATAGAACCTGTAATAAATCACTAAGTGAACAAAAAATTTGTCAGTAAAGTATAAGATCATCTATTACACTGGTTGTGATGCAGCCAACGATACTTCTCCATGAGAATATAGGTAGAGATATGCTGTCATGCTAGTTGGGACGATGATAGTCATCCATGTGGCAGCCTGCAATGAACAAAATGGCAAGTTATCCTCAGAAAATGCATGTGACTACAATAAAAATAAATCACACTGGTTAGAAGAAAATCTAAATTATGACATGGACTAGAAAATAATTTCCACAAAGAGAAAAGAAAAGGACATTATACAATAAAACAAAATTATCTGATAATCTCAAGGGGACTTTTTTCTTCTCAAATATCACATCATGTGCCCCCACAAGGTATTTTGATAATTTAGTGCTTAATATCATATATCCGACATGTAACTGGAGACATCAGGCTATATACATTCCAACTATAACAGATCTAACCCATTAATTTTAAGATACAAAACCTTCCATATTTCTCTGTGAGTAAGATGGTTTTGGTCCAGATCAAAAATTTTGGCATAGCTGATGGTAGACTGTGCAAAAACCCACAAATTAACTCCCCAAAGCCAAACCATCATAGTCTGCAAAACCAAAACCATGTGAAAGATTTACCCACTGTAGAAAGAACAAGATCAATATAGTCTAGTGTCGCTCAAAACAAAAATAACTAACCACAAGAAGAAGAGGATTGTAATACAAAAATGCCTCATAAAGAAAAAGGTCCCGCAAATTCACACTCATTCTCATAACAGAATCCCATCCAACCTGCAAAAATCCAAACACACCCATTAAAGAACATAACAAAACATGATCTTGTACAAGAAGGCAATAAATATAACTTATAAGGAAATAAAAGCACACAGGGCTCACCTTGCAGCAAATAAAACCCCAGAGAAAAAACAACAGTACCTGTCCGAAACATTTAACCTCATTTAGCATTTCCAAACAACTCAATAAATGAAAAGCAAATGGAGTGCCAAACAAGTATATGCAAAAACCTTGAATCTCCATAACAAAATCGGTGAAGGCATTATCGCTGCAGTATTAATCGGTAAACTAGCAATTTTCAAATCATTCAACTCCGCAGAATGTAACAAAGCTTCCATTTCAACATTTCCCTCAGCCTTATCTAACATCACACAGATAAATTATTAGATCTACAATCACTTTACTTATTTTCTAAAAACAACAGACATCTATATATATATATATATATATATATATATATATTTCAACATTTGTATCTAAAACAGCATTAAAACAATCTTATTATTATTTCTACCAAGATCAAAGACGACAGGCCGGCTACCAGACTTCCTTAAATGCGGACTATTGCTAGGCGGTATCATTTGACCTCCAAACATTGATTTGATTGCTGATGCTACACAAAACTGCAGGAAAAACTATAAATCAATATAAAATATATAGCAGCAGACTACATCCACTACATCCACTAAGCTAAATTACTAATGCATACGCATAAAAATAACAAGAAAATGTGAAATTATATTTAAAAAAAATGCATAATAAAATTAATAGAAATAACAAATAAATGCAGCTTGAAGTAAACTAGAAATCTACATTGCGAAAATCGGAAGTGACTGTAAAGTGATTAACGTTTAGGCTAAAATTTGAGTGAAAGTTCGAATCTAAATTCAAAACTAAAAATGAAATAAAACGTTGCTAAAATGGATTAGGTGATGAACAGTAAAGGTAAGATGAACGTGAGGATCCTGAATCAAGATAAACTCACAGGGAGAGGGAGAGTCGATCAATTGACTACACTGCGGTTGATTAAAAAAGAAACTGGAGATTTGGATCTAAATCGGATTAGAAAGGGGGCAAATCGAGATCGAGAGAGACTTACAGATGAAGGGGATAATTATTGTTGATTAGACTTTTGAGATTAAATTTATTTATTTTCCTTGTTTGTTGGAGGGGTTTTTGAGTGCGAAAAAAGGAAAAAACAGGAGGGGTGAGAGGGAGGTGTTCAGCAGTATTAAACCGATTGAACCGGACCGGTTCAACCACGGCTAAACTAAGTATAAATTGTAAACAGGTATAAGAAGTAAATTTCTCTCTCAAACTCTAATAAATACCTCTCTCTCTCCGCTCCCGTCCTTCCTCTTCCCTGGCCATGTTCTCTCGAGCTCCTCTGCAACTCCCGGTCTCCTCAGCCTCTCTTTTGAAAAATATTGCAGATTGCCTGTTCTGACGACGACGACGATTTCAAATTCAGTTTTGCCATACTCAAAGCCTTATTCTAGATTATAACACCTCCAAGGACAAGTCCAACGGGGGAGGTATTTGAAGAAGCAAAAATGGCTGCTCCCTGTCTCAGGAGCTATATTTGTAGCCGTCTTTAAATGAAAAGCCATAAATTATACATTACTTTTTTATTTCATATAAGAGAGAGAGGCGGAGGGCGGGGCGCTGGGGTGCTTTTTAGGGGGCGTTTGATAGTGTGGCCACGCCGGAAGTTTGAAAAAAGCTGAAAAAGTGGTGCTGGCCCCGCTTTTAAAAAAATTGTAAAACGCCGGCTCGTGCGGTTCACGTTGCTGCGTTGTGGGAGGGGGGGCTGTGCAGTTCACGTTGCTGCGTTGTGGGAGGGGGGGCTGTGCAGTTCACGTTGCTGCGTTGTGGGTATTAATAATTATTTACGGGGGACCTGGGGTATTATTTTTAGGGATTTATTATTTATTTAATTTTTATTTAATTTTATTTATTATTATTATTATTATTTTTGGGGGGTATTATTTATTATTTGCTGGGAGTATTATAATTTATTATTTGCAGGCAGGGGATTTTGCAGGGAAGCGAATGATTTATTATTTATTATATTTTTTATACAAAATATATTTTTAATATTAAAATAATTTAAAAATTAATTAAAATATATTAGAAAGAAATCATAGTATAATTTTTGTCTCGTAATTCTAACTTTGTTTTAGATGATATTTTGATATATGTTATTCTGGGATCGTAGATGCAGATGCATTCACGTATGAATTTATAGTTTATGCTGGAATTTCAAGTAGAGAATAAAAATAATTGTCTAATTTACTTAAATTATTAAATATATTTTCTTATTATAATTATTAAATATTTAAAGAACAATATATATATATATATATATATATATATATATATATATATACATATACCTTTTTGTATAAATATCGTTCATGATGACATTGCAAGTAATTTGGTGAGAGAATAATTTTTTTTATTAAATCTACAATATTTAAAAAATTATTGTTCATATTGCTCTTAACCTATGAAATTACTTTAAGCTTGATAACCAAACACATGAAACTGTTTTTCATTAATCTCAAACTCAAAAACAGTTTTAACCAAACTTTTCAAAACTTATTTTGAACCGCAGCTTAAGTTCTTTTTATGAAATTGTTTTTTTTAAAACTTCAACCACAAAAGCAAAAGTAATACCAAACACACCCTTAGGCTAGTTTTTTTATTTTAAATTTGATTTTTTTAATTAAATATAATTAAAAAATTAATAATTATAATGTGGGTTTTTTAAAAGAAGTTATTTAATTATATAAATTACTTATATTAATTGTAAGAAAAATAATTATTTTTAATTAGCTTTAAATATATTTTATCGTATTATAAAATTGATTTTAATTCAATTTGTTTTTTAAAGTTCTTCTAACACAACAATAACAAGTAGCATTGATTAAAAGCATCATAAAAATTAAAATGATTCATGATGAACTTTAATAAAATAAAATAAAGATGGTTATTCTTTCAATATTTGAAATTTTAAAATTTCAAAAGTTGGTGGCTTCTTTAAAATAAAATTGAAATTTTGACGGGTTTTCCAAATATTTTAAAATGTAAAATGTTGCGTGGTTTTTTATACTATTTTTTTTAATTTAAATTATATTTAAAAAATTAATAATTATATTGTTGGAGAATTTTTTTAAAAGCAATTATTTAATTATATAACTTACTCTTATTAATTGTATAATTAAATTATATACAAAATAATTGCACTATATTTAAAATAATATATAAAAAATGATTCTTCTAAATGAATTTTATCATTGGAATAGACATAAGCAAAAAAACTAAATTTACCCTATTCAAAAAGTCATTTTAGAGATTTAGCTCTCCAAAGTAGCTTTTACCATTGAACTTGCTTACACTGATAACTATACGGTACGAGCCAAACCTGAGTTAATATCGATTTATCAATAAAGCATTAAAAGGGGTATATTAAAAAAAAGTTATTATTTAAGAAGAAAAAAAACCATGGATTTTTTCCTTATAGCATAATTGTTTTCCCTTCTTTCTTTAATTGCATGAGGTCAAGGGCTTATTTTCACACTAGCAGTCATAGAAACATGTTATAACAAGTTTAATACTTGTATGGTGTTTGAGAATGCGTTTAACAAATATTTTTAAAAAAATTAAAAAAATATATTTTTATTTTTTATTTTAAATTAAAATTTTTTGGTATTTTTAGATTATTTTGATATGATGATGTTAAAAATTGTTTTTTAAAAATAAATAAAATATTATTTTGATGTATTGTTGAACAAAATATCTTTTAAAAAACAACCGTGCACTAAGCATGTGCTAAATACCTTTTTTTTTTACAATTAAATTGTTTAATAAAAATAAGAATAAGTAGCAATTAGAAATTAGAAGTTTTCTTTATCCAAACTGTGGTTAGTCCTCAAGTTTTTGGTATTTTTCGAGTTAGTCCTTGTAGTTTTGAAAATAGCACTTTAGTTTTGTCAACGGTCTTTTTATCATCAGCTGTAATATACATATGAAATAAAGTTAGAATCCCATATACCAATCAAATAAAAAAAATGTTCTGTATTTTTTTAAATAAAAAATATATTAAATTGTTAAAAATAATAAATAAAAAACTCTAAATTTGAAAAACAGTTGAACAATAGAAACTAGAAGAGTTAGCACCACCAGACGTTTTTTATTTGAGTCACAGTTGCACTGCAGGCTTGTAAATTAATACTAATTATATAAAAATATAATTCTTCATTTTTTTTTTAAATATTTTAGATTATATTAAATTCTTAAAATTAAATATAAAACCTATCCCAGCAGGTTGAATAGAGACCCAAGCGATCTGGGATCTTGGCTGAGTTTCAAACAAAACACTCAAGTTTGCAACTAGCCAGTGAGACCCTTTTTTTTTTTTAACATAACATTAATTTATAAATATTTTTATCTCATTTTTTTCAACCCAAATCTTCATAAATATTATTTCTTCAACTTTTCAATATGAAATAAACAATTAAACATATATAACCTATATCCACATAAATTTTATTTTTTTGATATGTAATTAATATACATTTAATTTCCTTTTATAGCTTGATCTAAATAAATTATTTTCTCAATGTGAAATAACTATACTACACTTTTTTTTTTGTATTATTCCAAACTTTTCTAAGAGATATTAAACTTCAAACATAATAGTTTTCCCATTGCACTACTATACAGGAAGGTGCATGGCAATCTCAGAGATATGGTGATCAATCACATCATATGGGAAGCTGCATGGCAAAAAAGAAAATGATTTTTCCATTGATGGATGATGATATATGAGGTGATATTTAACATTATATAACTCAAGAACTTCAAAATTGCTACTACTATACAGGAATTGTATCCAATTAGTAGTATTTGTATCTGCACATCACCTACATCTTCCTCAAAATATTTCTCTTGATATGCCAAGCCTACCAGAGGGAAAAGATTCACTCCCTTGAAGACTGCATTAGCTCAAACCACTGCCACCATAAAGAAAAAGATAAAAATCAGCATGATTAAAAAATTTCGATGCTTTCTATAAGACAATTGGTTTCCAAAAAAATAAAAAATAAAAAAAAGATGCTATAAAATAAGGTACCTGTCTTAATAAATCGGCAAGAGTCCTTGGAAGAGCTTCGATGTTCTTCAGTACAATATAGTAGGGGAAGGGAAAAGAATCCAGGTATTTTGTAAATTTGAGCTCTCTTTTTTCACCTTCACCCACAAATGATGCTTCCTGGAGACCAGATAAACATACATGGACAAGAAGTATGCATTAGAGGAAATGCTTGTCTAATGGCTGTGAATGACAGTTTCTAGAAAACAGAATAAAGACTTACCATCTGGTCCATGATAGACTCCTGCGGGCTGTCGAGAACCAGAAATGCCACCATTCGCTTACGACTTAAAAAGTCCCGAACGCAACGCTTCAATTTCTCCTGTTATAGATATACATGGTCAGCTTCTGTAATTACACAGCTAATGTTACATTAACCATCAAAGATGTGTGCCCTTTCACTTTGTTTCCACCTCTTTAGAATAATAGCATGGTAAAGGAAATACCTTTTCATGGAACCGACCATCTGCAAGAATCAAGACAAGCTGTTGTAGCGGGTTCTGCCCAGAAGGAAGTCGTGCTTTTGCAACTGCAGCATCCAGCTTGTTGTTTAGATACTTTAAGAGATCAACAACAGGTTCATCTGCAATGGTGTTCTCTTGCTTGAATGTCAAACTGGAGATGATCTGTTCCAACCAGAAAACAAACAAGATAAAATTACTTCTTGACTACTCTATAAGTAAAACTTCAAACAAGAAGGATACGTGATGGTTAGAGCACTAACCTTTTTCCCAGCCTCTCCCGTGAAGGGCTGATCAAAATCATGCAGGGATCTTATATTTCCCTTCTTTCCAAAACTTGCAACAGCCATGTTACCCATTTCCAGTTGAGACATGGCACGACATACTGTCACTAAAGCTTCGACTGCGACGTCTCCACAACAACTCTCAGACATACTGCGAGAATCATCCACAGCAATGACGACTTGATAATCACGTTTGTTAGGCCGAGTTCGCCTCAGCCATATTTTATCTTTTCGGTAGTGACTTGCTATGTAAGGAATTACCTAATTATTTTCCAGGCACAGCAAAGAACATAAGGAAGACACTAAGAGCAAGTCAATACAATTAAAACATCCAATACTAGTGAACTATACAAGTCAAAAATGTGGTCTACCTTCTTCATGTTAATTCGTTTGCCAGTCTTATAATCCCCTTGAAGCTTACTGGCTATAGTAGGTTCCAAAACAAGTCGCAACTGTTCAGCCAATTCTTGGGACAACCTTGTTGTGCGCAACTCGTATCTGCTCCAAAGAGCAGCAGCACTACCTTTGACATCAAGAGGAACTTCTTCAGGAACCTGGGCTTTTCCCAACTCGTTGTCATCTACAGAAAGATTATTGGGTTGATATATGTCATCACTCAAATAAGACTTCCTGACAGAGATTGCACTCTCAGGCATATTTTGTGGATCACCACCATTGTGATCCTGAACTTCAGGGGACCCCTCCTTTTCTGACTTGAAATCTGAGATCTGCAACTGCTCTTCCATCTTATTTCTGAGGATTGAGGCATGGTAATTCAGATGCCATTCTTTAGCATCTCTCTCTTCAATCTCCATCTTGGTGACTTCATCTCTTTGAGCAGTGAGATTATCTTCATCACTCCTATTTACATTGACATTGGACTCAATCTGCTCAGAGGTGGCAGGTCCCAATGCCTGATCTGTTCCCTTTTCAAACTCAGAGACGAAGGCATAGTCATCAGCATTCTTGTCCTCTATCTCACCTGACACCTCATTGGTGTCTCCCGGCAGATCAACAGACACTTTGACTCTTTCTTTCCACTCCTCAAGAGCATCCCCAACATTTCTGTAAGGATTTGGTCGGGCTCTCTGATCAGAAGATTCCCTCTCAGGGAACTGAGCTTGTTTTTGTTCATTAGTAAATCCTCCACTGTTTGATGAATCCGAGACCATCAGATCCTTCTGAGAAGTATTTCCAGAAGGTAAGCTTCTCAGAGAAAGGTCGTTGTGAGCTTCACTTGTGTTAGACATGTTTGCTTCCGCCGTTGCATTTTTTGAATCAGATGCCTGGGAGGGACCATTTGGTTGTGTTGCAGATTCTGCACCATGCACATGATCACTGATTAGATCAGAAATTCCAGGTTCAAATTCATCTTTTCCTGGTTCCATTGCATTGGTTTCAGATCTCTCTTCTCTATCCCTCCCTGGTTCATCTTTTACAGAAGTTCCATCAACCGGTTCGCTATCTGGTTCTTCCATAGTTTCATCAGCAGGAATTGTATTGTCTTCTTCATTGTTTCCATGCTCAGCAGACTCATCACCCTCTTCTGGACTTATTTCTTCCTTTGAATCCAACTCACCTTCTTCATTCATGTCCTCATCCATCTCCATATCCTCTTCAGAGCCTTGATTTGATTCATCAAGCTTTAATCCAGTTGGATCAGTAAATGCTTCTTCCTTATCCATATTCATGTCATCTGTGTTCTCTTCTCTATCATCAAGATCATCCTGGTTTCCAATTTCATTATTTTGTTTATCGGGTTCTCCAGGTTCATCATCAGTAATTGCAGCAGAATCCTCCTTAGCCCTAAGCTCCCGGCTGCTTGTATCATTGTCCCTAACTGACGGCCCAGATTCGTATTTTTCATTTGTCTTATTAGGATTATCATCTTCATCCTTATTCTGAAGTTTCTCATCAACAATTTCACTGTCTGATCCAGCTTCCCCCATTGCAGAATCCAGTTGCTCATCCTCGCCATCTTCCTCATTCTCCTCTCCAGAGTCATCACTCACACTAAATGTATCAGCCATAAGATCCTCCATCTCAACACCTTTCTCATTCTTATCTGGAACTTCACCTGAGGCATCTTGTTCATCACCTGGCTGAAGTTGCATATTAAAGGAAATGTCATCAACAATGCACAGTTGCAAAAAACAAGCAAAACCCTATAAAGTAAAAACTCATTAGCAGTAGACATGCCTTTTCAGAAGTTCCAAGAAGTTGATCTTCGTCAGTTATCTGATCACTGACATCATTAAGTCCAGAACCTTCCCCCATGCCAGTTCCACTTGCAGTTTGAGATGTATCATGACTAGCTTCATCTACCTCATCTTTGACAGAAATGCCAAAACCTTTGGAGAACAATGAGGCCAAAACATTTGCCAGCTCACAGGTCATTATAGATACCTGCATGCAAAAATGGGTAACAGAAATAGACAAGCTTCAGATTGATGCCATTTACAGCTACCCTTGGAAACATGGGACAGATTCACTGTGACCAATAAATTAAGAGATGCATTTTCACAGATGTTAGATGTTAGACAATTAAAGATCCAAACTTACAGTTTTATGCATCGCTAAAAGATCTTGAAGTAATCCATCACAGAAACCCAATATTAGCTCCAGAAGTATATGAAGATGCTGAAAACACCTTCCAATGTGAAAAGAAATATGGCAAGTTTCACTGCCAGACTGGTCCACCAGTTTTTTCTGATTAAGCATATTACATGAGGTGAGAAGGCAATAGCAAATGACCTTATATATCTGATTTGTACAAAGTGTAATAGGATAAACATACCGCACAAATTATTATATTGAGAAGAATATCACATAATTCTTCCACATTCAACCCTTGAACAGATGATTTAAATAAATATTCCCATGAAGAAATATTCTCCAGTGATTCTTCAGATAGAAAACCTCCATCACCTGGAGAAATTTGTTTTTCCAAAGCCTCCATAACAAGATTGTGAGCTTTCTTGAGGGCACTGTCAAAATCAGCTTCAAGCTGATTGTTATTTCCACTGTTGTAGCCGACCTCTTCGCTTGAATCTCTTGTCTGACTCCTTTGCTTCACAGCAGACTCAAACTGGTCAGCTAACATCTTCCCCTGAAAAAAGTTAAAAGTCCACTTTTAGCATTCATTTTGTCTGAGGCTGCATTCGCTGCCACAAATTTGCAAGAAACTTGTTTACAAAGTGCCACAAAAATTCATTTCAAAACAGTTTCAGAAAACATATATAAGATACCTCTTTAAATACATCATCAAAATGACCAAGCAGTGTCTCTATGATGAAGCTTCTATTCCAGTCTTGCTTACGGAAATCAAAGAAATGCTCCTCAAACTCCTTAATGACTTGGAAGTTTTTATACACCAACTGTTCCATTTGTTTTGAAATAATGTAAGGACTTGAGGGTCCAGCAGATATAGTAACATCACGGCCAAGTAGAGATTTATCCAATGATTCCTGTAGAAGACTTTGCAGGCCTCCTAGTTGACCAAGAAGATAGCTATCCAATGACTCCTGCAAAAAGATTACTGATAAGAATAACACAAAATCTAGCATGCTTAAATGACAGAATAGGAAGTGCAAAGCTTTTGCACCTTGGATTTCTGTGTAACTGGGATAAATTTTTCAATAAATTGAAGCACATGATTTGCAGCTGGTCTGACACTTTGACAAGACTTCAAATGGGTGCTTTCCACTGTTCTCAGCAACAGTGATTCCTCAGCCAACAGAGTAGTTAGACCATCAAAAAGTTGCTGGGAAATTTTTTAAAAGAAAAAATATTAAGAAAAATAGTGGATGAGAGTGCAAACAAAATTATGAAGTGGAAACTTACCTTTTGTTTCCACATGCACTGAAATATGGCACGCTGATTTTGTACAATAGAGTATTCACTGCTAGTTCTTTCATCAATGTCAGTGCACTTTAAGTATGAGTTTCCAAAAGCATATGTACATTCCCGCAAGCACTTCAATTGCTTAGAAAAATCATAGGCAGCTGCACGTTGTGATTGTTGTATAACAATGAGATGGTTAAGAAAAGAAACTGCCCTGCTAGCCTGCATGGATCAAGAAATAAAAGTCATTTCAAACATCATGAAATGCATCAACATCTTGCAAACATTTAATGAATTGAAAAGATGTAACTTAACCAGATAGAAACTGATAAATAACTAATCCACAATACGACATAAAAAATGCCAAGCAGCCAGACCAGACAGGGAAAATATTAATTCATAAGTCAACCAGAAATATTTTAACTGCAGCCACAGAAATGCACCTGTTCATAAGTAATATCGCCATGGGGTTTAAGGCATATCCTTTGCATTAACTGCACAGATGCCACACTTTTGAAGTAAAACTCATTGGCTGATTTCCATATGGTATCCACATAGTCATCAGGCAAACATTGCAATTCACTGTACGTGGAAACATCAAGAGCTTCGCCAGATAATCTACTTGGCGTCAGCAATAAATGCTGTGCATTGTATGATGGTTGAACGAACAACCAGCTGGAGCTGTTGGATATCTATTAAGGACCATCATGGGAAGGAAAAATGATTACTTAATCTTATTTTCAACCAGAGCAATAATAATAAGCACAAGAAAAAATAAATCCTCTTACCTTCATAATTTCAAACTTGTGCTTATGCAACCCACTAGTTTCTAATAATTTTAGAAGTTCAGATAAAGCCCTTTTCTTCCCTACACCTTTTCCTGTGTCACTCCAGAGATCATCACAATCCATAGCAGTTTTGAATATCTTTTCCGCTGTCCAACACAAAACATTCCACTGTTCATCACATGATAGGTGAGAAGAATTGGAAGCGAGGCTTTGCCTGGTGATACTTGTGACATCTGCATGATGTGTAAGTTCTTAAGATCCTTGCGCTTGAAAATATTATTTTGAGCTAATAGAATAGCATTTATAAACACGAGGGGGCAAAAAAAAGGAAAAGACCTTTATTATCAAGAAAACTTAATCCCGAAGTGTTTTTGAAGTGCAAGTTCTGCAAAGTATCAGTTACTTTTTTCCTCCAATCAGCTAACCATATAGACCTGCACCAAAAACAAAATAGTAAAGTTCAAAGAGCACGACAAGCATCAATGAAAATCAAAGAGGATATAATAGAAAAACGCTAACCTGTCTTTTTCACAGAACTGTGTCAGATCTGATATAGTGTGTTTGTTATCCTTCAAGGCCCTTGGAAATTGCAGAGAATGAATTTTCGGTCCCTTCTGCTGTGTTTCTCGGTCAAGAATAAGCATTACAGGTTGTTGCAGCAAATCCTGTCCAACAAACAAATGAGAACATATTTATCAAGTAACACATTCTTTCAAAGTCACTAGAATGCTTCTGTCACCACCAATTGCAGTTAAGCTTTACAATATAGCTGCATCCATTAAAATCACAGTAGGCGTTCTTCCATCACTGTATTATTGATTAATCATTTTGTATAAATTGATCACTCTTCAATCCATCATTCTTGCACGATACTCACACGTCTTCAGAAACAGTACAAACATGTTTTGAAGTTTTTCACCATCACAGAAGTGTTCTTTATATGCTTGACCAAAAAAGACCTTGTAATCACAAGATTCTCCCAAAAGGAACCACAAGCATGCAAAGAAATTGCCATTTGTATAGTAACTTTGATGTCACTTACTGTGTACTTTAGTATTAGCTTTCTAAGCTTCTGTCGGGTCCTTTTTGAGTTTTCAACAGACAAGCAAATCTCTGTTCGTTCCCAATGGAATAGCTTCAAAATTTCCTTCAGCTCCATCTCAATACCGTTTCTGTTAGCTTCAATGTCCTCCAATATTCTGAGAAGAAAAAAGAATACGATAAGAGAAGAAATGGCACTAGAGAATTTCTAAAAGAGGACAGATATTGAAGGCTAAAGGTATCCACGTCAAGGCAGAATTAGTCCCTGAACTAAAAATTTCAGAATTAACCTCCTTCAACTATTTTTCTATTTAAATCAAGTGCTTCCAATAATCTTAGCTAAGTATTCAGACAGAATAAACCAATTAGCAACCCCAAATTATTTTTATTACTGTTGGTAAATGAAGCCCCAATGTCTTTCTTTTCTATTTTTTAAAAAGAATCTAAACTTTGATTTTTTTTCTTATAATCACATGCTCAAAAAATCTATTAACTTGGATCAAATCCTACAAAACTAATGGAAGCACATGGTTTGGCAGAAACAATAGCTGAGGAAAGGTAATTCCAAAGTTCTTTGCACTTAACTAATTCTATTTTGAGCAACAGAAGGAACCTTTTAGCCAATATTGAAAATCATTCCCAACAAGGAACTCACCTTGGCAAGAACTGAATGTAGTATCCAAAAACATTATACAGAACCTGTAGATTTTTTTCCTGCCGCGGACTGCAAGGTTCATTCATAATCAGTAATGTTCATAATTTCCCAGGCATATAAAGGGTATACAAATCGTAACTGTCTTCAACACAGCTAACTGTAAAAGATGAAAATATCAACTTCCTCAGAACACCAATGCGCACAGACATGCTTTACCTTAAATAATTTTGCACTTCTAGGCATTTGCCAGCAGTGATTTGACCGTGGAGAGCAAAAAGAAGTTGAAGGCGTGCTCTAAATTCACCGATGCTGGAAGTTCGAATGAAGTCTTCTAAACTGAAAGATCCAATTATGATAACAAAAGGATTCAGATGGAGCAGAAGAACATGTAAAGCAAGTCAAATAAAAATGTGTACATATTATTCGGTACATGCCTTTCTATAGTAGATTCCTCATATTTAGCAATATCAGCAGAATGACTGTGATGCAGAACTGAAAATAGAGGAAACCATAACTGCAACAAGAAAAACACAAAAACTACAGAGTCAGAGAGGCAAAGGGGATAACATAGATTATGAGGATAGAAAGAGAAGCTTAAATCTCTAAGATCAATGCCCAAATTGTAAAGCATTATGTTTTGCCTAACCAGTTTAATCCAAAATTTTAAATGCCACAGCTCTGCATAAAAAAAAGTGATATTTAGAGCAGAACTAGTTAGCCCAAACCTTTGCCTTACGTACATATGTTTCAGATAAGTTCCATATCAACAGTAACGACATACAACCCTTGGATCCAATTAAGGACACATAATCCCTAGTTCAGGTATTATAAATACATTTTCCTTCCATGCATTTTTCTCTTAAAGCTCAGGTTATTTGCACTCAAAGTTTCTATTTTTCCATAACCGAAACACCAGACTGTAACTTACCTTGCCAGCATTTATGTCATACTGCTCCTGCACTTCTTGAAGCAATGCGGGCCATGAGTCGAATTCCATCTTTTGCCATGAGCATACCAGAGCAGAAATAGGTTCCAGTTGATCTACATGTCAGGATATGAATAAGAAAGGAATTTACAAACAATAACATTGGCAAAAAACAAAAGAATGCATATCAAGTGTAGATGCAACAGATGACAGACTAATACACAAGTGAATTTCCCACCAGAGAGAGGGAATTTTGATTCATTTTCCTGTAGTGCTCTGGCCCTGTTGAGTAGGAATTGCAATCCCAAAAGAACCTTTGTGCAAGAAAAAACAAAATCAGTCAATATAAAAAAAGATAAAAATGTTAAACAAACACAAAAAATGCCCATACAAGATTCCTAAAAAACACAAGCATGCTTAGAAACACTCATGCAGACAGATCCAAGCATTCATAGGGTTCTGATGGTAATGTTAAGCATTAAGCTTGGAGTTGAATGATGGAAATTAATGCACTCTTAAGTATTTAAATTAGAAGACCTTCAAATCCTATATATTTGCATCAAATGTTATTTAACCTGTCATGGAAGCATTTAGCTTCCTTTTAGTTTCATTGCAAAACAGACTTGCCTGATACTTTTTTAATCATCCAATTTCCAGTTCAATATCTCTCAATTAGTTATCTAGATAAACAGGAAGAGTAAGCTATATTTGACCTTGGCAAGAGGGGTCTCCACTGGAATAGCCAACAGCATTTGAATGGTATCCATGATTTTCTGGAGACCAGGGTGATCTTCCCATTCACTCAAAAGGCTACATATTTTCAGTTGAAGATTGGCAACTAACTTCACCATTTTAGCCATCATGGGTGCATTTGAATCCTAGGAAAGTGGAAAAAAATCAGTTACATTAAATGCAATGACAACAGGAATTAAATGAGATAACTACTTTGATGCAGGCAGAAAAGTTTTCAGAACCTTGTAAAAATTGTAATTGGCAGATGATTTTTGAGAAGAGACAAGTTTTGAACCATGCTCTAAACAAAGGCGAAGTAAATGCTCTGGTATGAGTTTTCCATCCAAACTGGAAGTTAGCAGACCTCCTAACCCTGGAAATGAAAAGAATGTTACAATTTGTAACAATAAGCAAAATACCATACATATGCCAATAAAAGGTGTAAACTGTAATCACCTTCAATCATCCCCGCCCCTAATGTGTAAGAGTTGGTGAATGAATGCAACCTATCAGCATCATCAACATGGAAAGTTCCAGCCTGAAATAATATTAAATGTCAGTAAAAGCAAGACCAGAATGTTCAGAAGGGAGAATGATTATAAAAGAAATGCATACAGAAAATAAATTATATCATTTTGGGACTGCCAATAGCAGTTTTGTGGCATCAAATGATTCATTGACCAGAGAAATGATCCAAGCAGGACTCTTTAACAGATTCAAAATCATTTAGAGAAAGATAAAGTCATAGAAACTATTGAAGAAGTAAAATTTATGAAGCCACATACATATAGAACAAGATTGTTGGACCCAAATAATTGGTTGTGTATGCAGATCATATTCTTCATGATGGTTTCCTGCATAAGGTTCCATTCATCCTGGACATTCTCATGCTCATTGCTAGCTTCCAACTGAAGAGAATAAAAGGGAAAACTTGGATAATCATAAGGGAAGGGAAAAAGATGAGGAAAGAAAAGAAGCAAAAGAAGAAGAATCACCTTTTCCAAAGATTCCTCTTCAGAGAGAAACTCCTGCCATTCTGAAAAGCTATCTTTTGGAAAGAATTGGTCAAGAGTAGAAAAATCAACATCAACAATGCTTTTGATCTCTAAGGCACGAGGCCTGAACTTGTATTGTTGAGCATCATCGCCTTCTTTGCATTTTACTTGAACTTTCATATTCATCCACATGTTGGCAAATTCATGGAACATCTTATCCAATATCTAATACACAAATATGCTGAGGTATCAGAGGGATGACTTGAAGAAGTAAACACAAAAGTATTCAAATCAATCATTAAAAGAAATATCACCTTGAAAGAAGCATCATCAATCCTCTGTGCATCAGCTACAAAATGCGCAACACGGACAACAATATTCTGATAAAGACCAGTTTTGAGTTGCAACATAGACCCCTATTACCATTGGAAAAGGATTTGAGCAAATCAATAATGTATTCCATGAAAAAGAGTACAATAAAAGGAACTTTGAAAGAGGCCAAAGTAGTACATGAACAGGAAAAAAGAAGGAAACAAGTCTACAAGGAGTGGATTGAAAAGAAAGAGAACCAGGTTGAGGGATAGATGAAAACACAGAAACAAAGTGTACACATTCTCAAAACAAAAAGAAGTCATGTCGAGATGCATACCATTTTTTCAGTAGTGACATCACTAGAAAGCATAATCAGCTTTTCCAGAATACCCATTTCACGGTCCCAAAAGTTAGCGGGACTGCCTATGCTATGAGAACTTGATATGAATGCATGTACACGAGGAAATCTCATAAATGAATAAATTGATTCCTGCAACAATCTCCAAGTCAGGTAATGGAAGTAAATGGATGAAGTTTTCCACAGAAAAGTATACTAAAACAGAAATGTAGCAGAAGGTAATTTCAAATACCATGACTCTATCCATGTTATCCTCTTTGATTGTATTCAGAACCTTCTTGAGCAAGGTAAATGATAGGACCAGCGACAGGCCCAATTTCATTTCATATACTGCAACTTGAAATGGCTGAGCTAAATCAATGTACTCCTTGTATTCATCTGATAATCGGTCAATAAAAGATGTTGCTGTTGCCTGAGAGACCCAGAGAGAATTAGGATCAACATAGAAAGAAAATTTACCATACTATGTTCAATTGAGAATCATCAAGGATGTAGCAAAATTTATACCTGCCAATTGGATGCTTGTTCAAGAACTTGTTGTAAATCCATACCTTCAATGTTATCCACCAAACCCACAACCTTCCTAGCAGGTTTAAGGAACTCTCCACATTCCTTTCTCAAAGCATTAAATTTTAAAGGATTACAGCGGAACACCATCTGACAAACACCAAGTTAGCTCACTGTCCAAAATTTGATAAAAACATAATACATATTTGTCTCAATAACAGGTTATATAACAGTGACTACAGTTAAGGAATAGTAATAGCAGAAAGTGGATAAACAACGAAGCAAATTCTAGAAGTAAACCAAGCGATTGCTTTTTTTCAGCAGTTCAAAATACTGATTAGAGATTGACTCAGTAAGAAAAACAAAGTTGAAAAGTATACTCAGAAGCAATGCAAATCAAATAGAAGGGTGATAAATTCAAAGTCCTATGTTTTTTTCACAAGGTTCAGAAAGTAATTTGCATCCCATTATTAGAGATACAAATCTCACATACACTTCCATAGATCTGAGCAAGAAGTAATCTCGTCCACAAAAATAATTCAATTTTTTGTTTGGAATAGATCATCATTACTTAAAAATACCGGTCACAAAACCAGACAATACATGTTCCAGTTGATCAATCAATGGAGCAGAGTAATGCCTTTATCACAAATTGTTGGCAAATATGATTATTTTTCAAATTATTATAAGGAAAAACCTATCCAAGTAAAATGGAAGGGGGAAAACCTTTTTCTGAATCCTTCTACGCTCAATTTCAAGCCTTTCTAATGCATCTGCTCGCTTTTTATCAGCCTCTATTGAAGATAACTGTCCTGCAAGATAGTCACATTCTTGCCTCACCTATTACAAGCCACATCATCAGAAAATATATTTCGACAAAAAATCCTCACACCAGCAAATGGAAGGTGAAGAAAATTTATGCATATGGCAGCAGTGCTAGAATAGGCTCATATTTTAGTACTAACTTCTCAATGCAAAGCACAAAATCTGATCAATCACAAGTTAAAAGAAGTTTGATGTCTTAGATAACACTAAGCAGGCATTGCCAACATGTGGTATAAAGTGGAATGCAGACCTGCAAATAAATTAACGTATAAAATTATATGAAAAGATTGATAATAATACCACCTTTATTTCAAGCTCAAGCGATGAAATCCTTTCTTCTAGTTGCGAGTGCTTGAAAGAATATTTCATGGCAGGGTCAGAATCATCACAGCTAAGCAAGAGACTAAAACGTAAAGCCCCGATTTTTAAGCATGCATGGCCCATATTCAAGTACACCTCTACAAAATGAAAAACACGCAAAAATAAGATAAAATGTAGAATGAAACAAGAGTTTCAATAAGCACACTAAATAAACTAGAGTACATTAAATGAATAAATGAGGAAGATAAATAATCACCGGTGGATGAGCAGTGAAGATAAAGCTCTTTAAGTACTGGTTCAATGAACAAAGACACCAAGGAGTTTAGCTTTTGATGGTTCGACGATCCAAGAATTGAGACCAAACACTGTATATCATCTTGCTGTCACCACAAGACATTATAAACATGTCAAGAAATGTTGATTTTAAACAGAATAGCATGCAAAGATGCTTATTGAGTAAACACCAGCTCATTAAGTTTGTAAAGTTGGCTAACAAATTGAGAAACAAGAATGAACTTCGCTAAATAAAAACAAAATCACAGATTTATTTATCACAAAGATAAATGGAAAAACAAAAAGCATACCGTTGCCACATTCTTATGGAGGGAGCAAAATATGGACTCAATTGCAGCAAACTTATCAGCATCAAATGCCTTTCTGTGTGCATATATAATCTGGAAACAGAAGAATATGAAGTTTCAATTGCCCATCAAAAGAAAATAATCTGAAATTCTATAATTCACATAAAGCAAGCTACCTGTTGGAAGAGAGAGCGAGTAACAGATAAGAGAAAACTTGATAAGTCCATCCCTGGTAAAGAACTTTGCCACAAGTTGCACGAAGCAGCTTTAAGCTTCAAGCAGTGCACAGAATAATCCTTGATAGCACATGTTCTTCTCCTGAATTAGAAAATGAAAGAAATACAACATAAAATACAGAATTGCAGTGTTTTCCATATATTGGTCAACAAGATATGAAAACTGATTCAAGGCTAGCAGGCAAAAGGTGACCTTTGTAGTCTGTAACTTTCATGAAAGTTTCATCTAAATTTTTTCCACACAAGGATTACAAAAAGCAAACGAGTTGCTAAACACTGGCATGAATTCACAAAAAGGAAAACGAAACTGGGAGTGCAACTCAGAAAGAATCAAATAATTCAGGCTTTTTCATGCCTATGATGATCTATGGTGCTTGCAAAACAAGAAATGGACACCACTGCTGCTAATGTTGACTTGACCAGAGTTATAAACAGATAACGTATTAAAACAATGTGAGAATCTTCAGGCTAGAAGTACCACTAGTGTAATGCATAAACCATATTGTGTAACTTCACATACAGAGAGAGACAAAAACATAGGGTAATGTATTTAGATGTATGCAACTATACACACAAGGATCACAACATTCAGGAATTCATAAACAGAGAAATTGTAGAAATAACAGATCTTACAGAGAATGGACAACAGATGCAGTCCGCACAGGTTGCACTAGCATATTAGGCAGTGGAGTATGATAACCATCAACTTTTCCAAAGTTCTGTGTCAAAACAAGCTATCAAAACAGATTCTCCTCAAATTAGTATTCATTCATCAAAAGTATCACTATACCTCAGAAAAAGCAGGGCAATGGTTCCACAAAGACGAATGCCACCAAAACCACATTTCAAGAACATAACTGGCAATTTTTGCATTCACTGAAAGACAAAGGAGTGCTGAGCGCTGGTTTATCATTGAAGAGCAGGTAAATATATAAACAAGGAATTGCACTAACCTGCATCCACTGACATCCATGCATCAAGTGTCCACAAAATTTTTTGATGTGGTATAAAATTTTGGGGAGGTCTTGTTGAAAAGGTTAAGGAATGTTTCATGGCAGACTCTAGGAGGTTAGAAACACTGCACAAAGCCTGTCACCAGAGGAAGCAAAAAGAGCACACATTGGATCAAATAAAAAGACATGACTGAATTTATATTATGAAAAAAAGAAAAGAAAAAAGAGAGAGAGATGGGAAATCATTAGTGGCAATTCAAGTGAAAAATTTAGAGTTATCAAATGCAAAAACATAAACTAAGGGATCACATTGTCATCTACTTTGTCAAGGAACAATCTAAGCTAAAAGCTTAAGCTATTAGGTAAGGTCCCAAAATATATTTTATATTATTATCTAACACATCCACTCAAGTGAAAGCCCATTGGAGCTTGAAAGTTGTACAAGACAACTCTACAGTATGCTTAATTTAATCAAATAGAATGAGGGTAGTGAGATTCGAACTCGTGACCACTTGGTCAACAACATTCAGATATCATGTCAATAAACCATCTCACCTAAAAGCTTTAGTTCTTAGATGAGGCTCCAAGATATGGTTTATATTATGCTCTAACAAACTCTTATGAAATTCATGAAAAAATCATTTATCAAAAGCATGTTATATCAAATATATCAAAGAAAACCAAGTATGCATAAATCCTACTGTTTTATATGCTTTCATGTATGAAGAATTTCTCTAAAGGCTTGCTGGATTTTCAGAATATATATTTTCAATGGAAACTTCATATGATAGTTGCTAAATAACAGTAAAATTGTGAAAGATTGAAGTATGCTGTGATCTTTTAAAGTAAAAGCTATGTTGTAGCCCAAATATGGTGTTAATATAAATCACATGATATGTGAAAAGGGTGAAGCTTGCTTTACATGAAATTTTGTATGTGCTACATATGCTACCATTGAGTAGTACATGGATATGAGATATGGACATTCAATTGCCATACATGTTTACTAGTGCAAATATTATGTCAATATGATGTTGGGCATACATGTTGAAACTTATGAAGTTTCCCATGCTTATATTTAATCATTCACTGGGTTATCTCATTAGTAGTTGATAAATTATTTTCCGAGAATCAAAGTGAGATTGAAAGAGGGCTCAGGTGATAGGGTCTTTGGAATCCTACCTTGATGTTTAACTTATGTAGTGCCATTGTATCTTTTATATGCTAGTTATTGTGTATGGGTCATTACACATGTAAAAGCATATGTCAACATATCATGCATGAACTCTTTTAGTGTATAATTGATCAATATGCTAGCTATGTAAGAAGATGTAAAATATAAGTGAATGGTCAAACAACACAACAAGATGTCATATATGTTTACTGGACAGCAGCAGGTTGTGTATGCTTACAAATACATGTTTGGTGGGTAAATTTAATTGATTAGTTAACAATAAGGCAGACTAAAAGCAAAATTCTGAAGTGAATACAGTCAAAGATACTAATTAAGATGCTCTACCAAAGTATTTAGGAGAGAGGTGAAATATCAACTCTCTCATGGTATTTTACACATGCATTTCTAATTTGAAAACACACCTTAAACAAGCCAGATCTACCATAGGTCTGCACTTAAACACATTCAATGTTTATTTAACGATCATTTTCATCTTCTTTTGGATTAAACAAACCTACAGCCTATGTGGTGTTGACATTCACAGTAAGGGAATCAGTATGACCTGTAATCAAGTATGCCCAATTTCTTCCATATTCTAAGAAACTAAACAGAATCAAAAGCTGTGCTATCTAACCAGTTACAGCTCAAGAATAGATTACTAAACTTGTACATGTTAAAGTTGACAACCACCTAGAAAATGTTGTGGCTTGAGAAAAAAACGTCATTGATCTTACCAGCTGACATTCTTTGCGATCAACCAAAACAATCATTGAAAGCCTTTGAAGCAGATCCATGTCAAGGAAAAAACTTGTATTGTCAATTATAGGACGCGTTTCCAGCCAACTAGCAAAGCCAGGTTTTGTACACCGTGCTTCAGGAGAGAAATCACAGCAAAATATTGAATTTTCCTCGATGGTACCAGACTCGATGGAATTTAACTTCGCCTCCAATTTGCTTTTTTCATATTCAAATCTTTTCAACAGCATCTAAGACAATAATAGCCAGTTAGTTTAGGATTTATTATATGCATACCATTTAAGTGTTAGGTAATAGGGCACAAACTTGACTCATGTCTGCCAAATGCAGAACAACTTCACTACTATCTTCATCAAATCTACTGGTAATATATGCTGACATGCATATACCTGCATAGAAAACTGTATTAGAAAATCCATGGAGATGTTATAAGCAATGCATAGAAGAGGTGGGTGAGGGAGAGGGATGCTTGAGAATAGAAGATAGCGGGCGGTGTGTACTGCGACTACCATTCTCCCTTCCAAAACCCACAAAAGATACCAATAAATATCCTTCTACAAAATGAAAACAATTTTTGCCATATACCACAAGCTCTAGAGCAAGGTGCACATAGATGACTGAGATTCTTTATTTTGGAAACATATAACACATATTAGGGCTTACAAACTGCCAGACTCAAATCAACCAAAGGCTAAAAACTTGGCCCATTGATAATGACTGCAACAAGGTCTAATCCTTCAATCAATGAGCTTCCATGTGACTTTACAAATTAAAATGAAATCACAAATATTCCGTGTAACAAACTAGAAAGAGATACTAAAATATTGATATAATTGGCATGACTTTAATGAGTTAAAAATCAACAGATGAGGATGAATTTCACATTCCAGCCCAATCATTTTCGTGGAAAATTTTATCCACAAAACAAACCCCTCACAAGTAAAAGGTGAAAGTTATACCTTGCACTGCAAGGAAGCGAAGTTCAGGGGTGGAAGATGCGGCCACCTCAACAAGACAATCATCCCCTGCATGATTTTTTTTACAAAAATTAGACAGACAGATGAAGGGACAAGAAGAAGAACAGAACCAGTTAAACATGAGTGATATATGAATCAAAGTAACAATAAAACATACCCTGATTATAGGGATTCACCGTTGTTGGCCAAACTGACTCGCATAGCTCTATAAACAATTGCTGCTGCTTAAATAATTCAGCAGTCGCAGGTAAAATTGGATGACCACCATGAATCCAGAGCAAAGATTGTTGTGTGTGTTGAAGAAGTTTTTTATCTATATTCCCAGCAATCTGAAATGGAAAGTTAAAATTTTAGCTGTCACTTAATAAATTAGGGAGAAAGGAAAGATGCCGAAATTGTACTGGAATTACCATGAATAGATTGTCAACAGCTACAGGACAGAAATCCCGCAATTTCAAAATATCCTTCATCAAAGAATGCCATGAAACTGGCAATTGCTCGAACCGAGATGAGGAAAGAACATCCCAAAATGTCAAGTGATCTTCAAGCATGTCACTGTATAATTTTATCAGGATATCATAAGATGGAGATTCAACAAGCATATTAAGAATTTCCCTTTCCAACTCCTGCAGAGCACCCAGGATAGGTTTGAAATGCTGAGCTTCATTAGTATACTCATGCTCACTTTGAGCATTCCACTGTAAATATGAAAGCCTCAGAAGTTCTATACAGTTAATAGCATTGCAGAGGAATTTATATGACACTTCGGGCCTGTCATATGACATACTTAAATCAACAAAATCAAGTGAAAGCAACGGTGTCAGATGCAAGCTAGGATCTGCATCAGGATGAGACGCAAGCTCATGGTAGGAATGAAAAATACACTTCCAAATAGGATGCTCCAATTCTTGTTCGAGCAAATGCAGAAAAGATCTGAAAAAATGATCACAAGATTGCAGTTTGGAACTAAGCCAGCGAAAGTGGAGAAGATAAAGTTTATAATCTTTTCCAGTTGCTTGTTCAATTGTCCAATTGGCAGCAAACACTAGCATCCTCTTAGCCAGCTTCATGTCAATTTTTGTGTTCCTAACAGAGTTAGCATTCATGCAGTTTAGAGCCTTAGGAAACATGAGCTGCCCCATCATCTTCATATCCATCCAACCAGTTCCTCCCATGTGGCTAGTAGCAGACAAAGCATTGTCCACACAGCTCATGTTCCTTGAAGATCCTAACTCGTACTGAGCCACAAGGTACTCCAAATACATGAGATTCTGTCTGACAGAAGTTTCTTTTGAATACCATATAAAATCCCTCAACTTCTTTGGCACTGGCAACCCCCCAGGCATATAAAATGAAAGCTCTGTGGGCAAATCAGATTCTGACAATGTTATGGTTGAGAAGTAAGCAGCTTTTGCATGATTGACAATATCCCATCCCACAGCTTCACCTAAAGAAGATAGATAAGTATGCTCCCAACTTAGTTCGAGGCTCCAGAAAGGCTGGTTACCATTTATGAGAAGCTGATGGAATAACTGGACCCAGTGGGCAAGCTCAAGATATGTAATTTGAACATTAACATGCAAACCTTCATTCTTGGCATAAACATGAGCTTTGGACATTGAATCAACTAATCTATTCATATGAATGCCAGATGAAACAAGAAATCTTTTTACATCCTTAAGTTCAAAGTCTGCTCCACTGCAGCCACTTTCATCATTATATAGCCAGTATGGCGGCATCATAAAGATTTCAACTCCTCTGTTTCGCATTGCTCGGGACACTTCACCATGGCTTGGATTAACTGTGAGGAAAATTCGAAAATTATGGTGTGGATGAAGAACCACTGAGCTTCCATCAACTATCCCACACTCATTAACTGTAATCGAACCACTTGGCTCCACCAAAGAGTTGATTCTATCAAGAACCTGAGGTGAACAATCAGGTGAAAAAGCAAACAGATATTTATGAACTAGTGTTAGGAGACTTATAAATCAAGAATTCAAGAGAATGTAAGAATTACCGTGGGATTACAAAGATTTGCATTCTCTAGAACGATCCATTCCCCGTTTTCTATTGCCTTGATGAGTAATCCTGCCACCCATTCAAACTTCACTGAGCGTGACCTTCTTTGTTGATCATCTTGCAACTTTGAAATTACTTTGATGGTTTTATTTAGCTCTTCAGTTGACCAAGAAAAAGGTAATTCATTTGCTACAACATCCATCTTCATTTGTTGAATGATCTCAACAAGCAAACTAAGAGAGTTCATCATGCTCTCCCAGTTCTCCAGATGAATAGAACTAGAACTTGTCATGGAGCTGGAATTCATAGTAGATAAGAAAGCAAGCCATTTGGTGATCAAATCAGATCTTTCATTCATAAATGCCACCTTTGAAAACTCCAATTGCAAGTTGCAGTACTCACTAAAATAGCGCTCAACTTGAGCAATAACGGACCTAAAATTGCGAAAGGCATTATACTGCTCAAAACATCCAAGTAACTCAGATATATCAGTTGTAGTTGAAAGGCTCAGTTCATTTAGCACATTGCCAGTGAGATGAGCTAATAACCTTATCAGTGAAGTCTTCCCTGAACAAGGTGGACCAACCAGGATGCACAACCATTGATGTTTTAAGCAATGGACAACAGCTTCTAAGTTGTGGCGAATACTAGGGATAACATTCAATGCACTGTTTGAAAGCTTGGATGACCGCGAAGTGTTCCTTTTGATGACAGTGTTCCCCACAATTAAATACTTAGAATTTAGTTGCACTCGTGGGTAAGGATTAATGAATGGTTTAACCCCAAATACTTCTTCATAGATACGTAGGACTTCTTTGCGGTCAGCAGCAGTACGCATTCTCTGAACATAGAGAATGTTCAGAAAGCAATCAGCCTTCAACTTCTCAGGCACACCTAAATTTAACATAGACACATCTAAGCAAATTATTGTAAATAAATAAACCTTTCATACATGAAGAAAATTGAGCATAATCAAAATAGAAACACAAAAAGGAATTGTGAAAATTAGGGCATTGTTGTACTGTATTTCTTCATAGAACTTTGAAAGTGGCATCATAAGCCAACAATTTTACATTATAAAATAGCGAGTAATACAATAAGTAGAAAAAAGATAATTCAGATAAAGAACTAGACCACACCTTCAATGATCTGACATGAACGAATCACATCGCGCAAATTAAACTCCCAAGGGGAGCCGTCTTGACCAAACTTGTGATATAACATTGTGTCTTCATGTAGCCTTTTATTAAAGACAATCAGTTTTGAAAGCAAGGGTCTTGGAATGGAGGGATAAATTGAATTACAGATGGAAAGATAATCGCCTTCTACTAACTCATCTATGTACACCTGAAACCAACATTAAGTAAATGGATAATGAACCATCTGATGCATTCATATACTAGTTCTACACATGAGATTTGCAGAACAGCAATGGTAACATCATAACCAACCTTAGTGAAACGGTTCAAAAACGATTTTGGAAGGCCTTTTCTGCCACCACCTTGAGAAAAAGGATTTTGACATGCAAATATTCTGAAAGATGATGGACATTTAAAGGTAAGGCTAAGCTCTGGAATGAAGACCTCAGCACGATGATCCAGTATAGCATTCAAGCCCTGATAAGAACAAATGTCATCAAATCGATATCAACATGAAAGCAGTATAAAGAGTAAATTGGGGAAAAAGTAAAATAAATAAATGAGAAGGATCATAGTAGTGCCTCTAAGACAGACTGTGGGGCAAGATTAAGCTCATCCAGCAAAACCCAACAACCCTCCTTTAGAGCCTGCAAAGTGCAATTTCTTAATTAAATATGTTTTCCAAACTACTAGCAATGCAAAAGGCTTTTGAAGTCGAAATATAGACCTGAAGCAAGATTCCATCAGACCATGCAAATTTCATCCCTTCATCACTTTCAACAGGTAGGTCCGTTCCCAGCAGATCCATGAGGTCAGTCTGCACCTCAAGCAACATTAAACTATCATTTTTAATATAGTAATCCCACAAACAGCAAAGAGATGACGTCAAATAATTTAAATAAGGGGGTGTAGACAAGAAAAAATTCAAATAAAGAGCAACAAACCTGCTCAGACAAATTTATGCGAACAACTTTGTGCCCAGAATATTTTCCCAAGGCCATAATCAAGCTTGTCTTACCAACACCAGGACTGCCTTCCAGTAAAACTACAAAGCATGCAAAATATAAAGGTAAGCATTGTAAAACACCACATGGAAGGATATGGAAGCAGTGCGGTTCACCCTATTTGTTGACTTGGTTTAGGGATATGAGTGTTCAAAAAAACTTAACAGTATTGTAAAACATACCTGGCTTTGGAAGCTGCATAGCTCGCAATACGCGCAAAGCATTTCTTCGTGTTGTTGGTGTCAAAAATTCAAAACCACCAGCCTCACATTTTTCATAACCTATAAACATAACCCTTAAGTTGTCAAGGTATTATAACTGCACGAGGATAAACCCTGACCAGATAAAGCATTGATGATACGAACATGCAGCATGCTAATTGAAAAAAAAAATGGACACAAATAAACAGATTGAAGATTCAGAACAAGATCAAATTGAAGAAAATGAAATGGTTGCAACCTATTAGAGAGCTATACTGTAGAAAAAAATATAGGACAATATATTTGATGATACCTGGAATGTTTACAAGTTCCTCAAAATAAACACAGTGGTGCAAGCAGATGACATTTCTATCTGAATAAGAAGACAACATATGATTCATACAACATACCTTTTTCAATGTAAAACGGATCTATACCAAAACTATTGTCACACTGCATATCATCACTGCATGAAATATTGCCAGTTTCTCCAAGATCACCCCAACCATAATTTCCAATAAATGAAAGTTCATGTAGATTACTATCCTCCTGTGACAGCAGAAATAAAACATCCTTACAACTTGCAGCAGTGGTCACAACACTATCCTCTTGTATAGCCATATATAGGGACTTATGTACACAGCAAACAACTTGGTAGAAAGAAAATTCATTCTTTTCTTTCAAATCATCACTTGTTATAATGGTAGGTGGTTTTGCTTGAAGGTATCTTAATTGTGAGATCAATTCATTATTTTAGGAATATTTTAGTCTAACGAAATGTTTCAACAAAGTTTGTTATTTTAGCTGAAGTCGTTAAATTAGAAACCAAAACCAAACTCCAAATAAGTATTTTGAAAGTATAACTTATTTGCATAAATAAAACATATCCTCAAGAGGCTATACTTGCTTTTTATGGGTGAAAAAGAATGAAGCGCATGTATTTATTTTCATAAATTTGAACCACTTAATTATGAAAAAAGAAAATCAATAATGCATGTGTGCGTGAACTAGTTATTAAATTATATAAAGAGGAATAACTTGAGTTCTAGTGCTTGAGGACACTCAACAAAGCAATCAATATTAATCACTAAAGAAGCCAAATAGGTGTTGTATTCAGCAAAAAGCAATCAGTGCTTAACACACCTTCAATTCTTTCAGAAGAAAAGACAAGCAAGTCTCCCTGAATAATCCTGCATCCTTACTGGAAATACCAGTACCTGAAAACTCAAACAAATGAAAATGCTATGAGAGGAAAACAGGAGGGGATTGAGACACGTTGATTGTACGAGAAATGCCAAATAATGTGAAGCCTAGCCTCTGACAAAATTGAACCAAATAAAAGACCAATCAATGAAAATCAAGAAGAGCAAGTGAACATTTTCAAAGTTTTGACACTTCGCTGCTGAAACAAGTAAAAAAATTTATCCATGTTAATTCCCCTATGTAGTGGATTGAAAATAATAGGATGCTGCTACACCATCCTTTCTAACTAGGTATTCAGTTTAATTCTTCCCAATGAACCTAAAACAAAATGGGATTTCTTCTCTTCCTCCCCAAGTCACTGAATGATAGCCATTATAATCAAAAGAACAGCAGAACAACATATAATTGAATAAAAAAGCAAAAGCAGACATTAAAACGAAATTTAAGCCTTTCAAGACATATCAAGGAAAAATAGAAACAATGTTTAGTTCACGTCACATTATAACTGTTAAAGTAACATCATCATTATCGTGTTCCTTTTCTGAATATGAAATGAAAAAATATGAATTTCAAGACAATAAACCTTCTAACTAGACCAAGGAAGAGAAAATGCAATTGACAGACAAAAGAAGGGACCATCTTGACACACAATAACCCTACTGCCTGGATTACAAATGAGAAAATACAGTTGAAATTCAAAGAACAAGAATTACCTAGGCTTATTCCATCAAGTAAAACAAGGAAAAGCCCATGGAGGAATGCACAATCAGGTCCTAAACCTTCTGTGGTCACCATAATAAACTGAATCCAAGAGAGGAGATCTCTCACCGTGAGTATCCTCCCTTTCTCTAGCTTATTGAACCACTGTAGCAAAAATGAATATAACATTTAAAGTATTTAATACAGAAATCAAGAAGTTAAACCATCATCTGCATACTAACCACAATAGGCTGAAGCCAAACAAGAAGTTAGAGGGGGGGGGAAAACAATAAGCCACTCCACCTTCAGTTTGAAAGCATAGAATGGCCATTCAAAGCTATATAGATTCATTTAACTAAAAACGAGTAGATGCTATATGGAACAGGAAAGAAAGAAAGGAAAACTCATAAAAACTACAAGTCGAGCACCATCTCAAGATTTCATGATAGGTAACAGCCATGACCATATGGCAAAGTTAAAATCAATCCAGAACATTCCACAACCCCTGATCCGGGCAACCTCATACAAGAAAAACAAAATAAATCACCACTAACATGTTACGTCTGACAACAGAAGCACCTCTGAAACCCATATTCATAATCATTAATAATATTTGTCACTAATGATTGGAAACTCTAAAGGATTTCTTTGGGGGGGGGGGGGGGGGGGGGGAGCATAAAGTCTGAAGGTGCTGAATCTCATCAAGTGAAAGACATAAGAAACCTACCACCTGAGCCACAAATATCAAAGCTTTCAAGGTATTATGACCAATCTAAGAAGAGGATTTCCAACACAACAATATCTTCCATATGAAGAAATTGTATCTCTTCAATTAAGGAGGTTTCAAGTGTCCAACCCCCACTAATAGGAAATGTCAGTGTAAAACATGCACAGACAGGGTACGGGGTGAATTGATAACAAATTTTATCATCAACTCCTTGGACAAGCAAAAGTACCAAACTATAAATCAACGGTCATAAGCAAAAACAAAGACAAAGCAGCAACAAGGGTATCAAACAACAGTTACCTCCCAAAACTTTAGCATAGCACCCACAATGTATGAGAGTTCTGGATTGGAAAGTCTGCAGACAAGTAAAAAAATAGGATTAAATTTGAAGCATGCAGCTTTTGTTTCTTTTTCGAAAGCACCACCCCAGTGGACAAGTTTCATAATTGGACATACCTTTTTGAAGCAATATCCCCAAGTTCATCTAAATCACAAACAGGGGGGACCCAAATTTCGGTGAACCTGTTGCGAAGAGCTGGAGATAATTCTTTCTTACCATAATCCCCACCAGGATTCATAGTTGCAAGGACAAAAAAATTTTCATGAGCAGTAATATTATCCATGACTGGCCCTCCTTTCTCAGCCAATGACTGCAAAAGAAAAAAGAGGTGAGTAGAGGGCTTCATTTTAAAGGCACAGTTAGAAGCCTTCTGCAACAAAATATGTAAATTGGATATCCACATGTATCTAATCAGTTCAATGACCATGATACGATTAATAAGCATAAAGAATCATACAAAAGCATGGTCCTTATAAATCAAGTCAGATAAAAACCTATTGACTTAATCAAAGAAAATATTATGCAAAATAGCTTCTACTAAAACCAAGAGCAAAAATAGCATATAAGAATGATTGATGATGAATAATGAAGAACACTTTTCCCAACAGTTGGAAAGCAGCCAATAGCACGTTGGATTAGCCTCCTTGTAAAAAAACAGGCATAAAAAGGAAAGGTCAGGCCCCTGATAAATAGGATACCCACCAATTTTCTCTCTGGCTCCAAGACACTGTTCAACCTTTCCAGTACACTATCATCAGCCAAAGAAATTTCATCGACAAGAAACAGATCACCAGACTTCATTGCTTGCACTAAAGGCCCATCTTGCCACATAAATATTGTTTGCCACTTCTGATGTAAGCATGTCAGGTCCAGCTTCATCTGCTCAAGAGAGTCAATATCTTTCACACTGACATTAGGACATGAAACATGGCCTTGTCTATAGCTTGTTATTATTAGATTGAGGTGATCAAGAGTGGAAGAAGCCTTGACAATATCAGAAGAAAGATCCTGTCCAAGGAATACAAGATGGGATATCAATTCATCAAAGACTACTAAAAGATTCCCATCTATAGCATATACATCATTAAAAAAATTCTCACCAAGTCCTGAGGAAAGCGGGTATAAGCTTTTGAAAGCATCCATTTTTCAATTATATATTTGAATTCTGATGCCAGTCGTGATCTCTCTCGAACAGGAAAGAACCCCTATAAAACATTTCAACTGTTGAATTTCAAAAAATATATAAAAGGGGATACTGAAAACTAAATGTATCAAAAAAAAAACTCAAATAATATTAGCACAAACCCCAATGAAATCAGATGTTTCGGTGTATTGGTGGCAATTCAAGATGTGTAATTTTAACCCCAATGCTCTACTCAGTAACTGACAGACAGTAGTCTTCCCACCACCAGTTTCTCCAACAAGAAGTACAGGTTCACGCAACTCAAAACAACGCTTGACAAGGAAATACAATCTCCTCATACTTCGGGTGAGTATGACACTGGAAAGAAACATATTATAAATCAAAGAAAAAATCAAGAAAGGAAGTGTTTATGTTTGAGTTCATAATTTATGAGTTCATACTCGCCCAAACTCTGCATATCGCTTCCAATTGATTCTGATAAACTTGCAACCGACTCCTGAAAAAATCAGGAAAAGAATAAAACAAACAACAAATTGATTAGAGATAAGACAAAAAACTAGAATCTTTGAACCAGTCATTGAGGTTACAGCGCTTGAAAGGATGGAGCAATAGTAGAATTATATAGAGGGAAGCAAAAAGAAGAAAACAAGGCAAATATCCCTTAAGCACAGAGGAATAGAATGAATCACCACATTACCTGCACCTTAATATATGTTGACAATCATGAAGCACAACAGAAACATTACATAGGTTAGAGTCAGAGCATAAAACATTAGAAATTTACAAGGTTCATACATTAGGATTAGCAAACAAAAATCCAAATTCAAGAACACCCCAATTAATTCATGCCTAAAGTGAATCATCATTGGTCTATGCCTTCAAAACACCAAGCTTATAGGCTAGCAGGCGGCAAGAATTGCAAAAGCATGGAACATTTGTCAACTATCTGATAATTATTGAATAGAATATATGGTCAACCAAGTCTCACGCAATAAACATTAAAAAAAAGGGGTATGTGTTTAGCAACAGGTGCAGTTAAGGATTTATATGGAAAGTTTTACATAGTTTGGTGCCGGTGAAGCCTTCTTTCTTAAAGCAAAACAAAAAACTACTTAGATCTAAATCATTTATCAAATCAACTTGTAGTTCTATGAGTTTCAATACACTAGAATGAATCATTTACAAGCATTAAGCATATCCACAAACAAGTATAAACGCACACAATGAAAAGAAACCTTGTACAAGTCATCTCTGGCAATTTTCACGCGGAGATGCCTTTCCAAAACTTCTTGAACCACATGTCTCTCTCTGTCATCCCGCAATCTGTCGGCCAAAAGATAGTAACCATGCTCAGCCATGACTTCTTTAGAATCTCCAAAAGCCCTCAAACGATTTGCCCAGCGAAACAAGTCTCGTGGAGTTATGAATCCATGTTTCCCAGCAAAAACTTTGCTACTCTGCCTGTGCAACTGTAACTCCTTCATTACTTCAACCATCAACTTAGCACGGCTTCCAGGGATTTTACATCTTTTCTCTATTATTGTGCTCAACTCATCATCTGGAATTTCATCCACATGAACCTCCACAAAACGGTTTCGGAAGGCTCGGGAAAGCATTTTACGCCCACCATAGAACGTAGGTGGATTTTGGGTGGCAAAAAGCATAAAGTTTGGGTGTGCCCGAACAGTTTCTCGCAATTCAGGCACAAAGAGTTCTCTATTGTCATCTAACAATCGATTCAATGCTTCCAGCACATCTGAAGGAGCAAGATTGAGCTCATCCAGAACAATCCAGTGACCATTGCGAACAGCCTTTACTAATATGCCTTCTTGAAATACAAGCTTCCCTTGAGCATCAGATATATATGAACCCAAATATTCCTGTAGATCAGTATGTTCATGATTATTTATACGTACAAATTCATGCCCAGTTCTTGCAGCAAGATACTGAACAAGACTAGTTTTCCCGCTAGAAGTAGGGCCCTGTAACAGAACAGGATATCTCTTAATAAAAACAGCACGTGCCAGGTTCTCAAGTTGCTTCTTAACACTCTTTGTTAGAACATAATTCTCATATAAATCATCAAAACCAGAGATTTTTGTAATCCTCAAATAAGCATCAAAAGGTACAGGTTTAGGTTTATTTCCTCCTAGCAATTTTTCCTTGATCATCTTTTTCATAATCTTGGCACTAGGTTTGTCCAACATAGTAAGAAAGAACATGCAGAATCCATCATAAATTGCTTTTGGAAATCCAAATTTTCCCTTTGCCTCCCTGGTATATTCTAGTGCACGGTATAAAGACCTTAAACTGTATTGTGGCTTTTGATTGGCCCCATCTTGAAGCCTTTCTTCAGATTTCTTTTTGGCTGCTTCATAGAAATCAATTATTTTTTTTTCAAGTTCAATATTTGATATGCTTTCCTCCATAAATTTGTTAATAAATAGCTTCAAATCATCTCTATCCAACACATCATGGACAAAGTATGCTGTAAATCTACTCTGCAATGAGTATGGCAAGTCTCGTTTCCCAGCATCAGTTGCAGGATTCATGCATGCAAATATGCGGAAACTAGGATGTCTAGGTATATGACTAACATCCCCTCTTTCAGCTAAGCAAAGTGAACCATATTCTCCTTCAAGGACACCAATAACTCTTTGCAAGGTCTCAGGTGGAGCCAAATTCACCTCATCAAGCAAAATCCACTCCCCATTTCTAAGTGCAGTTATAAAGGATCCTTCTACAAATGAAAATAGCATTCCAGATGAAGCTTCGATTTGACGAAGAGCAGTTTCAAGTTTTACAGAGAAACTCTCCCAAGCTCTGATATTTTCATCCAAAGGTTTTTTCCGTTTCTTCCTGGACCCAGATCTTTCCGTCTGTAATTTTTTTTGGAAATTACCAACATACTTTTTAAATCCATTTAATAAAGTTTTCCAGTTCTTGCTCTTCATTTGCTTTTGTAAGAAAGCAAAAATTTTATCATTTTCCTGGACAACAACATACAACAGGCACGAGTTATTTATGTGGACATTTAATAGGGAGCAGATATTTTTTTTCCCTGAAAATAAAAATACCTTCATCGAAAATGTCTTGGAAAATAGAACCTCGAACTCCTTATACAGAGGAATACATATAGATAGTGAATCTATGGGCTTAAACCCCCCCAACAAATCAGCAACATCACTTTGTTGACTCAAGTTCTGGAAAAGAAAACAGATTTTATCATGTTATATGCTATATAGAACTCAATATTCACTCAGCATGGAGCTTTGAAGCTAGAGAGAGAGAGAGAGAGAGAGAGGTCCTCTATGACATACCAAAACAGTAAGCTTCTGGCCCAGCATCATGGCTAGATTTTGTACAAGTGTTGTCTTTCCTGTTCCAGTTTCACCAACCAAGAGAATGGATTCATTGTACTTCACAGCGCAAGCTATTTGCTCGAGCACATACAGAGAACTCCGCATCTCAACAAGTCTCTTTTGGCCACACACCTAAGCAGATCAAATATACATGTGTGTGTGCGTGTATCAGTAGCGAAGCAAACAGCAGACTAAACTGATTGAGACAATTTCAAATAGTTTCACTAACCACAGTTTCAGTGTGCTGAAGGGTAACCCGACCAATTCTTAATTCTGTGAACAGATTCTGCAGTTTACTCCAGACATGAGTGTAACAAGTAGCAACTCCTAAAATGTCAGTGATTAATAGTATCTAAATCAACAAGTACCTGAATTTCAGGTTTATAGGGATATAGGATTCCTGGCTCTGAGATGGGAACTCCCCACGACTTTGCAATGTCTCTCATTACAGTGAGTCGATTTTCAGAAGAAACTGAAAAGGACGCAAATATGTCTACAGCCTAAAGGTAGAAACCAACAGCACTCATTAATTGTAGTTCAAGAAGCAGACTTATCCATACGATACAGATCATGCAATTCATCTAGATAGAAGGATATAAGGAACAGGGAAATAGTAAGTAACAAGGCAAGATGCGTTTTAAAAAAAAAGACCTCTTGATAGATAAGACGGCACTGATAAGCTGTCAGCGTATCCCCATCCAAACCTAGTTCTGCTATTCGTTTGCACCATTTCAGGAGGTCCCTGCCATCAGGATCCAAAAGCCGGTTACAATAATCTGAATTGATTTATAAAAGGCAATATATGCATTGAGCAGTAAGCATCATCCATTACCTTAATGAGAACCTGTTAAGGCAGCTTAAGCAGGAAGTATTTCCAGATGGAGAAGGATTAACTCTTTCCATTGTTTCTGCCAAAACAAAAATTTTGTAAGAGATTCGTAATCCGGAACTGAAAATTCCTTAACATTTCATACATCCCACCTATTAGTCTTCCAGTGAGAGGTCCCAAACTTGGATACCATGCTTTCATTATATTTTCTAAGTCATCATTACTTGGCAGTCCAATCATCACTCTCCTCCAAAGTGTGCTAAGTGAACTTCCACCTGCAATTGAAATTTATGGTTCAGCCAACTGTACTCCAACTACAATTATGGACAGATGGGCACAGAGCATATTTGAGCATATTCAATGACTCCTAGTACAAACCTTCTGCTGTGTGAAATACATTACTCTTGGAAGTGGTGATGGTAGAAAATAGTTGAAAACTCTCTGCCACCCTTATTTCCTGAAATGTCCAAGATCCTCATCATTATTCAAAACCAGGGGGGAAAGAGAGAGCAAACTAGGTAACTGAGATAACTAGATAAAGACATCGTTAAGAAAATGCCTACAAATGAGCCTTTAGAATTAGTTTTCTACAGTGTTCAAATAAATTTCCAGAAAGCAAGAGTTACAGTAAAGAATACACCGCCCTTACAAAAATTATAGAAACTAGAGATGCAAATGACCATATAGCTTATGGTTTCAACTCCTTGGAAAAAAAACAATTAAGTGTATTTATTTAGCTTTCAATTTCTGACATTATTGGAAGAGCATATGAGTTTAAAGACCACTTCTGTATGAAAATAACAAAGAAAAACAAATAGTTACCTCTCCGTGACTAGTATTGAAAGAGATTTCACCTTCCAACAAAGGCAACAAGATCGATTGCACATCCGATGGTGCTTTGTCAATATCCTCGAATACTACCCAATATCCATTCAGAACAGCCTAATGAAATTGGAAACCATATAGCACATTACAAGTGGGTAGAAAGTGCATATCACAGGCCAAAGAATTAAGCTGTAGGAATTCCTTGAAAAGAAAACCTACCTGGATAAGTGACCCAGGTTGCCATCTAAATTCACCAGGTTGCTCAGTACACACATAACTCCCAATCAGTGTTTTCCCATCAATTTGATCATCCATGTGAATAGATAGAACTAAATGTGGGATGGGACAGAAATGGAGAGAGAGAGGGAAAGAAGACCCAAAAAAATATAAAAAATTGGTGTCAGCAGCAGCCAAAGAAAGGTTAGGAGCATTTCATTATAAAAACAAAGGAGCAAGAAGTTCACTATATGTAGGGAGTCAATATTCTTCCAACAGCTAGAGATCTGAAACTCCACACATATAATTCAACTCAAAAGAATTTATTCCAGAACTAGTTAGAATAGGCTACATGAACCTTTTTCTTCCATATTTATCTACCTCACGTCATTTGTTCTATTAATACTTAAAAATAAAAACATCTATCCCGGCCATCTCTTGGAGCTTGAATAAAGCATTTTAAACATAAGGAAGACAATTTTTTTTCTCCAAGTGTCACATCAACCTTTAAATCAATAAAGTTTATATAACATTCTATCTTCTCTTAAATTACAGCAAGAACTTTAACACTCTCATTTCTTCTAGTGCCATAGGAAGGTTTGAACAACAGTAAGGGCCAGAGGTTCATGGGGGGGGCGGGGGGGGGGGCTCAAAAGGCAAAAAGGTGAGCCTACACAAGCTTTTTCACTTCTTTTTCTTCTTCTCTCTATCTCAACTACTACTTCATCTTATTCCTCTTCTCCTTTTTAGTTCTTTATCTCTTCTTTAATTTCTTAAGTAAGCAGTTTAACGAATGAAAATGTCAACTTGGGGGATTTAACTGGTTAAGTACCTTGATTCCCAGCATCCTGGGCCAACTTGTTAATGAGAGCAGTTTTCCCAGCCCCAGGGGGGCCATACAATAGCACAGGCCATTTTTGACTCACTGCCAAGAGCACCATCTCAAAGCTTTTACTCATCATAGATGTCACGACAAATGGATAGGCGGTTGACCTATCATCCCTAAAAATCAAGAGACCAATATCAGAAAGAGAACCCAGAAAACCCATGATAAGAATAAATATAGAAATGGTCAAGTTTTTTAACCACAGGGTCCAGAACAATCCAAAATGGTAAAACCAAAAAATCAATGAATAAATTTCCGAAAGAGACTTTAAATAATATCATTACAAGTCCATTACCATTTATTATCACAAACTGATGTAAGAATATTATTGTTGAAAAAATTATTTCATCATGTAAACATAAAAATAATTTATCATAATTTCAGTTTGGTAATACCTACCATGTCACCACCCTTCGACTCTTAATCACCGGCTCAATTTGATGACAATGTGATGATATCAGAGAATTAAGACCAGAAGACTTTAGGAAGTTTTGTTGACTGAACTTGATCCCTCCAATGAAAGAACCAAAGTTAGTCTGTTCAGAAGATCCAACGTATAAGCAAAACTTCTCTATAGCTACATCCTGACAAAACTCCTCCCAGCTGAAAATTAAAGCAGCAGACAAGCATCTTAGAAAGGCTGAAAAAACCTAAATGCATAAACACTACAGCATTTACAAGAACCAACCGCAACAAACACAACGCTGCTTCCTCAGCTCCAACACCAAAATTTTCAACTGCTTTGTCACTCATTCCCAAAATTGTACACAAAATTTGTATCCCACACCATTTTATATCTGCGATCACCTTCGCATCCTTGGTAACATGGACCAGATCAAGATTTACTGACTTCTTTACAAGGTCCAAAAAACAGGACCAGTTCCACTGTTCAGAAAAGAACTCAGGTTGCATAAGGAGGAGGCGGTATGATATCCTCACAGCAAGTAAGTAATGATTTGCAGCCTGACAAAACAGAAGAAGTGTCATATTAACCCAAAAGTAATACATTTTGTGAACTTCTGACTTGAGAAAATTGTAACAAAACTGCACTACAACTTTCTAGCAACATAGAATAGCAAAAACCAAGCCTCAATCCCAAACTAGCTGGGTTCAGCAATATGGATCCTTTCATGCCATTCCGCACCATCATTTGGGCTTAACATAATTTATGAAAAACCAATTAAAACTAGAAATACTTATTGAGACATACTCAATTTAACACACAACCTAACACAAGAAGTGGTCGCTACTAAGTATAACAAACTGAGCTTTTGGCTTACAACAACAAAGCATTAAATTCAACTATTTTCATTGGGTTTCACTGAAAGCTGCATATTCAACAAATTAGAGCACCCATATCATACAAGAATAATTAAGATCAGACTCTAAATTTAGCTTCTGATACCCCACTTCTATATGACCATAACCAGTTATTACCCATTTACCAATACATGAATTTTATGGGATAAAACCACTCTAGCCTCATCAAGGTGATGTATCAGGGGGTTTTGCATGGGTGTCCTTTTAAACTTCTCTAGATTTAGCTTCTCTCTAGGTCTTTTATTATTTTAAATGATGCATCTGATGATTTTGCAGGAGTATTGCTTTTCTATATGTCGTTTACCAGTGCCTTTCGGATGTAAAACCACTCTAGACAATAGATTGCTATAATTTTAGCTTCTCTATATGTCATTTACCAATGCCTTTCAGATGATGCATCTGAGAGTTTTGCAGGAATGTCCCTCCAATCTCTCCTACTCACAAGTGACTGTTGGAGCGGTCCTTTCAGATTGCTCTTTATTGTAGTTTCATGCTTCTCTCTGGGTCGTTAATCAATTGTCTTTTAGATGATGACGTATTCCCCCTATTAAATAGTCATTCCTTTTCATCATTAATTCATATTTTATTGACTTCCAGTAGAGTTATGCTTGTATAGGTGTTCCTTTCGTCTTAAAAAGATGCCAATGGGCTATTACAAACATGCAAGAAAAAAGAAATAGCATCAAATATTAAAAAATGCAGAAAATACACAATTCATATCTTCCTAAGATATTTAATGGTGTAATTAAATTACTAGATTTTTGGATGTTCTCTGATCAAGGACAGGAGTAGTGGAAATATCTACCTTCCTAGATATACCCCTTAAGGAAGTCTATAACAGCTTCAAAGCTGAAAACAACCATGTCACGACTCAACAGTAAAGCATGGTTAGCACATCCACAATAAATCTTAATCTACTTATAATAGCAATTAAAATGATTCCAACAATTTTTACTTGGAATGATATGCAAAAAAACTAGAAGAATACTTCTCGAAGCAGCTAATGTAACTCTTCTAAAAACCTCTGAACTATTTCAGTTTACAGATGCAAAACAACAATTTAGCATCCAACACAACATTGTTTACAACTCTGCTTTATCATCATGTGTTATCATGGCCTCATTTATAAATGATAAGTTATCTTAGTTTAGGGGAAATAAAAATTGCACTAGCATATATATGAAGTTCATTAGAGATTCAAGACAACCAACCAGTAACAAGACCTCAAGGACAGCAACCAATTGTTATTCAGAAGCATGTATTCGATGAATTGAGACACAAACAGAATCAGAGTTTATTTTTCAAACTAGAAATGGAACAAAAAATTCCATTTTATAATTGATTGAATGTAAATTATGGAAAATACCTGGAACAGTTGAGCCTCGGAAACTACACTTTTCCTCAATATGCGTTCAAAAGGAGGCGGAGCAAACTGAAAGTAAGTTGTGACAGACCTGCACCAAGTACCATGTCTGTATCTCATAAACTAGCATAACTAAAAGAGTTCTGCAATTAGCAACCATATCATATATCAAACAGTTCTTTAAGTTTACGTTGAAAACAGCACTGCAGCACCACCAACACAATCCACTTCAGCAAAAGGTTCGAGCAGAATAATTAGACAGACATTCGGGTGGAAGGGTTAATCTTGTAGGTGACGGAAATGATGGCAAAGTTTGTATGAGTTATATGGAACACTTGAATCAAACGTGTGTGTGTGTGTGTTTGTGGGGAAGGTATCAATCTAAACTCGTCATTCTGAGTACAAACTCAAACTCTTGCAAATTTAATTTTCCTGGTAGAACTTTTCAATGTTGAGGGTATAAATCAACATTAAGATTCATGGCATATGCTCATACTTAAATACCTACTAGTAATGGTTTCTTCAGTTTTATAGGATGTAAGCCTTTTTGTCTTATACACCCTTGTGCTATAAGGCAGGGAAGCAGGATACTTGCATCCATTGCACCCATATAAATCCATCAATGACAAAAAGCTGTGGATATTCAAGCTTCTTGTCACAGTTTATATATCTTCTAGATTTCATTGGCTAATTTGATTACATTCCTGTTTTATATATTTTGTCTTTATTGTGGCATTTTCAAGTATACTGCCTCGGTTCCAGGGTGCAGCACACTGTTGTCCTTCTGAGACGTGCTTTTAGACATCAAAAAATTGTTACTTTGTATCATTAATTATTCAAGTCTTAAGAAGTGAGGTACAAGGTAACAGTAAATAGCATGTACATGTCCTTACCCCAATAAAGAATGGTCCAAGTCAAGGGCACGACAAAAGGCCAGGCAAGCAAGCTCGTGAAGCTTCAAACCCCTCCCACTCCGTTCATAGTGCTCGATAACATATAGAACATCAACATCGACAAAATCTCCTCCTATATCATCTGAACCAGAACTTAGATTGCAGTTCCTAAGCAAAGCCACAGCTTGGTCTACTATCATTCGAGCTACCGGCCGAAAAGAACCAATCAAAGGGATGGTATAATTAGGGTTCAGAAACAGCTCTGCCAACAACCTCACCACTTCTTCTTCCGTCACAGTATGCCCCTGCCAACCCCCACCCAAAAAAAAAAAAAAAACACTAAATTTCATATAAAAAAAAAAAAAAAAAAACAAGTCCAATGAGGTACCGTTTCTACAAGACGTTGGAGCTTGTCAATCGTCGAAAGCTTCGGGCAACGACTAAGGAATCCTTCCATAGCCGATTCAAGACTGAAACTTCCATCCATCGCCATCTGTAAAAATTCACTCAAAATTCTCTCTCTCTCTCTATATATATATAAATATAAATAGTACTATAAATACAGCAAAAACTGTAGGTTAGTCAACATATAAATAATCAACAACAATAAGAGCAAGAAACAAAAAGACGATATGCAATTCCTGGAGCTTGCTGTAGGCTGCTGTATGCTTAACCTGAAAAACACAGATTAATAACAGAAATGAGAAGGGTCTTTCTTTCTACTTTTCCTGTGGTTTCTCTCCAGGAAAATAAGGGGAGGGTTTTATGCTAGGGTTTAAGGTTTTTGCTTTTATATATATGAGTAAAGTACAATTTAGTCCTTATGGTTTTTTATAACAAGCTTATAAGTTCTTGTAGTATCAAGCATAACTAAACTTATGTTTGATTTTGAGGTCCGAAGACTCCAAAACGGAAGTTTATTAAAAAATTTAAAAACGTGATGTTTAAAATTATTATTTTTTATTTTTGGATGGTTTTAATATACTAATATTAAAATTATTTAAAAAAAAAAAACAAATATATTATTTTAGTATATTTCTAAATATAAAATAATGCTGACCACATTTTCAAATTGATTTATCCAGAGCATGGTAATCATAAATGTTTTGTTTTGTTTTTCCCCATATATTTCAAGTTTACTTCAAATTTGAACCCATCCAAAAAGTCAAGTCAGCACATCATAAAAAAAATATATAGATATATTTATAGTAACTTTTGTTTTTTATTTAATTATATAGAAAAACTTATTTAGTTAAATAGCTTATATTTTTATATTGAATTCCAAATATAATTTAAAAAAAATTATAAAAAAATAAAATAAAATACTTTTCATTCATGAAAGAATGTTTTTTATTTAGTTTGCATGTAAAAATTCTCATCGTAGTTAAATCAAACATGTAATAATTCATCATTGACGACAATAATAAATTTATTATTTAAAAGTATTTCAATAAATAAGTATCATTCTTGTTTTAATTTAAACATAGTAAATTATATCATTCATATGTATGCTAGCATCTTGGTTTTATATCAACAACAAGTTTAATTATATGTTTAGTGTCTGTTTAGGAGTATGGTTAGAGTTGCTTTTTATTCAAAGATACATTAAAATGATTTTTTTTTGTTTTTTTTATAAATATTTTTGACATTAATATATGAAAAATAATCTAAAAATACCAAAAATATTTAATTTAAAGTAAAAAACAAAAAAAATTATTTAATTTTTTTCAAAAATATCTTTAAAATGCAATGTCAAGCAAAACCTTAGTATATATACTAATATTTTTTTTTTGCATTTGTGTTGAATGCATGTTTATCTTGATTTTATTTTTATTTTTACATGTTTTTTACGTCTTATATGTTTTTGTTATAATAAACTAAATATTATTTTTCACTAATTTAATATAATACAACATATTTTAACCATACAAAGTCAATATAACACGTGTCACCAACCTTCTCAAGACCAAAACATCGAAGGTCCATTTGTACACCCATGAACATGATAAATAGATTTATATAAGAAAAAAATTTAGTTAGTCAAATAGTTTATGTTTTTTTATGATATTCCACGTATAATTGTTTTTCAAGTCTTTTAGAAAATAAAATTATTTATTTTTATTTATTTTTCATTTTTTTAAGATAAACAATAATTAAAAACCTTTTAAAAAAAACTATTTTTATTTTTTACAATATTAAACAATCAGTCACCCAAAGCTAAACAAATTGCCAAGATATCGAGTGCTGACTTGGCAATCTTTTTTTGTGTCCCATTTTGTCACCAAACCCACCCTCATTTCACACCTATTTACAACACCTTGCCATTCCAATCCTTGGACCCCGCTGAACAAGCCTGACCATGCCAAAACAAATCCTTCCCCTAATTAATCGTGTACATGTCCGCATAGAATCGTTTCTTTAAGCCCACATTCCGACACGTGTCGAACACCCACTAATCCTAGGAAAAACGTGATTAAATAACAGACATCACCTGATCTCTGTATGGTGTCACAAGGAAAGTAACAATATTGCCCGAGTTCTTCATTGATCATCATCTTTGTTAATCAACCACTTTGTGCTCCGATTAATGGATTATGAGTTTCTTGAAATTAGACTGATTCTGATTCAATCAAGTTAGTGGCGTAGATCAGCATTTTATCATCATCGGTAAGTGCCTTTCATTCACACTGTTACATATGTTCAATGCTCAGTGTTTTTGTTACACGATTGTAATCATGTAAATCTAGTTTCTGATGATGACATTAGATTATTCTTGGAGGCTGTTCTTGTGGAGATTGGCGACCATTTTTATTTTTGCTGTGATTTAAATGGTGATGGGTTCTATTTTCTTGTTCTGTAGGTTCTTGTTGCTTGTTTTAGAAATGGTGAAGGTTTAGGGGACCTGTCATCTATGGTTTCAAGATCAAAACAAAAAGGTAGAATTTCCGCCACAAGTATTAGCCCTAGATAGTGCAGTAAGGGGAAATAACTGGGCGGAAATTAGTTTGCAGGAGAGAAGAGAAGGAAGCATGGAATCTGTTTGTGATTTTTGTGGAGTGGCAAGGGCAGTAGTTTACTGTAAACCAGATTCAGCAAGGCTGTGCCTGCACTGTGATGGATGCGTGCATTCGGCTAACTTTTTGTCACGAAGGCATCCGCGTTCTCTGCTATGCGACAAGTGCAGCTCACAGCCCGCAATGGCACGGTGCTTGGATGAAAAGTTGTCTATCTGTCAAGGATGTGATTGCAGAGAAAGTGGATGTTCAAGCTTAGGGCATCAGGTTCGGGCGTTGAATTGTTATACAGGTTGCTACTCATTGGCTGAGTTTTCGAAGATTTGGGCATCGGTTCTTCAGGGACCCTCTACAGGAGGCTTTGATTCAGGACGGGATTCACTGAATTCTGCGCCTGTAAATGAGAATTGCATTAGTTGCTTGGATCAAGGGGAAAATGAGGGATCATTTGGCTTGATTACTGGCAAGTTCAATGATCTGGAATCTTGTTCCAAGCTTGAACCCTGGAGGGGGGCGCCGAGCATTATCATGCCGAACCCTACCTACATGCCTTGTTCTAGAGATCAAGTGCCTCTATTGCCAGAGGTGACAAACCTGCCGAAGGTAAATTTTCATACCGATATTTTCTTAGCTGCTTCATTCACAAAGAAAATCTGGTAAAACCTAACTTAAACAGACCTTTTCAAGCAGCAGGGTTGTTCCATCTTTGAGGATATTGGACTTTCTGATGGTGAAGATCTCTGTGAAGGTCTCAACATGGATGACATACCATTGAACTTCGAAAACAGTGATGGAATATTTGGCTGTCCAGAAAGTCTTGACAGATATCAGTTTGAAGATGTAGGAAAGGATTGCTTGTTAATGGAGAAAAACTTATCAGTTACCGAGTCTAATGGCCCTATCGAGAATGCTATAGAGGTTTTCTCTGGCTCTAATTTCCCTCTGAAGCCATCTTCAATTGTATGCGTGCTAGTTATTCTTTCCATTTCACACTAATCTGAGGTAGTCAGATGGTGTTAATTTGCATTCTGTATGTGCTTTTTCAGGTGTCATCATCAGGACAACAGGATTCTGTTGCCTTCCAATCATCTTGTGTTTCTGGGCCAGTTGGTGCAATACAGAATATAAGTGGTAATGCTAATTGCAACATACTTATAAATCCAGGTTGCGGCAGAAACCTCAATCTAGGATTTCCTGCTGGTGCTGGACAAGTTCATCCAAGCATGTCGCTTTCACTATCCAACATAATTGGTGAAAGCAGTGCTGCTGATTTTCAAGATTGTGGACTATCGCCAATATTTCTGGCTGGTGAATCACCATGGGAGTCACATTTGGATGCTAGCTCTCCACAGGCTAGAGACAAGGCTAAGATGAGATACAACGAGAAGAAGAAGACGCGAACGCAAGTGCTTAAGATCCTGATTCAAATATTTGTGCTCTAAACTACGACAAATTATGCTTATTTTCTGAGAGATTTCACTCATTTGTCATGTTTTTGCAGTTTCAGCAAGCAAATCAGATATGCCTCTCGAAAAGCCAGGGCTGATACTCGAAAGCGAGTTAAAGGTAGATTTGTTAAAGCTGGGGAAGCATAAGATAATGACACTCTTCTGACAAGCAATTTCTGAGCCAGATTACTGAATCGTTATCCCTTTCCTTGCAAGAGATTACTGAAAATGAAATAAAAAGGTGATATACTTTCCACTTCTTATGCATAATTTTCCCTGTGATCTTCATTTTCTCTATACTTTTTTGTGGGGGTGTGTCCAATCAAGCTGGTTTGTGGTATACAATGGCAGATCTCTAGCACTAGTCTATCCCTGGATTGTCTGAGTCGGCCAAGTTGATCTCATTCCTGACAAGAACTGAGCTTCCACAACCATCACTATTGCAGACCCTCTTTAGGTTTTCTTCCACCAACTTGCCTCAATGAAAAATCCTTATCGGCAGTCAATTTAGGCCACTGTAGATTCATTTATCTACCAGTTTCTCTGTTCAATGTAATGAATTTTGTTTAGTTAAAGTTGTCGGGTTAGAATAAAGGGAAAGTGAACTTCATTTGTCAGAATAATTAATGTCAATTTTTTACTTCTGCTCGTTGCTCCTGGATTCGATTTGCTGCCAATTTGGGGCCTTAGCTTAAAACACCTTACTTTTTTATTTATTCACTCCCAGAACTCTACAAGAAAGTAGATGCAAAGGCATGGTTTGTTTCATTGCTACGCTCAAGGCATGACTGAAATGATACGAAAGTACCTTGATAATACTCAAATTAAAAAAAAAAAAAAATTCATGACATTATTATAAAAATGTTATTGGTGTAAAGAACAGTGTCTTCTCAGCATAGAAAAAGTTGTGTGAGGATATAAAAAGTTGCGTGTGTGAAAAATTTATGTGCTATTATTGATAACCTGAAAAAAATATATAAAAAGATGTTTTAGCCCAAGAATGACACCTACCCTAATATATCCAATCATGGCCTGACACATCTTTTTCATGGATATGTCAGGGTATGATACCACAGCACTAAATGATATCTTCAATAGTTTACAAAGCAGAAGATATTATTAGAAAATAATATAAATTATATTTTAGAATCTTATTTATAGGTTTAAGTTTTTAAGTGAGATGGTTTCTTAACATGGTATTAGAGTCTTGTTGACCTAGCGATCACGAGTTCGAATCTCACCACCCTCATTCTATTTGATAAAAAAAATCAAGCACGGGGTAATATGGGTATGTGCAAGTTTCAGGCCCAAAAGATTTTCACTTGAGGGGGTATGTTAGAGAATAATATAAATCATATTTTAGGGTCTTACCTATTAGCTTAAAATTTTAGATGAGATAGTTCCTTAACAGATATAACATGAACAAACATAAAAAATAAATCTCATGACACATTACCTGAGATCAAATGATTTTCAAAATTTTATCTCCATCTTTTAGGATTTTTGAATAAAATCATTGAGATTCTCCATGTGTGACTCCATGTAAAATCTCCATGTCTCAATTACAAATCTCCATGACCCTGAAAAATCTTCATATATCTATTGAATCCTCGTCTCCATGTCTCAATTGAAATCTCCACCAGGAGATCTCTATTAAAATTGGATAGATCCTTACACGACACATTAAAATTGATCTTATGGTCACAAAATATTTTTTTTATTTTTGTAGATAAAAGTATTTTATACTAGAACTTAATAAAATCTCTTATCCTTGTAGTAAAAAATAATACTCATTTAAAAAAAAAAATAAAAAAAAATCTAGCCATTTAAGCATGACCCAAACAACTACAATTTTACCCAGACTTGTTAACTCCGTTCCGGCCGGAATGGCCAGAACGTTCCGTGTCATTAAAAAAATCGAGACAAAATGACATCGTTTTCGTCTCGGTTTTAATTCAGGCCCGTTCCGGAAATTCCGGCCGGAATGCCTCGGTACCGTTCCGGCTCAAAATCATAATATTTCTTTTATTTTAGAACATTTTACTATCATAATATTTTGGAATTTTAGAGATGTTTCTAATTTTGAGATTATGTTTGTTTGACTTTGTGCTTGTATTGTATAATTTAAAGTTAATTTATCTTGAATTTAAATTATACTTGTTAAATTAATATTTTAATTTTTTTCATATATATATAATTAATTATATATGAACAGTACAACCACGAAATGATATGCCGAAACACTCCGAAACCAAAACATTCCGTTCCATTCTAGCCATTTAAGCATGACCAAACAACAATAATTTTACCAGCCTAAATGGCTGGAATTTCAACCTGACATGGACACAGATCCTGGTCTTATCCCAACAAACCATTCTATGTATTTTTCTAGATTCCTAGTAGTCACACACATAAACTTAATAGTTTATTGAGCCAATAAAATTGCTTATCACCAACATTTCCCACTAATAATGCATGATAATTCCAAAAGGGAGGCAAGAAAAACCAAAGAGAATGCTAATAAATATAAAGATAGATTAAAAGTGCTTGAAATTTGTATCAAAGTAGTGCCATCTTAAGTTTACAAAAGTATAAAGCTTGAAGAGGACATTAAAAAGCAGTTTGTGATGCCCCAATACACAGTCTGACACTGCTATATTATCTTGTCTGGCTTTGATGACAAGTGATAAGATCACGATTAAGTGCATGTTTAGGAGCGTGGTTAAAGTTATTTTTGAAAATAATTTTTGTTTAAAAATGTATCAAAATAATTTTTATTTTATTTTTAAAAAAAATTATCTTTAACATTAGCATATCAAAATGATTTAAAAACACCAATATACCGTTTAAAACTGCAATATTATCTTGTTTGGCTTCGATGACAAGTGATAAGATCATGATTAAGTGCATGTTTGGGAGTGTGGTTAAAGTTATTTTTGAAAATAATTTTTGTTTAAAAATGTATCAAAATAATTTTTATTTTATTTTTTAAAAAAATTATCTTTAACATTAGCATATCAAAATGATTTAAAAACACCAATATATTGTCTAAAACTGCAATATTATCTTGTTTGGCTTCGATGACAAGTGATAAGATCACGATTAAGTGCATGTTTGGGAGTGTAGTTGAGTTGTTTTTTAAATTATTTTTTGTTTAGAAATGTATCAAAATATATTTTTTTTAATTTTTAAAAAAATATTTTTAACATTAACATATCAAAATAATCTAAAAACATCAATATACCGTCTGACACTGAGATATTATCTTGTTTGGCTTCGATGACAAGTGATAACAACATGATTAAGTACATGTTTAGGAGTGTGATTGAGGTTGTTTTTTAAAATATTTTTTATTTAGAAATACATCATAATGATATTTTTTTATTTTTAATAGCAGCATATCAAAATAATTTAAAAACATCAAATTTTTTAATTTAAAATAAAAAACATCAATATACAGTCTGAAACTGTGATATTATCTTGTTTGGCTTCGATGACAAGTGATAAGATCACGATAAAGTGCATATTTGAGAGTGTGGTTGAGTTGTTTTTTAAAATATTTTTTGTTTAGAAATGCATCATAATGATTTTTTTAATTTTTAAAAAAATATTTTTAATATTAACACATCAAAATGATCTAAAAACACCAATATACAGTTTGAAACTGCGATATTATCTTGTTTGGCTTCGATGACAAGTGATAACAACATGATTAAGTACATGTTCAGGAGTGTGGTTGATGTTGTTTCTGAAAGTGATTTTCGTTAAAAAAATATCATAATGATGTTTTTTATTTTTTAAAAATTATTTTTAACATCAGCATATCAAAATAATTTAAAAAATCAAATTTTTTTAATTTAAAATAAAAATAAATTTTTATATTTTTTTCAAAATTGCTTTCCAATTCCAATCGTAATCCCAAACACCCTCTAAACTTTTTTGTGTTGGGCTTAAAATGATATATTAACTTACGAATTGCAGATAAAAAAAATTCTTTCCTGACTAAAACGAACTTGATCCTTGTGCAACTCTGTGATCAGTGATGATAATCCACAGCTTTAACGCAGGGAATTCTTCGAGAGGACAGGTTATCATGCTTTCATGGGCTGCCATTTGGACCTTTCTTTTACGCTTACTACGTACATTTTCAATTTATATTTTTTTGAAATTTTTTTGGACTTGAAATTTATATATAATTATTATTTATATTTTTTTGTGTTTGATTTTTATTAAATAAAATAAAAATGGTGAGATTTAAACTAAACTTGTAACTGCTGAGTAAACAAAACTCTGATAACATATCAAAAAATTATTTCAACTAAAATTTAAGCCAATAAATAAGATCCTTGTAATATAATTTATATTATGATATTTGTCGTCTTCATGTATCGATCACAGCCTAGATACTCATGTTAAGGTGATGATGTGTTTAATGATGCTCTTCACGTTGACACGGCTACCATTTTTCGGTGGTATTTGAAAATGTTTTTGAAAAAAAAAATATATTTTTATTTTTTATTTTAAATTAATTTTTTAATGTTTTTAGATTATTTTGATATATTTAGAAAGTATTTTAAAAAAATTGATTTTTTTTAAATTATTTTTTTTATAAATAGGTGGAGGTTGATTGGAAGAGGAGGCCATAAGAATCAAGGGAAGGAGCATCTTCCACAACTCCCCCTGCAATTTTCTCTTCCATCTCAATGGTGCAGCCTATTCATGAACCTCTCCCAGTACCTATTGAGTCCTTCTCAAACACTGGTTTACCTGTCTACTCTTTTGCAGAGGATAACCATAATTTTTGGGACACCTGTGTTAATATCATTTTTTTTTTAATATTATTTTAATACATTTCTGAACGAAAATCAAACTCAACTAAACTCCCAAACAGTCCATTTCATGCGTCCCGTTTGATGAACTGCCAGTTTTGTCGATAGTTGCTGCTGTTAATGTCGTGCGGAACATGTTGCTTCTGCTTAAAGGCACTTTGCACCAGGAATTTTCGAGGAAACTGCCACTTGAATCATCATGAACAGTTCATTCTTGTGTTCTATCAGCAGGTTCTTCTTTTGGATGGATTAATGGTTCAGATCATTTCTTTCCAAACCAGCAAAAATGGAAGGTTCCCCATTTCTTGATCACCACAAGAATTCAAGTTCTGGTTGATTTTCTGCTCTAAACAAAGCTGAGGAAAATTAGATTAGTCCTGAAATGAAATTTTGCAGGTACTCATGGCAGATCACTTGCACATGCCTGGTTTTTTGCGAGCAATGAACATCTTAATAGCTTCGTTTACACCATACACAGACACACACACACACTAGCCAATGCCCCCACGGCAGAGCATATGTCGGCGTACCATGGGACACAATGGACGGTTTTTTCCCACTGCATGAATGGCGTGTACGGGTGAAACACTGCGGGCGTGTCCGTATGACGCGCTTGCAGTGTTTCCGAAAATAAATAATAAAATATTGGTAAATGACATATACACCCCTGGATTCAGCGATAACTACGAAAAAAACACCGTGGAAAATACCTCAATACCCCCGGATCCGAGGCTTATTTTTTGTCGTCTTTGAGGGCTAATTTAGTAGTTTTACTGTGCAAATAATTCAGAAATATCATCCATGTCCCCTATAAAAATTCTAAAATACCCCAGGTCCTCGGAGTTGAAATTTTTTAGTCCTAGGATAAAATGATAATTTTACTGTAACAATCCACAGTGAACTGTGTCTAGGTGAATAATGAACAAATCTATAGTGAATTGGCAACACAAATTATATTTAATTATATTTTAGTTAATATATATTTTAATTATATTTTATGCTTGATTTTTATCATATAGAATGAAGATAATGATATTCAAACTCGTGACCGTTGGTTCAACAAAACTCTGATATCATATTCAAAAATCATCTCATCTAAGAACTTAAACCGTTAGTCAAAACCTCATAATATAATTTATATTATTCTTTTAACATAAAGTTTACAATTCTCATACGCATCCAAGACCATTCAAGCTACAATTCTGTGCTCCCTTTCAAGAAATCTCAAGAAACAAAAATCTCGATCCAGCACCAGAAAGCGAGAGGAGAAGAAGAAGAAGAAGAAGAAGAAAGGGACAGAGAAGGTGAAAGAAAGAACACAAATCAAAGAAACGAAAAGGGAGTCTTCTTTCCAGGATCAGAATCACAATCCATTCTTCCTCTCCAACTCAAAACAGCTGAAATCATCACCTCAGTTGAAGCCCCGACGAGACATCTCTGTGTAAGATTCTGGCAAGTGTTGCACAGAATGTTTCTGACATGCCTGAGGGCCAAGAAATTAGCTCCATGCACCCACCTGTCACATTTTCGACACAGAAATGCATGATCTGCTTCGCAGTATAACGTTGCCCTTGAGCCACAGAGCTCACAGCAAACCAATCTTGAGGTTGGATTGGGTGAAACAGCGTCGTTTTTATTATAAGAACCACCCTGGTTTTCTCTCTCCTGAATACCTCTACACATTCTTGGAAGCTCTCTCAAATCTCAATATGGAGTTGAGAGAAAGAAGGATTGAAAGAGGGCTGGATTAGGTGAAACAGCGTCGTTTTCACAAGAACTACCCTGGTTATTTCTCTCCTGAATACCTCCACACATTCTTGGAAGCTCTCTCAATATGGAGTTGAGAGAAAGAAGGATTGGAAGAGGGCTATTTATATAGTAACTAGTTGTTTTTGTAAAAAAATAAATATATAAATTTTTAAATATGTTTTTTTTTTAAATATAAATTTAAAAACTTATGTATGGTGTTTAATTGAATTATTTGAGAACTATCTATGTCGATAAATATAAAAATTAAAGTCTTAACATGTTTATTAATCTTGTCTCCTAACTCAAAATATTTAATGTATAATTGTTATTAATATATTATTTGATATTGAGCAACAAATATGACCGTAAATTAAAAGGTTAATGCTTATATATAATAAAAATTATTTATATTAATAAAAACATGTAAACTATAGATTAATTTTTAAAGTAACAGAAAAATAAAATAATATTGCAATTGCTACGATCGAACATAATCTTCTTAGTTTTATATAATATTTTTCAAAAAAGTGCAAGAAAAAAACAAATTATAAAAATATATATAAAAAAATAAATCAATAAAAAAATATAAAAAAAATCTTTTCAAAATAAAAATAAATATTATTTTGATATATTTTCAAATAAAAAAATAGATTAAAAAATAATTGCTATTACAACTTTATAAACTATCTAGACATGCTATTTCGACAATTGAGAGCAAGAGATAGTTGTGAATCTTCTAGAACTTAAAAATCATATATTTGATATTGTGTTATATAATATTATTTTTTAAATATTTGTTTTGAATATATATATATATATATATATATTAATTTTTATATAAATACATTAAAAAATATTAATTTATTATTTTTCAAGTTAAATATATATTTCAAATATAAAAAAATAATTAAATTTCAAAAATAAAATGCAAAAGTTTCAAGCTTTATAAGATGATTGAAGGCAATTTATGAACCATGATTTATTTTTTTGCTGCTGAGACTTGAGTGGTTAACAAGTCAATTTTTATGTTGATAAAGAAGAAGTGTTGTCCGGCTAAGAATTAAAGCTTTCTTAGAGGTGGGACCTACCATCTTACATACAAGTTCCTTGCAGTGGAGTACAACTGCGTGGCTTAAATTGATTTGACAAGTTTTATTTTAAAAATAAAATGAAAAAAGATGTTATCTTTTTTTTTAAAAAAGAAATGTTTGAATTAAATCAATTGACTTACGATTTTTTTTTTTGTGTTTCAAAAGTGATTTTGAAATAAATTGATTTTTTTATTTTTATTTTTATTTTATATTAATTGTTTTTTGATATTTTTAAATTATTTTCATGTGCTGATATCATAAATAATTTTTTAAAAAATAAAAAAATATCATTTTCATTCATTTTTAAATAAAAAACACTTTTAAAAGCAACATCAACTACAATTTCAACCAAACACATAGTCGATTTTAACCAAATTAACTTAAATTTCATCAGATTAACTCTTAAATAAATTTGAAATAAAATTCTATCATAGTTAGGTAATAGGTCAATAAATTTCCAGTTCCTGTTTTTGGAGTATGGTTGAAGTTGCTTTTAAAAATGATTTTTATTCAGAAATGCATCATAATAATATTTTTATTTTTTAAAAACTATTTTTGACACCAGCACATGGAAATGATCTAAAAATACAGATTTTTTTAATTTAAAGTAAAAAATAAAAATATATTTTTTTAAAAACACTTTTAAAATGCAATGCCAAACAAAGCCTTAGACTAATTATTAGACCTAGTTTAATAACATTTTTTATATATATTTTGTTATCAAAGAATAAAATTAATATACTAAAAATTAAAAGTGATTCCTATGTAGTCTCTATGACCTTGGCTAAAAAAAGTTGTTGCTCTTGAATTAGAAGTGTTTTGAATTTTATTATGGTGCATTAACTATATCTATTTAAACGTAAAATAAATAAAATATTTTAAAAAATATAAAATATAAATTATTTAATGTTGAGGTATAAATATTATAATTATAGTCAAAATATAGTTGATTTATTGCTAATAATCTTTTTTTCCCTACTGAATCTTATCATGATTTGGTCCCTTACTTTTCATTTATTGTAATGTAAACCTTTAGCATTCCACGTCCCTGGCTAAATTGATACGATTTAGAAAAAATCTGAGAGTAAAAGACAAAATTATGACATTAAAAAAGTAAAGGGACTAAAGTGAGACGAAGTGGAAAGTATAGAAACTAAAAACACAATTAAACCTTTGTCTTTTTTCACACGGTACCAATTATTTTCAGACCCTCAATTCATCGTTGGTGTACGTGGAGAGCTGAGACTGGTGTGGATGTCCTTTGTCCTCTTGTGTTTTTTCATGGGTGGATACATTTGTCCACTTGTACGGTGGAAACTTGAAAGCTTCAACTTCTATTTTTTTGTATATAAAAAAATATATATATAAATAATTTTTTGTATTTTATATTTTATTAATGGATAAATTTATTTTATAAAAAATATATTTTCTTATATATATTTATTTTATCTAGAGACATTATCTTAAATAAACCTTACCATTGAAGCAGGTTTGAAAATACAATAGGTTCTATTGTTTTTAAATATCTTTTTTTAATTAAATTAATACTTTTAAATATTTTATTATTATTTTAAAATACTTATGTTAAATATAATATTAATAAAAATACATTGCATCACATTACCAAATGAAACTTATTTAATAATATTTATAACCATCTTCTATTGCATAAGTGCTTGAAGATAATTATAAAATAAATTGACAATTATATATGTTATATATAGAACTATTTTTATTAAATAAATGAAAAAGAATAAATAAATTCAGTTAATAAAAACTCAAATTAAGCTCTAAGTAAATAAATTAATAAATTATTTTTATTAAAAAAATATAATATATATTAAAAATATACATATATATAATACCCGAGTACTTTAATAATTTTGATTTATTCAAATAAAATCTAAATTGAATAATTTGTTTTTTCTCTTCTAAAATAGAATTAAAAATATAAATCCTATAGTTTTATTTCAATTTCAATTTTTCAATTTTTTATATTTGTATATATGATTTTTTTTATCATTTCATGCAATATTAATTTAGATTTTTGGTAGGTGGATGAAATTAAATTTAGTTTTTGGAAAAAAAACTACAAACAATTTTAACATCCTATGGGCTTTTGTAATAAAGTTTAAAATCCAAAAAGCCCAATAACTTCGGTCAGAAGTACCAGTTAGCAAACAGAAGTAGACAGATCTTTCAGATACGTGCGCCACCTGTACTTCTGTTTCACTTCCTTAAACTAATAAAATAATGTGTCTTCAAGTATTAACGGTACCTTTGTTACGAGATTCCAATTAAAATCACGAGATTTCAAGTGTGAATATCGTTTCGGTCGCTGTTCTGATTTTTCGATTAGAATGAAATGTTTCGGTTTCGAAGCATTCCGGCATGCCGTTTTGATGTCATACTGTTCATATATAATTAATTATATATATATATATAAATAAAATATTAATTTAACAAGCATAATTAAAATTTGAATTCTTTTTTATTTAAAATATTTTGGTGTTTTTAAATTATTTTGATGTATAGATGTCAAAAATAATTTTTAAAAAATAAAAAAATATTTTGAACCCGGAAAGGCACGCCCGGAACGGAACCGAGGCGTTCCGGCCGGAATTTCCAGAATGGACCGGAATTAAAAACGAGACGAAAACAACGCCGTTTTGTCTCGGTTTTTTGAATGGAACGGAACAAAATTAACAACTATGCATGAAATAAATAAAATATTAATTTAACAAGCATAATTAAAATTTGAATTCTTTTTTATTTAAAATATTTTGTTTTTTTTTAATTATTTTGATGTATAGATGTCAAAAATAATTTTTAAAAAATAAAAAAAAGATTTTGAACCCGGAACGGCACGCCCGAAACGGAACCGAGGCATTCCGGCCGGAATTTCCAAAACGGACCAGAATTAAAAACGAGACGAAAATAACACTATTTTATCTTGATTTTTTAAACAGAACGGAACAGAATTAACAACTATGCATGAAACCCTTTCGGTACTTCTAGCAAGAAAAAAAAATTTCCTTAACAAAGCCAAAAAGAAACCGAAAAAATGAGAAAAACAAATAATGTACGAAAATAGAAAAAGAAAAAACACCACCACCACCCCAATCACCATAACCACCGCCTCTCATCCTCTGTCTAAAAACATGCAACCACCAACAACCGCCGCCGCCTCCACTAAGAAAACTCTAAAACTGACCCCATCACGTCTGAAAGATCTCTTACTAATCTTATCCTTCCTCACAATAATCTACCTCCTCTTCTCCTCACCCCGACCTCAACTTTCATTAACCCCACGCGCCGCCCCATCCACTTCCTTTCTGACCACTCGCCGCCATATTGTCTTCTCCATAGCATCTTCTTCGACTTCTTTCATTCACCGCCAACACTACATCCGCCTATGGTACAACCCCACCACCACGCGTGCTTTCGCTTTCCTTGATCGGGAAGCTGTTGACCCCACTGGAAATAACTCTCGCTCCATTATGGATCCCACGCTCCCTCGTGTAATAATCTCCAAAGACACATCTTCCTTCCCTTATACCTTCAAAGGCGGCCTTAAATCCGCCATTAGGGTGGCTCGTGTGGTAAAGGAAGTGGTGGAGCTTAATGAACCGGATGTTCATTGGTTCGTGTTTGGTGATGATGATACTGTGTTTTTTGTGGAGAATTTGGTTACAGTTTTGTCGAAATATGATCATAATGGATGGTTTTACGTGGGGAGTAATTCAGAGAGTTATGATCAGAATGTGAAGAATTCATTTGAAATGGGGTTTGGTGGAGGTGGGTTTGCAATAAGTTATTCGTTAGCTAAGGTTTTAGCTAGGGTTTTAGACTCATGTTTGGTGCGTTATGCTCATTTATATGGGAGTGATGCAAGGATTTTCTCCTGTTTGGCAGAGTTAGGTGTTGGTTTGAGTCACGAGCCTGGGTTTCATCAGGTTAGTTTTGATTATTTACTTTGTTGTTGATAAACTATTTTTATTGATTTAAAATACTGAACTTGTGCATCGACTACATGCATATGATGATCTTGTTTTTGAAGTTAATTTCTTTTTAGAATGTTGGGGATGTAATTAAATTACGTGTGTGAAATTGTGATAGTGAAGAATTTTAGGTCCTAATGAGTGGATCATGATAAATGCCTTTGTATGAAGGTTATCTGACCTCTTATTTCTATGTGAACATTTTTTTTTTTGTAACAAGGCAAGTTTTGGAGTATAGATATAGAGACTGCTTTTATGGTAGTTGAGCTGCACTGAGTTGCCTTTTATTTTTAATCTTCTCAAATGAAATTGGTTATGTAATGTTGCATTGTTTCTCTTTGCGTCCATGTACTGATTGTTAGCTTGTATGGGGCACGTTGGATTAGTGAAATTATGAAGTTTTATTGATAGGCTTGATTAGCTTATTTATCTCCGGTTGTGACTGGGCTAGAGGCCTTACAAAATTTCTTTTCCGAAGGAAATTTAACATTCTTGTCTTTGTTCATTGGATATCCAGGTGACTGTGTGTGTTCTTGTGAATCAGAGGTTTTATTTTTTTTGAATTTGGGTGATGGAATTGAAACTTGAGAGGCAGTTTTCTGATTTAATTTGATTTTTTCTAGGTTGATATGCGAGGGGATTTGTTTGGAATGTTGTCAGCACATCCATTGTCTCCTTTGGTGTCTCTTCATCATTTGGATGCTGTGAACCCTATCTTTCCAAACATGAGCAAGACTCAAGCTTTAGAACATCTTTTTAATGGTGTGAATGTCGACCCTGCCAGGGTTCTGCAGCAAACAGTTTGCTATGACCCTGTACATTCATTGACTGTTTCAGTTGCGTGGGGATATTCTGTTCAGGTGTTTGAAGGCAATGAGTTTCTTCCAGATCTTCTTATACCTCAGAGAACATTTATGCCATGGAGGAGAGGAGGAAATGCTGAATTCACTCGTTTTATGTTTAATATAAGAGAATATCCCAAAGATCCCTGTAAAAGACCTCTTGTCTTTTTCATGGAAAGTGTTACCTCTGGTAAAAATGGCATTTGGAGCAATTACATCAGACATGATGTTGCTGATTGTAACAGAGGTTATGCCATGAAGAATCTGGAACTCGTTAGAGTACTCTCCCATAAACTAGAACCAGATATTGAACAGGTACTACCAAAGGCTCATGTTACATCCATGGTTTGAAGACAAAAGTTAGCTGTTATGTTACGTTTTGTTTTATTATTTAGTCAAACAAACTAATGTTGAATATGTCATGTTTTGTTTCATATACTAGTCATGGAAACTGATATTCTCTTGCGATTTCTCTTCACGCATTCTTCCAGATGAAGTTTCCTCGTCGACAATGTTGTGACGTTTCTGCCTTATTTAATGGGTCAATGGTCATTAGCATTAGGAAATGTGGTGCTGATGAGCTAATTGCCATGCATTCCTAACATATTGGAGAATGGTAGCTGTCTAGAAGTTCAAGTAGATGCAAAGCAATTGAAGTTTGATTCAGTCTTTGCCCTCATCTGGTAAGTTGTTTTCACCGATACATGTTCTTGAATACTATTCTACACATGTTGATCACTTTCCTTTTTGTCGAGACATTGTTCTGATTGTCCATTTTGGCTGTTTTATATTCGCTAATTCCTCTAACTGGATTTTGAGTGATTATTATATTCTGCACATCAACATACTAGTTTTCATCCAACCCCTTTACTATTCCTTCTAGCCTTCTGAATAGGTGAATGAGTATGCTTCTATATCAATTGACGGCTTAACGGCACGATCATGTTTCAGATGAACTTGATGTAACCTGGGATTTTATTGTAGTTACTCATCACTGACAATATTGTAGTAGTGCATGCAAAAGAATGACAATTTTTGATGGTTCTCCTTGCTAGATTCCCTCTGAGAAATCAAATAACCCTGCTTCTTTCCCTTCTTTTCAGGTTGGAACTTACATGCGTTAAATACAAAAAGCTTCAAGCTGGCACAGTATGGCTATGCAATGGTTGGAATACTTGATTCAGTTGGAAACCACTCTCACTTTTACTGCCAGCTAAAGTTTCCAGTCTTAAATTTGATGCAAGGATGCGCAAGCATGACCAGGAGAATAGACGTGGCTAACAGAGGAGAGTCAAACTTTTGCTCTTAATTTTCACGGCACCAATGTATTCTTTCTGTGAAAATGTAGCTTTCAGAAACCTGGTGAGTTTGTAAAGCTTATGAAATCAAATTTTGTCAACAATGTCTCATCTTTTAAGATGATATTTTAAATTGGGAATCGATTCTTTGTTTCCATCTTTGATTTTGGTTGAAGCCCATGTTATGATTTCTTGAGCATGAGAGGTATGTGATGGTATTCAGATCTTGTTTTTGACACAATTGCTTCAGCTATCGAGTTTTATCACATGAGAGGGCATGAATGATAATATAATTTATATTATTTTCTAACATAGCCTGTCGAGTGAAAGCTTTTTGGCCTTGAAATTTGCATAGGTCTACATAATCTTGTGTTTGATTTTTATTAAACAGAATAGAGGTGCTGAGATTTGAACTCGTAACTGCTGAGTGAACAATAAAAATGCTGAGATTCGAACACATAAATGCTGGGTGAACAAGACTTTGATATCATATTAAGAAACTATTTCATCTAAAAATCAACTATTTGTGATCTTCAAAAGACAAAAGAACTTCTTGACGCCTGCCAATTTTATCATTTGCTTTTGAAAATCAAGATGGGACCTGGCAAGATGTAAACGTTGATTGGTTAACGGTTCTCGAAAAGATCTGTGGATGGCTGCAATTTTCCAAGGTTCATAAACTTCGTTGTCTTTACTATTGTAAGGTTCTGATTTTGTTGTGATGTGACCCTTAAACACTTGCTTGTAGATCCAACTTACACCAGAACAAGCTACGAGGTTAATTAAAAATTGGATTGAACATCTCATGACACAACAAGCAATAATTTTATTACAGAGCAAGCAATGGTAATTCTTTCATTAATAAATTTCTGATGCTTCAACTATCAGGTAACCTGAGCCCTCTTAAAGAGGCATATGTGTTATAAAATAATATTATCCCATGTTTTGGTTACTTTTTCAAGATAAGAAACACATGGATTGGCTTGATTTTGACTCATCTTTTGAATATTTATTGTTTTAATATCTTGCCCCATTTAAACCCTAAAATCTGGCCCATAGTTATCCTTAAAAGTCACCGTTTGAAGTTGCTTTCTTTCCCTGCACACATCATATTAAGCTTATGTAATCAGCCATTGAAATGGGTTTTTTAATATGCAAATACGTAGTCAATTTCACTGCTTCAAAGTCTTTGCCATGAATCCAACGAGCCCACCATTAGAAAACTAGAATACTAGCTTTCCATCCTCATACCTAACCCTTTATTTATTCCACATTCATACAGCTTGTGGGGAAATAACTAACTTCAAGGTTCAAAAGTAGACAGCCTGCTCCTACCTTTGATTCAATCACCTAATGGTAGGTATTTTTACAGATCAAAAACTTCAGAGTCTTCTCTTATAACAGGCTTTCAAGAAACTGAATCAAGAATCCCTTTTTGATTCATCCCCCCATCACCGCTCCTTGAAATGAAGCTTCGGAAGCTATTGTCTGTCAAGTCCAAATCCCCTTCCTGGTTTATCAACTTAGCTATAGTCTCATTTTCAGCTTGCATCATCTGGCTTCTCGTGTCACTCTTCCTGGTAGGCACTTCCAGGCTTGTTCATATAAATTCATCTTCGGGAAACGTGCATGATCCAACAACTCTTGATCATATTGTATTTGGGATTGCTTCAAACAAAAAATCGTGGCCGAGAAGAAAGGAGTATGTTAAGCTGTGGTGGAAGCCAGACCATATGCGGGGATGTGTGTTCCTGGATAGCATGGTTGAGGAAGCAAATTCCTACAATGACAGCAGTTCACTCCCTCCTGTATGCATCTCTGAGGACACCTCTCGGTTTCGCTATACTTTTCGAAATGGTCTCCGGTCAGCAATCCGTGTGGCGCGTGTAGTTTTTGAGACCGTGGCACTTAATCATTCTGATGTGCGGTGGTTTGTTTTTGGGGATGATGACACAGTTTTTCTTCCTGAGAACCTGGTGAAGACTCTTTCCAAGTATGATCATGAGCTTTGGTACTACATAGGATCTAATTCTGAGATTTTTGAGCAGAATAGACAGTTTGGCTTTGAGATGGCCTTTGGTGGTGGAGGATTCGCCATAAGTTACCCACTTGCAAAAGTCTTGGCAAGGGTTTTCGATGCTTGTATAGAACGATATCCACATCTATATGGAAGTGATTCCAGGATCTATTCTTGCTTAGCAGAGCTTGGCGTGGGATTGACTCATGAACCTGGTTTCCATCAGGTATTTTTTGTTAACTTATGACTTCACACACAGACACACACAATACTTCATCTGAATTGTTACTAGTTCCTATTCTGAAATATTTCAATGGAATATGCCAAATTTCCAGTTTGATATTCGGGGAGATGCGTTTGGCTTGTTGACTTCACATCCACTGGCTCCATTGGTATCCCTCCATCATCTGGATCACGTAGATCCCATCTTCCCTAACATGACAACGATGAATTCAGCAGATCATTTCTTTGAAGCAGTAAATATTGATTCCCAGAGGGTTTTGCAGAGAACAGTCTGCTATGATCGTTGGTTTGGGTGGACTTTTTCTGTGTCATGGGGCTATGCTGTTGAGGTATATAGCAATCATGTATTTTTGCCTGACATTCTCCCCGTGCAACAAACATTCAGGCAGTGGAAAAGGGGAGATGGTTTGGCTAGGGTGTATACTTTTAACACAAGAGAACCTCATCCTGAGCTCTGCCGGAGACCGACAATTTTCTTTCTGGATCATGCGTCTTCCGGCAGGGACAGAATTACGAGTCTTTATAAGAAAAGTTTTGCAAATTGTTCTAACGACATGGCTCCTCCAAGGAAACTAGAAGAGATTAAAGTATATTCGCAGAAGCTCGATCTCAGTGATAAACAGGTATTTTGCTTATCAGATTCAGGGCATATCTGAATTTAATTCATTTCTTTTCCGGCTGCATTTTTGTGAATCACAAATAATAGCTGTGTTATTTCATATTTTGTTCAGCTTCGGGCTCCAAGGCGGCAATGCTGTGATGTCTTGCCTCCTTCTTCTGGCGAAGTGATGGAACTTGCAATTAGAGAATGCAAAGAGGAAGAACGGATATACATGCATTAATAATTATAATTCATTTGAGTTTGTCTATCAGTTTGTTAAGGAATCATCTCACCTAAAAGCTAGGCTCTGAAATATAATTTATATTATTTTCTAACACATACCCGTAAGTGAAAGTCTTCTGACTTGAAACTTGCACAGACTCACACTGTCTTTTGCTTGATTTTTATCAAATAGAATGAGAGCGGTGGGATTCGAACCCATGACCGTTAGGTGAGACGATTCCTTAACACAGTTCAGGTAATTTCTTGACTTCAGGATCCAAAATAGTGAGCATAGATGATTGTCATGTTGGTTGAAAAAGATTCCAGACTTGTTAGTCTATATTGTTTTCTCCTCCACTTTGCCTTGAGATAGCAGCAGAAACTTTATAGACCAGCTGATTACAGATCTAAGCCTAAGTATAGTTTTGACTTTTCCTAATTGCTTCTGATCAGAGACTTATAGTAGAATTAGAATGCAAGGAAAAAGCACAAACTCAGCTTTTGAAGGTGCATGCACATGCTGATGCTTAGAAAGAACTCCATGAGAATATATGAAGGAAGCTTCAACAATGCCTTCTCTCTGTACACATACTATTTTCAATATTGTAGCCTTGCACAAACTTGTGATTCACAAAAAGAGAATACAGATTACTCTTTAGTGCCTCGAGATGTTCTTTTGATTGTAATGCAAGTAAATTTAGCACTGAAATGACCACAGAAAACGGATTAAGAAAATCCCTGCAAGTGGTGATTCACAATTGATCTGCAGAATTAAGATCCATCCTCATACTTCGTACTTCACAGCTTTTTTTGTCTTACCATCTGTGTTAAGTAACCATCTCACCTAAAAACTTAAGTTGTTAAATGAGGCTCCAGAATATGATTTATACTATTCTCTAACACGCCCCCTAAGAGAAAACCCTTTGACTTGAAATTTATACATGTCCACACTACTTTATGCTTGATTTTTATCAAATAGAATGAGAATGGTGAGATTTGAACTCGTTATTGTTGGGTCAACAAGGTTTTGATACCATGTTAAAGAATTATCTCATCTAAAAACTTGTTAGATGATGTCTCAAAATATGATATATATATTACTTTCATATTATGCCACCTGTTGTGTCAGAGAACCTGGATACGTCCTGACAAATCTTAATTTCATAAAACCAATTTGCATTTCCAATGGACTAACTCCACACAGTAACTCACAGATAATGAGCTTGCGAAAGAATTATTTTAAACTCTTTAATCCCTTAGACTCCAAATGGGTTTCTACTCTACAACTCTGTTTTTTCTTACAAAACTCCACGCTGAGCCAGCCATATGATAGCTGTTGTTAGTGACAAGATTAAGTAGTTGATGTGTTTTTTTTATTTCATATTCTGGAGTGTCAAATATTTCACGCTGAGCCAGCCATATGATGGGGCTGTGGTTAGTGACAAGATTAAGTAGTTGATGTTTTGTTTTATTTCATATTCTTTGTATCAAATATTTCTTATGCTAAGGATTTATATGTCATGACCTGATTTCTGGATCCATGATCGGTACACAGGCAAGGTCCTCTCCGAATTCTTTACTTATACGAACCTAAACATCTATACAAATTTTCTTCTATTAACTTAATCAGAGTTAAACACAATAATGATAACATAAATCAACATCTTAATGCAAAAGTTAATATAAATTTTTGTAATTATGGAGCTTTAATTAGACATAATTGAATAACAGAATTTACAAACAAAAGAGCAAGTTCTTGAAGTCCAATAAAAGTGACATGCCAACAAAGTTATAAGCCTAAAAAAATATAAATAATGAGAGAATGAAGAACTCAATGAGTAGATATCGTTCAATATATACATATTAGGTAATACAATGATGAGGAATATATATATATATATATATATATATATATATATATATATATATATATATATATATATATTCAAATTTGACTTTAAGCTTTTACTCAAAGATTTCACAAGCAAAATATACAAAGAAATATCATAAGATAAGACTCGTCAGAAAATTGAAATGAGCATGATGCTCTAGACTATGAGATGATCATTCGCCATAGGGTGATGAATCCACTGACCAACTAGGGTCTAAATATGATATGCATAAAGATTAATACTACCTGTTGGCAACAATATTTTATCCGACATACCATAGATTCATAATCAAAAGAAAATAAAACAATTTCTCAAAGGGATGAATTAATCCTTTAAATTGTGAGATATTCCTATTTTACAAACTTTCTTTAAAAATCAAGCATTTACCATAAATTAAAAATATCTTATATTATCAGACTTGTCATTATAAAACATGCTTAAGGTAGTGAATGTAATAGTACTTTAAGTGTAATATGATGATATAAAAACTTAATAAAATGCACTTTGAAGTATTTATCAATTAGTAAGGATTCTTAAGTAAGAAATCTACATGCATGTTTTTTTCATAAGCATAATGTTATCACATGCTGTAAACGTCATAAAGATGTATCCTTCACTCTTATCAATATAACAAGCCTCCCGTCCATTTTCAAATTGTTGGGTTTCATCATAAACACAACGAAAATAATATAACAAAATTATTTAGAAGCTCCTAGTATCCTGTTAGACAGATCTAGAGTTATTTGATGATTTATTATCTGAAGATCTAATCTTCTTTGACTTTGAACAGTTTCTTAAAAGCTGAGTTATCGCAAACCATAAGTTGTCTAATTATTTAGCCTCTAATAGTAATTTACATGAACCACCAGTGAGAAATATCCTAAATCCCTCTTTAGGAGAGAGAACTTCCTATGCCTAGGGTGTTTGCTCTCTTTTCTTTGACTTACATAATATTTTTGTCTAACAAATAACCCTCTCATTTAAATATGAGACATAACTAACTATTTATAGGGAAATCTAAAAAACCTTAAAAATTGATAAAATATATATATATTAATTCAGGACAATGTTAATCAATTTCTTACTTGATCTTTCTAAGTGTAGAACTATAATCCCTATATTAATTATATTTTAGTCCTAAATTTATAAAATATATTTTAATCAAGTTATACTTAATTAAATCATCATAGTTTAATTCTTGACTAACAGTTCTTAATGTGTATGATCCTTTAAGTTTCTAATATGTTGACCCAAATATAAATTATAATTAAATAAATTAATTTATAATTAATTTAACAATTGATGAATCCTCTTTAGATCACTCAAATACCTTTATATAGTTCATGTTATGTCCAATGTATGTTTTTTCATCACATCAATTAAGATAAAATATAACATGATCAAAACATAACATTCTCTATATAAGATAACTTAATAATCTTAAGTTTAAGGATCACTTACACAATTGTCACGTGAGTCTTTCCATAGAAATATGTAATCTCTTTATATTGAATTCTCATGTGGGTCAATTTAGTGTACATGTCTTATGATAAACACCTACATTTTAGTTCTAAGTATCCCTTATATCTTAGCTTATGAGAACAATGATTTTTTTTTTTTCATAAAAGAAAGAGCATAATATGTTCTAGTCTCCTTGACACTAGAAAATGCCTAGTATTTAAGAGAGCTTCAACAAGAATATTTTAGGAATAATACTTTAGTGCAATAAGAATTTCATAATTATAACAACTTTATAATTTTTTTTGTAAGACATTTTTGTCTAGTGGACTTTATCTTTACTTTAGATTTATAAATAAGATATTAGATTAATTAATCTAATATTATATATAATTTACGCTTTTATTAATAATAAATATTTATTTATATAAATATAATAAAATCACGTGTAACGAACTGATCAACTACATAAAATATTAAACTAACACAAACATCATGTATTGTTTCTTTTCATAGAGAGGCATATAAATATTGCTTTTTATTTAAAGATGAAAGTTAAATTGAAGTAAACACCTACCAAGAAAAACAAGTTTCTTTAAATACAAAAAGAGAAAAAAGAAAAAGAAAAATGTGTCCCATTTCCATGATATTGCTTTTCAGAGATCAAAATACTGGTAGGAAGACTTGGTTGAATTCATTTTGAAATTTCTAGCACATGAACATCATTTGTTTTTTAAGGTTTCAAAGAGGCTCTTGTTATGTTATGGAAGATTTTTCAGGATCCAATCTGATATGTATGTTAGATTGGATATTGAAGTAAAAGCTGTCAAATTGCATCACCAAAAAATTATCAAATACAAACAAAAATATTGACAAAATTATTTATAGACTGTATCTGTTTAGGAGTGTGGTTGAGGTTGTTTTTGAAAGTGCTTTTTATTCAAAAATGCATCAAAATAATATTTTTTATTTTTAAAAATAATTTTTGACATCACCATATAAAAGTGATCTAAAAACACTATTTTGTTTTTAAATTTAAAGTAAGAAATAAAAATAATTTTTCTTTTAATTTTTTTCAAAAATACTTTTGAAACACAATTCCGAACACCCCTTAAATTCCTCGACGAACATAATAGAAATCACCGATGATAAGTTTCCTGATGTTAAGGAACCATCTCACCTAAAAGCTTAAACTGTTAAGTGAAGTTCTAAAATATGATTTATATTATTCTCTAATACCCGACAACCATCTACAATACTTGGTAATCATTTTTGCAACATAATCAATGTTCAAATACCAACAAGTAATTCTGTCAAATATTATGCAAAATTCCGATTATGCTAGATATTGAAGTAAAAGCTACGTATAGAATTCCTTATGTGGAGGTCTTCACTGTAGTTTCTATCTATTAATTGTTTATGCAATTGCTGAACAGAAAAAGAAAAAAAGACCTCCACTCAACAACCTTTTCTAAAGTAAATGCTAGAAATTATGTTCATGGCTTTGGTGTCTTGTGAATGTTTTTGTATAATTTAGTTCATTATATTTTATAATTTATTTAATTGTATTTCGTAGTAAATTTTTATGCACATTATTTTTTAAATTTCCAGCCCACTCGTTGAGATTTTTCTTCTGCCATTCTTTTTTGACCGCAATTTTTCTCCTTCATTAATTGCTTGACTATATAAACCGCGTAATTGGCTTTGCCTTCTCCATCTGAAACCAATGCATGTATTAGAGAAAAGGTCAAAATTCCAGGTTTATATGTTCAATAAGTTCAGGTCAAACTAGAAACATCTGTAACTCTTTCTTCCCCCTGCAGCCTTCACCGAATTGCAGTTATGCAATCTCTCATGTTAGATGCTATGTTCTTGCTCTTGGTTTCATGTCTTCTCCATTTTTTCTGCATTTGTAAGGGAAGACAAGTTTCAAACTGTGATAATTCCATGAATTACACTTCTGGGAGTGCCTATCAGCAGAACCTAAACCTCACCCTAACTTCATTAACTTCCTATGGCTATGTTTCTACTGCGGGCCAGAACCCCAATCTGGTTTATGGCCTCGTAAACTGTCCAGGTTTTCTCTCCGTGGAAGAATGCCAAACTTGTGCAGTTTCTGTTGCTATTCAGATCATCCAACTGTGTCCTAACCAGAAGACAGCTTCTGTAATTGATGAAAGTTGCTCACTGCAATACTCGGACAGGGATTTTTTCTCAACTGCTGACACTGTTCCTAGACTTGATGTTTTTAACGGACAGAATGCAGATGACCAAGATGTTTTCAACAGCCAATTACAAAGTTTGCTTGGGAACATCTCATTTAACGCTGCAACTGATCCTTCCAGATTAGCAGTTGGGAGGATTACTTACACAAGTTCTTCTTCTATATATGGTATGGTTCAGTGCATCAGAAACTTAACAGCAAATGAATGTTTGCGCTGTCTTCAAAGTACTTCCAGATATATTCTACAGCGTTCCGGTGAAGCAGTAGGTGCTCGGGTATATACTCTCAGCTGCAATATTCGCTTTGAGATATATCTGTTCTTTTCATTGTCATCGCTGCCACCTCCTCCTCCTTCACCGCCGCCACCACCACCACCTCCTCCTCCATCGGGCCAACCTAATTCAACCGCAACTGGGACAAAAGATTCAACTAGAAACGATGGTAGTTTTCTGGGCCTGACCCTATATGAACTTCTATATCATGTCAACTTGCTATATTCTATAACCATGTTCGATGAAACTTTGTCTATATATGCAGCTTGAAAAGGTTTATGTTATGGATGCGTACAAAAGTTTGTTAAGGTAATACGAACTGATGATATGAATACACTTGTTTCTGTAGGAAAAATAAGTTCGAAAACTGTTGTTGTTGTGGTCATAACGGCAGCTATTACTTCGACGGCGTGGATAGCCATTTTTTGTGGTTGCTTATTTTTGAGAAAGGGCAAGACAACGAGAGGTGGTGACTTGGTTAACAATTATAGACACGATGACGAACAACCCAAAGGCCGTGAGTTTCTAAATCCTTTTTGTACTGATCTAGATTCTTCTGTTAAGAACCATTTCATCTAAAATCTTAAATTATTAGGTGAGATTTAAAAATATAATTTATATTATTTTCTAACAATCCGCTTAAATGAAAGTCATTTAATCTTGAAACTTGCATACAAACCACATTACCTTGTGCTTGATTTTTATCAAATAGAATAAGGGTGGTGAAATTTGAACTCGTGATCGTTGGATCAACAAAACTCAAATAGCATGTAGAAGAACCATCTCATCTAAAAACTTAAGCTATTAGGTAAAACTCTAAAATATAATTTATATTATTCTCTAACATCATCTGCCCACCTTGTGACTCAAGTCTCTGATCAAATCATGGGCAAGTCAAATCTTGAAACTATAGCCATAATGTGAATAATTGTTTATAAAGGAAAAAAAATCAAATAAGGCCTTACCGTACTTGGATCTTGGTTGTGTAAATCAGGTTTGACTAGGTTCATGGCCGATTCAAATCTTGAAACCATGGTCATAGTGTACATAATTGTAGTAAATGAGTAAAAAGAAAATTTTGAAATAACAACCTGTGTGTCTAATTTGAGCATGAAATGGACCTGAAATAGTTAAAACAAGCTGATTTTGTATCGAAATAGACTTGCACAATGTTCTTGCTGAATTTCAGCCTGATTTAAAGATTATAATATAAACATTATACGGAAGCTCATTTGACACGTCTATACTTAGATTTAAACCTGTAAATTTGGTTGTCTATGAACATACCACCAAGAAACTCATCGAAAGATTAACGCCCTTGTCCAGATGATGGTATTAGTATATGAAATGTGAAGTTCTGCATAGGAAATTGAAGATATTACGCAGTCTGAATGTTTTTTTTTTTATCTAATTGTTAATCAGATGGTGTTCATGAAGAAAGTTATACTCTCATTGATTCATTTTCAATTGGACTTAATACACTTAGAGAAGCAACCGGAGATTTCTGTGATGAATATAAGCTTGGAGAAGGTGGCTTCGGTCCAGTTTACAAGGTAATCTTTCTTCGTTTCGAAATCATTTTATTTAAAAACTTAAATTAATAAGTGAGACTCCAGAATATAATTTATATTATTTTTTAATACACCTTCTCAAGTGAAAGCTCTTTGGACATGAAAATTATACACAAACCCACACTATCTGATGTTTAATTTTTATAAAATAGAATGAGAATTGTGAGATTCGAACTCGTGGCCTCTTGGTCAACAAAGTTGTGATACCATGATACCATGTTAAGGAACCGTTTCATTTAAAAATTTAAGCTAATAGATGAGACTTTAGAATATAATTTATATTATTCTCTAACAATCATTTTGTACTGAACAATACTGCTTGCAATACTTCAAGGGAGAACTACGCAGTGGAAAAGAAATAGCTGTAAAAAGACTTTCAAGCAGCTCTGGACAGGGCTTCGAAGAGCTCAGAACAGAAGTAATGTTGGTTGCTAAACTGATGCATCGAAACCTGGTACAATTGTTGGGTTTCTGCTTGGAAGAAAACGAGAAGCTACTTGTATACGAGTACCTGCCCAATGGGAGCTTGGACAAAGCCCTATTCGGTAATGATCTTTCCCAACTATTTCTTATTAGTGTCCTCTAAGTGTTCATCAACTGAATTTGCATTACTAGATTGACATTCTTTAGTATTAAACTAGGCTTGGCTAGGGTTGCGAAAAAATCGACTTGGTCATTTTAGTAAATCAATCCGCAACTTAGTCAAAACCCGGTTTGATTTAAGCTTCTTTTTTTTATTCCTTCGTAAATATAGTTTTAGCCTTTTTTAAGAAAAAAATCAAAATAATAATATTATGAGTTATTAAAGTTAACCCGCGCAACCAGTGATACATGCTGGCTTTGTTAGTTGCAGAACAAATTAGTACATGTGCTTCCATTTATTAGAAAATAATATAAATTATATTATGAGGTCTCATCTAACAGTTTAAGCTTTTAAATGAGATGATTCCTTAACATGATATCAGAGCCTTGTTGACCCAACAGTCATGAATTCGAATCTCACCACCCTCATTCTATTTGATAAAAATCAAGCACAAGATAGTCTGTGTGCAATTTTAAGGCCCAAAGGACTTTCACTTAAGGGAGTGTATTAGAGAATAATATAAATCATATCTTGGAGCCTCACCTAATAGCTTAAACTTTTAGGTGAGATGGTTCCTTAACATGGTATCAGAGCCTTGTTGACCTATCGGTCACGAGTTCGAATCTTATCACCCCCATTCTATTTGAAAAAAATCAAGCACAAGTTAGTGTGAGCCTTTGTAAGTTTCAAGCCCCAAAAGACTTTCACTTGAGGGGGTGTATTAGAGAATAATATAAATTATATTCTGGAATTTTATCTAACAGCTTAAATTTTTAGATGAGATGATTCTCTAATACCATTGAACTACTAATATAGCTTCAGATGACTTCTTTCAAACTTGGGATCATTTTTCTCACCATTTCATGTTTTCTTGTGCTTGATTGAAATTATACAGTATTTTAACTATCTAAACAGAACTTGATTTCTCGACATTGTTATGCAAAAGCTGATTTGAATTTTTGGGTGAGTTAGACAAAAATAAACAGATTGAATGGGAGAACCGCTACAAAATCATCATTGGAATTGCACGAGGACTGCTTTACCTGCACGAAGATTCTCAGCTCAGGATTGTCCATCGAGATTTAAAAGCTAGTAATGTCCTGCTAGATGAGTCTATGCAGCCGAAGATCTCTGATTTTGGGCTAGCCAAGCTTTTTCCGGGAAGTAAAACTCATGGAATCTCCAATCGGATTGCGGGGACTTAGTAAGCGTTAAACTTATGTGATTAGTTGCATTAGCTTCCCAATGAAAAGCTTCTATAATAGGAGACTTACATTCTGTTTCTTGCTTATTGAAATGAAAGTGGTTACATGGCACCGGAATATGCTAAGAAGGGGCACTTCTCAACTCAATCAGATGTCTACAGCTTCGGTATTCTGATTTTGGAGATTGTCACTGGTCTGAAGGTTTCCAGTTTCCGCAATTCAATAAATCTTCAAAGCTATGTAAGTACTCTGGGAAATGTCCTCTATAGCATAGTTGTCAATACTGTTCCGGTCGCCGTTCCGGTTTTTCGATTGGAACGGAACGTTCCGGTTTCGGAGCGTTCCGGCGTGCCGTTTCTGTGTCGTACTGTTTATATATATATGAAAAAAATAAAATATTAATTTAACAAGCATAATTAAAATTTGAATTCTTTTTTATTTAAAATATTTTGGTGTTTTTAAATTATTTTGATGTATAGATGTCAAAAATAATTTTTTAAAAATAAAAATAAAAATAGATTTTGAACCCGGAACGGCACGCCCGGAACGGAACCGAGGCGTTCCGGCCGGAATTTCCGTAAAGGACCGAAATTAAAACCGAGACGAAAACGACGCCGTTTTGTCTCGGTTTTTTGAACGGAACGGAACGGAATTAACAACTATACTCTATAGTGAAAGAAATATATACCCGCCATTACTGGCCCTAACTTGAATGCTTAAATTTGTTCCAGGCATGGCAACACTGGGCTAATGGGGCAGCTCTAGAAGTTGTGGATCCTACACTCGGTGGCCAATGGCCGGAAAATGAAGTTTTGATGTGCATCTACATAGGGTTATTGTGTGTTCAAGAAGCTCTTTCTGACAGACCTAAAATGTCACAGATTGTCACAATGCTCAGTGGTAACACTATGACCTCTCCAGCACCATCACGACCGGCTTTCTATGTGTCAAAGGGAAATTCTGGATCATATTCAGGAACACAAGACTCGGGTTCATCTAAGTTGCCAGAGCCATCACAACCATCTATAAATCAGGTTTCTATCACTGAATTAAGTCCTCGCAAGTGATGAAATTGCTAAATCGAGGCATTGATAGCTCACCAATTGAGTTTGGCATGCCTGGAACAGAATTATGTTTGAAAATAGAGAACGCATGTTCTGATGAGGTGAAATTTAAGCCAGAAATAGAGAGCATCTTTTAGATTCCTATAGATAAATTGTTTTTGCTAACGAAAGTATTGTCCAAAATCTTATCTATCACTATCAGAGCATGTTGTCGGAATCAAGGACAAAGACATTTACTAGATTTCCCAGTTTCATAAGATTAAGAATCAATCATAAGCATGAAACGTGTTGAGAATTTAATCACATTCTATGTAAATAGAAAAATAAAACCAGCTCTTTTATTTCACAAAATAACAAGCTTACATGTATCGAAAATCTCTCACCCTCTCTTTCTTTATAGTGTTTCTCTCTCTTTATTTTCCACATATAGTAATCATAAGCTTAGCCGCTATTTATACACAAAATAAAAGCATGAAAAATCAAAGTTAATGATTATCGGTAGTATGAAGGTAGTTGGTGGCTACTACCAATGATTACTGGTCAATGGTTGGTGGTTGTTATCCTTGACCCTTTGGATTGAGTTTCTATAATAAACTCCCCTTTAAACTTAATCAAGGGATGTCATTCCAAGCATGAACTTCAATACGATAAATGCTTATCTCTTTAATGGTTTTGTAAAGAAATCTTCAACTTCATCATTTGTTTTGCAAGATATCAGTTCAATTTCTTTGTTCTTCATATGCTTTCAGATAAAGTGATGACATGTATCAATGTGTTTACCTCTTTCATGATACACTAGGTTCTTTTCCAATGCAATTACCAATCAATTTTCAATATATGTAAATCTCTGTAGGATTTTCTTATGGAAATCCTAAATGATTTGACATATTCTCTAACCATATTAAATGGAAGACAAATGAGTTGACAACAACATACTTAACTTCATAACTTGATAATGTTACTATCAATTACTTATTGTTTGAGCATGAGAAAAGTATCTCCCATAAAAAGACAAGTCCTTTTATCTTTTTTTCTTTCATCCAAGTCCTTACCCCATTCACTATTTGAGTAGGCAATAAAATTGAAGTTCTTACATGAAGTATATAATATACCTTCATTCATCGTTCCTTGATGCAACAGAGAATTTACATGAAGTATAAAATATACCTTCATTCATCGTTCCTTGATGCAACAGAGAATCCTTTTGGCTGCATTCAAGTGAGATTGATTTGGTGTCTTCACATATCCATTTATAATTTCTACTCCATAGAGTATACCTAATTTAACACATATCAAGTATCTCAATTATCAAAAGGCAGCTACTTTTGAAATGCAAATTGTTTATTAGAAAACTTAAACTCAAATTTATTTCTCAATTATCTATATTAAAAATGTTAAGTCCATTCCAAGATATTATTAAAAGTCTAATTTAGATCTCTTTATGGGCTTGGACCTACCAACCTAGTTCAAAAATGTATATGCTAGGCTTTTTATATGATCTAAGTTGATGTATTACATACTAAAAAACCTTTTCCTCATAAAGCCTATGACTAGAAAAGACCAAAAAAAAAAAAGCTCAATGGAGACCAAGGCTTCTGGCAAGATACTAGACCCAAACACCTGTGGGTATGACATGATATTAGAACTAACCGTATATAGGCTTAACTATAGTTTAGGCCTAAATGCCTATGAGTTTAGCGAGATATTAAACCCAACTCTTTGGGCTCGGTTGTGCACCAGACCCAAATGCTTGTGGGTCTAACATGATACCAGACTTAACCATCTTAGGATGACTATATTCTAGGCTCAAATGTCTATGGGTCTGATAAGATACCATAAAAAACCTTTTTAGGTTGGTTACATGTCAAACTCAAATGTTTGTTAGTTTGACAAGATGGCAAGACCTAACTCCTTTAGTTTGATTACAAATCAGGTCAAGGAGCTTGTGAGTTTGGCAAGATATCAAGATCTAACTTCTTTGGGATCAACTACGTGTCAAGCCTAAGTTTTTCTATGGGTTTGACAAGATGTCATACCCAACCCCTATTGGGTCTGGCTATGTGTTAGACCTATAGGCCAATAGTATGCCAAATTGCAAGGATTAATGCCTTTTTAGGCCAAGGTTTCCTTTAAATACAAGCATTCATGGTGGAAATCTAGGGTCATCATCTCTCTACACCATAATTATGCAAAAAGTCCTCTAAAGGCCATTCATAAATTAATCAATATTAATGTTTATTTTAATGGATGATCCCATAAATGTTAATATAGGATGATCCCATAAATATTAATATCATGTAAAAATTGATGTATGATCTTTTTTTTATAGACATATGATATTCTCATCAATATTAATATTGATTGTAAGTGTCTTCCTCCCATTTAAATATAATGAAGGAAAAGACCATGACCTCTCAAGTAAAAATAAATAAATTAAAATTTAAAGTTACAAATACACTCTGAATGACCCAAGTAGAGAGTTCACAATCTTCACTCTTTTACAACTTATTCTCGGCATTTATCATACATAAACTAAGAATAAACATTCAAGTTCTTAGAAATTAATGCTGTTTTGTTGCAACTCCTCATAATAAAGTTTGATTTAATTATTAAAGAGTCCCAAAAATTCCTATATAGACTATTTTGCAGGAAATCCAGGCAATGCCACCAACCCATGTAATCCTTAGATATGGAGAATACAAGATTAATATAAACATTAGATCATCTATCATCCAAACATAATGAAAAGTAACTTCCCTAGCATTCTTGGTTTTGTAGCATCTCACAAATATATAATGATTTTTAGTTTTACTAATCTATTATTTATTTATTTATTTCACATAAAACTAGTGATTTTAATACTCCCTCTCAATGGCAATCTATCTGTTGATGTTTATCAAGTGAATTGAGCAAAGTCTTTAACGTAACTACTATTAAAACAAAATGAATACGTCAACCCGTGACCCACCGAAGTCAACGCTGCTTTTGTATTATATATTGCAGTATTATCCTAAGTTTAAACCCCTCGGTCTGTCCCTGCAACAATGTCTTTCTTCAGCTTTGCCTCCTCTCTATGTCTAATAACATTTTCGCTCCTTCTCCACGCTGTTTCTGGAGCTGGCCCAAATTTCCATTTCTGCTCAACTCCTGACAACTTCACTGCAAATAGCCCTTATGAATCCAACCTAAACAAGCTCACTAGTTACCTCTACTATCAATCCCCTCCTACAGGTTTTGGAAAGGGTTCAAGAGGCCATTACCCGGACCAAACATACGGGCTTGCTCTTTGCAGAGGTGATGTCTCAACCTCCGATTGCAAAACCTGTGTTGTTGAGGCAAGCAGTGAGATTCGAAAGCGCTGTCCGTACAACAAGGCAGCTATCATTTGGTATGATAATTGCCTTTTGAAGTACTCAAACAATGGATTCTTCGGCCAAATTGATAATATAAACAAGTTCTACATGTGGAACGTGCACGTTGTGAGCGAGCCAGGTCCGTTCAATGAAAAGACCAAAGAGCTTCTGAGCCAGCTCGCCAATGAAGCTCGAGCAACCTCCAAGCTGTTTGCAACTGGAGAGTTGGAACTCCGAAACTCAACCAAGCTTTACGGTCTGGTCCAGTGCACTCAGGATCTTTCGAGTGATGTTTGTAAGAAATGCCTTGATGGTATAATTGGTGAGCTTCCAAGCTGCTGTGATGGGAAACAAGGTGGCAGGGTTGTTAGTGGGAGCTGCAATTTCATATATGAAATATACCCTTTTGTCAATGCTTAACTGCTTGTCGAATGTTGATGGGGAACGTAGTATCGGTCTATCACCCCTGTCATGTGCGTACGAACTTCTTGTTTTCGTCACTTTCATGTATTTCTGAATAAAGTTTTGTGTGGTTGTAAGATTTTCATTTTTTACAGACTTGAACAAGACAAGCACGAGCTGGAATGAATTGATGCTTGATCATATACATCTGTGGTCTTCATTTCCTTAATTTTTGACAAGGAAATCTGATGTGTTAATTGATTACTGTAGTGAGTGAGTGTTCGAGTTTTGTGTGAGTTCCTCCGCCCGCAGTGATTTTCGAAAAGCATTCTCACCACTGCACTAATTATCAAGAAGTGGAGGTTTTTCTATCTAACCTCAGGGATCATTCCAAACTTCAAACACTGCGTCTCATTTACAAGTAGGGTGGAGGTTGCCAGAAATCCAGTGGACAATTCTTTCTGCCTGTCACATCCTTGACAGCACACAAATTAAAAGTGGGTCTGTGATTATGTTAAAGACAAACTCTAAAAAGATACAAATGGTTTGGGAATGCTTGGTAACTTGATTAATGTTAGAGCCCAAATCTCGTACTTTTCTTGAGACTATTCTGAATGCCAAATTTGACAAAGGCTGCGGGCATCAGAAGAGTAACAATTACAGAGACTTAATCAATTGTTAGCACGGGTTACACCCCTACAGAGTTTTATGGGGGTGTTTGGATCGCAAGAAACAAGCTGATCCTCAGAATGGTCTAATAGGTTTGAGTTCTTGTTTATAGATTTTTATTAGCAACAATTTTCTATGGAACTTCCTTCTGCGCTTTGATTTTATCACTAAATATCTCGATTATCTATCTATCTATCAAAACACATGGAAAGTTTCAACCTTTATCTAGAAGATTGACTAAGCGACATGCGTAGTGGAAATCAACTGGATCCGTTTTCATCTCCCCTTGTATTATAAAAGCTAGCTCAAATCCACTTGCCGTAGGATAATGGGGACAAATATATAAGTTTGGCAATGTATTCTAGCTTGGCCAAAGTCCAATAACTCAGCTTAGTTGCTATTGCATGTACGACTGATGATGATAGCTTAGATGGTAGTTGATTTCTTTTCTTAAATTATCCACTCTCTCTTGGAAGCACACATGCACATATTATACTTAGATATTAAAAAAACATGGGATATTAAAATAAACATAAATCATTATGGATAGCCATGTTTTTTTTTTTTTTTTTTTATATATATATATATATAGTTTATTTTGTTTTTAGTTTTATTTTAGGTGTTTTGATTCTAATTTAAGGTCAATTGCTAGAAGTTTCAAGAACAATATACTTTGGTCCTGTAACTTTAAAAATAACACAAGTTATACAATTTGGATGCCTTATTTTTTTTCAAATTCAATTTTGATATACAAGTTTGTTTTAGTCCTTGATTGAGAGGGGAAAAAGAAATATCAATGAATTCTTGCGGTACAAAGAGAAACAATCATTTACATCGATTTAAATCACCAAAACTATTAACGTTTATATCAAATAGTTTCATTTGATAACGATGTTGAAATATATATTTTGTTTAAAATAAGTTTTCATTTGAATTATTAAAAAGTTATATGTTATAATTCCTGTCAAGTTTATATTAACAGAACACTGCATCAAATTGTTTATCTAGCTCTCAATGATTCGAGCATTATATTCATCAAATAGAATTTTTATTGAACAATCAAAGAAATAAAATAAATCAAATTGCATGAGTTCCTAGAGAAACAATTTCGTGTGGTGACATTGATCCTTAAAGCCCTAGAATGGTGTAAGAGTTTAAGCCTTAACAAAGGGATATATCTCATAAATAGCCATGCAACTCCCACCAACAACCCTAGCCCCTGCCTTTCCATAAGCAACTCTTGGAAGGTCTGTGATTGCACCGTCAAGACACTTCTTACAATCAGCACTAGAAAGATCCCTGGTGCAGTGAGTCATTCCATAAAGTTTCATGGATCCTTCAGGGAGGTCCATCTCTCCGGCCGCATACAATTTCGGTGAGTTGTAAGAAGCCTTGGTCGCTAGTTGGCTCAACAGCTAGATAGTCTTCTCGGTAAACAGCACTGGGTTGCTCACGTTATTCACATTCCACAAGTAGAACTTGTTTTCTTCATCAATCTGGCCAAAGAAGTCGGTGTCAGAATACTTCAAAAGACAGTTATCGTACCTATGATTGCACGTTTGCTATTTGGGCAGCTCTTGCGGATCTCCCTTGCTGCAATAACAGCGCAGGTTCTGCAATCTGAGGATGAGACATCTCCTCTGCAGAGAACGAGCCCATATGGTCGGTCTAGGTTGTTCTGACCTAAGGAACCAAGAGCAAAGCCTTCGGCTGGAGCAAGTTGATTGATAGAACCCATGAGGACACTCAAGCTTGTCTTGTAAGAGCTAGTGGCAGTTGAGTTCGTGGTGCTGGAACAAGTTCTGAAGAGAGGGTCGGTTCCAAGAACATTTTGGAGAAGGAGAGCAAAAGTTAGCAAATACAGAGAGGAGGTGAGTCTTGAGGAAGACATTGTTCCAGGTACTTAATTTGCGTATGAGGCAGATGAGGTTTGATGAGGTTTGGGACAATATGCTGATACCATGCATGTATTTATAGTGGTAAACTTAAGGTTGAGTGATCAGGATTGATTGAAGTAAGAGAGGGCCGACCTTGTCAAATCTTGGATTTGCAAACTGCTCAATTGAATGCAAGAAGCGTTCAACAATTACTATCAAGAGTTGAGGGACGACGTCGTAATATCTAGGGGAAGGTGATTAAGAAAATGTCAATTAACCATAATATTAATATTGTATATAGCACACAAAGCTGACTTGTAAAAGCCTATAAAATAAAATAAAAAGAAGAAGGATCGGGTGAATATCATGTATGCCTATGCACTCTATTGACTTTATCTTTAGCATTTCTCTTAACATACTAATCGTTTTTTAATATTTCCCTGAATCTCTAGGCCCGCAACCGCCCGAGAAAAAGGTAATTCACTTTCTCGTAGAGTTTGTCATTACATTTAATTTGACCAAGACAATAGTAAACATCGATTTTTATCACCCCTTTAGAAGCTTAGGAGTTGGCCCTGTAAAATGTTTCTAGATATATATATATTCCAATAATTACGCATGCCGATGCAAGGAATCCCGTGTAAATAACATAGACAAGTCAAGTCATGAGTTTTTTTAAAGAAATTAGTTGATGGTAATTGGTTTCTTTTCTTAAATTATCCACTCTCTCTTGGAAGCACATGCACATATTATACTTAGATATTTAAAAAAAACGCGGGATACTCACTATACGTGTTTGCGTTGTTAACATAGACATAAATCATAATGGATAACCATGTTTATTTTTTAATAATTAATTTTGTTTTTAGTTTTATTTTTGGTGATTTGAGTCTAATTCATGGTTAGTTGCAATCAATTTTTTTGGCGATAGTTAAATTGAAAAAGTAAAATCAAACATGGATGAGACTCTAGAAGTTTTGAGGAAAGCTATAGTTTGACCCTAATCATACAATTTGGAGGCCTCATTTTTTTTTTAAAATTCAATTTTAATATACAAGTTTATTTTAGTCCTTGATTGAGAGCAGAGAAAGAAATGTCAATGAAATCTTGTGGTGGAAAAGGAAAAATATCATTTACATCGATTTAGATCACACAAATGATTGATGTTTGTATCAAATAGTTTCATTTGATGAAGATAGTTCATATTAGTTGTTTTAATCAACTTAGACCACACAATACAATGTTCTTTAGGTAGAGTTCATAATTTATCAAAGAAATAAAAATATGGGGTGAAGTTCAAGCCAATAATTTTTTTTATGGAAGATTATTGTTAAATTGAAGTTTACAAGATACATATACTATTGAAAATTACCATTTATGTCTCTCATGACACACCCATGTTTTTGATTATGCAAACCCATGATCATGAAGATAGACAATGATGTTTGATCATGGGGATCAATTTCCTAATTATCTCCTTGATGGAAGGAGAAAATTGAAAAATAAATTAATGAGTAAGGTCCCTGATTTACCTATAATAATAGCTTGTGTACTCCATCTACGGCTACTGGTAGACATAGATCAGAAGGTTCCTCTCGTAAAATTTTTATTATTTTAAAGTTGTATTGTTGTTGCTGTTTTGAGAAAAACTTTGTTGCTGCTGCAATTGAGAACTTATTTTTAGGTACTTGAGCAACAATAGCTGGATGTATTTATAATTTGAATTTCTGCTATTATATGTAACAACATTCGATTATATAAAATATGTATAACATATACACCAACTACAACCAAGCTTTCAACTAATCAATCCAACATGAATTCATCAAGATCCATCCTATTATTCTTCCCCCTCTTTTCCCTTATGCTCCTTGTAGCATTTTGTGATGACCCCTCTATCATTTATGTTTTAGCCAAGAAAACTACACTGCTTATAATAGCCCTTATCGCGGTAACTTGAATGACTTGTACTTCTCTTATCTGCCGAGGTACAGGGTTTGGACTTGGCTCAATTGGCCAAGGCCGAAACCATGCAAATGGTTTAGACTTGTGCCGCGGCGATGTGTATGGCACAAAATGTAGACCTTGCTTCACTGATGCTGGCAAAGAGATCCGTGAACGATGCCCTGATAAAAAAGGAGCGATAATTTGGTATGACAATTGCATGGTCAAGTACTGCAGCACAAATTTCTTCGAGGAAAATTGATAATCAAAACAAGTTCTACATGTACAATGTGCAAGATGTAGACAATCCCACATTTTTTAACATCAAAGTCAAGGCTTTATTCATCGAATAGAGTTTTTATTGAACAATCAAAGAAATAAAATAAATCAGTTTGCAGGTGTTTGTGGAGCAATTATTTCGTGTGGCGACATTGATCTTTACAGCCCTATAATGGCGTAAGAGTTTAAGCCTTAACAAAGGGATATATCTCATAAATGACCATGCAACTCCCACCAACAACCCTAGCCCCCTCCTTTCCATACGCAACTCTTGGAAGTTCACCGATTGCACCGTCGAGACACTTCTTACAATCAGCATTAGAAAGATCCCTCGTGCAGTGAGCCATTCCATAAAGCTTCGTAGATCCTTCAGGGAGGTCCATCTCTCCGGCCGCATACAATTTCGTTGAGTTATAAGAAGCCTTGGTCGCTAGTTGGCGCAACAGCTCGATAGTCTTCTCGTGAAACAGCACTGGGTTGCTCACGTTATTCACATTCCACATGTAGAACTTGTTTTCATCATCAATCTGGCCAAAGAAGTCGGTGTCAGAATACTTCAAAAGACAGTTATCGTATGCTATGATTGCGCGTTTGCTATTTGGGCAGCTCTTGCGGATCTCCCTAGCTGCAATAACAGCGCAGGTCCTGCAATCTGAGGGTGAGACATCTCCTCTGCAGAGAACGAGCCCGTATGGTCGGTCTTGGCTGCTCTGACCTAAGGAACCAAGAGCAAAGCCTTCGACTGGAGCAAGTTGATTGATAGAACCCATGAGGACACTCAAGCTTGTTTTGTAAGATCTAGTGGCGGTTGAGTTCGTGTTGCTGGAGCACCTTCTGAAGAGAGGGTCGATTCCAAGAACATTCTGGAGAAGTAGAGCAAAAGTTAGCAAATAGAGAGAGGAGGTGAGTCTTGAGGAAGACATTGTTCCAGGTACTTGATTTGCGTATGAGGCAGATGATTATTGCTGGCTAGCTAGGTTTGATGAGGCTTGGGATGATATACTACCATGCATATATTTATAGTGGTAATCTTAAGGTCGAGTGAGGATTGATTGAAGTAAGAGAGGGCCGACCTTGTCAAATCTTGGATTTGCAAACTGTTCATGATGACAAGAAGCGTTCAACAATTCATATAATGGGGCTTCGGGAAGGTGATTAAGAAAATGTCAATTAACCATGAAATTAATTATTGTATATAGTACACAAAGCTGAATTGTAAAAGCCTATAAAATAAAATAAAAAGAAGAAAGATCGGGTGAATATCATGTATGCCTATGCACTCTATTGACTTTATCTTTAGCATTTTTCTTAACATACTAATCTTTTTTTTAATATTTCACTGAATATCTAGCTCCGCAACCGTCCGAGAACACAGGTTGATGCAAAGGCTGCTATCATTCGATCTAAAAGATCGACCAACTTCTAAAGAGGTGCGTGCTCTATCGTATTTGTTTTTGTTTGAGAGTAATATAAATCATATTTTATGATCTTATTTAACAGCTTAAGTTTTTAGGTGAGATGGTTCCTTAACATGGTATTAGAGTCTTGTTGACCTAGTGGTCAAGAGTTCGAATCTCACCACCCCCATTCTATTTGATAAAAATCAAGCACAAAGTAATGTGGGTATGTACAAGTTTCAAGTCTAAAGTACTTTTACTTGAGAGTGTGTGTTAGAGAGTAATATAAATCATATTCTGTGGTTTCACCTAACAACTTAAACTTTTAGATGAGATGGTTCCTTAACATGCTCTGAAGAACAACTAGATTTCCTGCTGCTCCTTATCTTTATTTTATTGCTGTACTGATTGATGCAAGTTTTTTATAGTAGGCATTTGCTGACCCTTACTTTAAGGGCCTAGCCTAAGTTGAGGAAGCATGTCTCCCTTCCAAGGTATGAGTTGCAATTACATGATCCTTTGGCCTTTAAATCATTGATGAATAAAATGGTTTAAAAGATTTATTTGTTTTGGGGGGTTAGAGTATTGTTTTTTGTGGAATTCTTGTGATCTACCACTATAAATATATGATTTCTGCATTTTTTTTTTCCTTTTAACCTTCCCTTTTGTTCACAGGTCTACTGACCTCGAATGCCATGATCAGGTCGCAAGGCACCAAGTTAGGGCTTGGTCAAACTCTACGAGAAAGTTAATTACTTTATTCGGACGGTTGTGGGCTAGAAATTAATATTAAAAAACGATTAGTATGCTAAGAAAAATGCGAAAGATAATAAAAGTCAATAGAGTGCACAGGCATACAATATTAATATTATGGTTAACTGACATTTTCTTAATCAACTTCCCGAAGATATTACGACGTCGTCCCTCAACTCATGATCCCACATTATATAATTAATTGTTGAACGCTTCTTGTCTTCTTGAGCAGTTGGCAAATCCAAGATTTGACAAGGTCGGCCCTCTCTTACTTCAATCAATCCTCGCTCGACCTGATGACAGACTCAACAAAATTGTATGCGGCCGGAGAGATGGACCTCCCTGAAGGATCCATGAAACTTTATGGAATGCATCACTGCACGAGGGATCTTTCTAATGCTGATTGTAAGAAGTGTCTTGACGGTGCAATCACAGACCTTCCAAGAGTTGCTTATGGAAAGGCAGGGGCTAGGGTTGTTGGTGGGAGTTGCATGGCTATTTATGAGATATATCCCTTTGTTAAGGCTTAAACTCTTACGCCATTCTCGGGCTTTAAGGATCAATGTCACCACACGAAATAATTTCTCTAGGAACTCATGCAATCTGATTTATTTTATTTCTTTGATTGTTCAATAAAACCTTGAACAAGGACAAAACAATTCACTAGATTTCCCAGTTTCAAAAGATTATGAGTCATCAAAAGCATGAAACGTTTTGAGAATTTAATCATATTATATATAAATAGAAAAAATAAAACCAGCTCTTTTATTTAACAAAATAACAAGCGTACATATTGAAAAACTCTCACCCTCTCTTTCTTTATAGTGTTTCTCTCTTTATTTTCCACACACAATAATCATAAGCGTAGCCGCTCTTTATACACAAAATAAAAGCATGAAAAATCAAAGTTCCAAGTGTTAAAGGTAATGATTATTGATAATATGAAGGTAGTTGGTGGTTGTCACGATGATGTTTTTTCATGTTTCGTGCGTTGCTATCCCAGAGAGGAGACGATACACAATAAAAGTTACTTTATAGTCATAAAATTATGACTATAAATCTTATGAGTCATCACTTAATATCAAGGTCACTAGAAAACCTAATGTTCTGCGAGAGTCTGGGTAATTAGACTTATTGTCAAGAAGAAGACGCATCACCCCTAGTGCATCCTATCTATGGTAAACTACATTGTTGTTTGATTTTTTTTTCAAAACATATTTTTTATTCGATGGTCTTTTCTAAGGCTCGAAGTAGATCTCTCTTCGTGAGGAAGTTTCTACTTTGTTGGAGGTAGAAAACCTAACCGTTCTAAAGTTTGAAATTTTTTCACACTGCATTTAAAACCTCTTTCTTTAATATCAGCAAGTGTATTTTACAATGTAATTTACACCCCGACAATTAAAACAAAATATTTTTTTGTATATATTTTGGCTAAATTCCAGCGGATAATCGTAAAGCAGTTACGATAACCAATTTTCATTCCAAAACATGAGAAATAAGCTATATTTGTTTTTTTACAAAAAATATGCTTGGAAAAACCTTGGAATTCGGTCGTATGCACCAAAAATAACAATTTTTTTATTGTTTTTTTAAATATGATTTTTTAGATTATTTTTTTTAGAAAATAAAAATAAAAAAAATTCGGATTGAGCCTGACCCAATTAAATGGGTCGCCCCACCAAGTTAGGTCAAAGGGCCCAATTCTGCAGGAATTGGGCCAGACCTTGCCAAACCAATTGGATTGGATCGAGAATAGGTCCAATCCAAGACTAAAACATAAAAGAAAAAGAAAAAAAGTAGGTGCAGAGTGAATTGGTTCACACTGCACTGTTCACGTATTGCATGAACAGTGCACAATGAATTAATTCACTCTTGCATTGTCCATGTGTTATGTGAGCAGTAGATGGGGAGTCGACCGAGGGTGATGAGAGACTCACCTACTACTACTGCTTGGGTAGAGGAGCTCGAGGTGATTTTGTTGGTGGTGGTGATGTCGGAAATAGAAAGCTACCATTATTGTAAGGGAGAGAGAGCTCACGCTTCAAAGGAGAGAGAGAGAGAGGGCCGCTGACAATAGTGGAGGTCATGCTAGTGCCAGGGAAGAGAAAGAGTGGCTATTGCTAGTCTCGTGGTTGTGGATAAACTTTCTCCCCCCGTCTCTGTGTCTGTCGTGACTCCCTCGCCATGTTCCCCCAAATGCATGGTTCTTCTATTCTATTTATAGACATAGGAGGTAACCATATTGTGTGGTTCTGGGCTACCTCCTGCAATGGATCGCCTATAGAGACATGCGTGCAATGGTGTGTTGCAGGATTTGGGGTGGAAATGTATTTTGATCCCTCAATTTGTAATTGTTCTAATTGCACCCTGAATTGACTTTAAACTTTTAAATTTGTGCATTTATATCCCCACCAAAATTTCAATAAAAGCCTTAACTTTGCGTGTCTTTTTTATTTTGGTCCTTGGTTTTGGATTTATGCGATTTGACCCTCAATTGACCATTAAACTCTCAGTTTTCTTCAATTTTGCCCCTGACTCAAAACAATTGACTTAAAAAAAAATCAGTTTGGTCTCCAAAAAAATTCAATCTCCTCAATTGAACCCGGATTAAGTTCAAAAACTTGATTTTTTAATCAATTAAGCCTCTAATAAATTCATTTTACCAATTTAAAGTATATCCTTGCACTTAATCAAATCCCTCAATTAGACCCTAAATTAATTTCTAAACATAATTATACTTTAAATTAGCCCATAATTAAATAAAATTGGCCTAAAAAAAATAATTATGCCTTTCCATCTTCATTTTTACGCAGATTTATACAATAATAAATTATTTTAGCCTTGAATTTTTATTTTCCTTTATTTTTAGGCACAAAAAAGGTACGATTGGGCTCTCGAAAATGTCTAAATTTTCCACCTTGTTTTTTCTGTCAACTTTAGCCCTTTTTACTTTATTTTTGTTTTATTTTTAATAGATTCATGGGAATAAATCAGAAATGAGTTATGACAATGGTTGCGACTAATGATTATTGGTCAATGATTGGTGGTTGTTATCCTTGACCTTTTGGATTGAGTTTGCTACAATAAACTCTCCTTTAAACTTAATCGACGGATGTCATTCCAAGCATGAACTTCAATATGATAAATGCTTCTATCTTTAATGGTTTTGTAAAGAAATCTTCAACTGATTAGAAAATGGTAAAAAGAATTTCCAGCAAAGAGCTTTGACAATTGCTATGATATAAGACTTTATGGGGGTATTTGGATCGCAACAAACAAAGCTGATCCTCAGAATTGTTTATAGATTTTTATTAGCAGCAATATTCTATGCAACTTCCTTTTACCTTCTGTGCTTTGATTTTATCAATAAATATCTGAATTATTATATATATAAACGCAATATCAATGTATTATAGCTTGGCCAAAGTCCGATGACTCAGCCGGCTGCACATGCTGGCAGAGAAGGTCCATTGTTATTGCTATTGCATGTACGACTAGTCACTAATTATGATGATAGCTTAGTTGATGGTAGTTGGTTTCTTTTCTTAAATTATCCACTCTCTTGGAAGCAGATGCACATATTATACTTTGATATTAAAAAAAAAACATGGGATATTCACTATATGTGTTAGCAGACATGAATCACTAGGGATAGCCATGCTTATTTTATTATAATTTTTGTTTTTGTTTTTAGTTTTATTTTAGGCAATTTGATTCTACTTTAAGGTCAATTGCTATTAATATTTAAAAAAGTTATACGTTATAATTCATGTCAAGTTTATATTAATTGAACATTACATCACATTGATTCAAGCGTGCAGATCGAATATAACTTTTATTGAACAATCAGAGAAATAAAATAAATCAGATTGCTTGTGTTCCTAGCTAGAACAATTATTTCGTGTGGTGACATTGATCCTTGAAGCCCAAGAATGGCGTAAGAGTTTAAGCCTTAACAAAGGGATTTATCTGATAACCAACCGTGCAACTCCCACCAAAAAACCTTGCCAATTCTTTTCCATAAGCAAGTCGTAGAAGTTCAACGATTGCACCGTCAAGACACTTCTTACAATCAGCACTAGAAAGATCTCTGGTGCAGGTAGCTATCCCATAAACCTTCGTAGATCCTTCAGGGACGTCCATCTCTCCGGCCGCGAACAGTTTCGTTGAGTTATAAGAAGCCTTGGTCGCGAGTTGGCTCAACAGCTCGACAGTCTTCTGGTTAAACACCACCGGGTTGCTCACGTTGTTCTCATTCCACATGTAGAACGTGGTGTTGTCATCAATCTGGCCAAAGAAGTCGGTGTCGGAATACTTCAAAAGACAGTTATCGTACGCTATGAATCCACCTCTGCTATTTGGACAGCTCTTGCGGATCTCCCTCGCTGCAATAACAGCGCAGGTCCTGCAATCTGAGGATGAGACATCTCCTCTGCAGAGAAGGAGCCCGTATGGTCGGTCTAGGTTGTTCTGACCTAAGGAACCAAGAGCAAAGCCTTCGACCGGAGCAAGCTGATTCATAGAACCCAGGAGGACACTCAAGCTTGTGTTGTAAGAGCTAGTGGCGGTTGCGTTCATGTTGTTGGGACCGTAAACGCACCTTACGAAGCTATTTTCGATTCCAAGAACATTCTGGAGAAGTAGAGCGAAAGCTAGCAAATAGAGAGAGGAGGTGAGTCTTGAGGAAGACATTGTTCCAATCACTTAATTTTCGTACGAGCTTGTTAGGCAGATTATTATTGTTGGCTAGCTAGGTTTGATGAGGTTTGGGATGATATGATGCTACCATGCATGTATTTATAAGGTGATGATTAAGAAAATGTCAAGTAACCATGGTATTAATTATTGTATATGGCAGATGTACAAAGCTGAATTGTAAAACGCCTATTAAATAAATAAAAAAGAAGAAAGATCGTGTGAATATCATGCACTTGACTTTATCGTTGAGTTTGTCACTATGATATAGTTATTTTGACGTGACCCGATCAGCTTGATAGATTAGAAAACAACTTGGATGATAATTAAAAAATAAAGTTAAGTATAACGGGCAGGTGCCACCTGGACTCATATGGTCTGATGTTCAGATCTAACTGAACCTTCACTTTTATCCTATATTTTAAAAAATAATGGAGTAAATTATAACATCTTATTAACAATGAATTATTATTAAACATATTTTTTATTTTTCCAAAAAATAATACTCATTATAAATTAAAGTAAAAATAGCAAAAAACTTTTTTGTATTTTATTTATTACCACCAAGGAAATTTACTCTCTATCTCTCTGTTATGTTTATTTCTTACCTCTTCTGTTATGAAATTAATATCTAACATGTTTTTATATTTTCTTGTGTAATCTGTCATGATTTTTTTCTATTATTTTCTTGCGTAATTTAAGATATAATTTTATTAAATAAAATAGTATTTCTTATTAAATACTTTTCAATTTTGTTTTTGTTTTCAAATATTTTTAACATCAGCAGGTGTTTCTTGTGCAATATGTCATGATTTTTTTCCTTTCATTTTTTATTTTATTTTTATTGTGTATATATATTTTAATTATTATGAAACAACCATAGCTCAAGAATTTTGCAAATTAACTTAGTTTGACATGAGTTAATCTAAAATATTACCGTTTTAATATTAAAAATATTAATAAAACAACTTCGTCTACAACTTTCTAGATTAAACATGGTTAAATATATCAATCAAGTTGCGTTTGTATTCACCTAGTCCATCAAGTTACATGAAATCATAAATCATCTATATATTAGGTGGTTTACTGGTTTACTCTTCCTATGATCTCAGGTTTGAGTAATGTGATTGTTAATATGATAACAACTATAATCTTACATTGTCATTAACTTCAAGATCCATGAAATCAATCAAGGTGCATACAAGCTGACCTAGACACCCATAATAATAATAAAAAAGAGTTACATGAAATCATGTTTAACTTGAATTTACATTTATAATAGAAATCATTGGCATTATTCATGGTGATAATTCTCAAGATCTTCAACTAGGATTCTGGTGTTTGCAGTTTGTGTTTCTCGATGAAAATTGTGGTAGAAGCATGTCTCCCTTCCACGGTATGAGTTGCAACAACATGATCCTCTGGCCTCTAAATCATTGATTATAAAATGGTTTAAGAGATTTATTTTTTTTGAGGGTTTGATTATTGTTTTATCTAGAATTCTTGTGATATACCACTATAAACATATGATTTCTGCATTTTTTTTCCCTTTAACCTTTTCTTTTGTTCACAGGTTTACTGCTCACTCAAACACAATCCCACCTAATATGCATTGAAATTCAACATCATTGGACAACAGGGAAGTTACAGAAGATGCTTCTAAGAACTTAAGAGTACAAGATATATTATAGAAATCCAGCAAAGGTCGCAAGGCACCGAGTTAGGGCTTGGTCAAATTAAATGCAATGACAAACTCTACGGGCTAGAAATTCAGTGAAATATTAAAAATCGATTAGAATGCTAAGAAAAATGCGAAAGATAAATTAAGTCAAGTATTCTGTGCTATATACAATATTAATATTATGGTTAATTGACATTTTCTTAATCACCTTCCCCAAGATATTACGACGTCGTCCCTCAACTCATGATCCCCCATTATATAATTAATTGTTGAACGCTTCTTGTCATCTTGAGCAGTTGGCAAATCCAAGATTTGACAAGGTCGGCCCTCTCTTAAGATTACCAGTACTATAAATACATGCATGGTATCATCATATCGTCCCTAACCTCATCAAACCTAGCTAGCCAGCAATAATCATCTGCCTCATACGCAAATTAATTAGTACTTGGAACAATGTCTTCCTCAAGACTCACCTCCTCTCTCTATTTGCTAGCTTTTGCTCTCCTTCTCCAGAATGTTCTTGGAACCGGCCCTCTCTTCAGCAGGTGTTCCAGCACCACGAACTCAACAGCCACTAGCTCTTACAAGACAAGCTTGAATGTCCTCGTGGGTTCTATCAATCATCTTGCTCCAGTCGAAGGCTTTGCTCTTGGTTCCTTAGGTCAGAGCAGCCAAGACCGACCATACGGGCTCGTTCTCTGCAGAGGAGATGTCTCACCCTCAGATTGCAGGACCTGCGCTGTTATTGCAGCTAGGGAGATCCACAAGAGCTGCCCAAATAGCAAACGCGCAATCATAGCGTACGATAACTGTCTTCTGAAGTATTCTGACACCGACTTCTTTGGCCAGATTGATGACGAGAACAAGTTCTACATGTGGAATGTGAATAACGTGAGCAACCCAGTGCTGTTTACCGAGAAGACTACCGAGCTGTTGAGCCAACTAGCGACCAAGGCTTCTTATAACTCAGCAAAATTGTATGCGGCTGGAGAGATGGACCTCCCTGAAGGATCCATGAAACTTTATGGAATGACTCACTGCACGAGGGATCTTTCTAGTGCTGATTGTAAGAAGTGTCTTGACGGTGCAATCACAGACCTTCCACGATTTGCTTATGGAAAGGCAGGGGCTAGGGTTGTTGGTGGGAGTTGCATGGCTATTTATGAGATATATCCCTTTGTTAAGGCTTAAACTCTTACGCCATTATAGGGCTTTAAGGATCAATGTCACCACACGAAATAATTGCTCTAGGAATCTGATTTATTTTATTTCTTTGATTGTTCAATAAAAACTTTATTTGATGAATATAACGCTCGAATCATTATGGCCTATGGGAGCTAGATAAACAATTTGATGCAATGTTCATTTAATATAAACTTGACGTGAATTATAACTTATAAGTTTTAAATAATTCAAATGAAAAATTATTTTAAAAAAATATATATTTCGACATCTTGTTTGAACCAATGATCAGTCAAATTAATTAAATATATAAAAGTATAAGGTGGTTGTCTTCTTAAGAAAGCACGAGGAATCCAAAAACATAAAGAAAAGTCAAAACACACAATCTAAAATAACATAAAAAAATACAAAAAAATATTCACTAAACAAATCACATCTTACTTTCTCATGTCTTGTACAACTTGCAAACCATAAACAAGGATTTTATTTGAAGCAGGCTTCTCACATAGCGTTTCTTCTATATTATTCTATTTGCACGTCTCTCCTGTCTTGTATGCATCCACATTTATTTGGCATTTCATAGGAGATACAGTGCATATATAACGCTGCTTTACACTTTTACTGCCTAGCTCCGACCTTTATTACCAGTTCTTTGTAAATCGGTAAATTTCGTATAGAGAATAATAAAAATTATATTTTAGAATTTTATTTAATAATTTAATTTTTTATATGAAATGAATCCTTGACATGGTCAGAGCTTTGTTGACCCAGTGGTCATAAATTCGAATCTCACCACTCCCATTTCATTTGATAAGAAAATCAAGCACAAGGTAATGTGGTTCTGTGCGAGTTTCAAGTCCAAAAAACTTTTACTTAAAATGGTATATTAAAAAATAATATAAATCATATTCTAAAATTTTACCTACCAATTTAAATTTTTAAATAAAAAAGTATGCAACATCACAACTCCCACCCACAACCCTCCCCCCTCGTTTGCCGTCACAAGAGCTTGGAAGCCCACTTAGTGCATTGAGCCAACCCATACAGTTTCTTAGACGCACCAAGTTCTAGCTCCCCTGTGGAATAGAATTTGGTGTCAATAAAGCCTTGACTTTAAAGTTAAAAAATGTGGGATTGATGATGGCTATTATAACCAGTGTAGTTTGCCTGGCTAAAACATAAATGATAGAGGGGATCGTCACAAAATGCGACCAGGTTCTTTCTTCCAATCTTCACTTCCTCTCCTATCATTTTCATTCAACAAAAAATAAATTAAGAAATCAGATGTGTTGATGCATCAGAATTCAAAGGAGGAGACTGCAATGGAAATGATTCTAGCATCTGCCCTCCTAAATTCTCACATTTCCCTTTACGTGTCTTGCTTCTGTAAAGAAAGTTAGGCTCCAGTCTAGATTAAAAGCATTCAAAACTCTTATGCAGCACTTGTTCCGGCCTCGTGAAGCAGCATAGATATGCAATTTGTTGGAAAATATCACTAAAAGAAGATAGGATTGGAGGGATTGCTACTCACACAATTTTGGTGGAATACAATACATTATAACAATGGTACTCTCACATCTTTTCATTATGAAATTCATACAATATATATATAGACATTATAAAATGTTTTTTACAATCTTCAAAGTACTTAATTAACATCTCGACTGTTCAATACTTACTTTAGATTCATAATACTACTAGATTCATAGTATTTCTAGATTCATGGTATTTCTAATTTATATAGAAATTCATTGTACTAACTTCAATATACTTAATCTTTATAAATAAGTTTAATAACTAACAATTTCAGCCTCTTGAAGCTATGCAGCAGCAGCAGCATCCTTGTTTATTTCACCCTATCTCAAATGCCACCGTCTAGTTTCAATTTCTTACACGGGAACTAGCATGAATTGTTGTTGAGAAACAGAGTATTGGATCTGCGGAACGAGAAGGCCAGAAGTTTAAGACCCGTGGAGGGACCATCAGAGACATCTAAATCTTCATTGGCAAGTGGTTTTTCTTTTACTTGCAGGTGACAAACAAGTGGGTTCAAAAGGGAAAGTGAATTTATTAAGTTTATGTATGTCCTGTTAAGAAATTATCTCACCTAAAAGCTTAAGTTTTTAGATGAGATAGTTCTTTAATATGGTATCAGAACCTTGTTAACTCAACGATCACAAGTTCGAATCTCACCACCCTCTTTCTATTTGATACAAATCAAGCACAAGGTAGTGTGAGTCTGTGCAAGTTTCAAGCTTAAAAGGCTTTCACTTACAAGAGTATGTTAGAAAATGATATAAATCATATTTTATGGCCTCACCTAACAACTTAAACTTTTAGATTAGATGGTTCTTTAACATGTCACAAGCGACAAGAAAAAAAAAATATTATTGCTTGAAAAGAGAAAACAAAACTTTCTCAATTATTCTCCACAAAGTTGAATTTACCCAAATCAGTACCAACAAACAAAAACCAATATTTGGTTAAGTATGGTGCTGCGGGGATACATAAATTTCACTTCAGATTCCAACAACGAAACATACTTATCAAGAACTGAATTAACAGCTTCAAATTCAGTAACTTGTTTCTCTATCTCCTCAATTTGATGCACATACTCCTCAAAATTACCACTCTTCCCCTTCAATTGATCCACGTATACCCTTAATTAGCCCAGATGCCACATCACCGAACCCTTTGTAAACCTCACTCACTCTTACATTCATCTTCTCCAGTAGCTCCAACTGATTGTTTGTCCCCTAAAAAACCCAAATGGGACGTAAATTAATTGGAATTAAACAACATGGGAAAATGGGTTGTCATTGCTATAAAATGTTTCTAGATATTCCAAAAATTGTTTCCAGAAATATATTCCTTGCATCGGCATGCTTAATTATTGGAAAATCTAGAAACATTTTACTGGGCCAACTCCTACACTTTCTCTCGGACGGTTGTGGGCTAGAAATTCAGTGAAATATTAAAAAACAATTAGTATTCTAAGAAAAATGTGAAAGATAAAGTCAATAGATGGAGTGCATGATATTCACCCGACCTTTCTTCTTTTTATTTATTTAATAGGCTTTTACAATTCAGCTTTGTGTGCTATATACAATAATTAACAATATGGTTAATTGACATTTTCTTAATTAATCACCTTCCCGAAGATATTACGACGTCGTCCCTCGACTCATGATCCCCCATTATATAATTAATTGCTGAACGCTTCTTGTCATCTTAGCAGTTTGCAAATCCAAGATTTGACAAGGTTGGCCCTCTCTTAATTCTATTGGATTTGGTTTCCCTCCTACAAAGAGAATGACCCAAAATCTTATGTGGATCTAGCCCACATAAAAGGATCCACTTAAAAAAATAGGGTTTCATGTCTCCACCCCTTTTGTGGCTGCTGGAAAGTGAAAGAAAAGGAGAGACAAGAAAACAAGTGAGCTGCCAAAATAGAGAGCAAAGAGAGTTCTCGGATTTTTCTGCCCAGTTTTGATCAACTGGTCCGATGGACATGTTTTTGTGGTTTGATTGAGCTGAAACTTTACAGGGATGTTCAGAACATGTGAATCTTCATTGTGAACGGTGGAGATTGGATTTGGAGCTCTTTTCATATGGTTTTCAGCCCGTGAACAGTGCCTCTATTTTTGGTGAGAAATTCCTTGAATTCTTGTATTAGTTAATTTGTGCCAAGAAATTGTATTTCTTGAAGATAGTTTCAGTTTGCATGCTTTTAGTTGAGACTAGAGAAGACTTGTGTATTCCTATTACTATTGATAGTGGAAGTGTTTGAGTGGATTACGGTCCCGTGGTTTTTTCTTCTCATATTGGGAAGGTTTTCCACGTAAAAATTTACGTGTTGTCCTTGTAGTGTTTGGATATATATTTTCCACATATATATTGCTCTATTTAGGAGTTTCCTATAGATTCACACAAAGAGAGAGTGTTGAGTATTGTTATTTCTCTCAACAAGTGGTATCAGAGCTTGGTGCAATCGAGCACCCTAAATATTTTGTGTTGAATAATGGAGGCTAATCTAAGTAGAATGGTGTCTTTGAATGATTCAAATTATCATATATGGAAAGGTAAAATGGAAGACCTGCTTTATGTGAAACAATTTCATTTACCTGTGTTTGCATCTGAGAAGCCAGAAAATAAATCTGATGAAGAATGGACTTTGATGCATAGACAAGTATGTGATTATCTTAGACAATGGGTAGATGATAATGTTTTGAATGATATTGAGGGTGAGACACATGCACGCACACTATGGAAAAAACTTGAGGAGTTGTATGCTCGTAAGACCGGACATAATAAAATGCTTTTGATGAAGCAATTGATGTATTTGAGATACCAAGATGGAACTCCCTTAACGGATCACTTGAACACTTTCCAAGGAATCATTAATCAGCTTGCTGGGATGGGTATCAAGTTTGATGATGAGGTTCAAGGGTTGTGTTTACTTGGTACATTATCGGACTCTTGGGAGACATTTAGAATGTCACTATTTAACTCAACCCCAAATGGTGAAATCAATATGGATCTGGCTAAAAGTAGTATATTGAATGAAGAGATGAGAAGAAAATCACAGGGATTCTCTTTAGAGTCAGAGGTGTTGGTTATAGAAAGAAGGGGGAGGAGTAAGAGCAGAGGTCCGAAAAATAGAGATAACAGCAGAAACAAGTCCAACAGGTTTGCCAAAGTTGAGTGTCATCATTGTGGCATGAAAGGGCACATCAAGAGATATTGCAGACAGTTGAAGAGAGAGAACAAAGAGAAAGGGAAGGAGATACAAAATGACGATAGCAAGAATGATAATCGAGTTGCAACCACTACTTCCGGAGATTTCTTCACTGTTTATGATGATGATGTCATTAATTTTGCATGTCATGAGACCAGTTGGGTGATTGACAATGGTGCTTCAACTCATGTTACATCCTGACAAGATTTCTTCACTTCCTATACAGCCGATGATTTTGGGATAGTGAAGATAGACAATGATGACTTGGCCAAAAAAATTAAATAAACACGGCTACCAGTAGTGATTTATGTCTATGTTAACAACGTTAACACATAAAGTGAATATCCCATTTTGTTTTTTAATATCCAAGTATAATATGTGCATGTGCTTCCAAGAGAGAGTGGATAATTTAAGAAAAGAAACCACCTACCATCAACTAAACTATCATCATCATAATTAGTGACTAGTCGTCCATGCAATAGCAATAACATTGGACCAGCAAGTTCAGCCAGCTGAGTTATTGGACTTTGGCCAAGCTAGAATACATTGGCAAACTTATATATTTGTCCCCATTATCCTATGCCAAGTGGGTTTGAGCTAGCTTTTATAATACCAGGGGAGATGAAAACGGATCCAGTTGATTTCCACTACGCTTGTCGCTTAGTCAATCTTCTAGATACAGGTTGAAACTTTCCATGTGTTTTGATAGATAGATAGATAGATAATCGAGATATTTAGTGATAAAATCAAAGCGCAGAAGGAAGTTCCATAGAAAATTGCTGCTAATAAAAATCTATAAACAAGAACTCATAACCTATTAGACGATTCTGAAGATCAGCTTGTTTGTTTCTTGCGATCCATAAAATCTTATATCAGAGCATTGTGAAAGCTCTTTGTTGGAAGTGTTTTTTACCATTTTCTTATCAGTTATGTTATACGAAAGCTCTGTTAAAGTGCTGCAAGACTTCGCAGTATAGATCCCTTCTGTGTCATCTCCCCCCGTTTTCTTACCAGTTCGGCTGGACTCAGTGTAGCCACTGCTAACAATTGATCAAGTCTCTGTAATTGTTACTCTTCTGATGTCCGCAGCCTTTGTCAAATTTGGCATTCAGAATAGTCTCGAGAAAAGTACGAGATTTTGGCTCTAACATTAATCAACTTACCAGGCATTCCCAAACCATTTCCATCTTTTTAGAGTTTGTCTTTAACATAATCACAGACCCACTTTTAATTTGTGTGCTGTCAAGGATGTGACAGGCAGAAAGAATGGTCCACTGGATTTCTTGCAACCTCCACCGTACTTGTAAATGAGACGCAGTGTTTGAAGTTTGGAATGATCCCTGAGTTTAGATAGAAAACCCTCCACTTCTTGATAATTAGTTCATGAGTGGTGGAAATGCTTTTCGAAAATCACTGCGGGCGGAGGAACTCACACAAAACTCGAACACTCACTCACTACAGTAATCAGTTAACACATCATATTTCCTTGTCAAATATTAAGGAAACGAAGACCACTGATGTATATGATCAAGCATCAATTCATTCCAGCTCGTGCTTGTCTTGTTTAAGTTTGTAAAAAATGAAGGCAAATTTCTGATCAGTCAATGGTATTAATCGATGGATAAAACGCATCACGAAGATCTTACAACCACACAAAACTTTATTCATAAATACATGAAAGTGACGAAAACATGAAGTTATAATCTGCTTACGCCCTCAGCATTCGACAAGCAGTTAAGCATTGACAAAAGGGTATATTTCATATATGAAATTGCAGCTCCCACTAACAACCCTGCCACCTTGTTTCCCATCACAGCAGCTTGGAAGCTCACCAATTATACCATCAAGGCATTTCTTACAAACATCACTCGAAAGATCCTGAGTGCACTGGACCAGACCGTAAAGCTTGGTTGAGTTTCCTAGTTCCAGCTCTCCAGTTGCAAACAACTTGGGGGTTGCTCGAGCTTCATTGGCGAGCTGGCTCAGAAGCTCTTTGGTCTTTTCATTGAACGGAGCTGGCTCGCTCACAACGTGCACGTTCCACATGTAGAACTTGTTTATATTATCAATTTGTCCGAAGAATCCAATCCATTGTTTGAGTACTTCAAAAGGCAGTTATCATACCAAATGATAGCTGCTTTGTTGTACGGACAGCGCTTTCGAATCTCACTGCTTGCCTCAACAACACAGGTCTTGCAATCGGAGGTTGAGACATCACCTCTGCAAAGAGCAAGCCCATATGTTTGGTCCGGGTAATGGCCTCTTGAACCCTTTCCAAAACCTGTAGGAGGGGATTGATAGTAGAGGTAACTAGTGAGCTTGTTTAGGTTGGATTCATAAGGGCTATTTGCAGTGAAGATGTCAGGAGTTGAGCAGAAATGGAAATTTGGGCCAGCTCCAAAAACAGCGTGGAGAAGGAGCGAAAAGGTTATTAGACATAGAGAGGAGGCAAAGTTGGAGAAAGACATTGTTGCGGGGACAGACCGAGGGGTTTAAACTTAGGATAATACTGCAATATATAATACAAAAGCAGCGTTGACTTCGGTGGGTCACGGGTTGACGTATTCATCTTGAAATAATAATATTAGTTACTTTAAAGAACAATTTACATTCTAATTGATCAGCAGTAACCTGACAGAATTGTTCATGAAGAAACGTGAAAAAAAAACATATTATACTGTATGCCATCACAAATGCTCTCCAAATTAAGAATCTGAAGGGTGTATGTGACCCTTGTTAGAGAATAATATAAATTATATTATGGGACCTCACTTACAAGCTTAAATTTTTAGGTAAGATGATTCCTTAACATGGTATCAGAGCCTTGTTGACCTAGCGGTCACGAGTTCGAATCTCACCACCCTCATTCTATTTGATAAAAATCAAGCACAAGGTGATGTGGGTCTGTGTAAGTTTCAAGCCCAAAGGACTTTCACTTGAGGGGATGTGTTAGTGAATAATATAAATCATATTATGAGACCTCACTTACAAGCTTAAGCTTTTAGGTGAGATGGTTCCATCTCATCTAAAATCTTAATATGATAGGTGAAGTTCCAGAATATGATTTATATTATTCTCTATCACACTTTCTTAAATAAAAGTTATATGGGCTTGAAACTTGCATAAACTCACATTAACTTAGGATTAATTTTTATCAACTAGAATAGAAATTATAAGATTTAAATCCATTACCACTAAATCAACAGGATTCTGATAATTCAATGTGAAGTTCAAGGACCAAATCAGGAAACAAGATCTCAACTAGATTTCAGATTGAAGCTCACACAAAATTTGAAAAACTAACTTCAAGATAGCCAATACAAACTGGTACTTGAATGACCTTCAATGCTTTATTCTTTTCGTTCAAATCATTGTTCCATTCTTTTAGCTTTTGTAATTCAATTTCCAACAGGATCAAAATCCAGATAGCAGTTTAATTTGTCTCTCCGAATAGCTTTCCGATATTCAGTGAAAGAACTGTATTCCAGAAACCTTGAAATTACAAGACATCCAACGTAAAACACAAAGGATAGTGAATACAAATGAGAGGATATGAGATCACACTATCTTGTGTTTAATTTTTTATCAAATAGAATAGGGGTGATAAGATTCAAACACATGACCACTAGGTCAACAAAACTCTGATATCATATCAAGGAACCATCTCAGTTAAAAGCTTAAGTTTTTTAAGTGAGACCCCAAGATATTATTTATGTTATTTTTTAACACATTTGACCTCCAAAAGCACTACTAACCACAAAACTGCAGATAACTCATATGTAAGGATTTCAGATATCGAATAACTTAGTGCCCGTTTGGCATTGCGATCCTACCGGCTTTTGGCCGAAATTTAAAAAAAAATTATTTTTATTTTCATTTTAAAAGAATATGTTTTTGTGTGTTTTAGATCATTTTGATGTGCTGATTTCAAAAATAATTTAAAAAAAAATAAAAAAAACATCATTTTAATGTATTTCGGTACGATAAGTACTTTAAAAAGCTACCACAACCACACTCTCAAACAAGCCCTTAATAAGAATCAATTTTTATTTGATATATACCTACTTCAAAAAATGGGGGAAGAACATCCAAGTAAATAAATAGAATACAAAACATAAAACATAAAAGAGGAAGTTGGAGTTTCCTACGAATAACTTCAGTATATATATAGACAACCAAAAAAATATATATTATATCCTTGATAAAGTTTCTTAACATATCTCCTCAAACTCATGATACAATAGCTACAAGTATCGAGAGTTTGCCAAATAAAAAATAAAAGCAGGAAATAGAATGTGAATTGGTAAAGAAATATACAATCTACAAAAAAAAAAAAAAAAAAAAAAAAAACAAGGCAAAATATGGTGTCATGCTTGAAATGATAACGAGTAAAATGACACCAATCTCAATGTGCTTAGTTAGTTCATGGAAAAAAAATTATGAGCAATTTTAATAGAACTTGTGTTGTGGCAATATATAAGAGTGGGATAAGAAAAAAAACTCTCATATCTGCAAATAACCAACATAACAAACAATCACTTTGGTATTGAATGTCATAACACAATACTCTGTTTCAATTGAAGATTAAAAAACAATATATTATTTCATACTCTTTCAAGAAATAAATAAAAAATCTCAAAAAGTACAAAAACCAATAAAAGACTTACAATATGTGAAATCACTGTCATGATTAGCATCAGTGTATGCATACAGCTTCAAGAAAGAGGTGTATGGAAGAAAGAAACTTTGAAATATTGTATCCTAAAGATATCGCAAAATACAAAGAGCAATTGTCCAATGATGGAAGTAAGAGAAGAAACAAATTGACTAACAACATGAACAACATATGCAATGTCTGAATGAGTAATAGTGAGATATACAAAGCTCCTAACAATTATAAGATGTATAATAAGATATGAAAAAAGTAAATCATCGAAAGAAAAATATCAAGTGCTAACATCAATAAGAGTATTTATAGTTTTATTATCAATAAGTTTATCCCACTTAAGAATAATTGCAATATATTTTGACTAGGAAAAAAGATAATCTATTGGTGAATAGGTGACCTCAATACCATAAAGAGCTCAAATCCTTGATTTTAAACTATATAACTTAGTCTTCAAAACTGAAATGTCATCACCAATAATAATCATGTTATCAAAATATAAAGACAAAATGATACGATCTGCATTAGTGCTCTTAATAAAAAGAGCAAAATCATGACTACTAAAAACAAATACAAGGGAAGAGATCATAATAGAAAATTTTCAAACCAGGCACGAGGTGCTTGTTTGAGACCATATAATGCTTTCTTGAGCTTGCAAACACCCAGAATCATGTGAAACAGAAGGAAAGGGAGCCATATAAATTTATTCTTAAATATCATCATTCAAGAAGATATTTTTAACATCAAGTTGAGAGATATGTCACTAATGAATAGAAGCTACTGCAATAAGAGTATGAATAATAATTATTTTTGCAACTGGAGCAAATGTCTCTTTATATTCTACATCATATTGTTGAGGTATTTTTTTGTAACCAACCCATATTAGTATCGCTAAATAGATCCATCAAAATTAGTCTTGATCTTATATACATAATGATAACCAACAACACTCTTATTAAGAGGTAGAGAAACCATATCTCAAGTATTTATTTTATACAAAGTAAAAAGTTATTTATTCATAGCTTGCTATCAAAGAGGATTAAGAATTGCCTCTCTATAGGAAGAAAGTTCAATGAACAGAAGCTAAAAAGACAGTAAATGATGAAGAATAAGAAAATTTTGATAATTTTATGGACTTAAAAATACATAAGGATTGATGTAAAAGTGAATCCATAATCTCAAAGGAAGTTAGAGGGACCATAAAAAAATAGAGCTTTAGGGGTGTCGGAAAGTAAAGTGTCAACACCTACAAAATGATTAGTATGAATTGTAGAACATGAGGAAAGGTATTTGAGGTATTAGGAACTTAAGATGATAAAAAATTAGAATCCTTAAAAATGATCTATACGAATAAGATCAAATTTAGTCAAGTTATGAGTAGGGGGTGGAATAGAAAAGAAAGGCATATGCTCGAGAAAAATTACATGATGAGAAACATAATGTTTCTCAAAACAACGATAGTTTTTTTTACCTTCATCATAAACAAAATACACAAATAGAATATTAAGAAAGCAATTTGTTGTGTTTTATATAAGGACAAAGAGCAAAAAAGTACAACAAAAAACTTTAAAGAAAGAGTAATCGATCATTGATGCTCTTATGATCAATATAGATAACATATATCTTTATATTAATTCTATAAAAGTCAATTGATTATAAAGATTTGTCATGATAGAATAAAATTCCTTAATACTGATATTTTGTTGGTGAAGAGCTTATATGTCATTCTCCAATTAATACTGCTTTGCAAAATTTGATTGAGTAAATTACTTTTGTATCCCAAACTTTTTTTACAATCATTTTCAACTATGTACCTGTAGAATGCTCAACATAATTGTTAATTCAAACAATAATATTTCCATTGTTTGATTCCCAAACACCCATCAAAGCAACAGAACCTTCATCAATGTTCTCAAGTTTCATAGGAGTTCCAATAACACACCCTTACATCTTTTTACTCTTAAAAAAAATTCTTATCACATAACTTCAATACGAACAATTATTTTCATCCAACCTCACTCTCACAAACTGAAACGGGTCATCTTTTTTAGTAGTCATAATGAACAATCAAAGAAAAAACTAGCACACAGAAAAAAAAACATACCAAATTGTAAAAATAAAAAATAAAACAAAATATTAGATTGAAGAAACTGAATAAACTATACAAAATACCAGATTTTACCTTTAAAAAAAATTCTCATTGCATAACTTCAATACATATTATACGATCACTCTAAGTTAGATCCGTAAAAGTTGTACCTGAGATTAAGTTATGCTCTGATACCTTGTTAAACAATTAAAAGAAATGAAAAGAAATACAAATATAAAAAACAAGGTTAGGTTTTCACAATAAATAACTTCAATAATTAATTAACTTAATAAAAAACTATATATACAAACTAAAATAGAAAAATTAAAAAAAAAAACTATTCTACCTTTACCAATAATTAAACAAAATAACTCTATATTCTTTAACAATATCCAGCCGAGCAGTCAATTTCCTCACTATAAGACGAAGCATACACGTTGTGAATCCAAGATCGAGAAGAGAAACATAACGATGACTTCTTTCCTATACTGATTAAAATCATGGTTGTCAATACCGCTTCAGTTAGCGCTTTGTTTTTTTCTTTTAGTACGGAATGTTTCGGTTTCAGAGCGTTTCGGCGCATCATTTTGGGGTTGTACTGTTCATATATAATTAATTAATTATATATATGAAAAAAAAAATTAATTTAACAAATAAAATTAAAATTCAAGATAAATTAACAATACAAACACAAAGTTAAACAAACATAATCTTAAAATTAGAAATATTTCAAAAATTCCAAAATATTGTAAAAGTAAAATGTTCTAAAATAAAACAAATATAAATCAATTATATTTGTTTATAATTTCTTAAGTAAAATGTTGTAAAATACTCTAAAATAAAAGAAATATAATAGGTTTGATTGAATTATAGATTTGATTAAAAATAATAATTAGAAAACAGATTTATAATAAAAGAAATATAAATCATTTTTTTTAATTTTTTGTCATGGCTGAAACGGCACATCCGGCGCATTTTAACCAATATTTGGCTGAAATATATGGTACAGAACGAAATTTAAACCGAGATAAAAACGATATCATTTTGTTTTTTTTCTATTTGTACGAAACGTTTCAGCTGAAACAAAACGAGATTAATAACCTTAATTAAAAATGTAATGCTGCCACTAGAACAACAGTCAAATTAATTCATTTGTGAAGATCATGAGAGAATTAGTGGGAAAAAACAAAAAAAAATCAATTTTCTTAAGACCCAAAGGGAAGATCATCAGAGAATCAGTGGGAAAAACCAAAAAAATTCAAGCTTCTTAAGAGCCAAAGGACCCTAGTTCTATAAGAAACCAATAAGGTTTTCTGCTACAATCCACTGTCAACACTGCCCAGTTCACTTCATTCTTGGTTTTAAGATCTTAGAATGAGATCCAATGAAGTAAGCATTCCAGCAAACCTGGCTGCATATTATCATCATTGCCTCAAGAAATTGTTCTAGTTCGTCAGCCACTGTAAGGAACAGACTGTCATGAACAAGAAGTGAAATGCGGGGCCAGATGAAATGGCCACCATTTCTGGAACCTCACTCTCTTTTCCACTAGACTTCAAAAAAATCAAGCACATTACCCCATGAAATGGCCCTTTACGTACGTCTATGTGCTGTGATTGTCTGTACGACGATATGAGAAGCTGTCAGCTCATGTTGACAAGGTTACAGATAGATAGCACCATGAATAATTCTCTGAGAAATCATTGTTTTTCCTGTTCTTCTAATCTCTTGCAGTGTCCCGGAGCTTGAAACTGATCAGCTCGAGAAAATAATCTGCATGAATGATACTGCTCTGTATTTTCTCTCGTGCCTACCTCTTCAAGCCGTGACGCCTCCATTCCATGACCTAAACAAGTTGCAAGGTCTGTAAATTTGCCACTCCTAATATCCCACCATGTCAGTGAAGCACATGTCTGTCTGATCTCACATGGAATGGCTAAAACTTTAAGCCAGAAAGAACCCATGAGAGAAGATAGAAAAAAAAGGTGAGAAAATCTGTAGACTGCGATCATCGATGTCTTTTTCTTGCGGCTTTTTACATTTCAGATTCCTGGTCATCCCTTCTAACACCAGTCATCCAATTCTATCCTGAGAAAAATATCATCCAAAAAATCAACATAAATTGTTTAAAAAATAATATAAATCATATTTTAGAACTTTACTTAACAGGTTTTAGATGAGATAGTTCTTTAATATAGTATTAGAACCTTGTTAACCCAACGATCATGAATTCAAATCTCATCACCCCTATTTTACTTGATAAAATTTAAACAAAAGATAATATAAGTTTATAAAAATTTCAAATCAAAAAACTTTTACAATATTTTAAATAATAATATAAATTATATTACTAAATATCAACTAACAGTTAATAACAACTTAAGATGAAATGGTTACCACCTGTTGTGGCAGTCCTCTTTTTTCTCTTAACTAGTGAAGACAGACTATATCAGAATCTAAACCTTTCACAACTTTTAAGAAAGTAATTTGACTCATTTTGCTTATCAGAATAATTATCGAATAAATTTATAATTATATTCTTAATAGCCATCACCTTTTTTATATAAACTCAATACTACATTTAGTTTTCTGTTAAAAAATAAATAAATAAATAAAATTGGCTTAATGCATTAAAAATTGCTGGGAATAAAACAATATTAAGAAATTAGCAATGAGAATAATTATCAATGGAAAAAAAAAAAGCAAATCAAAAACATCTTTTTTATATCAGAAAAATTCAGGGACTGTTCTGTAAATTCACTAATTCTCGAAATCCGAGAATACAATCCACAACCCAAAGAACCATCCCTGTACGAGCACATAAAAAAGTTTATTCACAAAATTAAAAATAAAATACAATTAAAAAAAGAAGCCATGACACAAACAGCTAAGCTAAGCATGAACAGGACCTGGAGTCACTAACACAGTACTACTCGGCGGGTTATAAGGAGGTGGCGCCCCAGTTATAGCAGGCACAGCAGGAGGGGGCGGGGACAGAAGAGGAGGAGGGGGAGGAGGTGGTGGTAGGTTAGTGCCAATGACCGGTGGAGTAGGTGGTGGTGGACTGGACTGAGAGAAGCCAGCTGTGCTAGGTGGGGTCGGCCCAGAAGGTCCACTTGTGGTGGGATCAGGAAAGGATAATTGAGGAGAGTGACAATCATCGTCGTCATCAGAGCATTTGTGTGATTTGTGAAGGCGGTGGCGTAAGAGACCAAATCCCAAGACAAAACCCAGAATTACAAGTACAGTTACGATGAAGATGAAGATCTTTGTTGCTTTCCCAATGTAACACATATTTGTTGTTGTTGTTGTAGATTTTTTAGGACAAAAGCTGAGAAGGGTCTGATAAGTTACAGATGGAGATGGGTTCTTTTTCGTCTTCTTTTCATGGTGATGGTGTTCTGTGGGAAGAAGACGGAGAGTGAGTGTCAGTGTGGTAATTAAGAGAAGGGGTCAGGATTGAATTTAAAAAAGAAGAAGAAATAGTTCGTGTCGATCACACCCTTATATATTTTTTACAGGACTTTCAAAAGTTAAATTTTGATTAAACTATATTAATATAATATTTATTAGATATCTTAATCTTCTTTAGATTTTTTTTATTAGAAGATTATATATATATATATATAGGTTTTTTAAAGTGGTTTTAAATTTAAAAAATAAGTGTAAATTAAAAATAAGTTTTTTTGAGGTGTAATAATTTTAAATATAAATGAAAAAATATCTCTAAAAACAATATATATATATATATATAAAAATAAACAAAATAGAAAAAAATAAAACAAAAGGTTAAGCGTTGTTAGGCTTAGTCAGCCCACTGGCCCATTTCATTAGGCCCGCGTGATACAGCTTTTCTTTTTGTTTTTCGTAATTGGACGTACAATGTATCGTTTGCCCTATTTTGTTAGTTACATAGCTTTTGTTTTTTATATTATTTTCCAAATGTACTTGTGTTTCAAACCTCGATTTTATATAAATTAAAATAACTTAATTTTTATTCACGAAGACATGTTATTCATTTATTTTATATATAAAAAAATCATCTTATAAATTTTTTAACCAAATACATAATTTTTTTAAATATTTTAGCCAAATACACATAATTTTTTAATACAGAGGTTGATTAGTAATTTAATAAGTGTCTTGATTAAAGAAGTGTGTTGGAGTGTAGTCGTGATTGTTTTTTTTAAATGATTGTTTTTTTAAATATTTTGTTTAAAAATGTATTAAAATAATATTTTATTTAAAATCAACATATAAAAAACAATTAAAGAAAAAATACTCTTTTTAATAAAAGTAAGTTTAATCTCAATTCGAAACACCATTACACTAATAGCTAAAAGAGCTCGGCCAAATACTGTGCACCTACACATGTGCACTATGGATTGGCCATTTTCAGCCCTTGCTTCGCGCGTGTATGTGCATCTGTTTCTGTTTTTTTTTTAACATAGGTACTTTTTATAGTTTCTATGGTGAAAATGACTAAGAAATGCTTGTGGCCGAGCGGCTCGCTGCGCGCTGGAAATTCAGCGCGCAGGGGTTCGAACCCCTCAGCCAACAATTTTGTTTTGGTTTTTTTTTTCTCTCTCTCTCTCTCTGAAATACATTTTTTTCTTTTTATTTGGGAAAGCAACTGTGACAGTCACAGTTGCTTTCCCTTTTTCTTTTTATTATTATTCTTATTATTTTTATTTTTTAAAACTACCGTGTTTTTGTTTTTTCCTTCTACAATGTTGATTTTGAAAATGTCTGTCTGAAAATGTCTATGGTGAAAATCAAAAGTTGATTTTGAAAAATTTTATAAAAAGTTTTTTAGCAATAACAATATTCAATCACATTTTGGTTGAAAAAAACTATTTTTAACGAATTTAATCAATTACAATTTTACTAATTAAATATTAAAATTAAAAAATAGAACATTTTTAAAATCAATTAATTTTCTACATAGATAAAAAAAACCCAGCGAAGCAGGCAAATCAGCTCGTAAAGACTAAAAATCAATCTTGTTGAGTCTATTTGGGAGAGTTGTTGTGGTAGTTTTTCAAAATGTTTTTCATACTGAAATATATTAAAATGATATTTTTTTTATTTTTTAAAAATTATTTTTAATATGAGCATATTAAAATGATCTCAAAACACCAAAACATATTAATTTAAAATAAAAAAATTTATCAAAAACTACAAGACAACGGGTAAAACACCGTGTCAAACAGCTTCTAAAAGGGTAGTCATTGCACTTGAAGACAGGAGAGGGTATGTTGGGAGACGAGCCTGCAAGCATGTCTGCCATGCCATCCCTCACGTGATGGAGCTGGCAGCACTTATTTTACAGGGCCATAAACCAGGGTTATTGATCCCGTTCCGTTCCGGCCGGAACGGCCGGAACAACCCGTTCCACTGAAAAATCCGGAACAAAACGGCGACGTTTTTGTTCCGGTAAAAATTCCGGACTGATCCGGCCATTCCGGTCGAATTCCGGCCGGAACGCCCCAGTTTTATTCCGGGCGTTCCGTTCCGGACTAAGAGAGACACAAAGTTACTGAACTGAAGTGTGTATTTAATGGAGAAAAGTTGAGATTGAAGTTGTTTTTAGTCGATGTGGGACAAGGACTAAGGAGAGTGGAGTGGAGAGTGGAGTGGAGAGTGTTTATAAAGGAGATGTGGAGAGATTGGAGTGAATTTGTCCGATGTGGGACTCCCACATCGGACAAATTCAAGGCTCCCAGCATTCGGACAAATTCAAATTGAATTTGTCCGAATGCTGGACAAATTATATATATATATATATATATATATATATATATATATATATATATATATATAATTTTTTAAATATATATATTAAAAAAATTATAAAAAATATATATTATAAAAAAATAAAATTGTTGTGTTGATTTTATAAAAAAAAAACAATTATATATATATATATATATATATATATATATATATATATATATATATATATATATATATATATATCATGGAATCACTCTTGAAAATCAGTAATTGTTTTGTTTTTTTTTTTTTAAATTGTTTTGTAATGTATTTTTAAATTATTTTGAATTATATATGAACCTTAACTAATGAATTTTTATAGTCATAATTATGTTGTATTGTATTTAGAAATATTTTACTTACGATTTTTTATTTATATCATATTGTGTTCCGAATTTTACTTATTTTTTTTTTCAAAATCTGTTTTTTTCTTTTCTTTTTGAACATATGATTTTCAGTACTATTCTCTTTGTAATTATCTTACTATGGTATTTACTATTTTTTTGGGATGCATAATAAGAAATTCTAATACTTTTATATTAATGATGTAGAAGATGTTTGATGTATTTTTCTTTTATTTTAGAACATTTTACTTTCATAATATTTTGGAATTTTAAAGATGTTTCTAATTTTGAGATTATGTTTGTATTGTATAATTTAAAGTTCATTTATCTTGAATTTAAATTATATTTGTTAAATTAATATTTTATTTTTTTCATATATATAATTAAATAAAAATGAACAGTACAAAACCGGAACGGTACCCGGAACGGTACCGAAACCGGAACGTTCCGTTCCAAACACAAAACCGGAACGGTACCCGGGACGGGATCAATAACCCTGCCATAAACATCTGTTTTTAATTCCCTCTTGAGATCCCTTTATTTACATTGTTGCCACTCGTTGTTTAATTCTCCCGTTCTTATTCCATTTTTCCAATAATATAAAACACAACATATAATTATATGATTTACAAGTAAAAATCTAACTTGATTCTAGAAAATAAACAATTCATGTAGTTTATTTGTCACCTTGATGAGCTTCATTTTATAAATATAAATTGTTTTATTTAATTTATATGTTTATTAAATAAAAAAATTTATTAAAAAAATCATGATTAATAAATAAATGAGTGAGCACTATTTTAAAAACACTATTCCATCCAACTATTATACTCTACTTCAAGTTCAAGAAATATATATATATATATATATATATATATATATATATATATATATATATATATATATATATATATATATATATATATTAGTTTTGCTTTTACGATTTTATAATTTTACATTTACTTGTGAATTTATGATTTTATACGAAAATATTTTATTTATTATTTTACGATCTGATTTTATAATACAAAATCAAATAATAATTATATATCATGTCAAAAAAAAAATTGACAAACTTATTTTGAACAACTTATGTGACTCACTCCATTAAATTATCTTATTATAATTACCTTGTCGAGGTTTTTCTTAATAATATTGATGTCATCACAACTTCAGTGCCCCCTCAAAGATTATTATTTTTTTCTTTTTTCTTTTTTCTCTCTCCTCTCCTCTCCTATTAAATCTTATATCTTTTAAATATTACAATTTGAAAAGCTTGCATTTCACAAATCACATGTGATTCTTTAAAATATATTATTTTCTAAAATATGTTTTACATCATATCATTTTATCATCTTTTTAAGATTTGCACGCTATGCAATTCATTTGTTTGCTTTATAATAATAAAGACAGAGGACATGCCAAAATAGAGACGACAAAGAGCAGCACAGCTCCTCAACTCAGTGGTCAACGTTTGGATTTGATGATATTTTCCTCAAACATTTTACACATTTCATTCTTTTTTACCAGACAGCCTAGAAGAGACAGTGACTCGAAGCAAGTTGATGAACTATCACGAGACAAAAATAATATGACCAGAGAAAAATGGACGATCGTGATTTAACAAGGAGAAGAAAAGATTGGCCACTCATGGGATGGAATGCATGAGTGAACTACAATGTTCTTGACCTCTATCAACATGAGGACTCCATTGAAGCTCCAAAAGGGTTGCACCATGTTCACAAACTTCACACAGCAATTGCTTCAACCATTCAAAAGAAGAAGAAAGAAACTGGGTTTTTCTCATCCGAGAAGGAGCATTCCCCGATTCATTACATCCTATCATTTTTTCTATCAATCACACCTTTTTCTAGAGCATATACAACATTATCATCTTACTTCAATCACCTTGTAAAGATAATAAACAGTAGCAGACACTAATACAGTCATTATGACAAGCATAGTTTATCCAGCACCAGGAGCTTTAGGAGAGAAAATGAGGCTACATCACAGGCATCTCCTTCGGGAATTGCCATTGATATATCGAGGTGGAAAGGCACTAGCAACAAAGGTAAAAAGTGTTGCCAGAAGTAAAGCAAGGGAACCACAAGCTGTGGCATCTGAAGTTTCCACTACAGTATCAGAGGTAAGTACGGTAACTACTAGTTTGAAAATCAACCTCAATAAATATCTCATTGCAAGATTGTGATATATTGTTGTGGTTGGTGCAATTTGAATTGACGATATTTAGCATTAAAAGAGTGTCCTTTCAGCAGTACTTCAGGCCATATTCAAGAGACTGAAATGACTTTATTGCCCTTCATATCTGAAATATACTTTCTAATTCTGTTTAAGATCAAGTGGTCCTTGTTGTAGATATGATTTGAATAAAGATATTGGGAAAAATCTGTTCTTATCTATCCAAAAGACCCCACCTGTGTCCCCCAAACACACGCACTCTTTTCTTTCGTCACCTTGACATGCACTATTTTACATGCAAAGATAAGATCACAGAATAGTATTCTGCTTTATTCTTCTATAAAAGGGCATGACTGAACTAGCATGATGAACAGCATCTTCATTTCTATACTCCCATATAGATCCTAAAACCCTCCCTCACTCAAAAGGAAAATGCAGGGTGCTAGCAAGTATGATGAAAAGCTGCTACGAAACTATGTGCCGCTTTATGTAATGCTCCCAGTAAGTAGCAAAAAAGCTCTCACTCTAAAATATCAAGTATGCATACTGAGAAATATCATGAACAGCAATCTTGTATACTAATAATGTTTTTCTGTATCTTTACAGTTGGGTGTGATTACAGCTGACAATGTTTTTGAAGGTGAAGAGAAGCTCGAGAAACAGCTGAAGGATCTAAGAGCAGTTGGTATTGATGGGGTCATGGTAGATGTATGGTGGGGGATCATAGAAGCCAAGGGCCCTAAGCAGTATGACTGGAGTGCTTACAGGAGTTTGTTTAAACTTGTTAGCGAATGTGACCTAAAGATACAAGCCATAATGTCATTCCACCAATGTGGTGGGAATATCGGAGATGTTGTTGACATCCCAATTCCCCAATGGGTACGTGATATTGGAGAAACAGATCCTGATATCTTTTACACCAATAGATCAGGTAACAGAAACAAGGAGTACCTCAGCCTCGGTGTGGATCATCAGCATCTCTTTGGTGGGCGGAGCGCCATTGAGGTAAGTTTGACAAGCAATCCAATCAATCCCCTTTGTTCATCTATGTGTGCGCGCAACCCCAGATCTCATCGAATGATCATGCTAGTGTTAGTTCAAGATGATATTCAATGATTAGCTTTCATTAATGGAGTTAGGTAATGAGTGCTACAGTCTTCATAAGCACGGCTCAGTTATCCTATTAGTGAACTGAACAGTACTAATTACTAGGAATCCCCACAACCCAGACGAGCTAGAAAATTTCCCCCCCACAACATGATTAAATTCTACGTTATTATAAAATCACAGATCTAGTTTGATTTGTTTTTCATAACATTTCAAATAAGCACTTGTTTTCCTAGTTTGCAGTAAAGTTAATCACCATGCTCACAAGAAAGGCTCGATTAAAGATATGGAAGCGGATGTCAATTAAATGTTTGAATAAGAAAATGGGCTGAATACTCACCTGGGAGTGCCAATTGATGCATCCAAGGAGATTAGGGAGCCAAACACTGTTCAGTGAAGTCAGATAATTTAAGCATGCTTATGAATCATTATACCAGATGAATGCAATTTGGTCAGCCTGGGGTTTACATCTAAGCCATAGTCATAGTCAGTACATGATAAAAAATAAAAAAAAGGTTAATGGTTTATTATGATCCTTTATCTTGTTTACTTCCCAGCCACTGAAAGAAATTTGTTGATCCATCTAGATGTATAGTGACTATATGAAGAGCTTCAGGGAGAACATGGCGGATTTTCTTGAAGCTGGACAGATAATAGATATTGAAGTAGGGTGTGGAGCAGCAGGGGAGTTAAGATATCCCTCTTATCCAGAAACTCAAGGATGGGTTTTTCCCGGTATAGGGGAATTTCAGGTACCACTGATTTAAGTTACTTTTGACAATAAATTATGAAGATATATTTCATCAGTAAGCATATGTTCTTCTCTAAAACACATTACCTCATATTGAACCGCAGTGTTACGATAAATATCTCAAAGGAGAATTCAAAGAGGCTGCAAAAAATGCAGGTCACCCTGAATGGGAATTGCCAGATGATGCAGGGACATATAATGACAAACCTGACTCAACAGAGTTCTTTAAACAAAATGGGACATACCTTAGTGAAAAGGGAAAGTTCTTTTTAACCTGGTATTCCAACAAGTTGCTGATGCATGGAGATGATATCCTCGATGAAGCCAATAAAGCTTTTGTGGGATGTAAAGTCAAATTAGCAACTAAAGTATATTTCGAAACCTTGTTACTTTTCCTTACTAATGAAGGCAGAAAATAATGAAGCCACATTCTATTTTCAAAACAGGTATCTGGATTGCATTGGTGGTATAAACATCATAGTCATGCTGCGGAGCTCACTGCAGGATATTACAACCTGGAAGATAGAGATGGGTACCGACCAGCAGCAAGGATTCTATCAAGGCATCATGCTGTTATGAATTTCACATGTCTTGAGATGAGGGACTTGGAACAACCAGCAGAAGCTAAAAGTGGACCTCAGGAACTCGTTCAGCAGGCGAGATCCCTAAATCATGGTCCCTACTTGGATTGGTTAAGATGCCTTTCGTTTCTGACCTCTAAAAATATCGTTGTTAACAAGCTTGATGAATATGATGCCAATTTAAGAATAAATATGAAAACTTTGTACAGGTAGATAAAGGTGCATTTTCACATTTTCGTACTGTATTCATGATTAGTTGATAATTTGCCCACGCATGTGCAGGTCCTCAGTGGAGCATGGAGAGAGAAGATTGAAGTTGCAGGTGAGAATGCACTTTCAAGATATGATGCTGATGGTTACAATCAAATCCTTCTAAATGCCAGGCCAAATGGTGTCAAAAAGTGGGGTCCACCTGAACTGAGGATGTTTGGGGTGACATACCTTCGGTTATCTGATGAGCTATTTGAAGAAAAGAATTTCAACCTATTCAGGACATTTGTGAGGAAAATGCATGCTGATCAAGTGAGTAGTACCTACACAAATACATGGAAAAGGAAAGAAGGAAAAGTTCTTAGTAATGAAGTCTTTGAAAATCCTCATTTAATCTCAAACTTCCTATTTGTTTTCAGGATTACTGCCCAGACCCCAGCAAATATGGCCATGAACTAGGCCCACTGGAACGCTCACGCCCACAGATTTCAATTGATGATATCCTAGATGCAACGAAGCCAATAAAGCCATTCCCATGGAATAAACAAACAGACATGCCGGTTGATGGAGCTGCACAATTTGATCTGCTAGGTAGTTTGATAAACTGGATCAAATCCATATTCTTCAAGTGAAAACATGGACAAATGCAGAGATAAGAATGAGAGAAGTAATCAAATTAACATTCAATGCTGTTAAGGTTTCCTACCAGGGCTATAAGTGAGCTTTCAATGTAACTGCTGTTTGAATAAATAATACACAATATCTATATATGGCTCACATATAGAACTTTCTTTTGGTAAGTTTACTCACCAATAACTACTGCAGTAACAAATTCATCTTTAAAGCGGTGGAACCTGCACACATCCTGCATAATAAAACAATTTGTTAACACGAGAGCTTAGAAATCGGTTTATCCAGCCTTATGTCATGTCTTCTTAATTAGCACGCCTGACTCCTCTCTATAATTTGATTTATGCCAACTGAGAACCAGTAAATTTTCTTCTGTAACTCAACAAAAACTGCAGCCTTGTGGTTTTACGAGTCCCTTCTCTCTTGCATCTTCCCATCTTTTATCAGCAGTATACATGTTGGATAGGCCAAATTAGCTACCCAACTGTTTTAAATTCATATCAAAAAGATTTTGCACTGAAATATCAGCTAGTTCACATTCTGATGTAGTAGCAAGCAGTGTGTAGTGCAGCCCATTTATCACTGATGGAAGCGATTTCCATGTTCATGATAAGTGAGTGTGCCTCCTCCAGGTGCCCTTCTCATCCAAGAAGATCCACCAAGCATGAATAAGGAGCAAGTAGAGGCTTCATATTATAACATTATGTCATTCTGTGGAAAAATTCTTTACCCATAAACCAATCCTGCATATCTACATGCTGACATCTGAAGTAAAAAGACTTATCCCGGATAATTTTCTTTTTGATCATTTCATGAAAAACAGAGATACCCTTTCTTCCTGTCCCATGAACACCATATCCAGAAATCATGGCAATCTAAGAAATTAAACTTTTTTTCCGGCATCTCATCAAAAACATGACATGAACAAGCCAAACTTCCACATTAAGCATACATGTCCATCAGGGCTGTTTCTACCAGGATGGTAACACTAAACCCTTTCTTTTCAAGATACAAGTGGACAGACATGCCAAATCACAAGGCTGTGACCTGAAGACATGCTACGAGCACAGTTATAAAGGTTGGCCAGCCTCGATTCCTTCAGAAACCATTCCTTAAGCTGTCTAAGCCATCTCCTTTCTCTACATAACCAGCAATCATAGAATTCCAAGACACAATATCCTTCCTGCCATTTTCTCAACGGTGTTCTAGCATCGTCCATAGAATTGCATTTGCAGTACATTTCAACAAGAGAATTATTCAGAAATTCAATAGAAAGTTCATAACTTTTTCAAATAGCATAACCATGAACTTCTCCCCCTTGCTTCAAAGCCACCAACTGGGCAAAAGCTGAAAGTATACCAAGGAAAGTAGTCCCATCAGGAAACACTACGTTTTTCCTCATTAAACTATAAGCTCTCAAACCATCTTTTGATTCACAATTCTTCACATAGCCCGAAATCATAGAATTCTAAGAACTTAAATTTCTAACAGGCATTCAATCAAACACCTTAATCGCCAAAACTTATCTCGAAACTTTTGAGCAACAAATGAATTACACTCATAAATACCTGACTCAAACCTATTAACCACAACCTCACAATGAACTCCCCTTCCATTCTCCACATCAAACAAATCACCACAAGCCGTGAAAACAAAAGGGTATGTAAAGTTATCACCTTTGTGCCCAAACCTCAACATTTCCCTACACAAAACAAGACCTTATTTTTAGAACTTTAGTATTCTGAACTTTTAAAAAAAAAAGGAAAATACATGTATGCCCTTAGTGGCTTAGAGTTAGGTTAAGGGTGTTGTAGTAATTGTATAAGTTTATAAATATAAATAGAAGAGAAGAGAAAAGAAAAACAAAAACAAAAAGAAATAAAAAGAAGTAATCTGAAATTGAGAAAGAGAATCGGGAGAGAGGGAGAAAGAAGAAGAAGAAGAGAAAAGAGGGAAAGAGAAGATGAAGAGAAGGAAAAAGAAGGAGAAATAAGTTGTTAAGGTAATGTGTGTGTTTTAATATGTATAAATATGGTTATTAACTATGATTTTTGCTTGTATAGATTGTTAGGGTTTGAGAATTTTATTTGGGTTTGATTGATGAATTAGGAGAGATGTTAGGGTTTGAATGTGTTGGGTAATAGTTTAATTAGTTTGATTGTGGATGATTTTGAAGTTTTGAGATGTTTGGTTTGAGAAAATATTGAGAAAAATGGTGAAATAATGTTGATAAATTCGAAATCCTTTGCTGGAAATTCTGGGTTGAGGTTGAAGATGATGAAAATTCATTTTGGTCCTTTTTGTGAAAATTTCAGTTTAGTCCCTGAACTTTGGAAATATTACAGTTTGGTCCCTGGAATGAAATTGAAGATTCTGGACAGAATTGAGGATGAATTATGGACAAGATTTTAGGATAGCTATGAATTTATGAAGTGTTCAATTTAGTCCTTCAATTTGATAAAATTACAATTTGACCCTAAAAATATAAGAAAATTTCAGAATGGTCCTTAGATGAAATATTAGTATTTCAGATTGGTTTGATGGATAATTGAAGCTCATTTGATGGATTAGTATCAATTTTACGAATTGTGTATTTTGGAATTAGATTTCGGAAGAAACCTTTGTTTTAGGTTTTTGCGAAGAAATTGATAGTTTGATTCAAAAACACATAGGATTATGATTTGAACTCTTAGATATGTTATTAAAGGTATTTTACTTCTTTTGAGTCATTTCTTGAGTATATCTTCTTTTATATGTTCAGATAATCCCGACACTCAATCGGCGGGACATCAATAAGGTTCCGTCAATATTCTGCTTTTGAATTTCGATCGCTTTTGAGTCAGGTGAGTGGATAATATTTAATATGCATGAGAAATAGTATAAATATTTGAATTTGCTAGTATGAATTGGATTATGCTTTTTGATAATATATACCTTGATTATATTCTTGATACGATAAAGCATAATCATTTGTTGAATATAAGTTCTTGATATGAGCCTATATCTGTTTGTGAATTGATAGCTCCTCATTTGATTGATACCATGAGTTGAGCATTGAGATATGAATATGTCTGTTTGATTATAAGATATGTCTATGGTATGCCAGTCAGAATACCCATGCTAACAGGGTAGTGTTAGCCTTTGTGCACATCGTATCTGAAATCCTAGTTGGTCGGGGGAGTCACCAACCTGTGTGGACTGATCATCCCACAGTACGGAGCCTCATGCTCATTGCATTCTGATTTTCTGACGAGCTTTACCTAATATCTTCTTGTTATGACCAATTTGAGAACCTATCATATGTTTGTATGACCTGTTTGAGAAACCTTGTGTAAGAACCTTGAGCGATTTGTTAATATACTTCTCTTTGATGTATTATCTCGTATGTGTATATTGGATATTATCTACTCACTGAGTTGTTGAACTCACTCCCTCATTATTTATCATTTTCAGGGTCGTAGCTTGCTAGCAGGTCATTTTTGTCCAACTCTTGGAACCTGCTATTTTGGTTGTATTGGATATTTTTGTTCATATGTCTAGTTAGTGCTCCACAATTATAACTGTATGTAATCAACTTTTGTATAAAGACGATCGAATTATGTTATTAAGTTTACTTTGATATTTCCGCTGCGTTGAACTCTGAAGTCGAATGATAGGTTTGTGTGTAAGTTTGGGTTCGCATAGGTGTGGAACCTTGGAGGGGGACCATGCCTATGTGCCGGTCACGGATCCGGGAATCGGGTCGTGACAGAGATGATGAATTACACTCTTTTCATTAAAAGAGTCATACCCTCTAATCATAAAACTCCACAAGAAAGAATTTTTAGAAACAACTCCATTAGAAAAGGCTGGGCATAATCCATTTGACCTGCATTTTGTAGTTTCTTTTAGAAACTCGGCCATCATGTTCCATTATTCAACACCAAATTGCATTCATATCATCAGTAATTGCTTTATTTTAAGTTATATGTTGTGATTTGAATTGACATTATTACTAGTAAAATTTAATTTTAGAAAAACTATGATTGATCACTTTGGTATGTATATACAATTATATAGGTGTGTGGGCAAGGATAATAACTGTTTGTATTGTGGTTGTAGTTATTTTTAAAAATATTTTTTATATAAAAATATATTAAAATGATATTTTTTTTATTTTTTAAAAATATCTCATAAATTGACCCAATTGTCCAGATTTTTTTCGTGCTAGTTTTTAAATGGGGTGTGACAAATATATTCTATACTCTGGATTGAATAAAGAGACTTTGTAATAAATATTCAAGCTTAACTATCTATAAGGCCCATCATAAGCAGAGTACAAAGGGATGAAGACAATGGGCTAAGGCCCATACCAAATACAAGGAAGAAGCCCAATAAGCTGGCCCAAAATGTTTTTCCCGTCACGGTCTAAATCCATCTACAATAATAAACGACATATCCCTGAAAAGAATACGGACTACGTGTCATTCATCCAAACTAGGTTAGAGTCTTTCATCAAATTACAAGTGAATTGTTATTATAAAGTCTATTATTTTTTATTTGAACGAGAATTTTGATTTTTAGACTCGTATTTGCTTTGCTTATTGGAGAAGAATTTGTGTTTGTTTGTTTGTTTATAGCATCTACAAGAAAATGACATTTCAAGAGAATTGCTTTGGGAAAAAAAAAAAGGAGTCCAAAGGAAAAGGAAACTCTCAAGCTTTAAGAAAATATAATTCTTTAAAGGTTCATGAATGTAAGGGAATTAAGAAATAAAAATGAGAAATTGGCAATAAAAATTTTATTACACATAGCTAAAAATGATAGACATAATCAATAATATGTATCGAGACAATAAATTTATCAAAAATAGATTTTCGTAACTCAATAGTTAATATTAGTTAAATGGCTCGTGTGTTATGTCGCGGGACAAAATAATTCTTTTCTTTCATAAAAAGATACATGTGTGACATCAATGTTTTTAAAGAAGTAAAAAAAAACTATAAATTTAAATAATTGAAAGAGGTTGCATGAGCTATTTTAGCATTTTTATTTGGAAAGCAAAACAAAATAAGAAGTGAGCATCATATACTTATACTTGATCAATTAATTTAATTCAATAAAAAAATCCCTAAAAACTAAATTCAACAAAGACTATAACCCATGAATAATATAAATAAACTTTAGAGTCTCACTTACCTATTAAAATTTTAGTTAAAATGATTCTTTAATATAGTATTACAGCTTTATTGATTCAGCGATCATGATTTTGAATCTCACCACTCCAATTTTATTTAATAAAAATCAAATTATGCAAGTTTCAAGTCCAAAAAAATTTCACTCGAGGGAATGTGTTAGAGAATAATATAAATAAACTTTGAAGCCTCGTTTAACAGCTTAAACTTTTAAATAAAATATTTTTTTAATAATACAACGTGAACTAACAGAAAATTAGCAAGATGATCAGGATAGATCTGATAAGAGATCAATAATGATCGTCGATCTCGTAGAAGGTATAATTTCACAGCTTTACAAGGTAAGAAATCTCATCATCATGGAAGGTAAGATCAGTGATGGGACCTTGAAAAGAGAGAGGCCTAAGCATGGCCGCCATGTTTTTCTTCACTGACAGCAGCAGTAGCAGAAACGTAATACGCAACACAGAAAAGTCCATGAACGAAGCACAAGATTCCTCCGATTGAAAAGAAATGGTGGTGAGTGAAACCACAGGAGGCTCTTGACTTGCTGTTTGACCTAGTGCCAACCACTAGCATGGTTAATCCGACGACCAGGATGATCCTGCAAAATGATGATATACAGAAATCAAGGTTGTCAGCTCTGTTTCGGTTGGTGTTTTGTTTTTTTTTAATTGGAACGCAATGTTTCGGTTTTAGAGCGTTTCGCCGTGCTGTTTCGGGGTTGTACTGTTTATGTATATAGATAATTAAATATATTAATTCTAACAAAAAATAGTTCAAATCCAAAAATAAATTATTTAGAATTGTGCAATTTAATCTAAAAAAAGACACAATAAAATGATTTTTCTAAACAAAATTATGAACATGTATAATATTACGAGAATGTCATCACCAATCTCTCAAGGTTATTACATTCATTGTTTACTCTGAAATTTTAACATAATATATATAAATATGTCAAGAGACTTCTCGTAAAATTTCATCTCAATCTAACGGTCGAATTAAGAGGTATGATTGATATTGTAAAATTATTTATTATTTAAAAAAATATTATTTTGCCGAAACGGAACGGGTTGAACGAAACCGGAACATTCTGGCTGAAATTTGGGAGGAATTTCTGGAATGGACCGAAATTTTAAGCAAAGTAAAAACTACATCATTTTATCTCGTTTTTTTAACTGGACCGAAACAAAACGAAATTAACAACACCGATAGAAACACCATTGATTAATCACTAGCACTCCAGTTCTAATCTGCTAATTATAGTTGATCTCTAAGAAGCTGATTAGCTAAAGCCACACAATCAAGACAGAATTAGCTTGTTAACTCAGCTTGGAATCAAAAAGATGTTCAAGCAACCTCACTCACCAGGTAAAAATGAAGCATGCCACAGACAATTGTCTATGAGGAGATGCTTTTTGGAGCTGTTCTTGAGAACAAATGCACATGCACCCACCGAGCAAGTTAGCAATAACATGGGCTAACCCTAAAATTCCTGCTGCAGCTAACCCTAGCTTGAAAGCATCCTGGCTTGGATCTCTGCACTCAAATATCCAAAGCCTCAAGTGCTTCACCTGTGCCAACAAAAACGAAATGGCAATTCTGAGTCGTATATATGTACAAGATTTAAGCATTTTTTTCAAGTATGATTCAAGGATATATAACTAATATATCAGAAAATATGTTAGAAAGGAAGGAAGGAAGGAAGGAAGGATGGATTAACATGCCTTGTTCTGTGCAATCTCAGCTTGGATGCCAAGAACACCAGCCACTACATCCATGGCAACAATCAGCATACAAACAAGTACACCTCCGATTTTAACCATTTTTTTCTCTCAAAATACAGGAAAACACTTGATGGGTTTCGAAGAAGAGGCAAAATGGAGCAGACCCTCTGAATATTTCTTGCTGATGCAGAGATTTAGATGGTTTGAAAGAGGATATATAAAGTGTGGTAAAGGAAGAAGAAAATGCGATAGGTTAGCAAAAGCTATTTCTTTTGTAAGAACAGTGGAAAACTTTATCGTGTGTCTACTTTCTTCCCCTTTTCTTTCTCTCGTCGGATTCCTTTGATGGGGGAGCAAGAAAAGAAGGGTATAAACCAGCTCATACAGGAGCGTGCCTCGGCATCTAGCAAGCAAGCTGACAATGGCCCAGCGATCTTGTGATTTTCGACTTTACAAGTGTTTCTGTATTTGTGTGGATAGGCAAGATGGGAACAATTGCTAGCTTTTTTACTTAAAATATTTGCCACCATTGTCTCTATACATTTGATTTAAATATGTTATTAAAGTCTTTTTTTAAATATTATCTCATTAAAATAATTTAAGAAAATTATAAAACATTAAAAAAAAACTTACAATGATGATCTTTATATTGAAATCAAGAAGAAAAAAAGTTGTTTATAATATTTTGTTTTTGAAAATGAAGTAATTCTACCCATAATAGTTAAATTCAACTTAGCTCGACTAGTTTATTTAAATAAATTGAGACATATGAGTTTAATTTCAGTGAAGTTTTAAGTGATCCAATCAATATTAAAAAGAAATTATAAGAAAATATTTTAATAAAAAAAATGTTTTTTTTTCTCGGCTAAACCTTTATATAAAATCATGGTTGTACTTCTAAGTTCTACTGTAGCTTGTTATGCTATAAGGTAAGGGAAGCTCTCTAGACAGTCGCTATTCGCACTCCATTGAATTATAATATCTCAGTCTAAAAAATGAATATATATATATATATATATATATATATATATATATATAAGTTATTCATCATCTAGTTTCTATTCATTTCAAGTCCTAAAAAGAACAAAACTTTAGAAGTAAACAAAGCTAAAACCTATCATTAGGCCCTAAAATGTTTAGATTAGAATATTATTAGGCCCTTTGCCACCAAAACCACTTCCCCATGCAATATGAAAATCATAATCTTGAATATAAATGAATTTGTTAGCTTTCTTTTTGTTAAAACTTGTATATATCTATACATACATACATACATATATATATAGATAAGATATTCATTATCTTGTGTCTTTTCATTCCATTTCCTTCTAAAAAGAACAAAGCTTAGAAGTAAACAAAGTTAAAACCTATCATTAGACCCTAAAATGCTTAGATTAGAAGATAACTAGGCCTTTTGCCACCAAAACCACTTCCCCATGCAATATGAAAATCTTAAACTTGAATATGAAAACCCACCATTTAAATCAAAAACCCTTAAAGTTTTGATCCACATTAGCCTTCAAAACCATCTCCATTATCTGCTCCCTACTAACCACGCCCTCGCCACCACCACCACCACCACCACCCACGTCAATAGCATCATGAACAAAGTTATTATGATGATCGAAAGAAGTGGCAGGCGGCCTTGACTGCTCTAAAGCTCTGACCTGTTCTTGCAAATTCATTATGTACTTACAGGCCTCTTCAAGCACGGTAGCAGTGTCCATCTTTGTAGTAATCCAAGGCATCACCTTTCTTAAACATTTCACCCTCTCAGCGATTCTCTGTTTCGTAAGAACCGATGCTGACGAAGAAGAAGACCCGGTACCGATACCATAATCAAAAGCAGACCTCTTCAGTTTCTTCATCTGGCCCGACCGTTTCGGTTTCTTCGTGACAGCATTGAACTTTCCAAGAACCGACTCCAGAGTCTGCGAGTCATTCAAAACGGGGCGAGTTGCTGCCTCGTTCGGGACCGGAGAGAAAAAGTCATGAGGCTGGGTTGACTCCAGTGGCTGCAACGGGACGGGTGAGAAGAAATCATAAGGTTGGGCTGACTCCTGAGGAGGACTGAGTTGAGGGGCTGCGACGAAAGGGTTGCCATAACCGAGTTGCTCAGAGGCGGGAGGGCTGTAATAGTAGTAATTATCACCATCTTCGTTCAATAAGTTAGTGAAGTATGATGTCGTCGTGCCCGGAAGAGGCGGCACTGAAGCTAACATGTCGTTGTTGCTGCAGTAGTAGTAACTGGGAAGCGACGGACCTAGCATGCCTCCGTCAGAGAAAGCAGAGTTGAACATCGGTGTAGCAGTGGCCGGAGCTCCAACGTCAGAGAAAACAGAGGAGTTAAAGGTGGTGGTACGGTCGGCATGATCATTTCCAGAGACTAATGGGAATAACTGGATTGCTGGATCTCCATTGAAGACAAAGCTCGAATCAAAATCTTCTGACTCCATTTCCAAAACCCCAGCGAATGTGTTGCCTAAGAGAACAACAACCAGACACTAAGTGGAAGGGGGAGGCACTGCAACGAAAGAAAAATGTTGCTGTTTCTCTCTCTGTAGGGGGGACACGTGTAGCATGATAATAAGTAGTTCGGTCGTACGCCGCTAGGTAGGTGGTGGCGACACTGGAATCAAGGATGATGCTACTGGGGTAGTACAGTAGGGTGTCAGAGTACAGTAGGGTGTCAGAGTACTGTAGGAATTGGCTGGCTGGCAAGACAGGACAGGAACAGGGGGGGTATAATTTGTTCTCTTCACAAAATGCCATGGTACCTCAGATGGACAGGGGTGACATGGTACGTAGCCCTGTTTGTCATGTCTTTTAAAAATATTTTTGATATTTAAAAAAAAAATATTTTTTATTTTAAATTCAATTATTTTTATGTTTTTAAACCATTTTTATTTTATAATGTCAAATAATTTATAAAAAATAAAAAAGATATTATTTTAATAACATTGGAAATATAAAAAATGGAGACTTTCTGCCATCCACAGTTCATGATAAATGGGTATTTTCCGATGCAAATGGGTCTTCACATTGGAGCTGTAAGAACATGGGAGGGGCAGCAGAATTTGATGGGAATTTTTCTTTTCTTTTTTCTTTTTTCTTCTCTACTTTTAGAACGAAAAAAAAAATGATTTACTACCAAATAATGAATTACAAAATCACAAGAAAAGATTGAAAAGGACAAAAAACTGTACACAAGAATGAGGAGAAGGCAGCCTAGGGAAGATGTTTTGGAATGATGACCCAACTTCCACACTAAAAGGGGTAGCTGTGAACTAAAATGCAAAAATCATTCCAGAACACTTGCAGGCTGTTGTTGCCTAATTAATAAACCGCCCCTGCAGCTTAATCAATCTCGGAAACACTTCATCGATCCCACATCGCTTGATACACTGAAGGTCTGTGCTTCAACCAATGCAGCATTTCTCTGTCTAGTGGGGAGTTGTTCAATACAGCATCTAGCATTGGGCTGCCAAAAACTTTTGGAGAGCTCTTAAATGACCATATTTGGTCCCTGGGCCACGGTTTCTGAGGGTACTTCTCCTGTAAACACGACATCAACAGATAAGAAACCAGATGCGCGCAAATAAGACATTGCTTCAGGATTATAATCAGCCAACTTCAAATGTTTTTGGTCTCAAGCTCATTATCCTTAAAATAGCCAAGTTTCTTAACTGAAAACATAAGGACAACGCAAACCAGCATTGTTTGTTAAAAAATAGTTTGGCTAAACTAGTTCTAGGTAATATAATTGTATTTGGTAACTTCGGTTTACTGAAGCCAATTTTAAACCATGAGCATCTTGGATTCTGCCTGAAACATTCTCAAACCTAAACATGAAGATGCGTGTCCATCATCTCCAGAGTATGAGAGAAATATAGGCAGGTTCAGTCCAGGACAGGATGGGGTAAAAAGGAACATCTTATGATACAAATATATCAGGTAATTAGCAGTATATAATTGTAATGAAAGTTACCATTCTTTCCAGCATCATTTTCACGGTCTTTGGGCCGTAAATGCGCTGCTGTGATGGCTTCTGAACCTTTGCGTAGAAGGAACTGATATCAGGTAATGACAAGCAGCCCTTGCGCGCTTTAGAAAGAGTAAAATCAGGCTCAGTGTTAGTCTGGATATGCCAAAATATCAACTGCCCCATACAGTAGTTCTCGCCATAGGTCTTTTGATACTTGTGGGGAAGACCCCCTAACTTATCAGCACATTTGGGGCCTAAGTCAAGTGGACTAATGTAAACCGGTGGAGAAGTAAATGCATCATATTCCTGCAAGAAATTAATAGTGTTACTTGAAGATAATGAAGATAAGCACACAATTGTTCCAGCAAAAGTAGTGCAAGGCAAAGAATATAGACATAATCAGTTGGAGGAGACTGGTTGGGGAGAGACTTACCCTAACTCTAAAGAAGCTCTTTGTATAAGCATAAACATGAATTAAGTCAGCTGCAGCATCATGCCGGCACCTGTATGTACATGGAAGACTGCGGACCTCATCCCTCAACCTTCAAAACAAAAAACAGTTTCAATTGAATTTGCCTTCTCTTTTTTCCAAGAAATCAACATGAAGAAAAAAGAGAAGCAATATAAGACGCTGCTCACCACAATAATGATTTCTGAAGTGCTTTCGGAATGTCATCGGAATCTGATGGATCATGTGCATTAATCTTGGACTTGAGGCCATTTAGCATTTCTCCATCCATAAGAGGAGACATGCAATGCAGAAGTTCCTCAACAAGTGACCCCTCTTCTTTCCAGAGGAAGGACACGGATTCTTCCGGAGTTAGCTTCTCCAGTGGAGGCGGAGCCAGCTTTGGGTCACCAAATATACACCTCATTACATATCTCACCTGCATATAGAATTCAGAATATTTAAGAATTCACATATTCCTACTGGTAGAAGAGATCCTAAATCAACATACTCAGACCTCAAACCTAAAGCCTTGTTATCCAGACTATATAATTCAGATGAGTGTAGATAGAAAATTAAGGCACTTCTTAAATCATTTCTACATGTTAGACTTCAAATTGAGACCTATATTTGTTGTCCCTAAGGCCTAAACATCAGAGATTGATTTGCACCACAATGCATAGACTCTATAATCATGTTCAACAAGTCAAGAACAAGGTATGATAGATAAAACAAAGCCAATAATTAAATCAGTTCTAGCGGCTACAATGGGGTGATCTTGCAGGAGGTTCCATGTCAGTTACATTTCAGACCAAAACCTAAAATGACTGACCATGAGGCCTAAATATCAGAGGTAGAAGTTTTGTATAAAAAGCTGTATAGTCCAAAAAACTACCAATCCCCATTGCCTCCAAAGATCACGCATTTTAACTTAGGAAGTAGACCAAAAATATACCACTTAAAGTACACAGTGGCAAGTGGTACTGACCTTGTCAAGTGTAACAGCCAAATTTTGAAGCCTCTGGTTGTAGACACCTTCAGCCTGCTCAGGCCAAAGAAAAGAAAACATGAGTATCCAGATAGTAACTATAAACACATTCACTCAAACAGAAACTTCGCAAGAGCATTTTGCAAGCTCATCACAAGCATGCACTCTGCATTTACCTGAACCTCAGCATCACTTCTCTCAACCTCAATACATATATCTGCAAAATATTTCCTTTTCTCTTCCAAATTATGCCTTAGAATTTCCTCAGGAAGCTTTGTTCTTTCCAGATTTATAAATCTAACCAGACGAGCAGAATATGCAACCACCCAATCTGGCAACCCACCAAGTAAACAACTACCCAAACCAGCCCTGCCCAAGTCCAGATAATCTTCTTCAGACACAGAATTTAATTCACAAGCTTCGAGCATCAAATAATGTCGATCCAGTAATCCATGCCATCCCTTCAACACCTGATAAACAGTACAGTTAAGATGACATCAAATAAAACATGGAAAAAACTTATGTAGGAAGTGCAGTAATTATGCAATAACAGCTATAAGATATTATAATAATTTTCCCAAAACATAAAAAAAGATTTTACTACGAAGAGAATTCAATCCTAAACCATACCTTTTGAAAAGCCCCTTCACCAGTCAAATTTAAGTAGCTTCCCCTGCAAACTTGGCTACCACACAAACAGACAGATGCTTCATATTCTTCTTTACTCTGCAATATGAAGTCACCAATCATTCAATATGAAAAAAATGAAGTTTATAAAGGCCAACAGGTAAGTGATATGCACCTCTGTCACAGAATTGTAATCAAAAGTTATCTCCTCGCCATGTTGGATTTCACGTACAGAGTAGATTCCAATCTGGTACTGACCACCTACAGCAGTAACTCTGCATTCACGAGATTATAATTAATAACCGAATTATTAAAACTTGTTAACATTGAACAGCATTTTCCTTTTACAATAACTCTTGCATCTAGTTTAGATGTTTTTTTCTTCCATAATTGCTTCAAAATCAAGATCAAACTTCAATGGAACAATACTTCATTGAACAGCAAATAAAATGATGAGGCAGTATCTCACACTAACTCGGAGATAATCAGATTATAAAACACCATCCACCAGGAAACTAATTCTTATTTGCTTTTCAGATATGGCCATTCATGGCATGTTTCCGGCCATGAGCATCTAATTCAATCATCTAACTTCCTAGGATGTAAAATAGAACATTCATATTTAACATCAGGAGAGCAAAAGGAAAGACACTAAGATGCATTATAGCAGTGCCATACAGCAGTGAATTAATTCCATTAACTCATTCTTAAAGACAATCACGACACATTTCCATAAACAGCTAAAAGGATTATGAATCCCAAAGGGATAATGTCAGTGCACCACTGTTTACTTTATATTCTATAACTAGCAAAGCTTTCCAGACTGCAAGGACAATGCTTTGCACCTCTGCACATTAATCAGAGACAGCAAATAAAAGGGAGGAAAAACTAACTTTGCTTCACAATTAGGTTTGCATGAGTGACAGATTCGACTTGCATAGTTTGCCTTGTGCATGGCATCAACAACAACCAAATCATAACCATCAGCATCACCCTGAAAAATACCAACAAGATATCAGGGAATTTAATAAAACAAGAGGAGAAGATGTAAGACAAACCCATATACAGAAGTTGTTAGTAAAACAACACCTTTGGCCTCTCAAGATAAATGTTGTAAAATTCTGGAGCTGGTTCTTTACTGTCCTTCTGTAATAACCGAATCCCATCTTGCTTCTCAAACCATTTCCACGCAGGATATACCTATAAAAGTTAAGTTCAAGAGGAGAAGATAAGAAGATGGCATCAAAGTTAAGTTTGCCTTGTGCATGGCATCAATAACAGCCAAATTATTTCCATGCAGGATATACCTATAAAAGTTAAGTTCAAGGTGAAGAAAAGGAAAAAGGCTAAAGCAAACACCAAAGGTTGATTCTAAAGAAAGAGACCAAGCAGCAAATGCAAAAACATTAGGAAAGCAAACTACAGCATGGTTATTACCTTCAAATACATGCACTTTCCTATGTTAGCAATGGATGATTGGCAGTACTTACATGCTATACCAAGTTAACAACAATACTAAGAGTTGCATCATAACACATCCTTATCTTTTACTATCATCAAACGTATTTAAGATGTTAAACCGAAGAAACCTCTGGCAAACATCTAAAGCAGAGATCTCATACAAAATTATGTTAGCAGGAACACACAATGCATTTGCCACAATACAGAGAAGATGGTCCTGGCAACACAACTGCAGTTTCCTATCATTATCAAAAGATATTACATGTGTGACAGCTTCTAAACGTTTTGTAAAACATTATTTTACCATGCAGTCAAATAATAACAAGTATTCCTTAAACGCCATTTTCCAACTAATCAGATTCATACCTCTCCCAAAAACTCCACAACAAAGTCGTCATCTCGAAAACCAGCTTCTTTGTTGCATACAACACCAAGCCCCTGAGGATTAAAAGAATGGGTGTAAAATAGCCATAATGGCAGTAAAACTTACAGTTTTTTTTTGTGTATGTCTGTGATTGGAGTTGAGGATACTATCAAGTTCAGATACTATACCTTCCGGTAAGAAACATATCTATCATCAGGTCGACTATCTATAGCTCTCAAGATACCCCGGCAGATTTTCATTGTTCTTATGTCACAATCCTCCATAGCAGTTTGTTCAATTTCTTCGACAACAGGCTGTAAAGGATATGTCATTGGAGTGTTCCCAGCACCGGTATAGTGCCTGACTTGCTTATTCAGAGTACAGAGGAGCACATCTTCAATAAACATGTGTTTTTGTGACAGAGGCCAGTCCACTTCTTCAGGCATGGAATCTAGTAAAAGATTGTGGGTATAGGGATCAATTCCATAAACTTCCTGTTCTATAACTTCATCTCCAAGCTGTTTTCTAGGTTTGTAATCCTTGACTTCAGGAAGTTCCATATCCAGTTCCTCAGTGCCATTTTTCTGTGCATCAAGCTTCTCAGCATAGTCATCTGGCAAAGAGACAGACATTTTTCGCTGGACATCCTCCTCATCTGCTACAATAACATATTGGTCTATGACTTCATACTTCCTAGTAACAGGAGGAACCAGACTCGCTTTTGTCATGCGAGCACCCCATTCACGTTCATCATCATCTGTCATAAAGTATTCATCTCCTCTTGAGTCCTCAGGTCGGCTTTCTGATCGGAAATCCAAGTCACTTTCTGTATCTGTGGCAGTACCATCACTACCACTCCTGCCATCTTCAGAAGACTGGTCATCAGAAGTTTCACTTCCTGTATCCATGGATTTTCTATTTAGTTTGGATATCCGCTTCTTAATTTCCCGATCAGATGCATATTCTCCAACATCAAAACTACCGTTTGTAAGTATAGTACCATTGCTCTTATTCATGTACTTCTTTTCAATAGCTCTCTTCTTATGTTTGGTTGAAGCAGAGTCCAATGTTGTAGATGAATCATCTTTCCATGACTTCATGAGCTCATCTCTTTCATGAGAAAACTTAGAACTCTCTTCCAAACGAGTGGCTAGTTGGAAAAACAATGTAATAATGTGATTCATGTCTCCAGCACCCCGATTCTTCACTCTGCAATTGAAGATTTACATAAATAACAAATAGTATCACACAAATAAAAAAGATGATTTATGGTAACAAAGGAATAGAGGTATGCTAATTGTGGGTATGGTGAAGAAAGAAAAGGATGCATGCAAGGTGGTTTCATCCCTATGATAATGCTGGCGTGCACTATAAGAGATCTGCATTGCCAAAATTCCATCACAGAAAGAGCAAAATACAATGTATATACAACACAGCAGCTGAGCTGGAGGTGGAGGAATTCTTGCAGATATAAAAACACATAATAAAACCATTAAAGATAAACTTACTTAATTGCATCCCTGCACATTCGACTAATATCCTCCTTGACAGCCCTCAATCCATGCCCAACATAATAGCCACTCTTCATCCTGTCCTCAATTTCTGTCAACTGATAGAAAAGAAAATGGAATAAGAACTGAAGAAAATATGCAGCGCGCCACATTCGAGTACAAAAAAAGTGAGTGGCAGTACCTTAGGCACAAAAAAATCAAAGGTATTTTCCTTCATTATGTCCTTTAAACTGGAAGCAAGAAAACCCTCTATCCTTCTATAGCTATTTTCAGATTTCTTGACTGCCCATCGCCTCATACGAGCATCCCTGGGTAGAATGGATGATGACTTTCTAGCATCAAACACTTTTGAGCGTTTGTACAAACTTCGACGAAATAATTGATTAGCTGAGTCTCTCTTGTTCACACTATCAAAATACTCCTTGAGTTCCCCAAAATCATCTCTCTCACTGATTTGTTTAAGACTCCTTAATTTAGAATTTGACTCCTCAGATATCCTGGTGCGGCTCTTGAGCCAGCTAATATTTGGAAATCGAAGGGCCAACTCCATGAACTGGGCGCAACCTCTAATATCTACAGAAGATAAATATGGGAAAGAGCGAAGAATTTCTTCAAGCATGCCAGATGTGATATTCTTACAACCCGCCAGCACCATTGCATTAATTTTTTCTGTGTTATAACCATTCTGCAAAAAACAAAAATCATATCATCCTCAGGAATGTAAAGACTTGGCTAGCCTGTAATGCCAAACATATAAAAAACCTACCATGATACTCCTCAACATCAAGTCAGTACAGTTGGGGGGCCCAGAGGAAAGATCAACTTGTATTGATATGCCCTTGTAAAAACTAACAGCAGCTCTCCACTTTTTACAAGTCAAGGAAGCAAAGACTAGGGATTTCATGTCAGATCTCAGGAAATGGAAGACTCTTGCCAGCATATGACCATCCAATAAACCCCAGCTTCCTGCTTCAATCTCAGAACACATGCTCTCTTCTCTGTGAAAATTGGTATCACCACATAGCTGCTCAAAGGTGGTTTCATCCTTTTGCAATGGGCCTTCCTCCATTTCATAATCCTCATCATTTTGGGCAGGCTGCATCCGGGCTCTTTTTCCAGCACGTGCATCTAATTCTGCAACTCACCAGTCCCAGAGAAAGATCCTCAGATTAAATACCACATATAATTAATTAATTATAGAACACATGCAAATATATGTTCAGAAACTGAAACTAAAAAGAACAAGGGTCAAAGAAAGCAAAATTCATTAAGCATAACCAAAGCAATAGCTTTCTTGTAATGATATATGTTTGATTGACCTTTAATATATCGACAACATACGATCCTATAAAAGGCACAGCAAAGAGAAAAGGTTGAAGAAAAACATACAAAAAGAAGCAATTAAAAAGAAAGGAAGCAAAAATCACCAACACATGAAGAAAGAGAGGCGGTATTTGAAAGACAGGACAGTAGAGGACACATGAAAACAAACTTAAAGCATATGTAAAGAGGAACAAGGTAATGGAGGAAAAGTAAGTTCAGGTTTTACACCAATAGAGACGAACAATCAAATATAAGGATTTTGTGGAAAACAAGGATGTTGACCAACTACAAGAAAACATGGAACAAAAAAGTTATGGTCCAAGGAAAAGTTTCAGATAATACCATCCATTTAGATAATTAAACATAACACATAAAGACCATCTTAACATTTGCAGCAAACATCAATAACTTGTGACAAAGTCACATGTGCTACATAGGCACGAAATATAGATTAGATAGTGGATATAATAAGAGTAACTTGAAGGAACCAGGAGAAAAATTGTAAATGCCTCATCTCTTAGCAAGGCACGAGCACAAAGTAAGTGCAGTACGATGATCTTCTAATATCTGATTTGAGATACTTGATCATGAAATTACTATTATTCAGTTGTAGATACAAAAGGAAACCTGGATGATCAACTCACTCATACCTGATTTGAGATACATATGTTTATCGATCTCTTTCAGAGGCTGTTTCGCAACAATCCAAGGATCCAAGGCCTCATTTATGGCGGCTGCAAACTCCCTGTTTTTGTATGATTTCATTACCAATTCATGGAGCTTCCCTCGGGTAAAACCAATGAACTGTGGATGAAGGCCGTGAAATGAACTGGAACTTCTGTTACTCTCAATGTTGGAAGCAGTCTGGGACTTGGAAAGGGTTCCTGAAGAACCAATAGACGGCTCAACATTTGACTGTTGACTTTTGACACTGGCTCCAAAAGTCTCAGTGGCTGAGGTAATCGGAACCCACACTCTATCAAATTTCCTGAAAACACTACTAAATTTTTGTATGGTACCTTTATCTGCCAAGTTCTGAAGCTCTGAAAATGATGCTGGCCCTTGTTCATGCCCAGCACCATCTAAGTAATACCACTCACCCAAATTCAATTGTAAGTCATCTGCTGTACAGAGACAGTCTTTGGGAGTGTTAAGTGATGCACTAGACTTCCAAAAGCCATGTGAATCAGGATCATTGACAACTTTGGATTGAGAATCATTCTCTACTGATGATCTCTTCACATCATTAGTTGCAGAATGTGTCCGGGCAGCTCTTGAATTGTATCTGTCTTTCCCCCGAACTTTAGTTCGGGTTTCAGAAGCAACATGGTCCTGAACTACGCATGCATTTATCCTGACTACTGGTAGCACGGTTCCCTTCACTCCCCTCGTTATTGGAGGCTTATTGAGAGTTGATTTACTAACACCACCAGTATCATTTCTCTCATCTGTACTGGAGAAAGCCCAAGGAGGGAGGTCAAGCTTCCTGCTTTGAGAAGGAAAATACGCATCATCTTTTCTTTGCCACCGTGGGTCCTCACACCCAGACTTTGTCATGTGGCACAATGGGAATCCATCATTGAGAACAAGTTTCCTTCTAGTAAATCTATCCTGGACAGATTCATCATTCCTCTTCCAGTCCCCACCCTTGCATGACCATCTGCCAGAAAACCAATCAGCGGAATCAACAGAAGAGGCAAAGCCATCATCCTTGTCAGCAAGAGAACCTGACCATGCTTCAACAGCTTCTTTTGTTATCAAATCACAATGTCCTAGTAATTCATTACTCTTTTGATCCTGTTGTTCAGCAGTAGCAGCTTGATGCCAAGTAATACCTGTAGATTAATAAGGAAAACTAGTCAATTTTTCTGGAATATTTGTTATGGCAATTGATTTGTTCTGTAGAATATTGAGAGAACCAGAAAGACTTTTTTTTAATGATGAGAAACACTAAGATAGAGATGACTCAAGAAAACGAGAAAATAAATTAATTAATCACCTTCAGCTTTTCTCCATCCTTCCCATTGCAGATGTTCAAATTTCATTTGCAGAGCTTCTGCTTGATGATAAAGAAGAAAAAAGATTGTTAGAAATCTCCAAAACAAAACAATAGCATTAAATAACCAGAGCATTATTTAATTCTAGAAAATGAAAAGTAAAAGAAAGGCAGTTAAAAAAAAACCTCCAATAGTCTCTATCTCACTGCCAGGAACGACAGAAAAACCCTCCAACAGGGCTCCAACTCTTTCATCAATCTGGAGATCTTCTAAAGACTCAGATGCAACTGCGCTGTGATTAGGGCAGGCCAGTGGCTGCAGCAAATTACCTGGCACCCCCTCGCCAATCTGAGAAAAAGATTGCACGATATCTCCAGTATCTGCCAATAGATTACCAGGTGCCTCTGGAGGGCTTACTAGCTGAGTTATAACATCTGGCACAACTGAATGGAAATTTACTGTCACAAAAGGTGAAACTGCATTCTCAATAGTTAACCACCTATCACTATCCAAGTGCTTGATGAAGTGATCAGACATTAGAATTCCTTCATCAACAAGCGCCTTAAGCTCACATAACTTCGAAGGGCCACATTCCACGCCAAAATGATCTAGGTAAAACCATTTACCAATCGATGTGTCAGCCACCACAGGGACATGTGGTGGCGTATCGCATATATCCATATCTTCCTCCATTGATTGCAGCTCTTCTGGAGGAGGTCCATCAACTTTAGGAGACTCTTTGGCATTTATAACTGGGCTCTCAGATTTCTCTTCTATGCAAGTTTCACTGATGGCATTCTTTTCATCCAAACCATCAAGAGTATGCACACTGCTTTTATCTTGAGATTCTTTAGCTGAGAGTTCTGTGTCTTTTACTGCAGGATCCTTTTGGCTTTTCTTATCATCCTGCTTTTTATTACCATATTGAGAGCTCCGCTTCTCAGATGCTCCCACCTTTTGATTTGCTTCTCTGTGATTGTTGAACCTAGCCTGGTCATGTGGGGATCGCTCTAAGTAACTTGATGTCCGATCACTGCGATCATGGTGCCGGGTTCGATCCTGTGGGGACCTTTCAAAATATGCAGGACTCCTTTTTCTATGCTCATAATAGCTGCTTCGGTCATATGGTGATTTCTCAAGTACATACGGAGATCTCTCTCGTCCATATGGGGATTTCTCACGTCCATAGGGGGATCTATCATGTCCATCTGGGGACCTGTCCCGCCAATATGGTGACCTCTCAAGTCCATATGGAGATCTTTCTCGCCCATAAGGAGATCTCTCGTGTCCAAATGGTGTCTTTTCTCGGCCATAGGGAGATTTCTCATGACGGATTGGACTTCGGTCCCTGTGATCATAGTATCGGGGCCTATCATGTGGGGACCGGTCAGAATGACCATGCCTGTCATAAACAACCTTAGAGGACGAAGTGGGTTCATGATGCCTGGATGAGTACTTGTCTGATGAAGATACTCTCGAAGAAGAAGAGCTTTTACAGAGCCTCTCTATGGAGTGACGTGAATAGTGCTCAGAGTAAGCATAGCGAGAACCATCCTCAGAAAGTCTCCTGCTTTTAGAAATGGCATAATCCCCGTAATGTTTGCGCTCGGTACTATCAGAATCAGTGACATGACGCTTCAATCTGTTACCAGAAGCATACTCCCTTCCATGGTTCTTGCCATTGCTGTACTCACTCTTATATGAGCCTTCTTCGTCAAAAACCTTTGAGCTAATCCTCGTACTCCTTTCCTGGCCACTCTCCCACCTCATACCCCCACTTCTACTCAACTCTTTCCTTCTGTACACATCCTCGATAGAATACTTGCCCGAAGGTGGCGTACGCTCACTGTTCATGTCATACCTGCCACGAGACTTGCTGTAGCCACACTCATCTTTAATATTCCACCTGTCAGGAATGAACTCACCTTTTTCAATTTCATCTCGAACAGCTTCCCCTTTCCGCCATTTATTACCAGAAACAATCTCCCCTTTCTCTACATCCAATTTCTTCCATTTCCCACTGCCAATCTCTCCTCTCTCAATCTCACTTCTCCTTGGCTTCTCCGGTGTAGGAACGAACTCTCCATTCTCGATTTCCCCTTTCGGTGGCCACCTCAATGTCCCCAATTCCCCCTCTTCAACTTCCTCTTTAATATTATTAATACCACTCTGAACCTTACTCTCCCCAGAACCCAAACCATCACCATTTTCAACTATCTTGCTACCACCACTACTCTTCAATCCTGTTTCTTTCTTTTCTGCTGCCACTTCCTTACTATTTTCTTCCTTCTTCAATCCTGATTCTATCTTCTCTGCTGCCACTTCCTTGCTCTTCTCTTCCTTCTTCAACCCTGATTCTTTCTTCTCTGCTGCCACTTCCTTGCTCTTCTCGTCCTTCTTCAACCCTGATTCTTTCTTCTCCAACACCACTACTTCCTTACTACCACTACCACCAGCAACCTTAACTTTTTTTTCCAATCCCACTCCTTTCTTCTCCCCCACCACTACTTTCCTCACTACTTTTTTCACCTTAACTATCCTCTTCACCTTCCTCAGCTTCCCAGTCACCCCATTGCTGCTACCATTAACTTTCTCATTATCCTTTTTGTCACCGCTACTGCCATTATTATTATTATTATTATTATTATTATTATTATTATTATTATTATTACTACTACTACTATTAGTATTAGTATTAGCGTTAGTATTGTCTGCACTACTGATGTTACTATTGCTGTCTACGGTTTTCCCACCTCCGCAAGCTGCCGTAGTCGTCATTGCCGCTGCTGCTGCTGCTGTAGGCTGTTCTTGAACAGGAAATCTTTCTTCCATGATGATATTATTACTACTGTGCTGCAAAGGCATACATGCAACACCTCCATCACCCATGGAATTCAAAACCTGAAAATCTTCACGACTCGAAAACCCTAATTCTCCCCTTGCCCAGGGCTATCGATGCTCATACTTCATCCAATTTTCTCCTTCGCTTCAATTCCAAACCCTAATTCTCACAAATCCACAAAAAAACATCACCGTTAATTCATCAATGTAGGGTTAAATTATATCAAATGAACAAAAAATAGCTATAAGCAGTAATCTTTACAAAAACCTAAGGTTTTTAAATAAGCGAGAGAGTGTTACCGGGAAAGAAATGAAGAGCTGAAACGACAGATCGGAGATTGCCGTTTATTTGCAGATCGAAAATGGAGAGAGAGAGAGAGAGAGAGAGACAGACAGAGAAGAAAAGAAGGAGCTTCTTCAAGAGAAATAATCTCTCTCCTTCCGCTTCTTTTTCTTTATTCTTTTTCTTTATTCTTTTTTCTTTTTTCTTTTGGGTTATAGGTAAATCCTCTGTTTCTATCTCTCCCTGTGTCGTGTTTTTGGTCTGAACGACGACACCTTCGTGTGATTTTCTTCTTTTCTTTTTCTCTCTCTCTTTTTCTTCTTTTTATTATTATATATATATATATATATATATATATATATATATATATATATATGTGGGTATTAATGAGGGGCGACTTTGTGTATGAAATTATAGGTTTGTCCTCGAGGTGGCGTACATTTTATCGTACGAAACAAACCGCCGTGGCGCTGTGATGTCTTTTGAGTCATTGACCACCTCACTCGGCACCGTTTTAAGGTTTTGATATGATTTTTTTAGCATGAATAAAAATGTTTAAATCATACAAAGTTATTATTAAACATGAATGGATAGGTTAATTTTAAATTTTCTTCAACTATTTTTTATTTAATTTAAGTTTAAAATTAACATGTGTAAAAAAATTAATTGATTTGTTTTATTTTAATATGAGTCAGACATGTGTTGTGTCTACCAATCTCTATAACTTAACTTATTAGACATTCAATTTCTATAATGTGTTCTATTTGGCTTAGCATTAAAAAAATATTTTTTGTTTAATAATATGATAACAAAAATAAATGCTAAACAAATTAAGTATTGGTCAAATTTCTTGATGTTTATTTAAAAATACAATAATCTTATAAAGAAAAATAAAAACAAATTATGAAAAACAACTAAATGATAAATGATTGAATAATTAGCAAACAAATTCAAAAATGGTTCAATTGAAAGAACAAAAAATGGAAGATGAAAATTTTAAAAAGAGAAAAAAAAAATCTTGACCTAACAAGTTAACGTTGCCAGACTTTTTATCTAGTTTGAGTTTAAAATTAGCTAATATGAAATTGCTCTAACTTGACTTAGTTGACTTGATGTACAACTTGAATGACCAATAAGAAAACATGATTTAATTTTATTTAAAAAAAAAACATAACTTCAAGATGAAATTTAAAAAAAAAAATAGTAAGATGATGATTTAGTGAATGTTTGGTATTATGGTACAAATTGAGGTTGAAAAAAAGCTCCCAATTTTAGTGTATAGTTAAAACACAGAAATATTGTATGGGTCTCACAGAGTAAAATGAACAAAACATCAGTGGACGAAAAACAACTAATAACTGCTTTTCAAAAGGATTTGCAACCACCTGTGGGTCCTGCAAGCTGCTTTTTCACCATTTTTTCTTCTCTTTCTTTTTCTTGCCTTAATTATGATAGCACATAATTCCGAATTGTTAAGGCGTGGCAATCCTATCTAATGTTAAGCCTTGAATTTCCTGGGATAAATCCCCACCATGTTCTTCATCCAGTTTCTTTAGTTGTTCAAGCAGTTTGGATTTATCATCAATTTCCATCAACATTTGTTCTATCTGATGCATTTTCAAATCCTTCAATCTCGGCTAGCTCTCTCTAATAGTTAGTTAGGGCTTTGACAAGATAAATTATGAGTTATTTTCTTAATTTTATAAAATAAATTACATATTTTTGTAGTTTCAAAATTTATTTAATTAATTACTCTTTTGATTATGTTTAATTTAATATTACTTTATTTAAATATGTTTTATTTTCTCATCAAACTTTTTATATTATCTACCTTTTCTATTTTTTTAGTTTAGAGATTTTATTATTTTTATTTTTCATATTATATTTTTAATTTCTTATTTAAAGCAAATTATTGTTTAACCAAACACTTCAATTGCAGTTATGTACCACAGCTAAAAGTGATTTTCATAAAATTATTTATTTTAAACCTCGACCACAACAGCAACCGCAATATCAAACACACCGTTAATGGATAAATAAGAGCTTAATGACTTAACTCATTAAACTTGCAACATGAATCACGTATTTCGTTGAGTTCAACAATGCTTTATATTTTTACTTAATGATAACATAACAAAATATATATTCCCAAATTTGAGTATAATTGAAATATAAAGTGCTTGTTTAAGACTATAATAATCTCATAAAAAATATATTAAAATAAATAATAAAAACTAATAAAAATTAACAAAATACCAAGAGATAAAGTAATTGTAACTTGGGAACAACATGAAAAGAATTTGGATTATTAGATTATTAATTTACTATTTTATTTTTAAAAAAACTCAATCTCGTTAGATTTAGATTAAGTTATCCAAATCAATTAAAATATTAAAAATATTATTATATCTATTACCCAATTTTTTAGATTAACTAATCGAAATCAAGTAGGTGACCGCAAGCTCCTCTTTTTCTCTCGCTTCCTTTTCTCTTACTTTTTATTGCTTCAATCTTGCGAAAGGCAGATATAATTAGACATAAAGGCTGTAGCCCTTGTAATTTGATTGTTTATTGCTTGATTTATCGGCTCATACCTTCATGTAGATGATGAGTAACAAAATTCTACACTCTTATTGGATCATTGTCCTATTTGTTATTGTGTTTTCAAAATGTTTTTGAAAAAAATTGAAAGTTTTTTATTTTTATTTTTTATTTTAATTTATTTTTTTGTATTTTTATATCATTCTCATATGTTGATGTCAAAAATAATTTTAAAAAAATATAAATATTATTTTGACGTATTTCTCAACGAAAAATATTTTTAAAAGTAATTGCAACCATAATTCTAAACTGGCACGAAGTTATATATCATCATTTCATTGTGGGATTTTTGACATGATTTGTGCATTCAACTTAAAATTGTGTATTGTCATTGATTTTATGAATCTTCTCTCCTTTTAATCGTGTTGATTTTTAATTGATTTTTTTCAACTCATGTATAGAATTATTTAGCTTTTTTTTTTTCATTGACTATTTTGAAACCCAACCTAAGGATGAATCCATGCAAAGCTTGGGTAATATCTCATGATGGTTAACTTGATTAATTAAAAATAATAATAATAATGATGTTATTTTAATTAAAAAAACCACAAGTTTTAATTAAATTTTATCTAGATCAATTGAGTGGGGTTCAATTTGGGTTTTTAACTTGATTATTTTTTTCATTATTTTCTTTTAACTTACCGGTTTAGGACTTGAGTTGATTGAGTTTATGTACTTAGCGATGGTTCATAGGGGGAAAGTTATATTAATTCTCTAAGAAAAACAAAATTCAGTCAATCTATAATTATTGATTATCATGTGAATTGTTTGTGTCACAATTGAGAAAAACAAAATTCTCCAAGAAACACAAAAGTTATATTGATTCTCTAAGAAAAACAAATTTTGTCAAGCTATAATTATTGATTATCATGTGAATTGTTTGTCACATTTGAGAGATGATTGTTTCAGAAAAATATTGCAAGGAGATTTGGGTAAAATTAAATACATTTTGGCGCTCAACTAGCTAGCGAAAAATTTAAGGCTTATTTGGAGTGTGTTTGATGTTGGTTTTTAAAGTATTTTTCGTTCATAAATATATTATAATGATATTTTTTTATTTTTAAAAAATTAATTTTGTCATCAACACATCAAAATGATTTAAAAACACAAAAAATATTAATTTCAAATAAAAAAATCATTTTTTTCAAAAAATAGAAGGGAGGGATTCCCCTTGTCCGAGTTCTTGTGTTTTTTTCATTAGCAAAATGTCACAACTTTGTATGGCCCAAAGTTCTCGTGCCTCCAAGCTTAAGGCTAAGCTATTATGTGCCTGCACCAAACACAAACAATCAAGGCCTTGTATTAATATCCCAGGCATAAGATTATGAACATAGTTTTTGAAATCCAACCACCCAGCAGGTTGACTAGAAAACCAAGTTACCTCAATTGATAGTTTGAAATCAAATTTTAGGATTCACTTGTATAAAGTGTTTGAAAAAATGGTTGGGATTATTTTTTAAAATATTTTTTATTCAAAAATATATTAAAATATTATTTTTTGATATCAGCGCATCAAAAAAATATGAAAACACAAATAAAATTATTTAAAGTAAAACATAAAAGTAAAAAAGTTTTATTTTTTTTCAAAAGCGTTTTTCAAATACTTTGTTAAATAGTCTTGTGTCATTATATCTACTTACAAGGTCATTAGATCATTCTTATAAATATATGTGTCTCTGTGTGTGTGTGTGTGTGAACATAGTTTTTTTGTCGTTTTTTTTCTTTTGATCACTAGAGTTGTGGTGAAAAAAATTCAAGTGAGTAGTTTTTTTATATAAAAAATACATTTTTCTACTATTTTTCACTTCAAAACACTTGAAAAAAAATCTCTATCATGCATATAAATCAACCCAAACCACTTAAAAGGTCATCCATAAACACAAATCTAAACAAAATCAAATAGTCTCTCAAGCCCAATTTTATTTTTCAGTTGTCACACCTCACATCACAGTGACCATAAAAAAATGATAAAGAACACATACCTCACATCTTGTTCTTTAGAGGGGAAATATCCAATCTAAGGAGTTATTACCTAGTATTACGGTCACTAGAAACCTTAACTCATCAGCATATATTATAATATGGTACAAGACAGGTTACACAACAAAGAAGATATTATCACCCATTAAGTGTCCTCCATGAGATATGTTGCATTGTAGAGTTTATCTTAAATTATTAGGGTTTTGTTGTATTATGTTTTTTTATGGTTGATTAATAATATTTTTTTCTCTAGTGACAGTAAATATTCAACTACAAATAATTCCAGCTTTGGTGTTGATTAATATTACATGAAGAAAAAAAAAGGGTATGATATTTCTAGCTTTTGCGTCAGTAAATATTAAACTAAAATTACTTCCAACACTAACATTATTAAATATTATATGAAGAAAGATATTATATTCTTGACTCCAGTGTTAGTGAATATTTGGGGTACGACTAATTTCTCATTTTAATGCTAATACTTATAACTTTGATGTTAGTGAATATTAGGTACACGCTTAATACTAATATTGATGAATATAAATATTTATGACTCTAACACCGTAAAAGTTTTATTGAAAATTCAAGAGTGTAAGCTCAAAGGGTCTTTTTAATTTTATCAATGTCCTAATGAATTTTGTAAACTTGTTATAAAGTCTAAAAAAATACAAGGAAAGTCTTTATATAGTATTTGTTTGTTTTTTTTTAAAAGCAAAAAATGTATGCTAAAAAAGGCATAAGTTTTTTACTTTTTTTTTTGTGAAAACAAAGTTTTTTTTATGTAAATGCACCACAATGATTTTTTTAAAGTAGTTTGTCACATGCAAAACGTTCTTTTGAAAATTTTTGACATTGATAATATCAAGGGAAGAATACAACCCAATGATTTTTTCTCATTTATTTGAACCTATTAGCACTAATATTGACCTTAATTTGTGACTAGAAATGATTTCAACCAAAACTTTCTCAAAATTTGATGACTCTCTCTCTCTTCTATCTTAAACCACATGTTAAAAAAAATAAGAAAAATATATTTTTCTATGAAAATTGAATTTTAAAAATATAAAGGTACCAAAAAGCTATCAATGTAAAATTTTGAGGACTAAAAAAAACTTTTTTTTAGAATTTTGAAATTGCCTTTTTTCTTGTTTTCTCACTTTCTTCCCCCTAATGCTCAATCTTGCATTTCATCAGTAAATGAGAAGCAATTGACCTTCAATTTGGACACAAAAAATATCAAATTGCTTGAAAAAAGGTTTGATGATCAAAATAAAAAAGTCTTTTAGTTTTTTTTAATTACTTTTACACTCTTCGCAACTGATAATATTGGAGAAATTATCCTCCCTACTATGCAAAATTAAGTTTTTTTTTTCCTTATCATTGATAAGTCTAAATGGTAATGGTATTAATAATTTAATTAAAAAAACATGAGTATAAATATTAATCAAGTAAACAATGAACCATTTTTTTAATCATTTGACTTTTTTTCAATTTAATATATTTATATTAGGTTGACTTAGGATTAATCTTGATTATTTATGTTAGTTCACTTGATATAAGGTTCTCATGATGTCAAGAAACAAATCTAACACTCAGTTGATGCTTGATTTGTCAAAATCAATACCATTGTTTTTTGTTACTTGGCTTTTTTTTTTTTCTAACATGATCCTTTTACATTAGATTGACTTGTGTTTGGGCTTGGTGATTTATTTTGGTTGACTTGGTATCGGATTCTAGCGATGTTAGAAAACAAATTCAATTCTCAATAGATGCTCAATTTGACAAAATCAAATTTAGTTTTGTTGTTTTTCATGATTTAATGATTTTATGACCAATATAATGATTTTATTGGTGAGACTTGTAATAAAAAAAATCAAAGAAAAAAGACCTGAATGAAAAAAACACAGAAACCACATGACCAATCTAAAATTCATGCAAAAGGTCATTTTAGTTCAAGAATTTATTTTATTGATTTTTCATTCTATAACTTGAGAAAGGTTAGAAATTTAGCTGGAAAATAGTGAAGGTGAGAGAAAGTTTCCAATTGACCATATTTTGACAACAAAATTAACAATCTTGGTGTTGACAAGCTATATCTACTAGAATTCTGTTTTTTTTTTTTTTTTGTATTATCAAATTAGGAATCAATGACAAAAAAAAAGTTTAATGGAGTTTAAATTATATATTTTCTAACAAATAACAAGTTTCACAATATGATTTTGAATCGTGATTATGAATCATGATTTTTTATTTTTTTTCTTTAGACCATGTTGTTCTAATTATGTTGAGAGACGATAAATATGGTTTGATAAAGCTAAAAAGGGCCAAGTTAAAGGTCTAAGAGATATATTTTGGGTTTAGTAGAACTATTATATTTATGGGGTTTTTGTGTCTTTTTAGACATTGTCTTAGCTGTTAGTTTAGGGCTTCATTTTGATTCAAATTTGGTTCCTTCATGTTCATGTATCATATTTAGTAAATAATCTAAGGTGTGTGTGTATATATATATATTAATAACATGTTTTTAAGAGTTTTAATATTAGGGTTTCGACTGAGAACCAAAACTTATTTCTGTTAAATTGTGAAGCTTGGATGAAAATCAAAACCAATAGACTTGTGATTCTTAGTGTATGCTTGATTGTGAATATAACCATGCTTTTCTTTGCTTAGAAACTGATTTGAATTAGCATGCACATTGATGGGTTTCATGTTGATTGTCTATTGATTTTTTTTGTGTTTAACCTATTTTGGTTGATTTTTTTATGTTTTTTTTTTTGCTCAAGTTTAATCCATTTTGTTTGTGGTTTGTTTTTAGTTTCATTCAACTGGGTCACCTTATTGAGTCAACCCATTCGGGTTAACTTGTTTGAGTTGACTTAGCCTTTACGACATGTTTGGACTACTTTATTTTTGTTCAGTTTTTTTTTGCTCCAGTTGTGTATGACAAACACCCTTTAATTTTGTTTTGATAGTTTTGTTTTATAAATTAAATGTGTTTTTGCCAAACATGACCTTATAAAGTTATAAAAAATAATAAATAAATAGATATAGATGCAAAATATCTTTTTGTGTGCTGCATACGGCTAGATATCTTTTTGCATGCATTTTAGGATTTTAATAACACATTTATTATACTCACAAGGGATTTGACCATTATATTAAAACAATCAATCTTCTCTTAATTTATGAGAGTCAATGGTAAATACTCAAATATAAATATTGAGCCTAAAAGTAGGTTGATATTTAAAATATCAGTAATTGACTAAAAAACTTTTAGAGTTATCCGAAATATTCAACACTTTTAATTTGAAGTATTTTATCATGATAGACAAAAAAAACATCCACTATACAGGATAAATGAACCTTATCAAGGAACCTACATAGATTTTCTCAAATGAGATTTTTTTTGGGTTTACATACCCATAAGAGATTCAAAAAGCTGAATTTATTCATATAAATAAACTTTAGGCAAAAATACCTGTTAAAAAACCACCAAATCCTTAACCATAAAATCATACACAACAACTTATCTTAGGTAAAGTGTGTTGGGGTGCTAACACCTTCCCTAACCACAAGAAATTCCTTACCTTTCGAACTTTTGATAAGACTAACATATTTGGGTTACCTAATAACTTTAAACCAAAAAGCTAGGTGACGACTCATTTAACATGATGCCTTATGCATTCATACAACAAATGTTATTGTTGGAAATTATAATTGACAAGTTTAAAGTCGAGCATGATGTAAATGAATCTTAATAAAATGTTATACATTTATGGATGAATTCTTTTGTAATATTTGGATGAAAATTATTGTTAGAAGGTCAGAAGACCCTAATTATGATCATCAATATTAATGAATATGAAATTATTTGAGATGAAATATGAAAATGTTTTAATGTGAAGAGAAGAACTGTAAAGGGACTTGAACATAGTATAGTTTTCTAAAATTTCTAATAGAAATTATGGGATATAAATCATAATTGTATGATTTTTGTATTGCAATTAACATGTTTATGTATAATGTACATAAAATTTCATAAATATAATTTTTTAAAATAAGAATAATTGCATTTGTAAATTCAAGGTGTTACGTTGAAAACTGAAAAGAACACCATCAATGAGTGAAATAAAAAGATAGGATTGTTGGTTACAATGTAAGAGCTACTCCAAGGAAAAATACTATTTTGAAAAGCTAAATTGGTAAAATAATTTTTTGAATAGTGTAAATATAGTTGTTTTGTTTATTTGTATTTCAATGGTAAAAAACATTTAAAAAAGCCAAATATATTTTAATATATTATGCATATCATTTTAAATATAGTGTAATTATTTTGTATATAATATATTTATGTAACTTATTATACAATTAATATGAGTAATTTATATAATTACTTAAATGCTTTTAAAAAACCCATCAACATTTTAATTTTTAACTTATTAATTTTATTTAAATAAAAAATCAAATTTTAAAAACAAAAGTCGCCAACATTTTATAATTTTAATTTTTGAAAAAAATACGCTAACTTTTTAGTTCTTAAGATTTCAAATATTAAAAAAAAAACTATCAACATTTTAAATTTGAAAATTTCAATTTGGAGAAAAAAACTTCATCTATAAATATTCTCATAAACCTGAACATTTTTCTTCATTGTTTTCTTGTTTCCAATCTGTATTTTATTTCATTAAATTTCATCATGAATCATTCAAATTTTAATTGTTATTATGCTTTTGATTTTAATGATGACACTCCCATGTTCGCCTTTCAAGTTTCCACTATAGTGGTTGCTGAAGAAGAATCGATAAATCAAGGTCGGAGAACAGAGTCTCATGGGTCTATTTTTAACACAATATTGTTCATCATAATAGAAAATAGTGTGAATTAAGTCTATATAATGATTATTATGCAGAAAATCCTAAATTCATTGAAAGTTAGTTGCGAAGGAGATTTAGGATAAGTCGTTGTCTTTTTTTTATCGCATATGTGGTGGAAGCTCACACCCATATTTTAAACAGATGCACTTGATGTTCTTGGCTTATTTTGTCTTTAAAAAGTAACTGCAACTCATAATATACTTGTATATGGTATTCCTATAGATCTTACCAATGAATATCTTCAAATTGAGAAAAGCATTGCAATAAAAAGTCTTAAAACTTTTGTTAGATCAATTGTTGAAGAAAAGGTACTTTTTCAAGAGAGTTTTATACTACCATAAGATTTCTCTCTTTTATACTTCGATCCTTTTGTTTTGAATTTTGACTTTCTTGAAAAAACTTTAATAATTCGGTCATCAAATTGGTCACAGAAGACTATAATTGAGAAAAACAATGTTCGAAGATAATATTTTGTTTTTTTAAATAGAGTTACCGTGAATTGCTATAGTGAAAAGCCTAAGTCTTTTAGCTTATTTTATATCGAATGAGACCGATATTGGTCGATTATTATCAATTAGCGAGCAACGTGGATTTCCAGGGATGTTTGGGAGCATTGATTCCATGCACCGAAAATGAGAGAAATGTCTAAGTGCATGGCATGGGATGTATACTAGATATTATTGTGAACCTACAAACTTAAATACCATCATCAGGAAATATCTCGTTAACCAAATTCTTCACCATTTTCTCAGCATAACTTGCATACCCATTTTCAATTTTCACATAACTTCTGACCTACAAACTTAAGTCTTTTCTTGTTTTCTTAAACCCATAATCCCTCTCAATTCTCTTTAAAAAACCCAATGACCTGTGTTGTCCTCCCTGCTCTTACAAGTCTATCAATCATAGACTCAAAACACTTAACCCCAATAACACTTTTACCTTCAACAAGAAAAATCATGAGATGCTTTAAAATCTTGTCTTTTACCAAAATAGTCAACAAAAATGGCCAAAGACTCCTCAAACCCCTATCCCCAATCTGCAGTGATGATTGAAAATGTATAACAAGATACAATTACAAACAAATTGATGCCTTTAACTACAGAATTGCTATTACAAACATTAAAATTAAAATAAGTTTCAGCAACATCACATAATTGGCACAAACATATATAGAGAACAACTCTCAAACGAGGTGTAGCTTTTAGGAAAATAACTATCCATTTAACCCAAACTATAAAGAGAAAATAGTTTCATCTGTCGAAATCAGTTTTCATCTCTAGAATAAATAAGATCTAAAAAGAGAAAATAGGAAAAGTTTAGAAAACAAACCTTATGGTAATTAACAGAAGGAGTGGGCAGAAACTTTGTAATTGAAATGAGCTTCTGTTCATCGAAGTTGTTCTCTATTTTTCTCTATTTTCAACCTTCCTTCATTTATGTGTTGGAGAAGAAATATTTTTTTCTTCTAGACATCAAAGAAGATGGGCATTGGACACACAATTTTGATGGTGGTATTTGAAGTTTTTTCTTGTTTTGTTTGGTTTCCAAGAGAAGTAACAATTCTGCTTTTATTTTTCTTCGTTTCTGTGTTTTAATTATACTTTTATTGTTCTTCGTTTTTATGTTTTAATTCACAAATATCAACAGTATAATTTTAATGGGTATATGTATTTTTTCAACTTTTTTCTATCCTTTGTTTTTTCTATAGAAATATATAGACATATCTGCTCAATAGATAGAAAAATTATTTTAGCTATTGATACAGCTGTTCAGTTGAAAAAATAAAAAGTAAACACAATTGCTAAAAGTAAAAGTTTTTAACTTTGTGGAAGTCATATGTAATTTTAACTCATATAATTTTATAATTCAACTTATAATTTTATCAACTTATAATTTTATCAATATTGGTCACAACTTTTTTTGAAATGAATTGAGAAATCATAAAAACACTTAATTTGTAATGAATTATTAATTAAATTCAAATTATAAATTTGAATTTAATTCAATATTGATTTCGTTCGAATATTATATTATAATAAAATAATATCCCATAACAACAACTAGTCAACTATCCTAATTACCATTAAAAAATATATATCATTTTAATATATTTATTTTATAAAAACTAATGCTACCACTTTACCAAACATCTATAAATCATCTCCAAATCCGGCCACCCACCGATCTCACAGCACCGACCAGAACTTTTGTCGTTTGAGACCATACGACGCCGTCTCCCTCCCTCCCTGTAAAAAGAAAGAAATAAAAAATCACCTAAGCTTCGATCACGAGAGAGGGAGAGGGAAAGGGAAACAAGCTTGGATTGTTCGAGATTGAGAGAATGTCGAAGAAGAAAGCGGCGTCCACTATGTCGTTGAAGGACTTTCATGGTGGTTCTATTCCTTCTGATCTCCCTTTACCATCTGCTCCTGGCCTGTAATCTACTTCCCTGTCCTTCATTTTTTTGCTGCTTACTGTTGTGTAATTTTGAATTAGGTTAAATTATTCTACTTAATTAATTTATTTTGTCAATAATTCAAATAATTTAATCCAATTTTAAATCTTTTAAATCTATTTATTTATAAACTCTTCTGTTTGTCGAATCAGTACGGTGAAGGACCGAAATGCGTCGACGAATTGGAGTAGCAATTCGATGCGGCCGGATCTCCGTCCACGGCCCAAGTCATCAGGAGCAGCTCGTGGTTTTGATGAGAAAGCTTCATTTTTATCCCACCTTGCACCTATAGGTAGAAACTTTGATGAGGACGAGCGCAAGCCATTAGATGCTTTATCTGCTCCTCGTCGTACTATTAATGATGAAAATGTTCGTGCCGTTCATCAGCCGGGGTATGTTTCGTCTATTAGGGTGCCTGATAGACCGGTGTCAAGTCCGGTACCACAGTCCCCTTTGTCTCCATTGAGAGCGGGAAGGGGTTCAGTTGTGGTTAGTTCGCAGACTGCGGGTGGTTGGGTGGTTAGTAATTCTGCAATTCCGAGTGGTAGTAGTGGTCAGGGTGTGAGTAGTAATCCACCGAATGCTTGGGGGGTGAGGAGAGATGTGGCGGGTGCTATTGAGGTGAGGGGTTCGGCTGTGTCGTCAGTGTCGAATACTGTTACAAAGTTTGCTCAAGCAAGTGCTCTGGAAAAGGTATCTTCAGGATTATGGCAGTCAAAGAATCCTGTTGATCTTTTACCGCATGTGATTTATTCACAGGAGAGCGGTGCAAGTCATACTGTGGATGTGGGTAGGGAAAGGGGTGATTATGATACTGCAATGGGAAGTCAAGCTGAAAGTGGTTGGGTCACTGGAGATAGAAATCAGGGTGGGGGAAAGACATTGCGGAATTATGGAAGGGATCAATCTCGAATGCACTCCGAAGAGGTGCCTACTGGAGGTGCTGTTGGGTCACAAACTCGACCAGTAATGCCTCCAGAAGTATCAGATCGACCAAAATTGAATCTTCTCTCAAAAACTAAACCGTTGGTGAGACCAGAAAATGACTATAGACAGGTATAACATGGGTTTTTTTGGGTGCTGTTTTAATGCTTTCTGCAAGCTGATTGTTGGTTGATAATGACGGGATCTCCATTTTCTTATAAACATAGGGGCACCGCCAGCCTATAGTATATGGGAAGATTGAAGTTGCCCATGAGCTGTATGGAAATGAAAATTCTTCAAAACCAGGGTTGGTTAATGCCAAGAGTGGTAGTCAGTCAGCTGAGAGACCAGTTGAGCGTCCCAAATTGAATTTGAAGCCCCGCACACAGCCTCTTGAAAAATCTGATGGAATTCTTGAAATTGAAAGGTTTGTAAGCTTTTTTAATCAAATGTAGATTCACCTTTCTTATTTCTTTATATATATATTTTTTTATTTTTCTTGTTCTTTTAGTGATTACAAAGTCATTACTTGATATTTGGTTTGGAGGAATATGTATCTTAAAGAAATCAATATCTAAGCCTGCTTTAGAATTTTGCTAAATAACTGCGCTGAGCAGATGATTACCACAAAAAGTCCTTGTCTCCTAGTTCATGAGTGAAACTTTTATTTTGGGGAGGGGAGTGGGGGTGGGTTTATGGTGACAAGCTATTTTCATACTCCAGTGTCCACTGTATGTATGTATCTCCTGCTGTGTGTAATTGCTAGTCTAATAAGAAAATGTCTTGAAAGCATCTTGACAGATTTGTCCAGTTTGTTACATTTTATTGGTGATCCAATTTTCTTCCAGTTGATCACATATACGATTCTTAGCAGCTGGTCATCCTTCTCTTTGTCAATACATTTGTTTTTTAGATGTGACCTAATTTTGGTTGATTCCTTCTTTTACTGTGAAATTCAGTCAACTTTTGAGAATTATTAACTGATATAATTGCTAAAGGTCTTAGCCAAAAGTCAAAACAATTAATGTGGTTGTAACACATTAGTGCCATCCTTAACTGTGGTCAACTTTGCTTGTTATTTTTGTGTCTGTTTCCAATCTGTACAATGAGAAAATGCAATTGCTACCCTAGTTACAAGTTATGGCCGAGGAAACAGTGGCAAAGCTAGGATTTTCTCCAGAGTTTCTAAGGCAGAGAAAAGGGGATAAAGGGTGTTTGATTAATTGAGGGAGAGGGCCTTTGGTTATTGAACCAAAGGGGTCTTTGGAACTTCCAAGGGCAAGGGAGCCACAATCCTCACTGCCACCCAGCCTCTGCCAGAGCAAGGAAGTTGCATGGCCATGGTTGGCATTGTGTTATTTATGGAGAATTGTTTTGTCATTATCCTGCCAGAAACAGCGATATATGTTTCTGCACTAACTTGACTCCAAATATGTCATGTGTGGGGTCCCCCATTGTGACGGGATAACACTTGCATGCTTTATTTGCTGACCCGTTGTGTTAGTCCAAGAGAACTATTATGTAGCTCTGCTAACTTATTTTTAATCTGGGATAAGTTATTTTCATACTAAAGTGAGGAGACAGGCAGATTGGTTGGAATTGGCAGGTTGTTGTTTGTTTCCTAGTTGACTACAATCTCCCAATACTAAATCATGCTTTCTGCATAGGGAGGATTCTTGCTTGGTATTTCTGTACTGTACTAACTGTTCTGGTCTGGGATGCCAGCTTTTGACTGTCATCATGAAACCAGCCTTTTGTGGTAGTTGTGCAGTTTTAGGGTTTGTAACACATCACTTTTGCTGGGTAGTTTGCGGGTAGGTAGTTATCTGGCAAGTATCATTATCTATCCAATGTCTTCTTTGACTGATGCAGGAGTACATTGTTTGGCAATGCTCGTCCACGGGAATTGGTATGTATTCATCAACTGTCTTTTATTGTGAATATTCTGGATTCATGAATATTTGCTATTTATTTATGCTTACACCTTCCTCTGAAGTTGTCATGCTTCATTTGCACACTGACGCCTCCCCTCTCTCTGCTGTTTTGAATGTCTTTTTAAGATGAATTGTTAATTTCTTACTCATCTTCGCTAAATTGGTCCACGTACATTGGCCCTTCACTTTTAGATGACATAGTTCAGTTAATTGTATTAAGTTTGCAAATAACTTTGCATATTTCTCAGGTTCTCAAGGAACGAGGTGTGGATGACTTGGCATTCAATAAACTTGACCTGAATCATTCACCCAACAGGTATTAACTTTCTTCAGCGTATTTCAGAGACATGGTTACTTTTCTTTGTCAAACCTGGTAATCTTTAACACTGAATATCGTCATCTTGTTAATGTCTTTCATTTCTTTGAATGGCACCATGCCTTGTGTGTTTTAATTGATAATCTCATACTCGATGTGTTTCAATGTCTATTAGTATGTGCATATATAGGAATGCTTGATATAGATCTCGAGATAAGTAGTTGATAGTGATGATTGAATTTGTGCATGAAGGATGAATTCTCCCAAGATTGAGACGAAATCAGAACATGTGGCTCCAACTGCTCATCAGAGTCAGAAAAACGAAAACCGAGGGGCTATCAACGGAAGAAATGGGAGGGATTCGGAGAGGAAAGATCAACGGTCGAACCACGAGAAAACCGATCTGGAGAGGAAAAACTGGAGGAATGATAAGTGGAAAAGCAGGAAGGATTCTGAAGAACAGCGGCCGGAACCTGAAACTTGGCGCAAACCTATTGAAGAATCGAAACTGGCTTCATCCGATGCTGCAGGAAACCGCCCCGGTAAAATTTTATCTGCCCTGGAGCTAGCTCAAGCATTCTCAAAGTCAGCCTCCGATCCAAAGACTCGGAATATACCTTCTTCTCAAAGAGGCATGCCTGGACGCAATGATCAGCCCTTCTCTCGATTGACAGACAACCGTGTGCATTACCCAGCACCAATCACACGACACCGAATAAATGGTTACTGAGACAAATCAGACACCAAACACACGACTTCGAATAAATGGTCACTGAAAGACAAATCAGATTCTGGTTCATTGGGGTGATTTTAATATTTTAATAACTGAAATCAATCACCTGGTTGTGCTGCCATTTTTTGTAATTTGATGGGCGTTCAAGTGAGACCATGACCAAGATAACAGGAGCACAACTCCCCTGTTATATTATCAATTGTTGAAGTTGTAATGCTACTTACACTAGCATATGATTAAATTGCAACCATTTTTATATCCCTAATTTAATTTTACTAGTTTACATGTCTGGATCAGATCAAAATCATCTTGAACATAAAAATGTCCCAGTTACATGACTGTTTGATATTTTTATTAAATTAGAGTCTGCATGTTAATCTTTTTTTTTTGGATTCGAGAAAATTTATATTTAGAAATCATATAAAACCCTAGTTGTAGTCTTTATAAGAGATGCAAGTACTAATTTGAACTCAAAATATCTTGTGTGGATTTAAGTTTTTTATCATTACACCAAGTAACTTGAAAACTTCTGATTTGATTTTTCAAGAGTTTGTTAATATATTTTAAATGACAAACATGATTTGAATATATATATATATATATATATATATATATATATATATATATATATATATTACCGTAAACAAATTAAACTCAAAAGGCGGAAGGGGGGGAGTCGAAGAGGAAAAAAGAAGAAAAAAACACCTGTTTCGTGAACAGGGAAGGAAGTGAGTTGACATCCTAGATTTTTTTGTAGTACTTCATAGTATAAAATTTTCCTCTGCTCGTCCATCTTCTCTCTGATTAATTTTTCTGCCCTAACTATATGTACATCCATGGAAGCCCTCCAAACATTATCTGGAAACCAAGAGGGAAGAAGATGGGCGAATCTGATTCTGAGATCGATAAACCACAGACTGGGTTTGGATTATAAATTCCTTTTTTACATGAACAGCAAAAGTTTTAACGTATTCTCTTGAAAATCCGAAGAAGAGAATGAAAAAGAGAGGGTCTTGTTGCATAGAAGAAAAGAAGAGAGTATTCAAGAACAGCATCAATCCATGCAGCCATTCCACAATTTACAGTTATCGAATGATGATCCAAGTTCATTACAAGATCTCAAAAAACTTCATTAAAACATAAACGGTGTAGGAGAGAACCCAGAAAACGACATCTGCACACTAAAACTTAGACCCCCAGGTTTCATCTTCAGTTTGCTATTCTGTGTTTTCTTCTCGGAATCCCGTCTATCTGAAACCGTCATGTCTTCCGATATAACCGAAAGGGCCGGTCGCCACGATCCACGTCTTCTCGATCTGCTTCTCCTTCCACTAGCCGGAGTTAGCAGTGGAATATCACCGTTAGTCACCGTGGTTGCTGACCCCAGCTCCTCCACCACATCCGCGTCCTCCGCCTCCGGTGCGGCTGCTATTGATGTGGTTGATGAGCAACATGAACCCCAGCGTGCTAAAAATTTCATGGTTTCTTTCTCGTGTTAGGGTTCTCACAAGAAATCAGGCTGGAGATCTTTATAATGGTGTGCTTCAGGATTTGTGTAGGAAACGGCTTGTCGAATCCGAGCGTTATATACAGATATTCCAACGTCTTACAATTTATAGGCCGGACTTGTGTAGGAGATGGCTTTGTCCAATCCGAGCGTTACATCAACTTTTTTTTTTTTGTCCTTTAAGTTTTCTAGATTTTTTTTTTTTTTTACATAATAACTACCGATATCTGATGAACTTCTTCTTGAGTTCAACTTTTAAAAAAGAAATTCACATTGAAAAATCTAGATAATATAAAATTCATTATTTTTAAAAAAATAATATGAATATTTTCAACTATAATTTTTATTTTTAATTAGTATATCTCTATTTTTTTTCCAAAGTGGATCTTATTGATCTTATGCTTTTAAATATCTGCTTGTGAGTTTGATTTAAGTTGTTTTTAAAAATATTTATTATTCAGAAAGGCATCAAAAGAAATATTTTTTATATCAGTACATGAAAATGATCTAAAAATATTATTTTTTTTAAATAAAAAAACTATTTTTTTCAAAAACACTTTTAAAACATAATTACTCGGCAGCACCTTCTTTTTGCCAACTTCAATAGGGTTTGGATGGTTTATGGAATACGAGCTTATGATAATATGATTTAAATCTTTAATTTTTTATAATTGGCAAGAATCCTTACTAAGTTATGTTTGATTTTAATAATATTTTCCTTGCTTATTTATTTAATAATAATTTCTAATGGAAAAAAGGAAGGAAGCAACATCCTTTAATAATAATTATAGGATAGCAAAAATTAATTGAATTAAACACTCAGTAAATTACATCATAAAGTGAAAGTTCATGTGAAACGTTAATTATAAAAATTAAATTCAGTTAATGTTCATATGTGACTTTTCTATGGATGGTTTTTATGATGGCAGTTTGTATATTAATTATTGTTCATTATTTTATAGTCTTAATTTAATAATTAAACTCAACGAGTAAACTAAATAAAAAAAATAAAAAACGAGTTAACAAATAATTTATTTTTATTTATTGTAAAGACACCCATAATCAATTTATTTATTTTTGGCGTTGAGTTGGTTCTATGAATGATCTATGTTTTTCTTCACGGTTCTTGTTTGGTATTATATTTCAAAATTAATTTTAAAAAAAATTAATTTTTAATTTAATTTAATTTTAAATTAAATTTTTTGATGTTTTTAAATTATTTTTATCTGTTGATATTAAAAATATTTTTTTAAAATAAAAATATTATTTTAATATATTTTTGAACAAAATATACTTTAAAAAAAGTTACAATCAGACTTTCTTAGAGCCTGTTTGACACTGCGGCCAAACCGCTGTTTTGCTGAAATTCAAAAAACAATTCTATTTTAAATGAATATGTTTTGATGTTTTTAGATCATTTTGATGTGCTGATGTCAAAAATAATATTTAAAAATAAAAAAACACTATTTTAATATATTTCGGCAAGAAAAGTGCTTTAAAAAGCTACCGCAACCACTCTGCTAAACAGAGCTTTAATCACTAAAACCAATGCACCCATCGGTTCGTTCATTTACTTTGTTCTGAGAACCATTCTGATTCTGTTGATTCAAATCAATGAATTCTGACAAATTAATATGCCAATATATATATATATATATATATATATATATATATAATTAAAATGATATATTTTTATATTTAATGTTAATATTTATTGAGAAACACCCTCAAAACATTAAAAAAAAAAACTCTTTTAAAAAACAATTTATACCATTCTCATGTCAGTTCTATCATTTAACTTTAACTTTTCTTCATGGAATTCATTTATATGCCCTACCATGGGTCGAATCAGTATATAAAAGCATTGGGTGATTATTTCTCTATTTTTCCTGATTAATGGATTTATTTTTTAGGAAAAATATTAGGAAAGATAGGAAAAGGTAAAAACTTCTTTACGATTGGGATATAAGAGATTTAATTTCGGAAACTGATTAAAAACATTACAAAAAAGGAAAGATAACAAGATTTTTTTTTGTATTTGATGATAAAAAATATTTTAAAACCAACTCGAATATAATTTTTTTAAAACAATTTTATAAATTTTCCTTAAGCTAATAATATCATGTTGAGTTCGAAAAAGGACTCTTAATTCAGTTAAAACAAGGTTTTCTAGATAAAAAAGAATTTAATATTAAATGTTTTATTTAACTAGTTAATTAAAAAAATTATTATATAATGATAGTTAAATGATGCGATCTTTCTATAAATATTTAGTTCTTTATCTTTCAATTTAATCCTCTATTTGTTTTTTGTTTTTTTTTTTAAAGCAATTGAGCACCGATTTAGACTAAAAAAATATTCATTTATGCAAAAAAAAAAAGTCCAAGGACCAAATTGAAAAATTATAAAAATTAACCATTTCAACCTATAGTGATTGGTGTAAAATCACCATATTACTTAATTTTTTTTAGTTAACAATTACATCTCACATTTTTGTAGCATTTTTTAAATAATATAGTAAGTTAATGTTTTTGACATAATAAAACAGTTTTAAAATTTTTAGGTGAAACGATACACTCATACCGTGTCTTGCTTTTGAAGCTCCATATTTATTAAATAACACTATTTCTAAATAATTATTACACTTGAAAAATTAATATTTAAATATATAGCACTTCTAAAAGCACAACCACAAGAAATTGCAATATCATTTTCAAAAAACTTGACTTCCATGGCATTGACACGTGCCAAGAATTTATTAGATAAAAATCATATCAAAGAAGTGATATGTATTTATGAACTTCTTATAACCATGCAACACCTGGCTCTTGACTTCTTGTTTCCTGCACAAGTGGGTTTCCATTTTCCAAATCCCCCATGTTCGAGACTACATTGAATTTTAAATTGTTTTTAAAAAAAGATTTTAATTTTTTTTTTTTTTTAATTAAGTTTTTAGTGTTTTTAGATCATTTTTATGTGTTAATGTCAAAAATTATTTTAAAAAAATTATTATTTTAATCTATATTTGAATGAAAAACACTTTAAAAAACAATCTCAATTAAACTCTCAAATAATTAATTAAGTATTAATAAAAAGTTTTTGTTTTCTAACCACATTATTAATTAAATATCATGATTCAAGCATGTTATTTGGCTAAAAAAAAATTTGTTCCCTTATTAATTCACTATTTCTTTTTAGTGTGTATACGTTCTATTTTTTTCTCCCCCATTTTAGCTTTAGTTTTATATGAAGGATTTGTTTAGGAGTCACTCAAAAAGTGTTTTTTTGAAAAAACTTGAATTTATTTTCTCTAAATAAAAATATTTTTATATCATTTTAATATGTTGATATGAAAAAAAATTAAAAAAATATATTATTGTAATAAATTTCTAAATAAAAAATAATAACTATAAGTACACTCTCAAATACCGTCGAATTCTCAGTATGAATGAACATAAACAGTGTACAGGCAGGCAACATGGGGTACAACGTTTTATTTTTGAAAATATTTTTTGTTTATAAATACATTAAAATAATATATTTTTTGTATTTTTCTAAAATTATTTTTAACATTAGAACATGAAAATAATCTACAAACACAAAAATAAATTATTTTAAAATAAAAAATAATATTTTTTTTTTCAAAAATACTTTTGAAACACAGTTTTAAACACCAGTTAAGCGTTAATGGAATTAAATTCAATGATAGTATCTGCAATTATTCATGGGTCCCTCCCTTCATTTCTATGGGACATCAAATTCAGTCCAAGCAATTAAATTGGAGGAAGAATTTGCGAGGATTTCATAGGGAAATATCTTTGCATCTCCACCACAAAAGTTGCTAGAACTATAACAATGTTGGTAGATCTATTTACGTGTCACATTTGCACTCAAATCAAAATATGGGATTTATGGCTTCAATGATTTGTCCACAAAATTCTTCCCAACAATCAAACCTAGAACGAAAGCTTCCTCTCTTAGGCCTGGTTGGGAGGACGGTTGCGGTTGTTTTTGAAAATGTTTTTCATTTAGAAATACATCAAAATGATATTTTTTTTATTTTTTAAAAATCATTTTTGATATCAGCACATCAAAATGATCTCAAAACACTAAAAAAAATTCATTTAAAATGGAAAAAAAAATGCAAAATGCCGGTTTGGCCGCAGTGCCAAACAAGCACTTAATCAGCCTACCAAATTACAATGGCAATGGCCCGTGAAGAATCTAGACTGCATTTTCACAAGCTAGAAGATGACAATACTGTGAAGAAAAAAAAAAACTAGGAGATGATGACAATCCCATCTCGAAATGTGTGGCCAAGCTATGCAAAATGAAAGCTACATGTTGTTGAGTTGCTTTCACTTCATTTATATTTGGTGGGTTTGAAAGGCATCATGCTTGCATATCTAGGCAATTTGGGGATACCATTAATTTGTAGAATTTTCGAGAGCTTTTGGTCATGTCATGTCAAAAATAAATTTATAAAACAGGGCATGGTTGGCAATTTCATTATTGATTGTGATCATGGTTGTCAAAATCGTGATTTTAACACGACACGGAAGGAACTTCTGAAACTCGAATCGTAAGATCGTAAAATCGTATGATTTTGCCAGTTAACAAGGTTTGATGAGTTGACTCGCAAAATCGTACGATTTTACAAGTCAACTCGCGATTTTGACAACCATGATTGTGATTGATGTTTTTTTTAAATAATTTTTGTTTATAAATACATTAAAATGATATTTATTTATTTATTAAAAATTACTTTTGACATCAGCATTTGAAAATGATCTAAAAATATCAGAATTTTTTAATTTAAAATAAAAATGATTTTTTTAATTTTTTTTCAAAAACATTTTTAAGTAAAAAAAATGATTTAGTTTAACTTGACTGTTGATTGCTCTAGTGATCAACCATAACTAAAACAATTTTATATCACAATGTAATTTAAATCAGATTATAAAATAAATAATAATCTAAAATTTAGATCTGAGTCACTAGTAAGATTGAATCTCGAAATTGCAAAAGGGTGAGAATCAAAGAAAAAGGGAAATGATAATTTATTTATGATTATTATTATTATTATTTTGAATTCGAGAAAACTTTACTCTCAGGAAAGCACATTTTTATGAACCCAAGTGAGCAAGAAAAACTTTAGTTATTTCAGGTTTTTACAAGAAGTACACACTTTAACTTGAACTCGAGACCTGTTATACAAATCACAAATTCTCTGTCATCACATCAATACTCTCAATTAACAGTAAACATTGTCTTAAAATTTGGTTGAGATACTTAGAAAGAAGAAACACATTCAATTTAAGTTATAATATATATATATATATATATATATATATATAAACTGTCACATATTTTATGATGAGCTGATATATTTCTGTACCGTAATTTTGTTTATGCATAAATAATGTAGTCGAATCTCTCAAAATGTGTGAAAATATTCCTATATGATTTGAAAAACAATATATAAATAAAAAGTTATTAATTAAAAAAAAAGACGTTTTTTTTATTAATCCTTTTATATCAAACTACCATGATCGTGGGTCTTATTGTTTGATGAGCAAATAAATGGTTTATTTGGGACTATAGTTGATGTCGTATTTTAAATTGTTTTTTGTTTAGAAATATATTAAAATAATATTTTTTTAAATAAAATTATATTTTACATCAGATAATCAAAATAATTTAAAAACATCAAAAATAAATATTTAAAATAAAAAAATAAATATTTTTTAAAATATTTTTACAAGACAATACCAAGCAGTAGACTACGCAACAAAACTATCTAGTCAATCTTGGCAGGCCCCAGCCCAAAGAATTAGCTGAACATCAAAGCTATCAGATCTAAGTTCCAAGGGTTTCGGCTAAGAGCCTGTTTCGGAGTGTGGTTGTTATAGCTTTTCAAAATATTTATCGTACCGAAATATATTAAAATGACATTTTTTTTTATTTTTTAAAAATTATTTTTAAAATCAGCACATCAAAATGATCTAAAACACACAAAAACATATTTATTTAAATTAAAAAAAAATCAGCCAAAAACTAGTGGGATCGCAATACCAAACGGGGTCTTAGCAATTAGCATATCAGATAACACGCTCGCTACGCAAATTCACGACCACCTGTATAAGTCATAGGCATATGCCTTATTAGTACGGCACTGTAAAAAATCACACGTGTGCATTTATGTCTTGATAATCAACACATATTTTTCTTATCAATGGTCTTGACACGTAATATATCATGAGGTTAATCAGTTAATTATACATGTTGTTATTATATATATATATATATATACATAATTATTATTAATAAAATTTTAATTTATCTTTAATATCAAGTTGATAGAATTCATAGGACAAAGAATATTTACAAAGAAAATTATAAAGTTATTATAATTATGGGATTTCTATTACATCAAAGGATTGTTTCTAAAATATTCTTGTTTAATGCTCTCTTAAATACTATATGTTTATCAAAGTTGTAAATAATGATATATATTATGTTTTTTTTTTTTTTATGAAAGAAAATAGTTGTTCTCATAAGCTGGGGTATAAAGGATATCTAGAACTAATATATTGGTGTTTGTTTGTTATAAGACACGTGCGCTGACTAACAATCATGAGAATCTCATGTTGAGAGATCACCTGTCTATGAAAAGACTTGCATGACAGTTGTTAAAATGATCCTTAGACTTGAGATCATTGAGTTATTTTATATAAAGAACGTTATATTTTGATCAAGTTATATGTTATCTTAATCGAGGTGATGAAGGGGTAGATATTGGACATCACATAAATTATATAGAGATACTTGACTAGTCAAGAGAGGATTCATCACCCTAGATAAATTAGAAAAAATATTTATTCTATTCTCAAATAGTATTGACCGGGAAATCTTCAGTTAATATGAAATGAGATTTGAGAAAAATTTCAAAACTTATTCAAACGACAATGACTATTATATAAAAAAAGAACATGATTCAACGAGACATGTATACTTTGTGCTTTAATGATAAATTATAATATGATTGATGAAAGAATATTAGTTTTCCAATTTTTTTGTCATTTTAATTCTAAAAAATTCTCATTGATATATCATGGCACGGCAAGCCATCACCCTATGTGATAGCAACACTTGGTCCTACCAGAACTTTTATATATATATATATATACATATATATATATATATATATATATATATATATATATATATATATATATATATATATATTCTATTTGCTTATTTTTTTATATTTTCTCTTGCAAATATTTATTTTATATGAATTCATCATCATCATAATTATATTTTTATATATATTATCATTATAACTAGCTAAGATTGCTGTCCTCACAATGATTGCTTAATTTGTGCTAACACGACAAGATAATAATCATAATTAATATATATCTTATCAGAGTTTATCAGGTTTCCTTCATGATTCGTAGGAGACAGTCCACCCAATTTGGTGGATAAGCTAAAATCTCAATTAATTAAATCTTTTTTTTTTTAGTTTATCAATCTTGTCCAAAACGTATTCAAGTTTAAACAACCATCCACACAATTCAATCATTTCTTTATAAAATATTAAGTGATTGTTTGAGAGTATGGTTGAGATTGTTTTTGAAAGTATTTTTTGTTTAGAAATGAATCAAAATGATATTTTATTATTATTTAAAAATTATTTTTAATATTAGCACATAAAAATGATCTAACAACACACAAAATAATTTAAAATAAATAAAAAATTTAAAACACGTTGTAAGACATGACCTAAATAATCTCGAACTCTACACGATCTACGAAGTGCATGAAACTGCAATATATTTGTATAATAATTCTATATGAAAATTTTATTGATATGAAAATTTTCTATAACTAAGTTCTTTGTATGATAATTCTCTATGGATTGATCTAGACTAAGGGTTGTTTGAGCGCTTTTGAAAAGAATTTAAAAAATTTATTTTTATTTTTATTTTTCACTTTAAATTAATTTTTTGTGTGTTTTTAGTTTATTTTCATGTGTTAATTTTAAAAATGATTTTTTAAAAATAAAAAAATATATCATTTTGATGCAGTTCTGAATAAAAAACACTTTAAAAAACAACATCGACCACAACTCTAAAGGAGTGTTTGAGAATGTGTTTGGGAAATGCTTTTGAAAAAAAAATGATTTTTTTTAAATTAATTTTTTTGGTGTTTTTAGATCATTTTTATTTGGTGAGATCAAAAATGATTTAAAAAAAATAAAAAAAAACATCATTTTAATGTATTTATGGACGAAAAACACTTTCAAAAGCAATCTCAACTACAACACTAGGGAGGTTGAGAATGCGTCTGGGAAAAACTTTTGAAAAAAAATATATTTTAAATTAAAATATTTTGATATTTTTAGATCATTTTCATGTCTTGAAATCAAAAATCAAAAATGATTTAAAAAAAAAAACACTTTCAAAAGCAACCTCAACCACACACACACACACATATATATATATATATATATATATATATATATATATATATATATATATATATATATATTTCCATAATTTTAATTATCCTTGATTTAAAATAATAATAATAATAATAATAATAATAATAATAATACATCGTTAACTTTGTGATTTTATTAATAAAAGGGTTTAAAAATTAGCGAGGAATAAAATAATATTTAAATGGTGTTCTATACTATCTTAAACTTTAAAATAGTTTGAAAGATCTTGATAGTCGATATGGGTTGATCTATCATTTATCAGAAGAGATGAATATTTTTTTTGCTTTTACAGCTTACTGATATGGTATTTGTATTTTTTTTTAAGAAAAGATTTACTTACAATAAATCTATTTTAAACAATTATGATTCAAAGCATATAAATCTATTTTTAAAAAATCTATCGTATGCACGGATCACACCACACCACCTATACAATAAACGGATGGAAAATATTTTTCTATTTTTCATTGTATTTTAAAAATGTTTTTTTTCTAAATTATTATTATTATTATTTTAAATTAATTTTTTAGATGTTTTTAGATTATTTTCATGTGCTGATATTAAAAATATTTTAAAAAAAATTATTTCAATACATTTCTAAACAAAAAACATTTTCAAAAATAAACTCAAATAAAAATCCTTAAATAAAAACCAGTAAACCGGCAAACCAAACAAACTAATCCGACCTGAAAATTGAGCAATACTATTGTAATTCATAGTGATTTTCCTTACATGCTATAGTAACTAATTCCTTATCTCTTTTAGTATATAGTATAATGAGAGAAAGACATGTTGTTGTCTTTTGAACTTCTCTAAAGATTTTTTTTTATTTATTTTTCACTAAAATAAAGTGTTCTTTAAAAAATATTTTTTTATTTTAAATTATTATTTTTAGATCATTTTCATGTACTGATATTAAAAATAATTTTTTTAAAAAAATAAAAACATCATTTTAATGTATTTCTAAATAAAAAATAATTTCAAAAATAAACTCAAATATATTATATATATATATATATTATTTATTTATATAATTATTTTAATGAGTTATGATGAAATCTGTACCATGGATGATGGAGACAAGAACAGTTTTATGAAAAAGAGAAATATAGACATGACTTTAGAAGAGACAAATAAAAAACCTTCCCTTCACCTATAGTGTAACGCACCGTCGAAATCACAGGATTTTTATCGGATTTTCTTGAAAAAGTGACAGCGACACGTCTTCATCCGTGCCCAGCCCACACCGCTTTGCTGAAACAAATAATTCATTCTAGATTTTACCATTACCAGTGATGTTTCAAATCAGAATCATAGAATCTATATTTATTTATTTATTCTTTTTTTCCCTCTAGGGTTATACATCAAAAAAAAATATTCAATAAACAATTGTTTTTATGCGAATAAATTCTATTCCTGGAAAACGTATTTATTGGGTCATATTGAGTAAGTAAAACTCTAGTTTATTTATACTTTTATAAAACAATATGTATTTTGATTCGAACTTGAGATTTGTTGTGCAAATAAAAAAACTCTGACAAATCGGACTTAAGGTACAAATCCCAATCCACTCTAATTAGTTCTTGTCTTGTGTAGATTCACAGAAGTTACGATTTATATGGGGTTGTTTGGGAATGCGTTTAAAAAACATTTTAATGTTCAAAGATGAAACCTAAAAAAAAAATATTTTCCATAGTGAAAAAATAACAATAAAAAAATGATGATCAAATTTGATAAGAAAAAATATATGAGGATGAAATTATAATTAAAAATTATCTTAAACTAAACAAATAGCGATTAAAAGAATGAAGATAAAAAAATTTAAAAGGGATGAAATTGAATTTTGTTTTCTTTCTAATTTTATAAATTATTCCATATAAAGTAATAAAAAAACAGGACCAAATTTAAAGGTATTAAAACTTAAACTGTTTTTTTTTTAGATTCTGAAGAGGTAACCGCAAGAATTTAGGTGAGGAGAGAGAAGAAAAAAAAAAGCCTTCACCACCAAACCGGATGACCTTTGGCCACACACATTATCTGACTGTGGAGGCAACGCAGAAGTCGATATTTGACCATAGTTGTTGATATCGTTCCGGTCGTTATTCTGGTTTTTTGATTGGAACGGAATATTTTGATTTTAGAGTATTTTGGCATGCCGTTTTGGTGTCGTACTGTTCATATATAATTATATATATATATATATATATATATATATATATATAATAAAATATTAATTTAACAAGCATAATTAAAATTTGAATTCTTTTTTATTTAAAATATTTTGGTGTTTTTAAATTATTTTGATGTATAGATGTCAAAAATAATTTTTTAAAAAATAAAAATAAAAATAGATTTTGAACCCCGAACGGCACGCCCGGAACGGAACCAAGGCGTTCCGGCCGGAATTTGGCTGAAATTTCCGGAACGGACCGGAATTAAAACCGAGATGAAAACGACGTCGTTTTGTCTCGGTTTTTGAACGGAACATAACAAAATTAACAACTATGGTTTGACCATCAGACAATTAACAACTAAGGATTGTAATACAGACATTTTTTTTAATAATGTTTTTATATATTAAATTACAAAATCACATATAAACCAGCCTGAATGCAAATACAAAAATAACCTTGAATATAAGCTATAGATAATCCACTCCCAAGGGTATGGAAATAAAAAAACACATCTAAAAATTATCTTAAATAATTTTGAATAGAAAGGTATATTCGCTTTTAAATTTTGGAATTACAAATAGATTATTGTGAAATTACTTAATTATCTCCAATAAAATGTCTTCTAAGTTTTGGTTTTAAGGAACAAAATATGTATCTCACTCTAAAGTTCAGAGAAACACCTATTTTCAATATTTTATTTTTTCACTTTAATCCCTCATCTTTCACTTTCACCATTTCCTAACAAATTAGCCTAAAATATTATCTTATAAGGGCCAATTAAAAAGAAGAAGAAGAAAATGGACGGGAAAAAAAACTATAAACAGTGTGTCAGCAATATTTTGTGAGAGATTCTAGAATGCATTTTGCATAAAAAATACCCTCCACGTCTATTTATTATGATCGCGCACGTAACCTTTGATAATTATTGATTAATTTTATTTTTAAAGTTTATATTATTCCAAGTAGCGTGAAGTTATATTATAGTAAATATTAATTTTCTTTATATATTTGGTTTATATATATATATATATATATATATATATATATATATATATATATAATTTCAAATAATAAATATGAGATCAATATGTAATTAACAAATCACTTTCATATGTCAGATAAATCGATTATAAAAAGCCAATGTTCTTGATATAATCACGTTTAAAATAATTGCAAGTTTGAGATGATTGGCTTATAGAAGTTTACAATAAATTAAAAATTTTAATTTAAAAGTGGATAGTTCATTTATTTTAATATAATCTATATTATTCTTTAACACATCCTCTCAAAAAATAAAAATAATTTAATCTTGAAATTCACACAAATTTAGATTACTTTGATTAACAAAACTGTAATACTGTTAGAGAATAATATAAATCATATTTTGGAGCCTCACCTGTAAGCTTAAACTTTTAGGTGAGATGGTTCCTTAACATGGTATCAGAGTCTTGTTGACCTAGCGGTCACGAGTTCGAATCTGATCACCCCCATTCAACTTGATAAAAAAATCAAGTATAAAGTAGTATGGTCTGTGCAAGTTTCAAGCCCAAAGAGCTTTCACTTGAGAGGGGTGTTAGAGAATAATATAAATCATATCCCGGAGCCTCACCTATAAGGTTAAGCTTTTAGATGAGATGGTTTCTTAACAAATACTATATTAAAAAACTAAAAAATCTAATTTGTTGATATCCTTTATATTATTATTTAACAGGATTCTAGATTAATTGTTCATATGATTTCTTAAGAGAAAAAAATTCTAGATGTCATTATGGATCATCTGGCTAAATTAAGTGCTAGAGTAATCAGTATAATCAGTCATTATTCTAATATACTCTTCCACACGCATCTTCCTTTCTTGTAATCACTATTGAGGTGGGACAACAAACATGACGCATGCATGGAGTAATTAATAACCCTAGTTCATTCTCGTGGGGGAAGAGCTCCAATTTGTCTTTAGCTATGGCAATACATGATAGGTTCTATTTTAAACCCTATTTCAAAAATATTTTTTTTTTAAATATTATTTTAATATATTTTTAAATAAAAAATACTTTAAAAAAACACCCAATTAAACATTTCATCTCATATTCATCTCCTATGTAGGGTGTTGTATACGTGAAAGGATGGATGGGGATGGAAGGTAGCCATCGATCACTAAACTCAATGCCAAGAAAACCTTATTAATTAAAACCAATTAGTCATCCGATTTTGTCTTAATTTGCATTCCATGTGCACAAATCAGACAAAAGAGCGGCCGGCTAAGGCTACTTTCTTAACCTACGCTCTGCCCTAATCACTAGTTAGAGAAAACGAGTGAGAGGAGGATTCAGTCGAGACATGACAAAATACCTCGTGTAATTATCCATCTAGATGGTAGATTTAGTGACGGTTTGGGAGGGCTGTTGCGGTTGTTTTTGAAAGTGTTTTTCATTTAGAAATACATCAAAATAATATTTTTTTTATTTTTAAAAATTATTTTTGACATCAGCACATCAAAATGATTTAAAAACACCAAAATAAATTCATTTAAAATAAAAAAAAAATTCAATTTTTTTGGAAACGGCGGTTGAAACGCTGTCCCAAACAGGCACAAACTAATCTGTTAAGTACACATGAGGCATGATATAAGTGGCGTTTAACATTATGTTTGATATGCTGATGTTAAAAATATTTTTTTTAAATAAAAAATATAATTTTAATATATTTTTGAATAAAAAACACTTTTAAAAACTATTATAACTACATTTTCAAACAATTACGAACAATTGCGTAGATAATCATCCTAGAGTCGTTGACTTGCATCGTTCCATCTCATCTTTGTTAACTAGTGTAGCTTGATTTCAGCTAGATGTATAGGCCATGCAGATACCCTTTACATTGAATGGAACAGGGAATTAAAGTGATTGATTGAAGGAGCACGAAACCCTTTGAAAAAAAATTCCACCACAAGAATTTTAATGGTGAAATGATCCATATTATTATTTCTTAATTTGATTTCAAAAGGGAAAAGAGCAAAGACTACTACAAAAGTGAAAGTGTACGTAGTGCCTGTCTGAATGCTAATCACCTCTGGCAATGCTGCTGTCATTTTTAGTGACTCAAGCTTCATTTATGTGGAAAATTTTGGCTTTATACGACGAGGATAATTATTGATCAACAACTTTTGCCTGCTATATATGTGTGTGTCTATATATATATATATATATATTGTTCAAGTAGCAGATAAACTAGCTCTCTCAACTCCTCTCCCTCCCCTTCCCTCTCCAGATACAAACATGTTTAGAGCACTGAAGTTGGCTATATATGGATTTGCAAAACATGTATACACCTCAAATTTCTTGAAGAACTTTGCATCCACAGTACGATAGAACCCTAGATCTTCAATCCCATCTACCAATTTTCACCAGAAGAGTATATACGTACTGTCAAATGAACAACTTCAAAGGGCTTCCCTCTCTAGCATCCTCTTTCCTTTGAAGCTAGCTAGCTGCCACACCTTCCATGCAGGTTAGTTAAAATCTACAAGACCCTGATACTTCATCTTCTTTATTGAATCTCACCTTTTGTTAGTCTGTCACAGGCATGAAGACAGAGCTAAGAGGAAGCAGTGCTACCTCCATTTCTCTTCAAAACCCTAGCCTCTTCAACGACCCTGATGAAAGCTCACTTAAAGGGTGTCTTGGCAGCCTTGATGGAGCCTGTATAGAGAAGCTTCTACTTCATTGTGCTAGTGCGTTGGAGCAGAATGATGGGACATTGGCTCAGCAAGTTATGTGGGTGCTTAACAATGTCGCTTCTCTGGTTGGTGACCCTAACCAGAGGCTCACTTCTTGGTTTCTCAGGGCACTTATCTCTAGGGCATCCAAGGTTTGTCCCGCCGCGACGGACTTTGACGGCAGCGGAACAATCCGGAGGAGGCAAATGTCGGTGACGGAGCTCGCCGTGTACGTTGATCTAATCCCTTGGCACAGGTTTGGATTTTGTGCATCAAACAGTGCCATTTTTAAGGCAATTGAAGGTTACTCTAAAGTTCATATCTTAGATTTTAGCATCACTCATTGTATGCAGTGGCCAACTCTCATAGATGCTTTGGCTAAAAGGCCAGAAGGGCCTCCTTCACTTAGGATAACAGTGCCCTCTTGCAGGCCACCTGTCCCTCCTTTTCTTAATGTATCATGTGAAGAAGTAGGTCTCCGGCTGAGTAATTTCGCAAAGTTTAAGGATGTTCCATTTGAATTCAATGTGATTGATGATGACCCATCTTGTTTTCCTTCACCTGAAACTATTCCCCAAGAGTCTTCTCATGAATTTCATTTCGAGTCACTACTGAATCACTTGACCCCTTCAATGCTTAATCTTAGAGATGATGAGGCCCTGGTGATAAATTGCCAGAACTGGTTAAGATATCTGTCAAATACTGATCAAAAGGGAGATGTTGTCCAAGATTCTTCTTCCTTGAGAGATGCTTTCCTTCGCACAGTGAAATTTCTCAATCCTTGCATTCTAGTTGTTGTCGACGAAGATTCTGATTTAAGTGCACCGAGTCTCTCATCTAGGATCGCTGCCTGCTTCAATTATCTGTGGATACCATTCGATGCTCTGGAAACCTTCTTGCCTAAAGATAGTACGCAAAGGGTTGAGTACGAGTCCGATATTGGTCAGAAAATCGAAAATATTATCAGTTTTGAAGGGGTGCAGAGAATTGAGAGGTTAGAATCTGGGATTGAAGTAGCCCAGAGGATGAAGAATGCAGGATTTGCAAGTGTTCCATTCTGTGAAGACACCATCGGTGAGGTTAGATCCCTGCTGGAAGAGCACGCCAGTGGCTGGGGCATGAAAAGAGAAGAAGATGATCACATGGTGGTGCTCACATGGAAGGGCCACAGCTCAGTTTTTGCCACAGCTTGGGTCCCAGGTGATTTACAGGATTAACTCGGTCTGAAAATGATGATAAAATGTCAGAAAAATGCGACGTAAATGGATAGATGATTTCTGCCAGGACTGTGACGGGGCTGGTTTTTCTTTTCCCTTCATCGAAGATGGTCCAGGTGAAGATGCAATGACAAAATGTTAGATTCCTCTGTGATTGCTCTCTAGGTATGAGCACATGGAAGGCGAAGAGAGAACTGTACATATTGTCTCTGTATGAGACAAATCCTTCCGCCACTTCGTTTTCCCCATCGTTTTGTTTCAGAAAGTTGAAAACAACTTGCTAGCACTTATTTTTGTCTTAATAAATGATCTCTGATTGATTTACACCGCCCGTTTTTATCGAAGTTTTCAGTACTCTTTTGGGTGGTATTTTATTTATTCAATTGAATCGAAATATTTTGGTTTTAAAGTGTTTAAGCGTGTATCATTTCAGGGTTATATTATTTATATATATTTTAAAAAAATTAGTTTAAATCTAAAAATAAAATTATTTATTATTGTACAATTTAATCTAAAAATGACACAATAAAATAATTTTTTTGAATAAAATTATGAACATGTATATATTACGAGAATATCATCATCAATTTCGTAAGGTCATTACATTCTCCGATTGCTCTGAAATTTTAACATAATATATATATATATATATATAAATATGTCAAGAGACTCATCGTAAAATTTCATCTTAATCTAACGGTCGGATTAAGAGATATAATTGATATTGTAAATTATTTATTATTAAAAAAAAAAACTACTTGGCCGAAACAGAACGGGAGGAACGAAACCGGAATGTTTCGGTCGGTATTTGAACGAAAAATCCAGAACGAGCCGGAATTTAAATCAAGGCAAAAACGACGTTGTTTTGTCTTGTTTTTTTAGCTGGTGCGAAACTTTTTGCCCGAAATGAAACGATATAGACAACTATGATTTTTACATTTGAATTTCTATATCAAGTTAGGTTTATAAATTTATTCAAAATGAAACTTAACAAAAGTGGTAGACATGACAAAGAATGTCTGAAAACAAAGGGAATGGCTCAAATATGAGGAAAATTAACAAAAGCTTCAAGAAAGAATTCAAATGAAAACAAAGGGAAGGGGTCAAATATCAGGAAACGATCGATCATAGGACCACACTGGATGATGATCAGTCACCTTCATGCCCCAGATGGACAGCTAATTGGATGTGGCAACACAAGATATGAAATATGAGACTCGAGTGAGTCCACTCTACTCAGTTCATTGAATGGAATAAAGCACAGAAGGAAGAAACAAGAGCACGATTTGGACTCTTTTAGAAAAAGAAAAAAAAACGAGGACTGAACTGTATTTTTGTCATTTAGATTCATCAATGCTCTACTTCTCTCCTCATAGTTTAGGATTTCACAATTTATCTCTCTTGTTTTTTAAAATTTGCAATTTTTCCATTGTATGCTTAATAACTTTTAAGAAGATTAACATTTTTTTTTTCACTTTACCCTCATTTCTTCCCACTTAAATCCCCTTAATTATATATTATCTCACAAAAACTACTACAGAATATAAAAGAACTGATTTAATGAACATATTTTTTCATATATATAATATTTAATTTTAAACTACAAAATAAAAGTGGAACACTAATTAACCAATAACCAATAGAAGCTACATAAAATAAATTTTACCATAAAATGAGAGAGGAGTGGTAATTTTCTTTATATATATATGTGTGTGTGTGCGCGCGCTATTTTTTTTATTATAAACATTGAACTGAATATATATATATATATATTCAATTAAATTATTATAATTTTACCAATAGTCCACTTGTAACCTCTAAAAAATAGGGAAAAAAAGATAGAAAAAAAGTTATTTGAAATTGTCATGGCACTTATGGGCCAGTGTTGGATCTGGATATATAAAGGCCCTCCAGCCTGTTAAATCGGGCAGGCTAAAGAAATGGGCCGAGTCATTGAGCGTAGAATTCTCTTTCCCCTACACGTGGATTCTCTGAAAGCTACGCCCCAGACGCCACCACCAATTAGCTGTGCGCATTCATTTTGTAGCTGGTGCGTGCCTGCCACGTGGTGACATCCTGGATGAATTTTGAAGTTAATGGAACAAATTGCATGGTTAATATCATTGACAACATCCCACATGTATCATGTATGGTCCATTCATCACATGGAAGAGGGATCAGTATGTATGTATGTATGGTCTCATGATACTTGCATTAATTGAAGTATTACGTCTTAATTATTGGGGTTTTTTCTCTTGTTTTCAGATGTATAAATTATTGGTGTATTTGTTTTATTACCGTGGGTGTCCAGGTCAGCTTGCATATATCTCGAGTAATTTCACAGACCCTGAAGTTAATGACTCCAATGACCTTCATATTAGTAATCACGGGATTTGAACCTGAGATCACAGATAAAACAAATCTCTTAGAGCAACTCCAAGGAAAGAGTTAAGAGAAAGGCTAAAAGGAAAAGAAAAAAAAAATGTTTTTATTCTTTATTTTATAGCTCCAAGGGGAGAGCTATATTAAGTAGCTAAAATAATATTTATAAGTTGAAGAGCTATTCCTACATATTGATCGGAAGAGTCCAAAAACTGTTTAATATATTTCTATGCAAAAAAATGATATTGATTGTACTTGTATTAGTTATTTATTATTAATAAATAGTTATATCAATATTATATATATTAAAATAGAATTAGCCTTCCTAAATGATTTTTTCCCCATTGGAGTGCAAATATAAAAATACTATAGTTACACTATTCAATAAGTTATAATACTAATTTGACTTCACTAAATAGCTTTTTTCCTTCGAAATGCTCTTCGTCTTAATCTTTTACCATTGAACCCCTAATAAATGCTTAATTATTGGTGTATTTGGTTGCCCATGCACATGATCATGACAAGGTTAGGTCACTGCAAGTTGTAATTTATAAAAAATAATTTAAAAAAAATATTATTTTAATGCATTGAACGAAAAATATTTTAAAAAATAACTGCAACCATCATTCTATAATTCATATATTTTTTTAGTAGGTGAAAATAAAATAAATATTTTTTTTATTTAAATGAAAACATATTGAAAATTTGATACACTACTAATAAAATATATCTAAATCTAAATAAATTCACATAGAGAAATTAGTGAAGAAAGTAACAAAGGAATTAGTAAAATAAGTAAAGATCACATCATTCTATAATTCATATGCTTTAATCCAAACTCTTTTGTAGCTATTAGGTGCTTATTACGATGATTGATCGCAATAATCTTTTCATAAAAAAGAGAAAAAGCTAAATGGCAATGAGTAGTGAACTTCTTTTCACAGGGAACGACGTCGGTTTACTTTTTTCTTGGATTCCAAAGAAAGATGATTGGTTAATGATTTCACTATCAATGTTCTTTACATGTCATGTCAACATGAGTTTCAAAAAATGATCAAGGATATGTTTGTCGGTATAGTAGTGTTTTTTAAATGTATTAGAATTCAAAACTTATTATCATTATGTCATTATTTTTATTAAAATGATATTATTCTTATAAGGTTTGGATTGAATTTAATTGGGTAAATTAAGGTCATGATTTGCATTACAATGCAAACATGCTTTTTGAAAAAATAATAATTTTTTTTAGCTTTAAATTATATTTTATATATTTTTAGGTTATTTCGATGTGTTAATGTTAAAATTTGATATCGTACACATAATATGTAACATATTAAAAATACATTAAAAAATGTCAAGATCACAATATTAAATTTGATCACAAGAAAAAATGAAAACTCTCTTCAAGTGTTTTTCGCGTGCATAAATCCTCTGATTAATGGTTAAATTAAGATCTTGTTTTGGATAGAAAAATATTTACACAAGCCTGCAAACTTTAATCTAAATGAGATCTTTACTTGACTAGATTTGATGAAGGGCTTGACTCAACGAAGATTATTAAAAAGAATCTAAAAGTTTTAACTTTGTGATATTTTAACTTGATTGAATTTGATAAAGGACTTGACTTAATTTTATTAAGATTATTCACACAGACCAAAAAACTTTAATCACGTGATATCTCAATTTAATTTGATTTAATGAAGAAAAGTTTCTCAATACTTTGTTTTCCTAGTATGATTTGATGATATTTTTTTCCTAGATGAATTTGAATTCGTTGAAGAGAACTCTAAAATATTTATGCTTGGTAGATTAAGTGGAGTTTACCTCAATTTTTTTTATCTAAAAGATATTTTTAGGAAAATGATATGAAATTACTTAAAATACTCTTAACTTGAAAGATATTAAAATAAAAATCATAAAATATATTTGGATTGAGTTTTTTTATTTAATATGAGTCTAAACCTAATAAATTTAATTAGGCTCAAACCTAATAAATTTAATTTATTTGGTCCTATGGAGTTTTAGTTCATGGCCAAATTTTTTAAGAAGCCTTGAATTACTAAGAACTTAGCTAGGGCAAAATTCACCAACACAATCCATGTATAGAGAGTAAACAGCGGGACTCTTGGGAGGACCACTTATGCGAACCAATGGAAAAGGAGTTAAGTCCACCATCACACCCTCCAAGAAAAGGTTCAAATGGATAGGATTCAGTCATTATATATATATATATATATATATGCAACCTCAGATGAACAAGAATTTGTTGAAATACAACAACAAATCCAATGGAGTAGAAGTAGAACGACATGTATGGGCATAGTTTCCATAATTAAACCCTTAGATATTCTAGACTCAAGTTTATATATAATATTTATCAGAAATTAAGTGATCCTGATGGTGTGATCTAACACATAATATATATTCTGACTAAAAAATGATAATAAAAAAAGAAAAGATTGAGACTTTTGAGATACACGGTAAGGTAGAATAAGAAAGAAGCAAAGCCAAGAAGAAAGCTTCAATCCTAAGCTTCGGGTCCTCACCTTCCCAAGAACATGACCATTTTCATGAATATAATAGCATCTTCTTTCTTCTTTTTTTTAACATTTTGATGAATATATAATGCTCACTACTATTTTCTTAATCATATTGTTTACCGAATACTAATTATTTTATTTTATTTTATTTTGTACCCAGACATTTTTTTCAGGAATGTCAGGTCGGGGTTAGTGACTAGTGGTCACACACATATCACCATCTCTCTCTCTCTCTCTCTCTCTCTCTCTCTCTCTCTCTCTCTCTCTCTCTCTCTATATATATATATATATATATATATATATATATATATATATATATATATATATATATATATATATATATAGTATTGTAATATGACCAGGTATATATAAGTCTTTGGTGTCTTTGCACAACTTGTTCGCTTCTTGCACCTCTGTCTGATAAGTGTGTCTCCCTTAATTCAGTTGAGAACCGCATTTGCTTGCTTATACTTTTGCCAAGCCACCCCATTTTGTCAAACCAAAGCCAGCCAGTTACCTCTTTTTGTGTGTGTGTCTTCTTTCGCTTCTCAAGAACATGGCTTTATATTCTCTTCTTCACCATCATTATGGCCTTCTCACATCTCTTCCTGTTTTCGGTTTTTAATCTTTTTCTCTTTTATTACAAGTTTGAAGAACAAACACTAAGAAGAAAGTCTTTTTTTGAGGTGGGGTTTTTGTTTGTTTAATTGGGTCATGGCTGTTTGCTGTGATCTTGAAGTAGATGTCAATGGTGAAGAGACTTTCATGGTGGACAAGGTAAAAGAGTTTTTTTTGTTCTACTTTTCATTTCTTTGTGAACTCTGCCTCTTTAGAGCTTTAAAGTTTTTATTTTTTGTGTACTATGGTAAATCTTTTCCCTCTAATTATCCTGTTTAACTTAACTTAGCCTTTTGTGACTTCGATTAGTTTCTGTATTTACTCAATGTTGTTCACCTCGTATATGTGCTGATCTACTTTCAGCTTGCTTAGTTTTGCTTTAGTGTATAATTCACAAATTCTGGTATCTTTTCGCTGTGGCTGTTAAATGTGGAACGTGAGTACTTTCATGGCTTTTGCATTGATTCTCTTGTGGTGATTTACTTGAGTACTTTCATGGCTTTTGCATTGATTCTCTTGTGGTGATTTTCACTATCATCTGTTTTGCTATATTCCCTCGATTATTTCTATGGTTGAACAGCAAATTCATTAAATTTACAGCTATATTACAGCGATGTGGGGCATGGTTTCTCATACCACTACCAGCTTCTTCTCGTCTATTCTGACTGCTTGCTACTGTAGGGTTTGTCTTCTGATTTGGTCCTGTCATTTATTGATGTTGTTATGGGGGTTTAATGTTTCATACCTTTAGTTGTTTGTATTCACTCCTTTTGAGAAGGACTTATAAGTTGCTTTCACAGCATTTAATATACTGTTTACCACCCTTGTTTGCTGAGTTGCTTGGCAGACATCTTTTCTTTTGATTTGCCCTTGGACAATTTATTGTCTATAACGACCTCACACCTTTCTTTTGCAGATTTTTTGCTATATGTCAATTTAATCTCGTTTTTTGGGTTTTGCTAAATTCAATGAGTTCATTCTTCTGGTGGCTTTTTAAGGCACTGACATGGACTGTGATGAAAGTAATTGAGGCGTCTTTATTGCATATTTCCTTGGTCATGACTAGTTAGTTATCCAACTTGGTTGAATCCTTTCCACTTTTTAACTTCATTGAATCAATTAGCTTTATCAATTCTATGTTTCAGTTCTTGGTAAATTCTGCTACTATAGCTAGTTCTTCAATGTTTCTTGAATGAATTGGTACTAACAAGTTGAACAGTGGTTCATGTGTAAAGATTGGTATTCTCACTTTTGTTCCTTGCAAATATTCGCAGAAGATCATTGCTTCATATTGTGGCAGACTAAGCAAATTATTTGGTAAATCAACAGGCAGTGCAAGAAATTTGAAAGTGATATTTAATGACTTTCCTGGTGGGGCTGAAAGTTTTGAACTCATGTCAAGGTTCTGCTACAGTAATGGTAGAACTGTCATAAATCCTTCCAATATTTCTCTCCTATATTCGGCGGCACAGTTCATGGAGATGAACATTTCTGTATCTGGAACTCATAACTTGTTGGAAGAGACCGGGAAATCACTTGAAGAGATGAAGTACTGGACATGGTCTGAGCTTTTAATGACCACAAAGAAATGCCAAGATTTACTTCCATTTCCTAATTCTACGGGTATCCTTGAAAAATGTGTGGATTCTCTTATTGGAAGGATCACTGCTTCTGGTGAGCCGAGTCCCTGTCCATCTACTTCTTCCCCAGATAGCTCTGGAGCTCGGTTGTCATGTGACACTAGAAGCACTGAGAGTTTGAAGAATAGCTTCTCTCGAGCAACCTGGTGGTTTGAAGATCTCTTGTTTTTGAGCACTAATTTGGTTGGAATGGTGATCGAACCCATGGTCTCGAAGAAGTTTGATCATGTTATCATTAGCAGATTTCTCTTTTATTACCAGAAATCAAAGTGCTATACTGGCACGTCTGATGACAAGCGCAAAGTTGTTGAAACTGTCATAGATATGCTTTGCATTCTTGATTGGAACTCTGTTTCTTTCAAGAGTTTATTTGGGATTCTTCGAGCTGCTTTGAATTGTAACATAAGAAAATGTAGCAGGACCAAGTTGGAGAGTATGATAGGCTCTCAGATGGATCAAGCAACTCTAGATAATCTGCTAATTCCTTCTCCACATGGGATGAATTACACATATAATGTGAATCTTGTTCTGAGGTTCTTGAAAGCATTTCTGCATGGAGGAATCAGTCTGGTGTCTCCAATACAATTGAGAAAAGTTGCTAGCTTGATGGACTTGTATATAGCTGAAGTAGCCCCGGATCCTTGTCTAAAGCCTTATAAGTTCTTAGCCCTGGCCATGGCCCTGCCAGATTCTGCCAGAGAATCGTACGATGGAATCTATCGTGCTACAGACATGTATCTAGAGGTAGTCCTCCCAATCATCTCATATCCTTTGAATCACAAGTACCTTATCCTGTATTTTTATCTATTAGAAAATAATATAAATTATATTCTAGTGTTTTACTTAGCGGCTTAAACTTTTAGTTGAGAGTTGACCTAGTAGTCACGAGTTCGAATCTCACTATCTCCATTCTATTTGATAAAAATCAAGCACAAAGTAATGTGAGTTTGTGCAAGTTTCAAACCCAAATAGATTTCACTTGAGGAGGTGTGTTAGAGAATAATATAAATCATATTCTGAGGTCTCACTTAACAGTTTAAGCTTTTAGGTGAGATGATTTCTTAACACTGTAGTGTATTAGTATATTTCTTTTTAGGATAACATGTGAATCTTTTTCTATGCTGCTGTTAAATGTCAGTTTCACTCAAGATCTTATGATATAAATTTCATATAGGTGCACACCGGATTATCAGAAGAAGAGAAGATGAAGATATGCTGTGCATTGAATTACGAGAAGCTCTCGGCTGAAGCTTGCCTTCACCTTTATCAGAACAAGACTTTTCCATCAAAAAGTGCAGTCCAAGCTCTCCTGTCTCAGCAAGCCAAGCTCAAAAGATTACTCAAAGCCACTGACAAAACAAAATGCTATACTGATTCATCTTCTGGTGAAACTGGGAGCAAGGGAAAGAATAAAGAAACCAGTCAACAAATTGTGGTCTATGCTAGGAAACTTGACCTTCCAACTGATAATAAAGATAAGATTAGAGCACATTTGAAAGGAATGCAGTGGAGGGTGACGGAATTGGAGAGAGTTTGCATGAAAATGCAAGCACCGATGACAAAAATCATGAATTCAAGGGTATCTAGACATAGTTCTTCCAGATCCTTACCCAGGCTATGTTCATGATAGGAATCTCTGCACAATATTAAAACATCTAATGTATCTTTTCATTTGGATAGTGGCATAGGGTTTTTTCTTTTCTTTTCTGCAAAGTTAAAGGTGGCCATGTGTATTCTCTTCATGTGGGGATTCGAGATATTGACTGTACAGTTGTAAAGAAAAAAAGGCAGAAATCTTTTATGGGTTTTGTTATGAGTCGTCTCTATATATTCTGTGATTTGTGGAGTGGAAAACAAGTCCGTAAGGTCAAGTCCATTCCCCTGCCAACCTCACACACCGACAAACTATAATGCAAGTTGCCAAATGCGATCTGCCAGAGCATGATGGGAAATTTTGTGGGGAAAGTCAAAAGCTAAGCTTTTTATTTTTATTTTGTGGACTCAGATGAAGCGAGTAAGATCCCGGTTGTTCCAGTCTCTCACAAGAGATGCGCGTCCTGATTCGAACTCGAGACCTGCTGTTCAGATCTAAATTTTTTGCCATCATACCACGCCCCTTGAGGACTCAAAAGCTAAGCTGCTTAATCATGTTTCATGTGAGACAATTTGAGCTGGAACTAGTCACATATGTGCTCGTTATGTTCTTCAAATTCAATGGAAAAAGGATTCTCCTTCCTGCCTCCTGTTTGGTCCTTCCTGGAGTTTCGCAAGTTTTGCCGAGCATCCTGGCGTAAAGGCAATGCTGTTGACACTGCAAACCAGTGAATTAAGATGTTTCGGGTCATTGTTTAATCTTAAAAACATCAGCTTGTCTTGTGTTCCACAGTTGGTCAAGCTGATAAGAGCAGAAGTTAGCGATGGTGTAGAAAAATAAGGTCAATTTATTAGTTTACTGAATCCCAAAAGCGTGAATTCTTTATGAGATGCAAATGTTTGTTGACTCCAACTAGCATGAAGCCAAGAAAGAGAAGACGACAAAAGCTATGACCAGATCATACGGCATCCAAACCAATTGGTATCCATCAGTTAACAAATCAGCCACGGGGCTATGACGATGTACTTAAAATTTTTCAAGTTCATGACGAAGCTTCAAAAAGTGTATTCTCATACCGTTTTTGATGGTATTTTGTTTTTTCAAATGAAATAGAATATTTTGATTTTTGAGTATTTTGGCATGTTGTTTCGGGATTGTATTTTTAAGGTATATATATATTAATTAAAAAAATAGTTCAAATTCAAAAATAAAATAATTTAGAATTGTACAATTTAATCTAAGAAAAGACAAAATAAAATAATTTTTCTAAGCAAAATTATGAACATATAAAATATTACAAGAATGTCATCATCAATCTCACAAAGTCATTACATTATCTGATTGCTCTGAATTTTAACATAATATATATTAATATGTCAAAGACTCCTTGTAAAATTTCATCTCAATATAACAGTCAGATATGATTGATATTGTAAAATTATTCATTATTTTTAAAAAAATACTATTTAGCCAAAATGGAACGAGCGGAACAAAACTGGAACGTTTTGGCCGGTATTTGGCTGAAAAATCTAGAACAGGCCAGAATTTAAACCGAGATAAAAACGATATCGTTTTAGCTGGTACAAAACATTTCAATTATTTTACCTGATTTAAATGCAAATAGCAGGCATGTGATAGAAGCCAGTTGACAATAAAGCACAACCTAGTATACTGAAATTCATCAATGCTCTGTTTGTAATGAAAATTGGTGCACACAGCAACCTTTTTTAGCAAAAAGAAAAGATACCCTTTAATGCTTCACTGATTCTACAATAAGTATGGCCTTTGAAACAGTTGATAAGAGCAACATTCTTACCATAAAATTTGGATAGAATATGTTAGTCATGAATGTAAACCAAGAGAGTTATCTATATTGCCTATTTGAGAGTGTGGTTGCGGTTGTTTTTTAAATTGTTTTTTCGTTCAGAAATATATTAAAATAATGTTTTTATATATTTTTTAAATTATTTTTGATATCAGCACGTCAAAATAATATAAAAATATCCAAAAAAATTAATTTAAAATGAAAAATAAAAATCAATTTTTTAAATTGCTGCCATTAATTAGCACTGAAAATCTTTCTGTTTTTTTTTTTAAAAAATTTCCTTCGCAAATGTTTTCCCTGTAAATTAAATTGAATATATTTGATATTGAGGCAGCTTTTGTGTCACACCGCGTGAAGAAAAAAAAACCCTAAAACACAGTGGGTTTTCTGGCACCAGTCAACTAAGCATTCTAAATTCTACCAATGGAAGCCAATAACATTAACAGCATGATTGCCTGTGGGGGCTTTAAGGGATATTCCTACCAGCATCAAATATTTTTTTTTATTAATATAGTTGTCTGGTTCAGCTCGCGTATATCTCGACTAATTTCACAACTAGTCCTAAAATTAATAATTATATAAGTCTCTATTTACTATTATATTAACAATTACAGGTTTAAACCTGAAACCAGATATAAATTTCAAATATTTTCTGTTCGTGGAAGTTGAATGATGAACTTGTCTTCTGATCTTCTTAATTTAATGAGTATTTCCATTAAGTTATTGTGTTGAAGACAGCAAGCAAAAGCAATATGTTCTTGGCAAGCACCCACCCCATTGCCTCGTGCAATAAAAATCGCAGTGAATATGATATGCACAATGATGAACCCTATAAAGTTTCCAAATGATTAATTATGTCTAGCATGATGGTTCTTAGTGCTTGTTTGGAAGTACAATTACGGTTATTTTTTAAAGTGCTTTTCATTTAGAAATGCATCAAAATGATATTTTTTTTTAAAAAAAATCATTTTTGACATCAGCACATCAAAATAATATAAAAACATTACATTTTTTAATTTAAAAAAAAATAAAATAAAAATTAAAATTTTTTCATAAGCATTTTCCGATCGCAATGCCAAACAGCCCCTAAGAGCTGTAATTGAATGCAGAATTGATTGTTTTGGAAAGTTTTGATGAGTACTAAGAAATTGTAAGAACATATTACCAAATTAAGCATAAATAAATAAATAAAAGTTAACAATGATTTATTAATATTTCTTTATCTTTCTAAGACAATTTTTAAAAAAAGTATATAAATACAAAAACAGATTTTTTTTTTTTTTTAATTTTAGTGATATATTTTTTATTTTTTTCCTGATATTAAAACCACACAAATATGATGTGTCTCTATAGGGCGGGCGGCCATGCATCCTCAAGTAGTGTAGTTAATAATGTTCATAGCTCCATTATTTGAATAGGGTGTGTTTTATAATATAGTGTATAGTATTTTTAAACGTGTTTTTTTTAATTTAAATAATATTATTTTTTATTTTTAATACCAAGCTAGGGTTCTCATTCCCATGCTTGGTGATCTAAATTATTGTCCCGTTCAAATCAACCATCCTAATGGGTTAAAAAAAATAATGATAGAAAACATTACCTTAGAACACAAGTTTCATAATTTGACCTAGAAAATGTGAAAACACAATGTGCCGTAACAATTGAGAAACTACTTTATAAAAGAATATTTCAATATATATACATATATATACAGTATATATATATGCTTAAATTCTATATATTTTGCTGTATCCAAGAGAAACAGAAGCAAAAGCCTGGAAGAATTTCCCTTAGACGGCACTCTTCTTTGCGTTTCAAGGTAGGCACATAGATTCTGCTTCATGTGCTATTTTCAATGGTGTCTCTTCAAGCTAGACGAAGACCTCCCGAGGCCGTGGTCAACTATATAGAAATTAGAATCATCACCATCTATATCTCTTTCTCTCAAGGTCCTAGCTAAATATCCAAGGAGAAATTTGTTTTCATTATTAAAATACTTTCAATTAAAAGTTTTATTGATCCAATCAAAGCATTACAAGACTAAATACATGTTTGAGAGCGTGGTTGAGACTGTTTTTGAAAGTGTTTTCTGTTTAACAATACATCAAAATGATGTTTTTTATTTTTTATTTTTTAAAAGTTATTTTTGACACCAACACATCAAAATAATCTAAAACACCAAAAAAAAAATTAAATATAAAAATTTTAAGTTTTTTTCAAAAGCGTTTTCCAAACGCATTCCCAAACACCTCCTAAACTGGACAAAACTCAATAACAAAAAAATGATTGACCTTTTATTGTTAGTTTTTTAATTGTTTTTATAAAATCTAAAGCCTAGATCAAGTCTTAGAATTATCAACCAGACAAGTTTTATAAATAAGTTTGTTTCCAAGAAATCGAGTTGATTTTAGGATCATAGCACTTAAGGTAGATTAGACCCATGAATTTGCATCTTCATCCATGAAAATAAGACTCAAAAGAACCTTAGCTCTCCTCGTAGTTTTAAAGCAACTCCAATAGAAGTGCTAAAAGAAAAGCTAAAGGAAAAAAAAATAAAAAAATAAAACTTTTATTCTTCATTTTTATAGCTACAAGATGAGAACTATATTAAAGAGTTAAAATAGCATTTCTAAGTTGAAGACATGTTTGATCAAAAGAGCCAAAAATTGTTTAATATATTTTTATGCAAAAAAATAATTTTGATTGTACTTGTATTAGTTGTTTTTGTTAATAATAAATAGTTATATCAATATTATATATATTAAAATAAAATTGGCTACTCTAAATGGTTTTTTTATTTCATTGGAGTGTAAATATAAAAAATATCATATTTATATTATTTAAAAAGTCATATTATTAATTTGACTTCTCTAAATAGCTTATTTATTTGGAGATACTCTTAGTGTATACCTAGAAAATATTACATATTATTAATTTTACTTCTCTAAATAACTTCTCTAAATATTTACATTCGCACACTTGCTCAATTTAGCTCTACCCTAGCATGGGCAAACCTCATGCCTAGAGATTGTGTCTGGTCTTATGTTTGTTTGTTTGTTTTTTTTTTCTTTTTTTCTTTTTTTCTTACAACCTATTTTAGACCTAAATTTGATTTTGGTATAAATAATTTCTTTCACCCACAAAGAATTATTTTTATTAACCCATTTATATATTCATCAACGAATAAAAATTATGAAATATTTTTTCCATTAACTATTTATTTTGTTTTTGTGAAAAAAATATTGGTTTTTAAGTTTCTTATTATGGCAGTAATTAAGAAAAAAAAAAGTTTAGTGTTTTCTTATAATTTTAATGTTTTAATATTAAAAAGAATTGTATTAATATATTTTCAAAGTAAAAAAAATACTTTTCAAAATACTCTATATGAAGAGAAAATAGATATTCTTTTCCTCTGAGATGGGCCTAAGGCCTGGCCCAGTGAATGCAAATCCCAATCTAACTTAACTAGTGACCTAAACCCTAACCTTATTTTTCCCGGCTTCTAGTTAAGTAAAAAATAGATTGCTTGAGTTGATAAAGAGTGACGTTGTGAATGAGGTTTGAAAAAACAAGATAATGTATTACTTGTTTGAAAATATGGTTGCGTATATTTATAAAAGTATTTTTTTGTTCAGAAATATATTAAAATAATTTAAAATCAACAAATTTTTTATTTAAAATAATTAATAAAAAATAATTTTTATAAACACTCTGTAAAGATGGTGTAAGCTTCTCACTCTCTCTCTCTCTCTCGTTTCCTTTTTCTTTTTTATTTTGCTGGGATCCTCTCGCGATGGCTAGAAATAGAGTTGGTTGGAATATCACTGCTTGCACCGTTTATATGAAGCTTTTTTTTTTCTTTTGATTTTTTTTTTCATTTTTGTTTGATTTTGAATTAACATGTATAATTTATTTTGGTTTATTTTTTATAATATTATTATAATTGAAACAAATATCTGGATATTAGCTGGTGATCTATTTTAAAATTATCTATTTCTATTATCATATAATAAAATAAAATAATAATAATAATAATAAAATAGTTATTAAATCTAATGAAATTCATGAACCGAGTCGCAAAATTGAGATCAATTCAATTTATTACTGTTTTAATATTGAAAAAATATCAACTTGAAAACAATTAAAATAATATTTGGATTTGTCAAGTCAACTACATGATGTAATGATTTTTTTTTTAAATATATTGTTATTAAACTCAGACTCTATAACCAATGTCAAATATACGTGTTCAATAAAATGAATTAAAATTATATGTGATGATAAATAATAAAAAAATATGTTGATTTAAACTAAAATAATCATAAACGTGATAAGATTATAATAAAAAATATATTTAATTGTTTTAAAAAAATTAAAATCGATTTTTATCAATAATTTATTATAAATATTATTATTTTCATTTCAGATACATAATAATAGAAAAATAATAATGATTAACAATTAAATAGAGTTCTAATATTATTTAATAACTATATCAAAACTGAAGAATAGATGAATCGGCGTGCTAAAAAAAGGTTAAATGTAAAAAAAATCCTAATCTAAAATAAAGAGATAGAAAAGGGTCAATGTCAATATCTAGCCTCCGGGCTATTACCTAATATATAATAGGCGTGACTGTTTTACTGTAGATTCATGTACTGTAGCATGTGAGTGTGTGCACTGTGGATTATAATAGTGTATTTTTGGGTCGGTTTGGTTCTCGGTTCATTCGGTTCGGTTGGTTTGCCGGTTTTCATATTTTTTTTATTGTTTATTGCACAGTGAAATAGCGCTTTTAGCCCTCGAAAAAGACAAAAAACCGGTTATGGGCGGAGGGGCTCCGCGATAATTGCACAATTTCGGACCGGACCGGTCCGGTCCGGTCCGCTTACCTTTTGAATATTTAATATTTTTCCGGAAATGGCTAATTACCGGTTTGGCCCCTAATACGACAAAATAGATGACTTAGGCACAGGGACACGCCGGTAATTGACCATGCTTTTTTTTAGTTTTTTTCTTTTTATTGTCAGCGCGTGTGTCACACGCGGCCGACAGTTTTCCGCCTCACACCCTCTTTGAGTGGCGCGTGCGTGGTTATGGAGTCGCTGGAGATGGTCTACCTACGTCTCACTCGATGCGCCGACACTTGGTATTCCTCCCAGTGCGGCGCGTTTTGGTCTCCGACGTCCGTGGATGCGGCGACGACCGGTTAAAGCCGCTGCAGCCGTTTCTCTCTTTCCTGCACGTCAAAGTGCAGGAGAGTCCCTAGGGTTTTATTCCGTTTCATTTCGGTCCCTATACTTTGAATTTTATTTATGGTCCTTATTTTTGCTATATAAGTTTTGATTTCGTTCGATTGGGTCCTTCGATTGAAATTAATTGGATAAGCAATTTTCACTTCGATCCTCCTTCTTTTAATTTCTGGATTGGGTTTAAATAAATCAATAAATGCGGTACAACAGTTTCAATTTATTCAATTTTGTCCTTTGATTGAAATTGATAATAAATTTGATTTTCATTTCGGTCCTTATACTTTTAATTTTGGATTTTAATCCCTTTATATTTGATTTTTTATACTTTTAATGTTTTTTTTCATCCCTTGATTTCTTTTTATGATTTTAATTTTGTTAAAGTTTTTATGGTTTTTTTAGTCTTTCATTTATTTTATTTTTTTCATTATTAACACAATAATAATAATAATAATAATAATAATAATAATAATAATAATAATAATTTAATTATGTTTCTTACTTACTCTTTTGTTAGTGTTTTTTAGTTTTTTCTTCCTAGGGATAATTTGATATTTTTTTATTGTTTTGGCAGTGATAGCAACGATAGTTTTTGTTTTTGTTTTATTCTTTTGTTTGATCTTTTGTTGAAGTTTTTATGATTTTTTTTCCTTCCATTTTTTTCCTTTCATTATTAACACAAAAATAAAATAAATAAATTAATAATAATAATAACAACAACAACAATAATAATAATTTATTTGTTTTTCTTGCTTACTGTTTTGTTAATGTTTTTGAGGGTTTTTTTCCACGGGATAATTTGATAATTTTTATTGTTTTGGCGATGATAGCAACGATAATTTTTGTTTTATTCTTTTGTTTGATCTTTTGTTGAAGTTTTTATGATTTTTTTCCTTCCATTTTTTCCCTATCATTATTAAGACAAAAATAAAACAAATAATAATAATAATAATAATAATAATAATAATAATAATAATAATAATAATAATAATAATAATAATAATAATTTAATTATGTTTCTTGCTTACTCTTTTGTTAGTGTTTTTTAGTTTTTTCTTCCTCGGGATAATTTGATAATTTTTATTGTTTTGGCAGTGATAGCAACGATAGTTTTTGTTTTTGTTTTATTCTTTTGTTTGATCTTTTGTTGAAGTTTTTAAGATTTTTTTTCCTTCATTTTTTCCCTTTCATTATTAACACAAAAATAAAATAAATAAATTAATAATAATAATAATAATTTAATTGTTTTTCTTTCTTACTCTTTTGTTAATATTTTTGAGGGTTTTTTTCCTAGGGATAATTTGATAATTTTTATTGTTTTGGCGATGGTAGCAGCGATAGTTTTTGTTTTTGTTTTATTTTTTTGTTTGATCTTTTGTTGAAGTTTTTATGATTTTTTTTCCTTCCATTTTTTCCCTATCATTATTAAGACAAAAATAAAAAAAATAAATGAAAATAATAATAATAATAATAATAATAATAATAATAATAATAATAATTTAATTGTTTTTCTTGCTTACTCTTTTGTTAATGTTTTTTAGGGTTTTTTTTTTCCCTCGGAACAATTTGATAGTTTTTATTATGTTGACAGTGATAACAATGATAATTTTTAGTTTTTATTGTATTTTTTTGTTTGATCTTTTTTTGTAGTTTTTACAATTTTTTTAATCTTTCATTTATTTATTTATTCTTTCATGATAATAATAATAATAATAATAATAATAATAATAATAATAATAATAATAATAATAATAATAATATTTTAATTGTTTTTCTTGCTATTTTGTTCATGCTTTTTTTTTTCTCGGTATAATTTGATAATTTTTATTGTTTTGATAGTAACAACAATAATTTTTGATAAATTAATATTGCTTCCTTTTCCCTTTTTTTATTATTTTTATTTGCTCTTTGTATTAAATGATTTTTATAATTTTACTATCTGCACAAAAATGATTTTAGTGATTAATTTTTTTTTCTTATAAAAATATTTTGCTCTTTTTTTTAATTATGACGCTCTTTTGTGATCTTTTATGACGCAATAACTACATTCTAAAAGATGTAATCTATGCTTGTGCAATAAACTCTACTTAAAATTTTATACATTTTATCTCTTAATCTATAACTTTTATTTAGTTATATCATATAAATTTATCGTTGTGAATTTAATTATGTTAAATTATATACACAAGAATGCCCACGGCAACGAGCGGGGGCACTTAGCTAGTAATTTTTATATCTGGCGTGGTGGTTGACATGACCCATAGGTCCAGGTCATGGATTTTGAACTAGTCATCGGGTTTAACTATGTCATCGTGGTTAATTCTATTTATTACTAAAGAGCAAAAACAGCTCGGCCAGCCACTGTTCATGCACACTCATGTGCATTGTGGACTGGCCATTTGTTTCCCTGCTTCGCGCGCGCATGGTTTTTTTTTTAAACAGGACTTCTTTTATAGTTTTTATGGTGATATTGACAAATGAGTAGCTTTGGCTGAGCGGTTGTCCGCGCGCTGCCAACATAGGCACGCGTGAGTTCGAACCGCTCAGAAGCAAATCTGATTTGGTTTTTTTTTAAGAACTGTTTTTTTTGTTAAAAAAAGGTTTTTTTTTCTTTTACAAATCTGAAAAAAAACCCGTTTTCTTAAAAAAAAAAAAAAAAACTGGTTGTGGTTTTTTTTTTTAGGAACTGTTTTTTTTTATAAAATAAAAGGGTTTTTTTTTTAAATAAAAAACAGGTTTTTTTTGTTAAAATAACGGTTTTTTTTTTAATAATTGGTTGTTTTTTTTTTTACAAAAAAACAAGAATTTTTTTATATGCATTGTACCTAACATGGCCGTATATAATGGGATAATTGAAATTAAGAAAAGGGTAATTCATGTAAAGCTTTCGTTAATCAGAAGTTGCCTCCAATTCATATGGTGGATGGAAGAATTTGAAGTTAGAAAAATAATATTTCTTTTCATTTACAAAAAACAAGACTTAACATGTATAATTTATTTTGGTTTATTTTTTATAATATTATTATAATTGAAACAAATATCCAGATATTAGTTGGTGATTGATTTTAAAATTATCTATTTTTATTATCATATAATAAAATAAAATAATAATAATAAAATAGTTATTAAATCTAATGAAATTCATGAACCGATCAGCAAAATTGAGATCGATTCAATTTACTATCGTTTTAATATTAAAAAAAATATGAACTTGAAAACAATTAAAATAATATTTGGATTTGTCAAGTCAACTACATGATGTAATGATTAATTGTTTTTTTTTAATATATAGTTATTAAACTCAGACTCTATAACCAATGTCAAATATAAGTGTTCAATAAAATAAATTAAAATTATATGTGATGATAAATAATAAAAAAATATGTTGATTTAAACTAAAATAATCATAAACGTGATAAGATTATAATAAAAAATATATTTAATTGGTTTAAAAAAATTAAAATCGATTTTTCATCAATAATTTAGTATAAATATTATTATTTTCATTTCAGATACATAATAATAGAAAAATAATAATGATTAAGAATTAAATAGATTTCTAATATTATTTAATAACTATATGATATTGTTTTTTAAAAAATAAACGGGTCATCAGGATTTAACTAGGTCAATTCTATTTTTTAAAAATCAAAATGATATTGTTTTTTAAAAAATAAATAATGAACGGGTTGCAATTAGGTTTTTGACCGAGTCTTGTGGAGTCTATCAAGATCATTGTGTCAACTCGAGTTTTTAATTTTTTTTTTTTAATTTAGTCTCGTTCAAGCCCAGGTTTTGGGTCAACTTGTCATGTTAATTCAGGTTTTAAAACCATAACTAACCTTGTTTTTATATTTTTATGAAGGGAAAATGACATTTCACCCATTTTTTTCTTGAAAAAAAGATGAAAACGGACCACGTATTGTCTATCGAATTAAGTGACGAGTCATACACTTGCCTAGATTTTGATAGTCATAGAAGAAAGGCGAGCTTATATTGTTTTTACCAAGAAATCAATTTTTCAACCTCAATAGACTCACTTGTTCTCTTAAGTATCAAAAAATCAGTTAAAAATAGAAAAAAAAATTAAATCGAGACTACAAATTTTTCTAAGCGCCGATATATTTTTTCCCAGCAAGATTAGGATAAAAACCCACCACCATCAAACACTTTTAATCAAATAACATAATTTTGGCACCAAACTTATTATTTTCATTGTTGAAATGGCGACAGCCAAATATTTTATCTTTATATATAGCCATTTTTCAGTGAATCTCTTTCATATTCAGATACTGAAAAATAACAAAAATAAATTTTAGAATCAAAATTAAAATTGAAATTTTTTGAATTGGATATATATTATCTCCATGTCATACAGTTGAGTCCTTTATTTTTTAATTTTTTAATTTTATAGATCTACTATAATCTCAATGTTAATTTCATACAATAAAAAAATTGAGCGTCAAAAAAAGCCAAACAAAAAGAAAGAGATAGAAAAAAAAACTAGAAGGTATGAGATTTCTGATCTGCCCATATACTGAAATGTAAGAGAAGTACATAAAAATTTGCAGAAGCTGATATAAGTATAGTAACATGTTACAAGAAAGGAGACTCTATCAGCAGACAACAATAACATGATAATTAGGATGTTCGGACCAAAAGCAATTCGTTGGGAGTTAACTTATTGACTGGAACATGAAGAATCAGGACAACAGCCTGTTTATTTTTTCGTCAGGAAAGCCAGGTCCACTTTCTTACATAAGCAGACAGAGCGGAGCAGTTGAAATGAACTCAAAATAAGAAAATGGACATATAATAATCTGCCTCCCACATCGTTTTTCAATATATTATTCCTTGTAATTTGAATCAAAATCCACAATAGTCTCCATCCACAATACACGAGAGTACTTGTTGCTGCAAAAACTCCACCGGACATGGAGTTATAGCATATGTTATTTGTACTTGCAACATGGAAAACCTGTTATTTATCTCTCAAGGGGTAGAATAGGCTCTTTGATTACTGACAGGACACGTTTCCTAGCTAGCTCATCCGGTGAAGTATGCGCATCTCCGTTATGATAAGTGCAATGGGATTGCCGAGCAAGGTTAATACCTGTTTCGACAAAATGTTTTGCAAACAAAGAGTCACCAAGCTTTTCTTTGTTCATCTTTTTCCAGGTTTCGTCGATCAAATTCATTACGGATTCAGTAGCAAGTTCCTCAGAAATGCCTTTTGTGCGCATGTAGCATGATACAGAATTCGCGGTTTCACCTCTCGCTATCTCAGCCTGGACAAGCAAACAGAAATGTCAATATGCGCGCGGAAACGGATAGCTACAGGCCTGTACATTTAGGCATATGAGAAACTTACCGATGCTGAAGCCAAGTCGTTGCAAAGACGAAAGATGTAGGAAGGCCAACTGATGATATCATGATACTCTTGCAAGTTTTCAGTTTCCTCTTTCTTGATGTTTTGAACTACTGCAAAGTAGGCAAAAACTAGTTGAAGAGGCCCTGAGGATGATTTCCATGCATTTCCGAAATAGTCATCAAATGTTGGTGTGGACTTATTGTACAAAAATTTCGCTTCTTGTAGGAATGCATTGCATAAATCTGCCCACTGTAAGAACACAGACGTAAATCGGTTAGCAACAGAGAATTGCAAGCCTCCTGCTATGTTTTCTATAAATAATGATGAAATTTATACTGTACCGCTTTTGTTAGGTATGGAAGAATGTTTTCTCCCTTTTCCTTCAGATTATCATAAGCTATCTCATTGATAGTGTTAAAGAGAGCTAGGAAGCAGAGCTTCATGTAATCCGGAAGATCATCGACGGCATTAACATCCCATCTGAAACAACCAGAAATAGTGGGGCAAATAAAATGATTGACATCATAACAACATGATGAATCGAAATGGTGTGGGGTTAATTCTTTCTTGGTACAAACCTCTCGACAGCGTCTGTAAATAGCTCCAACTCATCCAGGGTACCATAAACATCATAGATATCATCAATGATCGTTACAAATGAAAACATTTTTGCTACTGATTTACGGCAATCACTGTATTGAGGTTCGAACGCAACTCCAACCGCCCAGTAAAAGCTTTCAATTAACCTGTCCCTAGCAAAATGCAACTTTGTTGCAAGACCAACACGCCTCCACCATCTGAGTGACACAACAGGAGAAAAATTATTTTCCATGAACAACAATCTAATTGGCTTGTTTTCTAGACCTCGGTAAGAAGATGGAATTTTGTTCTTGGACTGACCTTGATGTCTCGCGAAGATCTCTTTGGTATACTGATTGAACCATGTTGTAGTCCAATATAGCAAGTTCTAGCAGTACTCGATTTGCATCTTCCTTTTTACGGTATGCTTCAATACTCCAGACAGCTTCTAGTCTTTGCGTCCTGCGATGTAATGGAAGCTCTAACGCATGATTCACTTGTTCGACAAGGTCTTTTCCAATCTTTTCTTCGTTGAGCTCTTTTAGATGTGATATTGTAAACACCTTGGCCTCATCCATGATATTTTCTCCTTCTAAGGCAAGAAATGAAGCTTCATATAGGCTTAGTATTGCCTTGATGTCCTCCTTGAGGTTTTCCATGAAATTGCCATTTTGATCCTTGAATCCGCTGAACACTTCTGTAGATGGCAAGGGCATACTGCATAAATATACTTCATAGTTAAGGATACATTGAATGATTGAGGTAAGTAGCTAATTACCTTGAGAGACCTCAAAGCCATGTTGTCTGAGAAGCCTGAAGCTAAGAGCAGTAGCATGAAGGCTAGTTTTTGCAACAGCTTCAAATCCTCCTGAAGAAACAAATCTATCAAGGGCTCTCCTTATGTCACTCTCGAACCGGTACCCCAATCCTAACCTTTGGATATTATCTATCAGTTCAAGCTGAGTCAAAAACTCTGCCTTTTCATTGTTAATCTTACTTCTCACCTCAGCATCCAGCTTTTTGGCCTTGTCTTTGTATACTTCAATCTATAAGAATCACAGTATGCTAAGTTAGAAAATGGAGATTGATTGATGACCACAGAGCTTCTTCCTTTTCTCTTCTTCACAATTTTCTTCATTTTAATATTGACATATGCCAGGTTAACTCGGTAACATGAACTGGGCTCTTTTCTAAGTCAGTCCCCGGGCCAGGTCTGAAAACCATTGTCCTAACTCCATAGTTCAAATCCTATTACACTAAGATGAAGGGAGTGATGGAGGATCGGGTTGATCCAAACAACTTGTAAATGTAAAAGAGAGAGAGAGAGAGAGAGAAGAAGAAGAAGAGGAACAGAAACAAGAAGGGGGTTCTGCAGGTGTTACGTGCTTACCGCTTCATCAGTGTCCGAAGACAGCAAATAATCATAATCCCAGCTATTTGGTTCGTAAATGGCAGACCGTCTGGTTTCTGTTTCTGTTAAGCTGACATTTCCTGTGCTTACAGAACATCTGAGTTTCAAAGTCAAGGGAGTGGCCTGGATGACTCTAGGTAAGGGATTTCTGTACATTTTGTGTGTCAGTGAGAATGGACGCTGCAAGCTCAAAAACTCAGTTGCCATGGCCCTAGTAATGGAGACTGCAACAGGAATTTTTTATTTTCTCTCTTTGCTTCTCGAGGTTTCAGATTGCCAATATCCAAGAGACGTAAACTTATTTATAGAACCTGCAACTCCAGGTCTTTCTCTGATCAGATACAACGATTGATTATATATAAAAACATAATCTATAAAAACAGCAGCAAGAGTTTAATATGATTGCCCCATATATATTTTATTGAACGCGTTGTTTGGTGGGAAATGGAATATAAGCTTAAAGGAAAAGTATTCTAAGAGAACGTTAAAGATATCATCATCGGAGCTGTTACAAGAAAGGAGACTCTATCAGCAGACAGCAATAACATGATAATCAGGATGTTCTGAACAAAAGCAATTCGTTGGGAGTTAACTAATTGACTGGAACATGAAGAATCAGGACAACAGCCTGTTTATTTTTTTGTCAGGAAAGCCACGTCCACTTTCTTACATGAGCAGACTGAGCGGGGCAGTTGAAATGAACTCAAAATAAGAAAATGGACATATAATAATCTGCCTCCCACATCGTTTTTCAATATATTCTTTCTTGTAATTTGAATCAAAATCCACAAAAATGATGTGTCTCTATAGGGAGGGCGGGCCATGCATCCTCAACTAGTGTCATTAATAATGTTCATAGCTCCATTATTTGAATAGGGTGTTTTAAACGTGTTTTTTTAATTTAAAATAATAATATTTTTTTTATTTTTAATATCAAGCTAAGGTTCTCATTCCTATGCTCGGTGATCTAAATTATCATCCCATTCAAATCAACCATCCTAATGGGTTAAAAAAAATTAATGATAGAAAACATTACCTTAGAGCACACGTTTAATAATTTGACCTAGAAAATGTGAAAACACAAAGTCAAATTGCATGTGTGTGTGCCGTAACAATTGAGAAACTACTTTATAAAAGAATATTTCAATATATATACATATATATATATATACACAATATATATTTTGCTTATATATATATATATATATATATATATATATATATATATATTAATGTATCCAAGAGAAACAGAAGCAAAAGCCTGGAAGAATTTCCCTTCGACGCCACTCTTCTTTGCATTTCAAGGTAGGCACATAGATTCTGCTTCAACTGCTCCGTAACATTTATGATTTCATGGAGAGTATTCCAATTTCTTGTGCTATTTTCAATGCTGTACGTAGATGCTGCATGCCACTACAGTCTCTTCAAGCTAGAAGAAGAACTCCCGAGGCCGTGGACTCCCGAGGCCGTGGACTACATAGAGATGGATCTTTTACGCTGTGTTTTAAAAATAATTTTGAAAAGAATTAATTTTTTATATTTTTTATTTTAAATTATTATATTTGATGTTTTTAGATTATTTTAATGTGATGATATTAAAAATAATATTTAAAAAATAAAAAAAATATCATTTTAATATATTTCTGAACGAAAAATATTTTAAAAAACAATCTCAACCAGACTCTTAAACCGACGTATAATCATCACCATCTATATCTCTTTCTCTCAAGGTCCTAGCTAAATATCCAAGGAGAAAGTTGGTTTCATTATTAAAAAAAATTTATTCACCCAATATCTAAGTACTTTCAATTAAAGTTGTTTATGTTGATTTTTCTAATTATATCAAATTAGTTTTTTAATCTTTTTTATAAATCTAAGACTAGAACCCTGTATCAAGTCTTAGAATTATCAACCATCCAAATTTTATAAATAAGTTTGTTACCAATAAATCAAGTTGATTTAAGATCATAGCACTTACGATAGATTGGACCCTTTAACTTGCATCTTTGTCCATGAAAATTAAGTCCAAAAGAGCCTTAACACTTTCTCAACTTAAAGTCTAGTTATATAGCTCTCCTCGTAGTTTTAGTGTATACTTAGAGCATTTTCAAGGAAAGAGTTAAAAAAAAGATAATAAATTTTCGTTTTTATCATTTATTTTTATAGCTCCAAGGAAACAAATATATTGAAGAGCTAAAATAGCATTTCTAAGTTGAAGAGTTATTTCGACATATTGATAAAAAAAAAATGCATAGAAATACAAAAGGTGGTTTTGATTGGATTTGTATTAATTAGTTATTAATAATAAATAATTACATTAATATTTTTTATATATATATATATATATTAAAATTGAATTATCTTTTTAAATGGCTTTTTTCTTATATTGGAGTGCATATATAAAAAAAATATTATATTTACATTGTTTAAATAGTTATTTTATCAATTTAGCTTTTCAAAATAGCATTTTGCATCGGAGATACTCTTAGATTGATAATTGCATTAAAGTGCAGGAGCAGTTTGAGTTTAGTAAAATATTTAGTTATTTGAAGTGTGTTTTAAAATAAAAATAAAATCAATAATTTGGGTTATAGTCCAATCAATTAAATAAATTGGATTTATTTGAGTCAAATAAAAAAAAGACAATGATAACAAATAAATTTTTTAAAAGCATTTATCTAAGAGAAAAAAGACGTTTAATAAATCTATAGATGAATCCTACTAACCTATTAAAAAACAATAAAATTAACCCAATATAAGGTTTATTTGTCTCAAAATAACCCAAAATAATAAATCACATATATAGGCATTGTGGGTCTGGTAAACCAGGTCAAGCACTCGGCTTACCAAGATAAGGTTCGGACATGGACTACAAGTTTAGGCCCATGTTCACGAGCTTTAATTTTTTTTTAAGTTGATGGGGTAAACGACATATCGTCCGTCTTATTCTTTGATAAAAGAAAATAAAATTAGACGAAGCAACATCTATAATTCCCTACATTCCAAGCACTATGGTGGCTAAAAAAATTGGACTATTGTTTTTTTCACCTAAAAAACCATTTTCAATTCATTCTGAACTCAAACACATCTACAAAATACTCTTAAAATCTTGTTAAATTATTCAATGACCTCAAGAACTACAAAAAAAAAAAAAAAAAACACCTTAAAATCCATAATCAACCTAAAACAAAAAATCTATCTGAGATTAAAAAAAACATTACACGCTTTCAAGTTAAAAAAAAAAACACTTAATATAACTATGCTCATCATATAAAATCATTTGATATAAAAATCAAGTGGTTTTGGTGACTATTTCCCAATATGTTATTGAGAATTAGAAATGATTTAGTATTTGTTTTGAATCTTAATTTTATAGAGCATAAATTGAAGAAAAAAAAAAAGAATTTCGATTATCATCATTTTAGGTTATCTATGAGAAAGCATGTCTATGTTTTTTAATCCTCAAAACTCTAATTTTCAATTTAGTTTTACATGAAAATGTTAGAGAATAATATAAATCATATTATGGGACCTCACTTATAAGCTTAAGCTTTTAGGTGAGATGGTTCCTTAACATGGTATCAGAGCCTTGTTGACCCAGCGGTCACGAGTTCGAATCTCACCACCCCCATTCTATTTGATAAAAACCAAGCACAAGGTGATGTGGACTTGTATAAGTTTCAAGCCTAAAAGGCTTTTACTTGAGGGGGTGTGTTAGAAAATAATATAAATCATATTATGGGACCTCACTTATAAGCTTAAGCTTTTAGGTGAAATAGTTCCTTAACAGAAAACACCCCAGAACACCTTATAAACACTTTAAAAATAAAATGTCCAACCAAATAAAAAATATTTCTAAAGGCTCTGATTTATTTATTTATAGCATAATATGAGAGAAACACCACCTTCGTTGAACTCCAATATTCAAGATAAACGTAGTATATTTTTTAGGCCAAACTAAAAATGGGTTCAGCTCACTTTTAGAATTAGAATTTTATTGGAATTTATAATTTGAAAAAATATTTTAACTTAAAAAAATTAATATAATTGCTTTGTAGTTTATTTAGCGAGAAGTTGAAAACTTCAGGTGGTTGGAGTGACTATTTAAAAGTGTTATTGATATTTATTTTGAAAATATTTTTTATTTAAAAATATTTTAAAAAATAATTTAAATAAATTATATTTTTAATATTTTAAAAAAACCTTGGGTCCTGGAGATTGTCTCTTGTCTTATGTTTGGTTTTTTTTTTCCTTACAACCTATTTGAGACTTCAATTTGATTTTGGTATAAATAATTTCTTTAATCCACAAAGAATTAATTTATTAACCCGTTTATATATTCAGCCCATGAATAAAAAGTATGAACAATTTTCTTTATGAACTATTTATTTTGTTTTTTAAGTGTTTTTATGGCGAGTAATTAAGAAAAAACAATGGGAATTATTTGCATCAGTTTTGGTTCCAAGAATCAATATCTATCTAGTGATACTTTTGAGACCGACGGATTGGCTATCTATTTTTCCATTGATTACATAATGTTATAATATAAGGTGGAAAATAACAATAGTCTGACCATAAATTTAATTTAATTAAAGATTAAGAGTTGTTTTATTGCCAAAATCTCATCATACATACCGGTATAATTATTTTTCTTGATGCTCGATCAAAGACTTGGGGGTATGTTTAGAAGTTAGGTTGTTTTGCTTTTAGTTATTTTATAAAAGTTTTTTTAAAATATATATAATATTTTTTAGTGTTTTTATATATTTTTAATATGAAAAAAATATATTAACATATTTTTCAAATAAAAAAAAATATTTTTCAAAACATATGTATTATAATATCAAATGTACCCAGGGGATCAAATGTATGTCCCCAGGGGCTTGGCCTAGCGGCAACAGCACCCTGCCACCTTTGGTTATTACCCGAGGTGGTCAGGTGTTCGAGCCTCGACAGCCAATCTTTCGAGATCCCCTGTAAGAGCCTGGGACAGCAGGGGGTTTACACATGCTCTGGGCCCACGAAGTGCGCTTTCCGGGTCATGTGGTTCCCACGCTATCCAAAAAAAAATATCAAATGTACTCTTATTCGAGATGAACAAACTTGATATGCGGATATAAAAATTGGTATGATGGTTTACATGACCCATAGATCCAAGTCATGGATTTTGACCTAGTCGTTGGGTTTTAACTTTTAACTACATCATCCGGGTTAATTCTATTTTTAAAAAAAACTAAAATGACATTGTTTTTTAAAGAATGATAGTCAATGGGCTGCAACTAGGTTTTTGACCGAATCTTATCAAGTTTATCAGGTTATTGGGTCAACCTGTTTTTTTAACTTTTTTATTTTTTTTAAATCCATCCTTGTCCAAGCCTGAGGGTTTGGGTTTTCCTGCCATGTTGACTCGGGTTTTGAAACCATAGCTAGCCTTGCTTTTATATTTTTATGAAGGGAAAATGACATTTCACCCTTTTTATCTTGAAAAAAAAGATGAAAACGGACCACGCATTGTGTATTGAATTAAGTGACGAGTCTTACACTTGCCTAGATTTTGATAGTCAAATTAGAGAAACTAGAAGAAAGGAGCATATGTTTTTTTTATTTATTACCAAGAAATCAATTTTCCAACCTCAATATACTCACTTGTTCTCATAAAGCATCAAAAATCAGTTAAAAATAGAAAAAAAAAATCAAATCGAGACTATAAATTTCTCTAACCTCAAATATATTTTTTTTCCAGCAATAAGGATAAAAACCCACCACCATCAAACACTTCTCATCAAATAAAATATTTTCACACCAAACTCATTTATTTTCATTGTTGAAATTGCGACAACCAAATATTCTCTTTATATATAGCCATTTTTTGGTGAATCTCTTTCATATCTAGATACCAAAAAATAACAAAAATGAATTTTAGAAACAAAATTAAAATTGAATTTTTTTGAATGGGATATATATTATCTCCATGTCATATAGTTGAGTCCTTTGTTTTTTAATCTTATAGATCTGCTATAATTTCAATGCTAATTTTGTTAGAGTATAGAAGAAGGTGTATTCTAGAATATTGTATTTGTAGTCTAGAGTATGAAAGATGGTATGAGATATATGTATAAATAGAAAGGTGCACACACAACAAAAGTATGCAAAACAGAATAACAGTACAGTAAAATTTTCAAATTTCATTCTCCCTCTCTTTTCTCTCTTCTCCCTCTTCCCGTCTCTAAACTCCATTCTTCTTTCTCTTAATTTCTTCAATTATCTGTAAACTCTCTCAATCCTAACAAATTTCATGCAATAAAAAAATGAGCGTAAAAAAAAGCCTTTTCCTAGGAGATGGGCCTCAAGGCCTGGCCCGGTGAATGCAAATCCCAATCTAACTTAACTAGTAACCTCAACCAATGTCAAATATATGTGTTCAATAAAATAAATTAAAAATAATATGTGATGATAAATAATGAAAATCACAAGATCTAAGGTTGTATTAGACCTTCATAACCATCATATGAAGAGAAAATAAATATTCTTTTCCTAGGAGATAGGCCTCAAGGCCTGGCCCGGTGAATTCAAATCCCAATCTAACTTAACTAGTGACCTCAACCAATGCCAAATATATGTGTTCAATAAAATAAATTAAAAATAATATGTGATGATAAATAATGAAAATCACAAGATCTAAGGTTGTATTAGACCTTCATAACCATCACATGAAGAGAAAATAAATATTCTTTTCCTAGGAGATAGGCCTCAAGGCCTGGCCCGGTGAATTCAAATCCCAATCTAACTTAACTAGTGACCTCAACCAATGCCAAATATATGTGTTCAATAAAATAAATTAAGAATAATATGTGATGAGAAAAGGGTAAATGTCAATATCTAGCATCCAGGCTATAGTTTTTATACTTGGTTTGATGGCTTACATGACCCATAGATTCAAGTCATGGATTTTGACCTAGTCATTGGGTTTTAACTTTTAACTACATCGTCCCGATTAATTCTATTTTAAAAAAAAACCAAAATGACATTGTTTTTTTAAAAAAATGATAGTTAATGGGCTGCAACTAGGTTTTGATCGAGTCTTATCAAGTCCATTAGGATATTGGGTCAACCTGATTTTTTTACTTTTTTATTTTTTTTTAAATCCAACCTTGTTCAAGCCTAAGGTTTTGGGTTTACCTGCCATGTTGGCTCGGGTTTTGAAACCATAGCTAGCCTTGCTTTTATATTTTTATGAAAGGAAAATGACATTTCACCCTTTTTATCTTGAAAAAAGAGATGAAAACGAACCACACATTGTGTATTGAATTGAGTGACCAGTCTTACACTTGCCTAGATTTTGATAGTGAAATTAGAGAAACTAGAAGAAAGGTGAGCATACGTTTTTTTTTATTTTTTACCAAGAAATCAATTTTCCAACCTCAATAAACTCACTTGTTCTCTTAAAGATGAAGACCTGCGGGGTTCGTCACCCATCACAACTGGAGTTTTTTTCTCTCGAGAAAATGGAGAGTAGCTCTTTTGCCAATTTCAAAACCATCAACCAAGACATTGAGCAGAAACAGAGCAACAGTAGAGTAAGAATCACCGTGCATCGTGAGCTTTCTAAGTTGGAAGCAGTGAAGCGAGCGTCATGACTCACCAATTTTTCCCGAGTTTTTTTGCAAGCTTTCCTCTTGCGTGCTATCATGCAATGTTGTTTATTAGACGACAACATCTTATTGATGTCACTACAGTTTATTTGGTTTCTGAGAGGGGAGGCTCTGTAAAAATTTCACAAAAAAAATCATTATACCTCAAATCAAAGAGGAGAAAAGAAGAAGCAAAACATCAAACATATCAGTACATAAACAAGAAACGATACTGCCTACAACATCGAAAGGGCGTCCATCATCGCCCTCCACTTTCTCTTCAACCTTCTCTTTCTTAGCCTCAACTGCAGGAGGAGCAGACTGAAAGAAATAACAACGCCACCACCAGAAAGGAATGGAAGACAACTTCTCCCTACAAGAACCAATCAACTAAGTGATTACTCTTGTTTTGTACTTCATGGTGGTTGTTGTGGCTACTGCAGCTGCGGGGGAGAGGTGGCGCTGCAGATACTAGCAATAGAGGCTGCTACTTTTCTATTTGTTGCACCCTGAATAAGTTGATGAAGCATTTCTCTAGCACTTGCAACTTCTATCTCCTTAAGATGCTCCACATAAATCCCTTTCTTCTCATCTTATCTCTTCACTCTCTCTCTCTAGATTATCTCTTCCCTCTCGTCCCTTTCTTCTCACTTTCTTTCATAGACAAATGAAATTCAAATCAAGAAATCGACAAATGAAATTTCTTCCCTCTATCTTCTATCTTCTCTACCATCTGAGCATTCTTCTTCTTCTTCCTCTCAATCTTTCAATTTCTCAAAATCTTCTCAATCGAATTCAAACTCATCGTTCTTTCCTTCTGATTTTCTCTTCTCTTCTCTCTCTTTTATATACTGATTTCTATCAAAAGTATTAAGTACTCATGTATTTCATATTCATTGTTGCAATCTCATGTTTGGTTCATCAAAGCATGAGATTGAGGGGGGATGCTAGAGTATAGAATAAGGTGTATTCTAGAATATTGTATTTGTTGTCCAGAGTATGAAAGATGGTATGAGATATGTGTATAAATAGAAAGGTGTGCACACGACAAAAGTATGCAAAACAGAATAACAGTACAGTAAAATTTTCAAATTTCATTCTCCCTCTCTTTTCTCTCTTCTCCCTCTCTTTTCTCTCTTCTCCCTCTTCCCGTCTCTAAACTTCATTCTTCTTTCTCTTAATTTATTCAATTATCTGTAAACTCTCTCAATCCTAACAAATTTCATGCAATAAAAAAATTGAGCGTAAAAAAAAGCCAAACAAAAAGAAAGAAAGACATAAAAAAACTAGCAGGTTATGAGATTTCTGATCTACCCATATACTGAAATGTAAGAGAAGTACATAAAAATCTGTAGAAGTTGATATAATTATAGTAACACGTTTCAAGAAAGGAGAAAATGAACTCAAAATAAGCAGACAGGGCTGAGCAGTTGCAATGAACTCAAAATAAATAGACAGGGTGAGTAGTTGAAATGAACTCAAAATAAGAAAATGGACATATAATAATCTACCTCCCACATCGTTTTTCAATATATTATTGCTTGTAATTTGAATCAAAATCCACAATAGTCTCCTTCCACAATACAAGAGGGCACTTGTTAATGCAAAAACTCCACCGGAAATGGAGTATAGCCTATTTACATGGCTTAATATTATATCAACATATGTTATTTGTACTTGCAACATGGAAAACCTGTTATTTATCTCTCAAGTGGTAGAATAGGCTCTGTGATCACTGACAGGACACGTTTCCTGGTTAGCTCATCCGGTGAAGTATGTGCATCTCCGTTATGATAAGTGCAATGGGATTGTCGGGCAAGGTTAATAGCTGTTTCGACAAAATGTTTTGCAAACAAAGAGTCCCCAAGCTTTTCTTTGTTCATCTTTTTCCAGGTTTCGTCGATCAAATTCATTACTGATTCAGTAGCAAGTTCCTCAGAAATGCCTTTTGTGCGCATGTAGCATGATACAGAATTCGCAGTTTCACCTCTCGCTATCTCAGCCTGGACAAGAAAACAAGAATGTCAATATGCGAAAACGAATAGCTACAGGCCAATACATTTAGTGTTGAGGAACCATCTCACGAGTTTGATTCTCATCATCCTCATTCTATTTGATGAAAAAACAAGCACAGGGTAATGTGCATTTGTGCAAGTTTCAAATCCAAAAGGTTTTCACTTGAGGGTGTGTGTTAAAGAATAATATAAATCATATTCTCGGACCTCACCTAAAAGCTTAAGTTTTTAAGTGAGTTGGTTCCTTAACAAAGCCCTAGAATATGATTTATATTATTATTTAATACACCTCCTCAAATGAAAACCTTTAAAGCTTGAAACTTGCACAAGTCACACTATCTTATGCTTAATTTTTATAAAATAGAATGAGAATGATAAGATTCGAACTAGTGAATATTATGTCAACAAGTCTCTGATGCCATGTTAAAGAATCATCTTACCTAAAAACTTAAACAGTTAAGTTAGACCTAAAATATAATTTATATTATTCTCTCATAAGAAAAACTTACCGATGCTGAAGCCAAGTCATTGCAAAGACGAAAGATGTAGGAAGGCCAACTGATGATATCATGATACTTTTGCAAGTTTTCAGTTTCCTCTTTCTTGATGTTTTGAACTACTGCAAAGTAGGCAAAAACTAGTTGAAGAGGCCCTGAGGATGATTTCCATGCATTTCCGAAATAGTCATCAAATGTTGGTGTGGACTTATTGTATAAAAATTTTGCTTCTTGTAGGAATGCATTGCATAAATCTGCCCACTGTAAGAACGCAGACGTTACAGCACAAATAAGTTAGCAATAGAGAATTGCAAGCCTCCTGCTATGTTTTCTGTAATACTGATGAAATTTATACTGTACCGCTTTTGTTAGGTATGGAAGAATGTTTTCGCCCTTTTCCTTCAGATTATCGTAAGCTATCTCATTGATAGTGTTATAGAGAGCTAGGAAGCAGAGCTTCATGTAATCCGGAAGATCATCAATGACAGAAACATCCCATCTGAAACAACCAGAAATAGTGGGGCAAATAAAATGATTAACATCAAAACATGGTGAATCAAAATGGTGAGTGGTTAACTATTTATATTTTATGATTTCATCTAACAGTTTAAGTTTTTAGGTGAGTTGGTTCCTTGACATGGTATCGGAATCTTATTAACCCAACGGTTATGAGTTCAAATCTCACCACTCCTATTATATTTGATAAAAATCAAATACAGGACATTGTGGGTCTGTGCAGTTTTTTTTAACTTGAGGAGGTGTGTTAGAGAATAATATAAATTATATAATAGGGTTTCACCTAACAATTTAAATTTTAAGTTTTTAGATGAGTTGGTTTCTTGATACCTCTCAACAGCATCTGTAAATAGCTCCAACTCATCCAGAGTACCATAAACATCGTAGATGTCATCAATGATTGTTACAAATGAAAACATTTTTGCTACTGATATACGACAATCACTATATTGAGGTTCGAACGCAACTCCAACCGCCCAGTAAAAGCTTTCAATTAACCTGTCTCTAGCAAAATGCAACTTTGTTGCAAGACCAACACGCCTCCACCATCTGAGTGAAACAATAGGAGAAAAATTATTTTCCATGAACAACAATCTAATTGGCTTGTTTTCTAGGTAAGAAGATGAAATTTTGTTCTTAGACTGACCTTGATGTCTCACGAAGATCTCTTTGGTATACTGATTGGACCATGTTGTAGTCCAATATAGCAAGTTCTAGCAAAACTCGATTTGCATCTTCCTTTTTACGGTATGCTTCAATACTCCAAACAGCTTCTAGCCTTTGCGTCCTGCGATGTAATGGAAGCTCCAACGCATGATTCACCTGTTCGGCCATGTCTTTTCCAATCTTTTCTTCATTGAGCTCTTTCAGATGTGATATTGTAAACACCTTGGCCTCATCCAAGATATTTTCTCCTTCTAAGGCAAGAAATGAAGCTTCATATAGGCTTAGTATTGCCTTGATGTCCTCCTTAAGGTCTTCCATGAAATTTCCATTTTGATCCTTGAATCCGTTGAACACTTCTGTAGATGGCAAGTGCATACTTGTTAGAGAATAATATAAATCATATTCTAGAATCTTGTCTAATAGCTTGAGCTTTTAGATGAGATAATTTCTTAAGAATAATGCATAAATATACTTCATAGTTAAGAATATATTGAATGATTGAGGTAAGTAGCTAAGTACCTTGCGAGACCTCAAATCCATGTTGTCTGAGAAGCCTGAAGCTGAGAGCAGTAGCCTGAAGGCTAGTTTTTGCAACAGCTTCAAGTCCTCCTGAAGAAACAAATCTATCAAGGGCTCTCCTTATGTCACTCTCGAACCGGTAACCCAATCCTAACCGTTGGATAGTATCTATCAGTTCTAGCTGAGTCAAAAACTCTGCCGTTTCATTGTTAATCTTACTTCTCACCTCAGCATCCAGCTTTTTGGCCTTGTCTTTGTATAATTCAATCTATAAGAATCACAGCATGCTAAGTTAGAAAATGGAGATTTATTGATGACTACAGAGATTCTTCTTTTTCTGTTCTTCACAATCCTCTTCATTTTACTTTTGACATATATATGCCAGGTTAATCTGATGTGCATGGAAAATCCGATAGATTTGCATGGATCATATACTTTAAAGTTCGTTATCCATGGATCAAAATGAAGTGAACTCAGTAACATGAACTGGGCTCTTGCCAGGTCTGAAAACCATTGTCCTAACTCCATAGTTCAAATCCTATTACACTAAGATGAATGGAGTGATGGAGGATCGGGATGATCCAAACAACTTGTAAATGTAAAAGATCTAGAGAGAGAGAGAGAGAGAGAAGGAGAGGAACAGAAACAAGAAGGGCAGGTTTGACGTGCGTACCGCATCATCAGTGTCCGAAGACAGCAAATAATCATAATCCCAGCTATTTGGTTCGTAATTGGCAGACCGTCTGGTTTCAGTTTCAGTTTCTGTCTCTGTTAAGCTGACATTTTTGGTGCTGACAGAACATCTGAGTTTCAAAGTCAAGGGAGTGGCCTGGATGACTCTAGGTAAGGGATTTCTGTACATTTTGTGTGTCAGTGAGAATGGACGCTGCAAGCTCAAGAACTCAGTTGCCATGGCCGTGGCTAGTAATGGAGACTGCAACAGGAATTTTTTATTCTCTCTCTTTTCTTCTCTAGGTTTTAGATTGCCAATACAAGAGACGTAGAACTTATTTATAGAACCTGCAACTCCATGTCTTTCTCTGATCACATACAACGATTGATTAGATTTTTTTTCCTGTTCATTACATGGCATCATGATCACCATAGATTGTAGTAAATGGTGATGTGCTACTCTGCTGTCAAAATCGGTGGAAATCAACAGATGAGATCTGGAATGTTCAGCTGAAGCTATCTTTTCCATGAGTGGCGGCATGCAAGGTGACAATTTCAGAGGTCTTTTTTTCCCGAAGGTCCTGAAAAGAAGAGATGGCGTTGCCTGTGGTTTGGAGATTGTGGTGATGGCCAAGTGTCGACGAATGTTATCATCAACATGAGGACTTGAAATAGTGATTTGACAGTCTTGAAAATCACTCTTGAAGCTTGGCCCAGAGAAAGTGGGTTTGCTCAGTGGATTATGATTTCGAAATAAAAGAATAAGAGGTTGTCAAAAAAAACTTTTTTTCTACTATTGAAGAAAATCCAAATTTCCTGAACCATTTTGGATCACAATTTTTTTTTAAAAAAATCTGGTGATAAGTACAATTAATGATTTCAATACTGTCAAATATACTTTGAGAAGCCTGAATTATTTGTTTTTTTTTTATTTTAAAATTTAATTTTAGACTAATGGATCTGTAATATTCATTTGACCTAATTTTTGAGGTAAAAAACTTGTTTTTAGATTATTTTTTACTATTTAATTGTACTCTTTTTATTATTGGAATAAAAGAGATGGAGATAGATAGAACAAAAAACATAATGAAAGGGAGAAATAAAAAAAATGGAGATGAAATTGTATTTAGTAATGAACAATTTAAAGGAAAAAAAATAATATATTGTATCTATAGAGACATGCCATCTTATTCTTTTTATTTAAAAAAAATAAAAATTTACTATTGAATTATCTTAAGAACATATTTATTTTTAGATATTTGTTTTTTCTTTTTAATCAAACACATTTTTATTTTTTTAATATTATTTATAAAAAAATGATATATCAAGTAAAGAAAAATATATTTCTGAGCGGCTGTAGTGAAAACATTCCAGATAATACCGTAAAAAATACCAATTTTTCAGGGAAATTATACAAATTTTCACTCATATAGTTACTATTTCAGAACTTGATTTAAATTATTTTTATTTTTTATTTTAAATTTAAAAAAATAATATTTTTAGATCGTTTTGATGTGCTTATATTAAAAATATATTTTAAAAAAAAAACATAATTTTAATGCTTTTTCTGAACGAAAAACACTTTTAAAAGCAATCGCAACCACTCTCTTAAATAGTTACTAAGTGGTTTACTTTTCTTGTGATTGTTAATATAATAACCACTCAAAGCTTGCATGGTCATTAAACATATAAAATAGATCAAATTACATTCAAACTAACCTGAATATCTATATTAATAAAAAAAATATTTTTTTTTGTAGCCTAAAATTTTTGATAGGAAGGTTTACGGTGGTCGAGTGTCTGTATATCATATTGTATATCATATTGTATATCATATTGTTGCATAATAAAGGGTTTTCATGGTCGTATATTTTTCTTTTTTTTTAATGGATGTGAATTTTCTCGATGTCTTTTGATCCTTTACACTGACACCTGCCAAATTTCAAGCCAAGAAAAAAAAAAAGAGGATCATGCATGATGACAAACGATTATGACACCATGCATGCAACCAAGCTCTCTTCCTTCCACATCTCAAAGGTGACATTTCGTGCTCATGGGGTCCCCACTCCTTATTTGTTCGTATGTAATACTTTAGAAAATTGTCAAATAACAATACAATTATTCACGTATATATATATATATAATAAAAATAACGACAAATTATGTTTAGTCATTGATTACTAATAAAATCACCAACATTATAAAAACAAAATCATGAAATAATATATTATTTGCCAATAAAAATATTTCATTGCTAGTTTTAATCAATAGATTTAAAAATATTATAGCTAACAACAACTCTGGGCATGTTTGGGAGGGCGGTTGCGGTTGTTTTTGAAAGTGTTTTTCATTTAGAAATACATCAAAATGATTTTTTTTTATTTTTTTAAAATTATTTTTGACATCAGCACATCAAAATAATTTAAAAACACCAAAAAAATTTCATTTTATTTGAAAAACAAAATAGCAAACAGCGGTTGTATCGCCCTCCCGAACAGACTCTCTATCTCCATTCTTTCTTTTCTTTATAATGCAAAAAACAACATCTCTTTCCCCCCTCTCATTTTTTCAAAATTACCAACGTTTTTTTCTTTTTCTTTTTCTTTTGAAAATATTTAAAGAAATAAAAGATAAAAAAAATGAAGTTATAACAATAATTGTTCTAAATTCTTGAAATTAGGCCACGAGGAGCTAATCTCACACACTTTAAATGTCAAGTTAGTGACTTGGTTTTAATTAGGTAAAAAATTGTTGATGTATGCTGATTGTTAGTTCTCAATGTGTCATCTAGCAGCGCAACAACATTCCTATGCAAAGTTTTGTTTACTTTAATAATTTAAGTGATGTTGAACTAACTTTTGTGTTTTCAATCTAATGTCTTGTTTGACATTGTCTTTCAAAAATATTTTTGAAAAAAACATTATTATTTTAATTTATTTTTTTTTGGTTTTTTTAGATTATTTTCATATGTGGATGTCAAAAATAATTTTAAAAATAAAAAAAATCATATTGATAAAATTATAAGCAAAAAACACTTTCAAAAGTAACCGCAATCACACTAAGAAACAATCACTAAATTTACCAGCAGGGGTTGTGGCTCAATGGTTATTGGGGAGTCCCAGTGGGAGTGGGGATGGAGGGTTCCTCCTCTCTTGTCTCTCCTGAGTCCATCCCTGCGTGGTATGTCTGTCATTCCCGCGGTGTTTTGCATGCTCATTGAGCTTGCAGGATATTCAGTGGACCCGGGAAATAGTCGAGATGCGCGTAAACTGGCCCCGACAGCCCGATAAAAAAAAAACAATAACTAAATTTGTTTTTAGTTGAGTTTTAGAAAAGAAAAAAAAAACTATCACCTAAATACTACTTTTCAGTAAAACACCTTGATATATTTCTTTAATCGTAGCATAACAAATACATGTCTTAGCTTAGTTGTTTGGAACACGTCACCAAAGGTCTACACGTTTAAGAGTTGACGCGCACAATTATTTTCTCATTGTTTATCATTTGTTCTCTTAAAAAATAAGTAGCGGAAAAAAAAAATGCAAGGCACGTCCCGCGCATGGCTGGTCTACGGGCCAAGCGTTGGGCCGAACATTTGCTGGTTTTTTCTTCTTACTTTTCTTTTTTCATTTTTTTCTATTCACCCTTTTTTTTTACATTCAATTTGTTTTTACCATATTGACGTACTTTTTAATTTTCATATGATTTATAAATAATATTATAAAATTTTATATGAAAATAAAATTTTTATTTTCTAAATTATTATATGAAAATAATAATAATATTTTTTTTCATGAAAACTCAATTTTGAGTTTTTTTCTTTTTATCATTAAAGTTATAAAATAAAATTTAAACATGATTTTATCATATTTATGATTTTTTTAAATTTAATATATATATATATATATATATATATAAACATGATTTTATCACATTTGATATAGGTTTTATCACCACTCCATTAGGGTGTTCAGGAAGCATTGAAAAAATACTTTTCGAAAAAAAATGCTTTAAACGAAAATTATTTTAGTATTTTTTAATCATTTTGATTGGATGATATTAAACATTATTTTGAAAAATTAAAAAAATAATTTTTTTATACATTTTCAAATAAAAAAAACACTTTAAAAAATAATTGCATTCCCAAACACCCTCTAAAGTTGTCATCTTCTTTCCAACGAAATTATTGTTCTTAAACAACATAATCTATTTTAAAAGAAACAATAAACCAATTCTCCATCCACCATCAAATCGCATGCCATTTATTGATATTAAGGCTCCATTAATGTAATTATAATACATTATGCAACAATTTGGGTTATATTCAACAGAAATATACATTTTTAAAATAAGATAACATAATATATAACAATGATACACCATAGAAAAGTGAGTTCCCATTAACAATTCATTTGTTTTTTTTTTAATATCTTAATTGATAATTTGTTTCCATTATTCTATTATATTTTTATATCCCCCCAAAAAAAAATCTTTCCATGGTAAAAATAATGAAGCAACACTTTATTTGTGTGACCCCATAAAATATAAACAAACAGATTTCTATTTTGTAAAGATAATTAATTGTTTTCTTAGGTGATAATACAAGATTGTTGTCTAAGTATTGTATTTTGTCATCCACATTTAACATGGGCAAACTTTAAAAATACATCCAAACTATATAGTAAGTCTAAATTATAGTAGTAATTATTATTATTTTTATCCATTTTACCTTTAAATTTTGGCCATCTATGGGTGTACGGGTGAGTGCCTGGCTCTTTTTTGCCCTTTTTTTTTAACACTCTAACAAGATTTATCAGATTTGTTTCCTCTTCAACTTTAATATTATTCATAAATACTATTATAAATTTTACTAATATATTTTTCAATTTTTTATGTATATGGTTTAAAAATGCTTAGTTATTGAACTTAATTTGCAGGTAATTTGATAAATTCATGATAAATACTTCACTTCAATATAATTTTAATTCAAGTTGAAAAAAGATATTAATTCAATTAAGCTTTATAAACTTAGTGAATAAATTCCTGATTGAATCAAACTGAATAAAATAAATTTGGTTAATATGAATAATATTTTTTATAACAAATGAGACGAGAGAAAAACAGGATCGTTCTAGTAAATAACTAATTAAATTGCCTGCACTACGTTACGGGCCGAGAAAACAATTTTTATAATTGTTGGAATTGAAACAATTAATAGATTTTGCTAGTTTAAAAATAAAATACAATATTTATACATACAATGTTTGATATAATAAAATACATCAACACACCCTATTATAACAACAACAATATCGAAGACTAAAGATCTAAAAATATCATTATTATTATTGCTAAAACAATAAAAAAATATTGAATTATCCCAAGGAAAAAAATCAAAAATATTAACAAAGAAAGAGCAAGAAAAAAAAATTATTATTATTATTATTATTATTATTATTGCGTGAATAATGGGAAACTAAATTCAATAAAAGATTAAAAAAAACCTAAGAACTTTAATAAAAGAGCAAACAAAAAAAATATTAGCTAAAAAAATCATTTGACGTGAAAATAATAAAAAAAACTAAAAAAAAACCAAAAGAAAGAACAGAGGAAAACAAATATCAATTTTCAAATGATTATAAACACAAACTAAATTTTAATGACAATTTTTTCGAAATTTTTTTATCTCTTCAAAAGAAAAAATAATAAAAATTAAAAACAAAAACTAAGAGCACACATATATAAACATAGACAAAAATAGAGACTATTTAAGAAATATAAAAAAAATAAAGGATTTAAATATAAGGGATGAAATGAAAACCAAATATATTATCAATTTAAATCAAAGGATAAAATTGAACAAATTAAATCTTTTGTACCAAAAATATTGAGGGATTTAATAGCAATCCGGAAATTAAAAGAATAGGGACTGATATGAAAATACAATAAATAATTAATTTCAATCAAAGAACACAATTGAAACAAATCAAAACTTACATAACAGAAATAAGGATCACACAAGACAATTAAAAGAGAAGGGACTGTAATAAAAAAGACATAAAACTGGGGGGGTGATGTGTAGTTTACGTAGCAGGGGAGAGAAAAGGGCAAAAAAAAATTCAAATGCCCACCAGCTCGTCCCTGTCCATCATGGCGGGTCCACGCCGCTCCATGCGAAGATCACACGACAGAGCATTGACGGAGACGCTAGGAGGACATTTTTAACCATCGTAAGAGGTCTCACGCGCCTCCCAAAGAGGGTGTGAGGCCGAATACTGTTGGGCGCACGTGCCACACACGCCGACAGTATTCCAAGAAAAATAATAAAATATATGGTCAATTACCAAGCTATCCCTGCATCAATTTCTTCAATTTTGTTTTATTGGGGGTATATATGTATTTATCCAATTTTAAAAAATGTGAAATGCCCGTAACACCCCTTCTAACCAGAACTGATTTTTATCTTTTTCGAGAGACAAAATAGTTATTTTACCGTGCAAAAAAAATATAAAAAAATAGAAAAATTGGTGACCCGAACCGGATCAAAAATATGCAATTACCATGGCACTTCTCCAACCAATACCTGTTTTTTTGTCTTTTTCGAGAAACAAAATTGTTATTTTATTGCGCAAAAAGAAAAAAAATCAATAAACCGGCGAACCGAGCAACCCGAACCAAAAATTAAACAATACTATTATAATCCACTATGATTCTTTTTATATGCTACATAGCTGATTCTGATTTGTTTTAGTATATAATATAATAATATTAACCGAGAACTTATGAGTTTAACTAATGATGAAAAATGATCCCTCATCTTTTTCTTGGTGATACCCCGAACCGAGCCCAATAACCATGGAAAAATGCTACGAGGCTCGGAGGCTTTCGCAGACCTTAATGGGTCTTGTTCTTGCATCAGAGCCGAGCAACCTTTGATGCAAATGATAAACTATTTAATAGTTCAGTAATAAAAGTTTGGAATTAAGGTTTGCTTTTTTTTTTTTTTTTTTTTTTATGTTCGAGTTTTATAGTTATTAATATAATAGTTATTAAAAATTTATATAATTAAAAATTTTAAAATATATAAAATTAATTAAAGTACACATAAACTATGCCGTACATTCACATTAAAAAGAAAAAGAAAAAGAAAAACACCATAAATGGGGGGCCGAAGGCATCAATCTAAACCTTTACTTTCAGAAATCTTGTCCGCACAAATTCTGTCTGAGAACACCTCATTTGTAACCTTTCGATGCACTTTAAAAAACGACCGAAGGCACCAATTATTCTGATGTATTTTTGTTTTGTTTTCTATGTGCTATTGTTTAAAGGCAATTTTTCAAGTAGTTATTACATATTTCTTCGTCTTATAACCGGGATGTTCAGGCCAGCATACGCGCACCACAACTAATTCCCGGACTCACTGAACATCCTGCAAACCCAGTGAACATGTAAGGCACCGCGGGGGTGACAAGCGTGCATGGTGGGACTTGAACCCTGGTGCAGAGAAAAGAAACAAGTCACTTCAACCGCTAAGCTAAGACCCCACTTGCAGTTATTACATTTTTCTTCTTCTAATGATTGCTATTGTATTTTTTATTATAATTTTAAAATCTTGACTATGAGTTAACAGTAAAACCCAAGTTATAAATAGAAGGATCACCATAGATGGACTTGGATTAATCTATTTCTTTTTAGAATCAAAACAATGTATTTTAATAAATTAATTAATTGATTTCTTAAAAAGTTTAACCCGGATCAACTCTCAAATTGTTAGTTGGGTTAAATGACGGTTCGGTGTGTGATTAAAGTTGATTTTAAAAGTGATTTTCATTTAAAAATATATCAAAATGATATTTTTTTTATTTTTTTTAAAATTATTTTTGATATCAGCACATGAAAAATGATCTAAAAATATCATTTTTTTTTATTTTAAGTAAAAAATAAGATTTTGAAATGCAGTGATAAACACCCCTAATAAAGTTAATTTTCTTTTTATTTCTTTTTAGTGCTACTAATAATATTTCAAGTTTTTATTTGTTGATAATTGAATTATTTTTTTTGTTAGAATTTTTATTTTTAATTTATAAAATTAATTTTAAACTAGCATCTAAACAAAACTTGAGGACTAGGTTTTACTTTTTGTGGAGGACTATGCCCGTTTGACATTGCGATCCCACCGGTTTTTGGCCGAAATTTGATTTTTTTTTCATTTTAAATGAATATATTTTTGTGTGTTTTAGATCATTTTGATATGCTGATTTCAAAAATGATTTTTAAAAAATAAAAAAATATTATTTTGATATATTTCGGCACGATAAGCACTTTGAAAAGCTACCACAACTACACTCCCAAACATGCTCTGAAACTTCTCAATTACAAGATCAAAATCACTAGCCCTTTACTCACTCGTCTTGCCCCCACAAAAATAAAATAAAATCTGCTTTGTTGGTCAAGCATTAAAAAACAAACAGTCTCCTACTCCCCAACTCGAACTCAAAATTTTAAAACTCTCTTATAATTCTTCTAGGTGCGCAGGTTAACTCCCTTCGAGGCCTCCGTTTATTCTAGCCTCTTCCACCCCCAAAAAACTCAAAAACTACACCATTCTCCACCCCCCAAAATCCAATCACACACGCAAAACCACCACCTTCGTTTTCTCGCTCTCTAAGTAATAGCACTTTCTCCCACTACAAGTCCCGGAAATCCTAGGGTTTGTAAGGTTTCATTCAGTCTCTTTCTCTCTCCGGATCCAGAATCAATGGCGGATGAACCAGCATCGCAATCGGTATCTTCACAATCGCAACCGCCGCCATCATCATCGGCGGCGCCGCTAGGATCGTCGGTGATACCAATAGTGAACAAGTTACAGGATATATTTGCTCAGTTGGGTAGTCAATCGACGATTGAGCTGCCGCAGGTGGCAGTTGTAGGGAGTCAAAGCAGCGGAAAATCGAGTGTTTTGGAAGCACTTGTTGGGAGAGATTTCTTGCCACGTGGAAACGAAATTTGTACGCGGAGGCCACTGGTATTGCAGTTATTGCAGACTAAAAAGAAAGGTGATGGAACTGGTGAGGAGGAGTGGGGAGAGTTCTTGCATTTGCCTGGGAAAAGGTTTTATGATTTTTCCGAGATCCGGAGCGAAATTCAGGTGCGGATTTGGTGGATTAGTGAGAATTTGTGGTTCATTTTTCCTATTTATGATTTAATTATTCGAAGTTTATTTTGTGCTGTTTTTGTAAACAGTGATTGTTGAAGAGGAATTGTAGAGAAATAAAGGCAGTCTGATTTGTTCATTTGTCGAGTTTTTTTGTTCATTTGTCGAGTTTGTTTGTTCGGTTAGGTTATTATAATTGTTTCAGAGTTGAATATCAATTTTGTGCTTGATTGTGACTATTAGGAGTGTTTAATAGTTTGATTTTCGAGATGGTTCTTGGAATTAGTGATAGTTGGGGAGAGAGATTGGAGAAATTAAGGACGGTTTTGTTGGACGAGTAGGCTTATATATTATGGAGTGCTTATGGTTGTATTGTTATTTTTGTATTAGTTGAACAAAAATATAGAGAAATTAAGGTTTTGTTGGATGAATGTTTATATGTTTCTTATTAGGTATTTCAAGTGTTTTAAAAGACTGAATTTGAGTTTGGTTTTGTGCACATGTGTGCACTCTTGCAGTTTCTCATTTTTAGTAATAGTTGAATAGAAGTGTCAAAAATGGGAGAACTTCAATGTGTAGTCAAATTTAGAGTTTGGTTTGCAATTCAATTGTTAATAGTTGAAGGAAAAGTGTAGAGGAAAAAAATGAGTAATTTTTAGTTGGTGTTTTGGGAGTGTGGATGGTGAGGAAATTTGAGTTTGTGAACTGTTATGTTGTGATTTGTTTTGCTTCTTTAGTGTTTGGGAGGTGTGATTTTGCGTGACTGATTTTATTGAGTGTAGCTAATGTTGTACTTGGTTGAGTTAGGTAGTTTAATGGTTTAAGGGATTGAGAAAATTGTTACTGGGATTTGTTTTTTTTGAATTTTTGGAATGTGGAGAGAGCAAGTAAGAAAAAAAAATAGTTTGTTTTCTGAAAATGATTTCTTTTGTTTGGCGAGTTTGTTAAATTTATACATTTTTTCTTTTGAAGTGCTGCGTTGTTTATGTTTCCTGAGCCACAGTAGTGGTGCACATAGGGATTGAGCATGTGGCTTGTTTTTTTCTTTTTTTTTTCCCCTTACAAGGACCCTTTGGAAAAATAGACCTGTTTATCAGAATGAAACTTGTTTGGCTGGACTTATGGTAACATTTGTTTTTAGAGTCTTTGCTACATGCATGGATCAAATAACTTTTCTGAACCTTGAAATAGTTTACTTTGCATCTGGGTTTGGCTCTTTGAATGTTGATATCCACTTAGTAGTGTTCAGGTTTCAGTTATCAGTCAGCTTATTATTCAATTATTTTGAATTGGTTGTAGGCTGAGACTGCTAAGGAAGCAGGAGGCAACAAAGGTGTCTCTGACAAGCAAATTCGTTTGAAGATTTTTTCACCTAATGTTCTTGATATCACACTTGTAGATCTACCTGGTATAACAAAGGTTCCTGTGGGTGATCAACCCTCTGATATTGAAGCAAGAATTAGAACTATGATCATGTCATATATTAAAAAACCAAGCTGTCTGATTCTAGCTGTTACAGCAGCAAATTCAGATTTAGCAAACTCAGATGCTCTTCAGATTGCAGGAAATGCAGATCCTGATGGTATGTTTGCTTTTGGTATACTGTCTGATTGACTTTGTCATGTTTATTTCTTTGGACTCATGCTAATATTTGTTGACAGGTTATAGGACCATTGGAATAATTACAAAGGTGAGGTTGCTACTTGACTTGTTGTTATTGTTTGATTTAACATCTATAAGAACTTGCTTGCTCTTTAGGAGGGTTGACATGTTTTTTCTTTGACTCAGTTGGATATTATGGACAGAGGTACTGATGCTCGTAATCTGTTGCTTGGAAAAGTGATTCCCCTTCGACTTGGTTATGTTGGTGTTGTGAATCGTAGTCAAGAGGTAATCATGTTACTACATGATGTTTAGTTGGGAACTTACAAACTCATCATTTCCTTTTTTACCTTTTTTCTGTTTAGATCTCTGTTTTGCTGATATTTCATGAACTGGTTGATAAATTGTTTTGGCAGTTGTTGTTTCTGTTTTATAAAATGTTTTCCTTGCTCTGCTCACTGCATCAGTTTTTCCCATAAGGAATTGTGTTGGTGGTGGTTTTACTATGATGTTTTTGCTGATTGGGTGTAGACAGTAATATTCAGTACTGGTAATCATAAAGAATAACTGCCTTTTGTTTCATTATTTGTGATTTTCAAATCTCTTACTGATTTTAATTGTTTGATTCCATATTATTTTCTCACAGGAATTTTGAAGATGAATCATCCTATTTGACAAGCTTTTTTTTTTACTTATGTGAAATTTGCCTGGCTGTGCATATTAGAACCATCATATATTATTGAACATGACATAACTTTATGCAGAATTATAAATGATGACATTCTAGCCAATGGTAGGCTGATCTTTGAATGGCTATACTAATGCAGGATATCATGCTTAATCGGAGTATCAAGGATGCACTTGCTGCAGAGGAGAAGTTCTTCCGTAGCCGTCCAGTATGATAGCCCTATCTCTTTATTGTTAATCCTAATTTGGTTTAAAATCAAGTAGAGGAATTGATTGCTCTATTATTTACTTCTATGCTGTTCTATAGGTATATAATGGTCTAGCTGATCGATGTGGTGTTCCTCAACTGGCAAAAAAGCTGAACCAGGTAGAATTTTTGCAGCATTCACTTTCAGAATACGTTCAAGGATATGTTTAATTATTTCAAAGTAGATTCCTTGCACTCTGCATCTATTGCTATGACTCTCACAGTAGTTTTTTTCTCCGAATGAACCTTATTTTGTTGCTTTTCCCCCAGATTCTAGTGCAACATATAAAGGCAATACTTCCAGGGCTTAAATCACGAATAAGCTCTGCATTGGTTTCTGTCGCAAAAGAACATGCAAGCTATGGAGAAATCACAGAATCAAGGGTATGTATTGATTTGCTTTATTTTCATTTTTTTTTTTGTCAGAATGTCCCTGCTACTTGGTTGAGAATGTTTTCAAGTAATTGTTTGATTTCTGGTCGCAGCCATGGGTTTGTTCCAAGCATGGTGTTAGCCTTTTTATCGGCATTTGTCCTCCTGTTGTGATCTGGTTTCTGACTAAATCACCTGTCTGAGCAGATGCTTTTCCTTGATAATTAACTTACTTTTTTCTTTGGCTCTCTATAGTCATTTTTCATAATTAGATTACTCTTGAATTCTTATTTTGTGATTATCCTTTCTGTATCCAGAATGTTCTGGTTTTCCACTCCTCTTACTTATTTTGTTTTATATGATTGTTTTAATCAACTCGTTACCCAACTTTCTGTAAATAAATAGGCTGGTCAAGGAACTCTTATTCTGAACATTCTTTCAAAATATTCTGAAGGTAACTCTTGATATTTTTTGGGCTTGCATTCAGAATAATGTCTTTCTTCAATGGATATTTTATCATTTCAAGCTTAATCATTAATGTTTGTCAGTTTCTTGTTGGAAACAGCATTTTCTTCTATGGTTGAGGGAAGAAATGAAGAAATGTCAAGATCCGAACTCTCTGGTGGAGCACGGATTCACTATATTTTTCAATCAATATTTGTGAAGAGTTTGGAGGTTTGTGTATTGATTTTTTCATGCTATGCCTTGTGAAAAATGTTCATTTTTGTTGGATTGATGTAAACTTCCATCGTCTTCATATGCATGCGATATTTTCTACTTCTTGAGAGCAAAATGCAACTTCTGGTTAGTTTGAATGGAGTGAAAGCCTGAAGACCTATTGTAAATCTAGCCCTTTCATTTTTGCGTGTGGGGATTTGGATGTGTGCACTCCAAGTTCACGAGCCTTACTTTTGAATCTTTAACCTCTGGACCAATGCCTCGTTGGTTTGTAAAACTGACATTAACCTTACATTCTTTTTCTCAACACGTAAATGGAAATATTAATTTGTGGATGCAGATCTGAGTATCATGTTCTTCATGGAATGTGGTTTCTAGAATGTCATGAAACCATGGAGATTTAGATATGGTTTTACGTGTTTGTGAATCCAATTAGGGAAATTTGTGTACGAGTCCTCATGTTTACAGCTGTATGCGCTCTGCTACCTGTTATGCGACATTTTACACTTGCTAAGAGATTTGCTCTGTTCCTTTACCCATTACATTTCATGAATCCTTTGAACTAATAGTTCAAAATTTGTTACTTTCATGCTTACAGTTCTTTTGTACATATTGACAATGTCTTTTATCCAATCTCCTTGCGGAGTTTCAAAAAAATAATGTTTTTCCCAATATTTTGCGATTTTCATTAAATAATCAATACAAGCAAGCTGGTAACTCAGAGGAGCATTGCACCTCATAGTAGTGATGCATTTAAAGTATGTAAAAAAAGAAAAAAACACAAATAGTACAAATCACAATGAGACATGTCATGTCAAAAGCCACATGGTAGAAAAAACAGACTTAATGAGGGGAAGGGGTGAGGAAATAAACCAATCAAATGATTCACTTAAGGTATGGCCATAGCATCCATCTAATTTGGTGCTTTTAAGTGACCAGTATTTCTGGACCCTTGCATCATTGTTGCATTTGCTTATTAAATAAGCTTTTCCTACTTTTACTTTAAACAATGGAAGGTTAAATGGCTAGGTATAGTAGCAATTATCTGTTTTAGTGTTTTGCAAAATTATTATTATTATTTTTTTAGTTTTTTAGTGTTTTGCAAAATTATTATTATTATTTTTTTAGAAAAAAACTACACTGGACACTGACAAAGAAAATGTTTGAGGTATGCTCAGTATTACTAAGCTCCATTTGTTCAATAAAATTTGGCTTAGCTACCATCCTGTGAATAATATTGTTAAGGAACCATCTCACCTAAAAGCTTAAGCTTATAAGTGAGGTCCCATAATATGATTTATATTATTCTCTAACACACCCCCTCAAGTGAAAGTCCTTTGGGCTTGAAACTTGCACAGACTCACATCACCTTGTGCTTGGTTTTTTTATCAAATAGAATGGGGGTGGTGAGATTCGAACTCGTGACCGCTGGGTCCACGAGGCTCTAATACTATGTTAAGGAACCATCTCACCTAAAAGCTTAAGCTTATAAGTTAGGTCCCATAATATGATTTATATTATTCTCTAACAAATATGACTATTATTTTTGGGCAAACAGATTGTAATTTGTATCTCATTTACTGAATCTCATGTGACATGGTTTGTTGTGCAGGAGGTTGATCCCTGTGAGGACTTGACCGACGCTGACATTCAAACTATCATCCAGAACTCCACTGGTCCTAGAACTCCACTGTTTGTACCTGAGGTAGGTTTATTGTTTTTGCTTTCTGAAAACAAAATGATTCCTTTTCTTTTTCTTGTGGACTCCCTTTTTTGTTATACCTTCTGCATCTTAAAGAAGTTTCCATTTCTAAGCAAATAAGCTTAATAATTTTGGTTTTTGTTAAAATAGGTGCCATTTGAAGTTCTTGTCAGGAAGCAAATAGCTCGTTTGTTAGATCCAAGCCTTCAGTGTGCTAGGTTTATATATGATGAGTTAATGAAGGTATGGATGTTGTGATTTAAGTCTCTCAGAATTAGAATTTACTCAGTCAGATCTTCAAATAAAATTTATCTCTTCAGATTAGTCATCGCTGTCTAGTGAATGAACTCCAGCGGTTTCCTGTTCTAAGAAAGCGCATGGATGAAGTTATTGGAAACTTTTTACGAGATGGTCTTGAACCATCAGAGACAATGATTGGACACATTATTGAAATGGAGGTATGAGCATGCCAGTATTTTTCAAAATCTTACTGCTCAAGTTTTCTGTTAATACTGCTATATTTCCCCTTTCTCCTTTTAATTTGTGCGCGCATCCTTTTTTTTTTTACTTGTTTTCTGTTGTATTTGTTTTGATCAAACTCTCTGTTGGTTTTGGGAGTGGTAGACTGCACTACCTTCGAGCATTTTTTCCCTACCTTTCCTGTCAAACTTTGTAAATTTTAGACCTTGAACCTGCAAATCTGTGGTTGCGATCCAAATCATGACCCTTTCTGTCCTGTGTGACTGAAAGTTCTTACAGGATAACCAAAACATAGTTACACATTTTGCATAGTGGTTCCATATCTGTTTGCTTCTTTCTGTCTTTTGTTTTCTTTACCATGTCAGCACTGTTTGATTGATTACATAATGTTTTCCTTCTTTTGCAGATGGACTATATAAATACCTCCCACCCAAGTTTTATTGGTGGGAGCAAGGCTGTGGAGATCGCACAGCAGCAGATCAGATCTTCTAAGGTTTCTCTAGCTATGCCCAGGCAAAAGGTATGTCTGTTATGCAAATTTTCTTCAGGACTGTTGTAACTGTATCTGATTTTGTTAGACCACATATTTCTATTCTTTTGTCCCTATTCTTTTTACTTTTTTGTCAATTAGGATGGCGTAGAGCCTGATAAGGCACCAGCTTCTGAAAGGAGTATGAAGACTCGGGCCATTCTGGCTAGACAAGTAAATGGGATCATGCCAGATCAGGCATGTTATTTATTGTTTTTTTGTTCATTGTTGTATCCCTTAACTTTATTGTAGTGCATACTATTATGGAGCTTGTGTAACTAGATACTGGTCTTTCTGTGACTTTTAGGGAGTGCGTCCTGTTGCAGAGGTCCCACCTGCTGGTAATTTTCTATTCCACTGAAATTGCAATGGCGTATACACATCCATTTTAAGATACTTAAAATTGTTTTATCAGGGAGTGCAAATGTTTCTAGTTGGGGTATCTCATCAATCTTTGGTGGAGGTGACCATTCTGGGGTTTCTGCTAAAGAAAATTCAACAAGTAAATCATACAATGAACCTGCTCAGAGCATGGAATCCTTTGATCAAAGTATGATTCATTTAAGAGAGGTATGCTGTCTCAAATACTTAGCCCTGACTAGCTTATGCACAATGCATTTTTTTTCTAACAAGAATATTTTTGTGTTTTGTAAGCCCCCAACTATCTTGAGGCCTTCAGAAAGCCATTCAGAGAATGAGTCTATTGAAATTGCAGTCACAAAATTGCTGTTGAAATCATACTATGACATTGTTCGGAAAAATATTGAGGACTCCATACCAAAAGCAATCATGCACTTTCTGGTAATTCTTCATTAATCACGATGTATCTATTACTTTCAAACACCTTTGCCCGATTGTATAACTACTATTACACTTGGCTGTTACTGGATCTCCTGTCTTATTTTTGGCCTTTCTGCTGTTTTTTATTAATAATTTCGTTTCTGTTCTCTTGTTGGGACTGCTGCCTGCCATCTTTGTGGTCCTCATGTTCCTCTGTAATTTTTGCTGTAAATAATTTAGATAAAAAAAAATGGAAAAATTACACTAGAAATTTTTTTGCCCAACCATCTACTAGATTCTGATGTATCAGTATGCTCGCACCATTGTTCTCCTCTCTAAGAAATCTGAACTAAAGAAACAATAATTATTGGGTATGACAGCATAACACAAGTAGCATCCATCTTATCCAGACATTGTATGCAGCTGCTTTACGAGTAAAATTTCAAAACATCCCTAATCTCCCTTGGTTTCTTCATCATTATCATCATCTCCATCATCATTGTATCATTAGAAAACTACCATGATGGAATGGAAGTTTGGGCAAGTTCTCATGTTACAAGTCTTGTACTTGTAAAATCCAAATCAAAATAACATTTTGGGTTATTTTGGCGAGGATGGTAGGACATAGTTCATAAGGTTATAATTTCTGATGTCCCTTTCATTCATTGTATGCAGGTTAACCATACAAAGCGTGAACTGCACAATGTCTTCATTAGAAAACTATACAGGTGACAATAATGTTTTTACTTTGATTTTAGTCATTTTTTCTGATTTCATTGTTTCTGTTATAGTTCATCTAATGTATGCTAGTCCGACATGTTAATCCTGGATTTATGTTTCTTACTGAAACAGGGAGAATCTTTTTGAGGAGATGTTGCAGGAACATGATGAGATAGCGATGAAGAGAAAGCAAACACGAGAGTCACTCCGAGTTCTCCAACAAGCATTTCGGGTAGGTTTTCATGACTCTCCAATCAGTAGAACCATTTACATTTACATTGTCCTCAAATTCTATTATTGTTCTCTTAGAGTCTAATTTTCCTTTAAGCTCTGTGGTGTGTGGGACTTGGAGTTAGTTTTCTCTTAACTAAACATGTATATGGCAATTGGTGGTATCTGCATGTTTATGCAAAACATCTATCTGGCTTATTTCTTGCTTAGCATCTTGTTTACCTTCTGCAATCTAGTAACCCTTTTTTTATGTCCCCCCCTCCACCTGGAGAACCTATTTGCTATTCAAAAGTTTGCAAGCATCTGCAGGCTTTTGTCACCAGATATGGACATGATATTAATTGCTCTTTTTTCATCATGATCTTTAGCTGCTTCTGCATTGCAAATGTAGATTTGCTGAGAAATTCCTGACATGTAATTTTCTGTACTGTTTCTTTTCAGACATTGGATGAATTACCATTGGAAGCTGAAACTGTTGAAAGAGGATATAGTTTGGGCTCTGATTCCACAGGATTGCCAAAGATCCATGGACTGCCAACATCAACAATGCACGGCGTCGGTTTCAGTGATTCCTACACAGCTTCTCCTAAGAACTCGAAGTCCCGGAGATCCTCCCACTCAGGGGAGCTACATCCACATTTATATGCTGATTCTAATGGAAGTGGATGTAATCACATTCCAGGTCTCTACCCAACAGTAGACTATTAACCAATTTGATCGATTACATTGGTTAAAAATAGTGACCATCATATTATATTAGTTTGATTGCTAAGTCGCTCTACACATGCAACTTCCAGATTATTGAAAATTCCAACGTTCAAAGGTGGCTCCAAAAGATGCATGCAATCCGAAAGTTGCGCGTTCTCCCCTTCATCTCTTTTGATTCTCTGATATAGGATTATAATTGCATTTTTTACAAGTCTCCGGGAAGAATAACAGGGGGCGAATGGTCTGCTTTCCCTTTTCCTATTAGAAGCAGCAGTAGCCGCAACCCGTAATTTATGTGTGTGTGTGTGTGTATATGTTTTGATCAGGTGCTATTTTGATTAATTTGCCTCGCTGAAAAATGGCAAGATAGTGTTATTTTGATCAAATAAAACTTTGAAGGAGTTCTGAATAGTGCCTTTGTGGTGCTTGCTAGCTTTTAGCCTTGTTGAGCTGGCAAAATTCTAGCCCTTGAAATTTTGCTGCCCATTCATTTGATTTTCCAGGTGTTGAGTGCAACTTGTATACCGTCTTTATAGACAGTATGGATGGATGTGTATAGGAATTGCTATAATATAATGCGATTCTTTTAGGATTTGATGTTGATTGCGGTTTATTAGGGTAATTTTCCTGTGGTTTCCTCGCAGCTTCGGAGATATGATTCTCTTATCATTGTTTTTTTTTTTTTTAAAAAAAAAAAGAGTTGCAGCATTTTTTTTTCCATTTGTTGTCTCCAACTCATTCAAAATGACACTGATCTTCGGGCATGGCAAATCATTGCTGAAAGAAACCGATGTGTCTTTATTAAAGCTTGGCCATCAGTGACTTGAGTGAGCTCCAGCAGTTTTAGACAGTGCTTAGCCAGTAAATTCTCAGCTACCATTAGACTAGAGAAAGTGCCTGATTGAGTGGTTAGATATTTTTGAAAGTGTTTTTTATTTAGAAATATATTAAAATGATATTTTTTTTTTATAGAAAATGATCTAAAAATTATTAATATTATTTAATTTAAAATAAAAAATAAAAATATTTTATTTACTAATTCAAGACATCTAATTCAAGACATCCTACTGATTCTGAGGTACACAACTCCCCTCCTATACTGCCTTATTTACGAAGAATTGCAAGAATTTCTATACCACCTAACAGGTATGGGTTTCAACCCATAAGACTACATCTTCCAAGTCTGCTCTCTCTACTACACTGTATTTTACTACAATACCTGCTACTTATTCACAAGCTGTTGCAGAATCTTGTTGGCAACAGGCCATGTAAGAAGAATTACATGCCCTGAAATCTAATCACATTTGGGATATTATGGAGTGCCCTACTGGTGTCAACCCTCTTGGGTGTCGTTGGGTGTATTCTATGAAGGTCAAAGTTGATGGCAGCCTGGATAAATATAAAACTAGATTAGTGGCTCTTGGAAATCATCATCAGTATGGGGTTAACTATGAGGAAACCTTTGCGCTAGTAGTCAAAATGACTACTATACATACCATTATGGCTATTACAGCTTCACGACAATGGGTTTTACACCAATTGGATGTGAAAAATGTCTTTCTATATGAGGATCTTATCAAAGATATCTACATGTGACCCCCATGTTGGCTTATTTTCTACCCCTACTTTTGTTGTGTGTAAACTACACAAGTTCTTGTATGGACTTAAACAAGCTTCTTGGGCATGATATGCTAAATTTGCCTTGACTCTACTGGGTTTTGAGTTTCTAAAAAAAAATTGATGCATCCTTATTCATGCGTTGTACAACTAGAGGTGATGTGTTTGTTCTAGTGTATGTTGATGATATAATCATCATTGGTACTGATGACAGTCTCATAGATCATCTTAAACAACACCTACAACAGTCCTTTCACATGAAGGACCTTGGTAATCTAGCCTATTTTCTTGGTTTAGAAATTCAAACTAGTACACATGGCCTATTTGTCTCATAGCACAAATATGTCATGGATTTAGTAGCTGCAGCTGGTATCCAGGAGTTACCACCACTGGATACACCTATGGAATTCGATGTCAAGCTTAAAAAGGATGAAGAGGAGCTATTATCTGATCCTATAGTATATCAAACACTTGTGGACAGTTTGATTTATCTCACGAACACTCAGTCAAATCTCTCTTACAGTCCAACATGTGAGCCAATTATGGCCTCCCCTATACATCTACATATGACTGTTGTGAAAAGGATCATTAGGTATGTCAATGGTACTCTTACACGGAGGTTATGATATCCTACTGGCACTTCCTCTACTCTACACTCTACATGTCTACAGTGATGTTGATTATGCTGGGTGCTCAGATACTAGAAGATCCACTACTAGATGGTGTATGTTTCTTGGGCTTGCATATCATGGAAGAGCAAGAAACATGATAGAGTTTCTAAATCCTCAGTTGAATCTAAATACAAGGCCATGTCTTAAGCATGTTTAGAAATATTTTGGCTATATGGGCTTCTTTCTAAGCTGAGTTTTTGACAGGATACACCAGCTCCTCTCTATGGGGACAATGCTAGTGCAATCCATATTACAGCTAACCCTATTTTCCATGAAAGGACTAAATATATTGAAGTGGATTGCCACTTCATTCAAAATATATTTGAAGACAAGATTATCTCTCTTTCTCATGTGACTAACAACCTTCAAGTTGTTGATATCTTTACGAAAACCCTCACAAAACAAAGACATCAGTTTCTAGTAGACAAAATGATGATGTTAGATAAACCAAAATCAAATTGAGGGGGGGTGACAGTAAGAAACAGAAAAAGAAAAGATAGTAGATAGTTAACACAAAAAAGGAAAAGCATGCTAGGGTTGACAATAAACATAGAAAAGGAAAGCATATATACTGCATTAAGTAGAATTGTAAATAAGTAGATTTACTTACTATAACCAACACCATAAACATAGTTTGACAAATATAGAAAGATGCTATAATTCAATGTAATCTAGATTATAAATAAAAGCACTAGAGCAAAAGAGGAGGTAATTCATACCAATTCTATTAATAAATTGATAACTAGATTTTGATTGAGTTTTATTTTTTATTGGAATATTTTTTATTAAAACATACCCTGTAAATAACTTAACCCCTTTTATTTTAAGTGGTATCAGTTTAGGCCAAAGAAAAGGCAGTTGGATGGGACAGCCCTACATGAAATCAATGTCACTTGTAAGTCTCTTCAGTAGAGAAAAGAGAAAAGGAAATTGAATAGTAAAGGGGAGTTGCCGTTCAGGATCTACAGTCAAGCGGACATATGGCAACGCTGACCCGTCTCCTTTTACATCGAGTTTCAAAAATATTTTAAAAGAAATTATTTTTATTTTATTTTTTATTTTAAATTATTTTTTTTAATAATTTTACATCATTTTTATATATTAATATTAAAAATAATTTGAACCACACTTATAAACAGTCACATGGTCCTCCCCTAATGTGGACATCTCTGTTTGTCTGATACAGAAAATAATAATTCCACTTCGTGTCTGCTAGCTGAAAGAAAAAGTCGGTAAACAGTGCATGTTGCTATTCACAAATATGATTTCAATTCTGTAAAAGGGCTTAGTACTCTAGTGGTGATTCGCAAAGTGTTCAGCTTACATTACAAGGTAGCAAAATAAATGTATTGTCTGAATTACTGAGTAATCATCAAATGGTTTATTTTTATTTTTGGATTCGAGGAAATCCCATTTCCTGGAAAATATATTTTGTGAGCCTAGATGAGCAGGTAAAATCCTGACTATCTTAGACACTTACAAGAGATGCATGCCCTAACTCGAACTCAAGATCTACTATATAGATCTTAAGCTCTTTGCCATCATATCACGACGATAGATAAATTGGTTTATTTGATATGTACTCATCGTCATCATCTATGTTCTGCTCTCAGGTTTTAGCAGGAGGAAATTCTGAGATCAAGAAATGGCTGCAACACCTGCATACCACATAGCAATGTACCCTTGGTATGCCTTTGGTCACCTCACCCCATTTCTTCACCTTGCGAACAAACTAGCAAAGGCAGGCCATAAAATCTCGTTTCTTCTCCCCACCAAAACTCTGTACAAGTTACAGAAATTCAACCTCCATCCAGACAGCATTACCTTCATTCCAATTACTGTTCCCCATGTGGAGTGCCTCCCTCCGGCAGCTGAAACCACCTCCGATGTACCCTTTGTTAGAGAATAATATAAATCATATTATGGGGCCTCACTTAAAAGCTTGGGCTTTTAGGTGAGATGGTTCCTTAATATGGTATCAGAGCCTTGTTAACCCGACGGTCACGAGTTCGAATCTCACCACCCCCATTGTATTTGATAAAAAAAATCAAGCACAAGGTAATGTGGGTCTGTGCAAGTTTTAAGTCCAAAAGGATTTCACTTGAGGGGGGTGTTAGAGAATAATATAAATCATATAATGGGGTCTCACTTACAAGCTTGAGCTTTTAGGTGAGATGGTTCCTTAACACCCTTCACTTCTTTCACGCATATCATGACTGCCATGGACCGTACTGAGAGTGATACTGAAGTATTACTTCGTACTCTAAAACCCAGTATCGTCTTCTTTGATTTCACCTACTAGATGCCAAGGCTGGCTCGTGGCTTAGGTATTAAGTCCATTTACTACTGCGTTGTTAGCTCGGTAACTATCGGATATATTATGTCTCCGGCAAGACGACTAAGTGGTAACAAGTTAACTAAAGCTAGCCTTATGCGGCCACCACTAGGATTTCCAGACTTGCCGATCAAGCTCAAAGCTCACGAGGCAGAAGTCTACATTGCAAGGAGAATTATGAAGTTTGGTGGTGATGTCATGTTCTGCGATCGCATATATATGGGGATGAGCCAATGTGATGCAATTGGATTCAGGACATGCCGAGAAATTGAAGGACCTTATGCTGACTATGTCGGAAACCAGTTTGACAAGCCAGTTTTGTTTTCAGGACCAGTTATCCCGGAGCCATGCACCTCAGCTTTAGAAGAGAAGTGGTATAAGTGGCTCGGAGAATTCAAGGTCAGTTCTGTGATATACTGTGCATTTGGAAGTGAGTGCACTTTGGAGAAGGATCAGTTTGAAGAGTTGCTCTTAGGTTTGGAGCTCACTGGTATGCCATTCATGGCAGCACTTAAACCACCTGCGGGTTATGAGTCGATTGAACTTGCATTGCCTCAGAGTTTTCAAGAGAGGATCTGTGGAAGAGGTATAGTCCATGGAGGATGGGTTCAACAGCAATTGATTCTGGAGCATCCATCAGTTGGATGTTTCATTACACGTTGTGGATCCGGTTCCTTATCCGAGGCATTGAAAAATAAATGTCAGATGGTTCTGCTACCACATGTAGGTGACCATGTATTCCAGGCAAGAATGATGAGCCTGTATTTGAAGGTGGGAGTGGAGGTGGAGAAAGGAGAAGAAGACGGGCTATTCACCAAGGAAACAATCTACAAGGCTGTGAGAACGTTAATGGAGGAAGAAAGTGAGTTTAGCAGAGAAGTCAAAACCAACCGTGCAAAACTGAGAGAGTTCTTGAGCAGCAAAACCCTAGAGTCCTCTTACATTGACAGTTTCAATGAACAAGTTCTAGCTCCTGGGATAAATTCTCTTTTGATGTCTGTTTCAACCTCTTAATGTATTAGTTTTGATGAGTGCCTAAAGCTCATCCAAATTTTCCTGGTTTGAGTAATGAAATAAAGTGGAAGATGGTCACTGGAATCAGGAACCTGTGTCCATGCTCCACGACAATCTAGTATTCGACAAACAATCATTACTTTAGTATAACATGCCAAAAATCTCCCAAAAAGTTATAGGACCAGACAACAAAGTTGAAAAATACTAGACATCAGAAACATTACTCAAGAACTGGGGGAGGTTTTCCTGCACTTTGTCTTCACCTCAGAAGTAAAATGATGCACATCCTATTGACTTCACTTATGGTTTGTTAGCGTCACTTTTTTTTTTTTGGATTCGAGGGAACTCTATCTCCATAAAATATATTTTGTGAATCCAGGTGAATAAGTAAAATCCCGATTGTCCTCGACTCTTACAAAAAATACACATTCTAATTCAAACTCAAGACCTGCTGTGCAGATCTCAAGCCTTTACAAATACGTGTGTTTTGCATATGAAAGTTACAATTGTTTTTTCGTCTGTCATTTGATTCCTCGTAGCATCCATTTCCTTGTCAAGTGGCTTGTGTTGGGTTTTCGGTGGACAAATTGTCACCAAAACCTTTTTTTTTCTCTCTCTTGGCAATTGTTTTTAATTTTATCTTATAATAATAAATTATTATTTTGATTTTATTTAGATTTGATCCTCATTTTTCTTGGTGGTTTCTTCTTTAATTCTTTTGTGAAATTGATTTTGCATTTAAATTTATCCCTTTAATACGAAATGCTTCATATAGTAAATTATTCGTCATTGCATAAGTATTTACTATTAAGTTAGATTATTATTTAAGTGATGTAATTATGATAACTTCATTGAATGAACTAAAAGTATATCACCTGAAGGAATAGATCAAAATAGATTTTTTATATTGTAAAATCTATAAAGAAACCTTTTGATAGAAGATACCAAAAAAATAATGCGTGCATGTTGTTCTATAATATATATGTTAGTTTTATGGAGTAGATAACATGTCTGCATGCTTGCTTAGTGTGATCCAAAATTACTAAAACTGTCAAAATGTTGTTATGTTAAGTGTGTCAGTGTGAAGTGAATATGTAATGAATAAAATTAACATACGATATTGTGTTTTAAAAGTGTTTTTAAAAATAATTATTTTTATTTTTATTTTTTATTTTAAATTAAATATTTTGGTGTTTTTAAATCATTTTCATGTCTTGGTATCAAAAATAATTTTAAAAATACTTTAAAAAACAATTTCAACCAAACTCTTAATCTTTACAGGAAGATAGGTGCCTAAACTTGTTCCCGTAGAATTCCTTTTGATTGGTATCTAGTACTCGAGCCCTTTTCATTTTATCCAAAAGTTTAACTTCGGAGTTCTGATGGGATCGGGTGCATTAGTGCTGGTATGATCGCACTCATAAGCACATGCACGATCAAATACTATAAGCGAGCACCCCTGATCCCACAAACAGCGAGGGGAGGGTGATCATTCTCGAATTTTTACGGGAGTCTCCGGAGGGTGCTTTCCTTATAGTAGCTATGGAATCGCTACTCTGACCGCCGGATCTTTAGATTTTCAGGATGTCATCCTAGGGCCTTGGTTGAGGCAGTTTTAGTGAATTCTGGGATGAAATATCGCGTGGCTAGACTTCAGTGCGGGTGGAATAAAATATAGGGAGGGGCGGTCGTTTGTACCTCACTCTTTGATCGCAGTTGGTCTTCAACGATTATCGCGAATCAACGACATGATGTGAAAAGAGAGGGGGCGGGGGAGTTAAGCGAGGCGGGAAAAAGGCAAAAATATCTCATCTGTCATCTCGGGGCCTTGGTTGAGGTAGTTTTAGTGAATTCTAGGGCGAAATATCTCATGTTTTGCGGAGAAGGCACAAGTAGATTTTAGTGTCGGTGCAATGAAATCTAGGACTAGGTAGTCGATTGTACCTCGTTCTTTGATCACAGTTTGTCTTCAACGTTGCTTATCAACTACATGGGACAGAGGGGGGGAGTTATGCGGGGTTGATAAAAAGAGAAAGGGGACAAAAAAATTATTAGTTATTAATCATGTGCTTCTGAACATTTTATTTTTGTTATTCCATGCTCTGACATGTCAGGCCCAGAAGCACTTTCTGTGGAATTCACCTCCAGTCAGCTTTGATGCATTTCATATGGTACTGTATGACCGATGGCTGCGCCGGCATGTCATCAAACACTGACCAGCTGTGCTGTTCAACATCCGTCCACCAACATCAGGCAGAAAGATGAAGACTTGCTTACTACTCTTTAATTTGCCTACTTTTGTACAAACTATGCAGTAAGACTTTCACTGCTCATTATTAATGCCTGATAACGTGTTATTAATTAATTAATTAATAACAGTATAACCTTGAAATGACTCGTCAAAACACCTCGAAATCGAAACATTTTGTACCAAAACAAAAAGTTTCAACCAAAACTAAACTTACAGCTATGGTTTTACCTGAAGAATTTGGATCCGAGGACTTCCAAGTTTTCATACAAATTGAAGCTTTTTATAATATCAAAGCAGATGCCGCAATCATCCCTGAAAAACATCTTTATCATTTAGTGACCAAGTAGCTAATAGATGCATAAACAAAGAACATACTCTTCCTCCAAAGACCCTGAAAAACAGTGATTAGATCAAACAGATGGAGAGGCCATGACGTCATTCAATATCTATGAAAATATGAACTGCCAAAGGAAATGAGAAAAGATCTGGAATGCCTCTGATTTGTCTTCAGCTACCATGCTCGTTTGCTGTTTCCTGCTAACTAACAAAAACGAAACCCTTCTTTCTTTATTGATAGAGCGAGTATATAAAGAAAGGAATGGATGATTCCATTGGAAACACTATCTACATATTGAGGGTTACAACATTTCCATCTTTAAGACATTAAGCTAAGCCGCCAATGATCTGTCGCTCTATCCCCGTCTCTCTCGCTAAAAATTATCCTCCCTTATTGAGGGGTTACAAGATCTCCATCGCACATGAGACTGTGTTTCTGACACACACTCTCTTCCTCTCTCAAAAATTTCATTTCAAATCCCAGGCATTCTGCCATCCAGCATATTGCCTCAGATTGTGGATGGGACTTGTCCCCTGATGAAAATCCATGTAAAGACAAGGAACTGTCAATGCCACCAACATCTACCCAGCTAAATCCTATTTCCTTCTTCACTCCCTTCACTCTCATCCCTTTTCTTAATTTTGCCACCATTTCCCATTTTCCAATCTCAGCATACAAGTTGGACATCAACACATAGGAGCCTGACTCTGATGGCTCCATCTCCATCAAAGCATCAGCTACCCTCTCTCCCATGTCCACATTCCTGTGTACCCTACACGCTCCTAGCAAGCTTTGCAACACAGAAATTCCAGGACCCCCTGGAATATGACTCATCAATCGCTCTGCTTCCTCTAGTCGCCCTGCACGACCCAGCATATCCACCATACAAGAATAATGCTCTGCTGATGGTTCTATCTGATAGTCTTTAACCATTGAGCTGAAGAGGTGACAGCCCGTATCAACCATTCCCTTTCTTCCACAGGCTGTTAATATAGAAAGAAAAGTGATTGAGTCAGGTCTCAACTCAAGCCTCCTCATCTCCTCAAACCAATTCATGACTGATTCATAGTCCCCATGCCTTGCATAGGCAGAGATGATTGCTGTCCAGGCAAATTGGCTTTGTTGAGGCGTCTCCACAAAAACTTTTTCAGACTCACAAATGCTCCCACGCTTTGCATACATATCGAGGAGAGCACTGGAAACAATTGGGTCAGTGTTGAGTCCAAGTTTTATTATCTGAGAGTGGCACCTTTGACCGTATTTTAGAGATACATCCTCGGCAGCACCAATTGCATTCAAGACGCTACCAAATGAGTATTGGTTTGGCTTGGATTCTACAAGTCCTGAGAAGAATGCCTGGATAGCTTCTTGACACAACCCATTGTGTACAAACCCAGAAATTAAAGCATTCCATCCAATGATATCCTGGTGCTTCAGCTCTTGAAACACCTTAACTGAGTCTTGCATGGACTTGAACTTAGCATACATGGTGATGAAGCTATTACAAACATTTGATTTTGATGAGAAGCCGGTCTTTGTACAAAATGCATGAACCATCTTTCCTTGCACAAGAAGCTCCCCAATTGTTATAGCATGGATTAAGCCAACAAATGTAACATCATTGGGAAAAACCCCATCTAATCTCATCTCATTAAACAAAGACACAGCTTCTGCTTCATCAATAGATATCATTGTAGTCCATGAAACTACATTGCGTTCGTTCATATTTTGGAAGACTAATCTAGCATCTTCAATAACTTGGCATTTAAAATATGTTGAGATCAAAACATTAGCCACGGCAACATGCTTCTCATGTCTTGTTTTTATACTCAAACCATGAATCTGTCTAGCAAGCTCCAAGTTCCTTTCATATCCACAAGCTGAAACTGCACTAGTAAATGAGATGCGATCAAGCTCCATTCCTCCCCGAAACATTTGAAGGAACATTGAAATCGCTTCGAGGCCATAAATACCTTCCTGGCTATACCCTGAAATCATTGCATTCCAAGAAACCAGATCCCTAGTTTTCATTTCCTCGAACACTCTTCTAGCCTCAACTAAATGTCCCCATCTCGAATACATACTTATGAGAGCATTCCCAACGAAAACTTCACAATCGAACCCAAACTTTACAATACAAGAATGCAACTGCAGCCCAAAGAGAAAGTAGGCTTCCACAAGCCTCCAACAAAAAGAAAGGACTGTAGTATAAGTAACAGCATCGAAAACAACCCCACTTGAATTCATCTTACAAGCAAAAAAAAATGCATCTTCACTTGCTTGGCAGCCCGAAAGCATCGTGTTCCAAGAAACAATGTCAGGATGAGTCAAATCCTCAAAGATACATAAGGCTTTACAAAACTGTCCAGATTTGCAGTACATATTCATTAGTGAATTAGAGACTATAGTGAAGTTAACAAACTCATGTATAATGGAAAACCCGTGGATTTGGGATCCGAGTAATGGGTATCCACGACAAGCTTTGAGAGCGTTGGCGACCGTAAATTCATCGATATTGTCACCCGACCGAAAGTGATCCTTGATGATTTGAAATGAGAGATTTCGGTGAGAAGTTTTGTCAATCAGGTTGTGTGCATTGCTGCTTTCGCCAGTGTTACGAGTGTTAAAACTTCGTTTTAAGCAAGGTTTCGCTCTGATTCCAGGGAGGGTTTTGGAAAATTGCTGCCGGAAAATCATTACAAACAGCCGATTCACTGACTTCAGACATTTACATGGATCAAATAGGCCTGCAATTTCACCCCTTGTATTTCTCTGTGTCAAATTTATCGTATGGTCCCTCAAGTTTTACATTTTGGTTAAATCAACCCTTGTACTTTAGTACTAGGCATAACACCCCTCGTGCTTTCAATTTATAATCAGGTGTGATCCCTTCCTTCCTATACGACACATGCTTTGCAAAGACCCACGTCACATTAGGATGATAATTAATCCAAATTTTATAATATAGTTGCTTTATTTTATAAATAATAGATAAAGTATAAACTTGATACAAATTCAACTCGACATATATTTATTATATAAATATATGTATAGAATATTTATACATTTTTTAAAATCTAATATAATATCTACATATCTCAATACTAATATAATAATACACATATATGTATAATGTTTATTATTTTATCACTTAATACATGAATACACATACTTTAAATTATATAAGTTATTTTAATTTTTATTGATTACATATAATAGTTGAATAATAAATAAAATAAAATAAAAACCGATCGGTAGATACTGATTGTCATCCTAATCAAGGTCTTGGATAGCCATTGTTATTCATAATAAAGTGTTGTCAAATGCTTTTTTTTTTACGAGAAAATTTTATCTCTAGAAAGCATACTTTATAAGCTAAAGTGAACAAGTAAAACTCTAATTGTCCCAACCTCTTATAAAGGATACACGTTCTGATTCGAACTCAATATCTACTGTGTAGATCACAAGCTCTTTACTATCACATCACGGTATTTCTGCCTTTTCATTTGGATATTTGGGGACAGATACCTCAGTTATATCAGAATCCAAGAAAACAAGGACCTCCCTGTCCGGGCAGTTCATTGTTTCTGAAACCTCCATTTGAACAACAGCATTCAAACAACGTTAACATGCGACATTGCCTAATTTACTTTCCTAAAACTTTAGAACCAAACCGGCTACTGGATTCACCATGACAGCACATGTCCATTCAATTAGCTGTTTCTTGGGGTAGAACTAGATGAGGGGATATCAGATGTTAATACAATTTCTGGATATGGGTATCAAGAGAAAGGCAAGCAAGTTGCTAATACAATTAAACTTTGTCTATAAACAAAAACCATTTTTGGATATCAGATGTTAGTATAGGCCAGAATTCATTCTTCATCCCTGGAAAGAAACCGGATGCTCATAAAGGGGGTTAACATCACAGGAAGATAGCATGATCTCAAGTCCCTGTACTGGAATCCTCAATGTCAGACCTGTAAGTTGTTGCTGTGAACTTGGAGAGCTCAAGTTTACTGCTTTTAACCCGGCCGAAGTACATGGTTAGTCGGCAATATGCTTGATGCCAAGTCACTAAAAAACCACTACCTGATCATCAAAATTCTCGGGGATTTCGAATTCTGAACCGGAAACATCACCAAGCTCATCCAGAGTGTTCTCAAAGTCCTGATACAGGTCAGACACATTGAAACGATAAAATATGTTATTCCACCAACCCTACCCTTACCCTTCGAAGATGTGGGTTTTTTATTTAGCATTAGCCATGTGCAGGACCATGAAGGGAAATCATTGAAAACTTTTGATGTTTTGATACAAGACAAACATTTTGGGACAGCTTGTTAGACGGAAGTGCGCTGGTGTTTTTGGACACAGGTAGTAGTCATATTGAAATTTAGAGATGTATTTGCAGCAATCTTATTACCTCATCATCAAGGTTGACTGACGAATTCTCCACATGCATGGTCAATGGATCAGGAACATTTTTATCAGTTTCTAGCATATCTTCCTGCACTTAAGAACCGTGAATGTGGTAATCGGAACAGAAGGTATATCCTCATGCAATTACTTTGATAATCAAAACCAATGACAAAACTAAGACCACAGATCTCAAACTTGTGACTTTACTGGAACACTATGCAATCGATACTCAAAGCATCATGAATATAAACATGATGTTTCCAACACAAGTAACAGCTCATTCCCCATTTCAAGTACATGGCCTCCCAAGCCTGATTGTCTGATTCAAATAAATGATTTGAAAAGTATTACAGCTTCCTAGGATTGGGTCTTTTGGAATTAAGGAAAAAGAAAAGGAGACATCACAACTTCTAAACCTAAAGGAGAGATGAGCTATTTGCCAGTTAACAGGTGGAGTTTTGTTTTATGGAAACAATGATTTGAAATCTCTAACATGGGATGTAGAATCCAGTATCAACATGCCCGCTACTTAAATATCATGCAATCTGATAGTTGATAATCATTTTCATGAGTCTAGAAAACGCCATACCTGCTCATTTGGCCTCATAGAATTTTCAGAATCTAATGGCACAGGCTTACTTTCTTCTTGGCTCTCCTGATCATTGAAAAGCAAAGTCCATCAGAATAAAGCTCAAAAGATAAAAATTGACACGGTATTCATGGATCAACCAATATCTCTTCTGATTATGGAGCTATTCCAACAGATTATGACCGCATAAAGAAGGGGCATTCTTAGCAATCTAATGATTTATTTGCATTTGCTTCAGACATCTGTCTCACAAATATAGCAATCATACCTCTTCTTCTGGATTAGCAAAAGGGTTTTCAAGTTCCATGTTTAAGGGTTTAAAATCAGGAGTTACCTGCAATAACAACAGAGTTATCACTCCAAACAGGAATTTCTACTTGGAAAAGAAATACTTATGACTCCATGAAACAACCAATAAGATTAATCATATTACTTCATCGACAATCTGCTTGGAAAGAAATAAAGAACAAAAACAACAATGACTCTATACTGGTAATGAATGCTGTCCATACTTGAAAGCAAACTCAGTAGGTAAAGGTACACACCGGTTCATTTTGATTGAAGGAAATATGTTGCCCTCCTTTGTTAAGATCTCTCAAAGTTCCCTTCAAGACAGAAAAACATTGAAAAATAAAATTGGACCAAAAGTAGAAATGGTGTTCCAAAAATTATAGTGCTTACAAAAGACAAGAACAGCAAAACATGGAATAACTAAAATTTCTCTTGACAGTTAGGAGATGCAAATGAAATAGTAAATTCAAACCCATGACCTAGTTAATGCTAAACAAACATAAATATCCAAAAGAAGATATGCCGTGGATATAAATATTGATAATGACATTATCATGTCAGATACAAGCTAACAATTTCAGAATTATGAGCAAGTGAGCACCTGGATAGATAAAAGATTAAATTTATAGTCTACAAAAATAGGAGGGAAACTCGATTTGCAAATTATAAATCATGTAGAACAATTATGTTTTCACAAGAATAAGTGCCTCACAAACATAACCAGTGACAATCAAAAACAAATAAAAATGCTGTACCGGCACTGTTAACTGTATAACCAAATCAACAGATTTACCAACACTTTGATGCCTACCTTATTTGCCCACATAAGGCCACATGCATTGCAAAGAGTTCTTGGACCAGCTGGTCCTCGTCGCATTGCTGGGGTATCCTTTGCACTAATGCCACAGTGTTGACATCTAAGCAAACTAGAGGAAAATGCAGAAACTTGTAACCACAACAGACCATGCACCACATAATCCTTATGAAAGCAAAACACATATTTCAAAGCATGTTTTAGGAAATGATACTAGTGAATGATAACTCACACAAATTCAGGATTAGGGATGCCTTTGCTAGGTTCCCAATTGCCAGTATCTGTACTGTAACAATCATTCGACGATGCAAATTGTCCTTTCTTACGATGCATCCTGGCAGAAAATCAGCTTCTACAATTAATAGTCATTTCAGATGCTGATAGAAGAAAAGAAGAGATCTGGAACTCAACATGCACCCTCGCAAACATGACAGCAAAAGGTCAAAAGAAATAAAATAACAAAGCTCAATTCACCTTATATGCATAGGTGCATATCTGTGTCCCTTGGAACCCATTTCTAGTCCTTGAAAGATCATTATAATATGGCCCCAAAACAGGGATCTTACTATTTATTCAATTTACTTTCAGCAAGTGGATACATTTAACGAAATCTCATTCACGTAGAAAAGTCACCACCTGTCTTATGACAGAACACATTGAATTTTGCACCTACCTCTGAGCAACCTCTTTTCGGCACGTGTACCGAACTTTCTTTTCAAAGCATCTCTCCTTCCGCTTTTCACGAAACCTTTCCAGGGAGGCAATTCTTCGAGAAACTTTCAAGCCCTGTGAGGCATCACCTGCACTCTGAGACATATAGTTAGAAAACATTAAAATATACAGAAAAAAACAACAATCTGTTCAATTGAATCAGCAGGCAGGTGGTACAGGGAATACCCTGGCATTCTGTTGGAGCAAAAATTCAGAGTTCGGTGCAATTGTGGATGTCTCAGGCTCTCCCAAAAGAAACAACACAGCTTGCACCTGTTACAAGCATAACAGCAAATCAAGGCAAGAGAAGATAACCAAAGGAAAAATTCATAGAGCTTGAAACATTTCTGTATGGAAGAGAACAACAAGCATCAAATTTATTTTTATATTTAAAAAAATAAAACCATGAAAACAAATTCATATGGTGGACAATAACAATATGTAACTTATATCCCAGAAGCTTGAAAACAAACTCAATGTCAACAATTAAGTGCATGTCATAGAAGTCTGTCCACCAGACACTCTGACATTCTTTGTTTTGATGGCAACAACATTTAGAAAAACCAATTGAAAAACTATCTACCAGATGGAACTATGCAAAAAGAGCAAAAATAAAATCAAAGTAAAACTTCAAAGGCCCATAATGAACGGTGGGGATGCACAGCAAGACATCTCTCAATTTCCAAGCCTCAACAATGTGAAGTGTTCAGCACCATCATATGATTTTTATGATAAACACATAATTAAAAAGAAAGAATAGAAAAATCTCAAAAAGGAAAAAAAAAAGAAATGAATGCATAGTAGGATAACATAAACAGGATACCAACATAAGCAAATAATCTGTGATATAGCAATCATGCTCATATAACCAACGATCATCACTATACATCGTTTCAAAGCACATATTCATTCTAACATAAAAAAAAAAAAGTCACCAAACCGTAAAAATTTTCCTATAACACCTACTCAAAAGGGTAACAGTCACAACACACAAAGCTAACATCCCTTGATGTATGTAACACCCCAAAAACACCCAGTCAATTAATGGTAAAAAGAATATTATGAATCCAATATCTCCATGGCACATGCTCCATGTCATTGAACGTTTGGAATATACCTTCAAATTCAACAGCTTCATTATAACTAATAGGCAACCTTCACATAGCTGATTTAAACTAAAATCCCTACTGTTCCATAAACCAAACCAAAATATCAAGCAGCAAACACCAGAAACTCAACTTTTTTATTCCCTCAATTCCAGTTTCTCAGCAAATAAACAGGTCCACTGAATTAAAATTCAACAGTTGCATTTTCCCTTTTTCTAGTAAGATAAATGCAAACATCACGGAATTTCCAACTATTCCATAAACAAAATTTTCAGGACAAAAACCACAACCACCAGGAGAAACTATTCTTCAGTTTTCCCAAAAAAAACAATCCATTTTCTCAGCAAACGGACAGACAAACCTACCCAGAAAAATCCCATATTAAATCCCAAAAACTCAAAACTTCCTTCCCCCATTTTCCTCATTTCTTCGACCAAACAAACCAAACAACAACTACTATACAAAAAACCCAAAACCCATTTAAAAATATAAAAAAACCAGGTAGAAAAAAAAAATCAATCGTTTCATCTTGAACCAATCAATCAACGCATCCATCCACTAAAATGCAATAAGGGAAAAAAAAAAAAAAAAAAAAAAACCAACCCCATTAGAGGGAGAATGAAAGAGAGTTAAGCGTGGCATAACTTACTTTAGAAGGAGTAACAGTTGGGAAAACATAGACTTCTCCTTCAAAAGCAATAGTAAGCTCACTTGTTCTTGTTGTTTCAACCACTCTATCATTCCTATTACCAATAACAACACCACTGTGATTGCTGTTAGTATTAATTTGTCTAACTTCTTCTACTACTCCTCCATTAATCATCTCCATCATCCCATCATCAAACCCATATCCATTACCATAATCAACACCCTCGATCTGCATCACTCCTCTGTTATGATGATCCCTACCCTTCCTTCCTTTCTTTTGCCTCTGATGATTCACCAACTCCATATTTTGTTTTATCATGCCCACTAAAAATAAGCCTCCTCCTCCCTCCCTCCCACCCTCCTACCCTCTCGCTGTTATGTGAAATTTCTGGCTATAAAATAATAAAACTTTTATTTTTATTATTTTTTCAGTGCGGTAGTTTTTTCCATGAAATAACTGGAAAAATGAGCTAGCTATTAGATTACCTACTACTGCGAAGGAAGAGAATATAGAGGGTTTTGTTTTCCTTATTACTATATTGTTTTTCTTTTTTCTTTTCCTTGATGTTTTTGGGATGATACAAATCAGTCCCTCAACTATTATAGACTATACAAATTAGTTTCTATATTACCAAATTATTTTGATTTTACCTTTATTTTTACAATAAAGTTGTGTTGCGTGTAATTCAACATCAATCAATTTTTTATATTGAATGAGATATAGCTATAAGGATAAATCGCTTCACTAATTGAAAACTCTAACCTTGTATAGACATGGCTGTTAGATTAGCTATAGTTGTGTAAGAAAATTGATTGAAGTTTTATTTTGGGGATCTGACTTAAGATACGTAACATTGTGGGGACTGCTTTGTAATTATCCTTTTATTGTGTTTTTCTCTCTTTATTCAAGAGAGCAGAGAGTTAAATCAGGACCGTCAATTGTAGGACCCAAGAGATAGAAGTGTATGGTGAAGAAGATGACATCTGTAACGATTTTTCAAGAGCAATCTCCACGTGGCATCATGGTTTATATTTGATTTGATGGTCAATGCATTTGAAGACAGGCATGAATTCCATGAATTTTAGTTTTTTTTTTTTCTCTGACAAGTAATTTTTGTTCTTATGTTTAAACCAAATAAATAATAACCATATAACTTTAACTTTTTTAGTATTAAAATAACATTATTTAAAAATAAATAAAAAATCAAATTGGCTTCTATACATATCAACTTGTAAATTGATTTCTTCTGTTAACCAAATTAATTTTAAATTACTTTTTTAAAATTATTAGACTTAAAATATAAGTAGTTTAACCAAGTTTTAAGTGAAAAAGCTTATTCCATAGTTTGATTTAAAATTATTTTTATATTTTAATTTAAAATTATTTTTTTAATGTTTCCAAATCATTCAGATGTGTTGATGTTGAAATTAGTTTTTTTAAATAAAATAAAATATTATTTTAAAATAAAAAACACTTTAAAAAATAATTTCAATCACACTCTCAAATAGGTTTGAAGACTCGGACCATAATCGTTTAAAATAATAAAATAAAAAATTGTTTTTTGATAATTGTAATAACAAATAACTTATTTAAAACTTATAAGAAAAATTAATTTTGTTGAATGAAAATACTAAATTAACAATTTTAATTTACCTTTATGTCATCTAGTTTTAAGGCTTATTTTTCCTTAAAAAAATATCAAATATCGAGATTAGATTTTCTTTAGCTAAGTCAAAGAAAATCATTTAAAAATAAAAATTTTCTTGATACAATATACTTTTTAAAAATATATATATTTTCAGTTGTTGTTGTTGTTGTTTTCTATTTAATTTTTAAAAAAATATTGATATTAACACATAAAAATAATTTTAAAACACTCCAAAATTTTAATTTAAGATAAAAAATAAAAATATTTTTTTTTCAAAGGAAACATATTGATAATATAAACCAAGTTTCTCAACCATTGTCAACACATTGATAATATAAATTACTAAGTCAATAATGAGTTTGACCGAATCATCAAGACAATAGGAGTAAATCATATGAATGCATGCATCTAGTCGGATCAAGTAAAAAGATGAGTTGAAATACTGTCCAAACGAAGATAAAAAAAAATATAAAAAAAAGTTTATTTCTATAAAAAAATGTTATACGCAACTGATTTAGGGCTTGTTCGGGAGAACGGTCATAGTTGCTTTTGAAAGTATTTTTGGTTTAGAAATATATCAAAATAATATTTAAAAAAAAATTATTTTTGATATCAACACATAAAAATGATATAAAAACATAAAAAAAATTATTTAAAATAAAAAAATATAAATTTTGACCAGTTTAACCGCAGTACCAATCAGGCACTTAGCATTCAATCATTTTCTTCAAGGCAGACATCAAATTGAATCTGAATTCCAAATCCTGTCGTCAGTCAAAGCATTCGGTTTGTCACACTACACCTAAGTTCTCCGACATTTAGATTGGTTGTTGGTTAAAGAGGTGTTTGAGAGTTGATTATGGTATGTTTTTTTATTTAAAAATATATTGAAATGATATATTTTTTTAGTTTTAAAAAATTATTTTTAATATTAGCAAGTAAAAATAATTTAAAGACATTATATTTTTTATTTAAAACAAAAAAAAATCAATTCTTTTTGAAAAGCACTTTTGGGGTGCTTACCGAACACCCTCAAATTTAATTATAAATATATTAAAATGATATATATTTTTTAATTTTTAAAATTATTTTTTTATTATAAAATATCAAAAATTCATTTGATGTAAATACAAAAATATTTTTTAAGAAAAGAAAAAATAATATGTTACTCAATTGAACTCTCAAACCCAATGTAAAAGGGGATTAGCACAAGACAAATGATCAAAATTAATCCAAGTTTTGATTTAAAAAAGTAATTGAGAAGATACTATTAATTTTTCTATATATATAAGCTAAGTGATTATTTGGCACTGTTTAGCATTTTTTTAATTTTTTTGTTTAAAAATATTAAATTGATTAGTTTTATATGTTTTTAAATAATTTTAATGTGTTGATGTAAAATATATAAATAAATAAATAATTTAATTTTAATTATAAAATACCTTAAAATGCACACTAAACTATGTTGTAAGAGCGTGCTTGTTTTTTAACATAAAACAAAATTCAAAATAGAGGGTATTCAAAAATTCAATTATTTAAATACAGTAGATATGTGTAAAATTAAAATCATGCTCTTAATAATTTAAATCGTCACGTGCCGAGTTGGGGATATCTCTTATTAGCGAATTAAAAAAAAAAGAGGCGGAAATAAAATGATTAACTTTGTGGCCTGTTTTACATTGTTTTTAAAGCTATTTTTTATTTTATTTTTTTAAATTAATTTTTTTAGTATTTTTATATTATTTATCAAGATAATTTTTAAAAATGAAAAATATCATTTTAATATATTTTTAAACAAAAAATATTTTCAAAATCAATTTTAACTATACTCTCAAACAAGCAATTAGTCAGGTCAGGCTCTCAGTGAAGAAGAACGAAAAGAGGAACATAAAACATAAACTTCTCTAAAATGTATAGAGAAAGACGTCTTTAAAGAGCGTGGTGTGATGACAAAAAATTTGAGATTTGAATAGAAAGTTTCGACAAAAAGTTTGAGATTTAAACAGAAAGTTTCGAGTTTGAGTCTGGACATGCATTTCTTGTAAGAGTCTGAGACAATCAGGGTTTTACTCGCTCACCTTTACCTACAAAATATACTTTTTAATGGAAGCTAAATGCCTAGCTAGATTATGCTCAGCCAAAATTGAAAGAAAAATTGCTGGTCAAATACCTGAAAGTCGAGTCGCCTGGAACGCTGATACAGCACCTGTCCTGATCTAACTCTGCCACCGGAAAAAAGAAGAAGAAGCAGATTTGATTTCCTGAAAAAAATTGACGATGCCCTCTCCCTGTTGGAAGACAAATACATTGAAACACTGCCTGCCTGTTCACAATGCTCATACTTTGAACAGAACCACTTACGATATTTCTAAACCGATCACCAGACTTCATGTTAGAGCTCACAAGCGCTCAACTCAAATAAGACAGACTTGCAGGGGTTACAGCTATAGCAAGTATTAATAAACAGGAACCATCTCATGAGCTTACACCTTTTTGTTGTGGTCTCAAGTTCGAGCCTCGTGATTGCTAATACAAGGATAATTGAAGGCTTACATGATCGTTAACTTCAGAGTTTACAAGCTTGGGAATCGGGAGTTTATGTGATCTCAAGTTCGAGCCCTATGATTCCTAATATGATGACAATTAGAAGTTTATGTGATCGTTAACTTCAGGGCTCATAAGATTAGTCGAGTTGCGCACAAACTGACCTAAACTGTCACGATAATAATAAAAAAAGTATTAAGAAACAGTATGTGTATACTGTCGAAGGTGCTGATTCATATGTACATGTACAATTTGGTCAGAGAGAAGCTGGATGTTGTTTCACCAGAAGTTGATGGACTGTTTGGCTTCTGCTTTCTAACAGAAAATGGAAATCGCTTCAAGGGAAACAATTATCATCTAACATCTCTGCGCGTAGATCGAGTTATCACCATTTCCCTGTAAAGGAAAGCTAACGTCCAGCATGCGTGACATGGAACAAGTAAAGAATCGAAAAGAAAAACACAAGATTTGAACTCACAGATTATATATAGGAAGGAAATAAAAGAAACAGTAACAAATAATGATTTCAACGATTAAGAAAGTGCATATATTTCACAAGGAAGCGCCTGCGCAACTATTTCATGGAAGATTCATGAATACTCATCAAACCCAGAACCTTTGGAAGGTCTCTTAAGACACCCTGCAAACCCTAAACCTCCCCAGAGAGATGAAGAACAGTAAGTGCTTCCTGTTATTCACCATGCACGTAAAATTTATGAATTTATTTGCATGGGGTCCATCAAGAACAAAGAATGAGATGCTAAGCATCAATTCTACCAGATCATCAGTGTGAAACTTGATCAATCAGAGACCTGAATCTAATACTGATGAAGACAAGACTTAGTATCATGGTATATGCTAAAAACAGCACGAGAATAGACATTAACAATACACTAAAATGTGTGGGGAAAGCACTGTAGCTCCCCACAAATTTCACTGTGGATTTTAACAGTGTTTTTTTTTTTTTGCTTTTTGTTTTTTTTTCCGGATTACATTTTTCATTTCTTTTTTTTTTCATTTTATTCGTTTCTTGCTTTTTTTTTTCTTTTTACTTTTTTTTTGTTTTTTTTCTAATTTTTTTTGTTTCTTGCCTTTTTTTTTGTTATTATGTTTTTATAACCGGGCTATAGTGCTTTCATGCTTATATTTTTTTCTTTAACTTATATATTTTTTTTATAATCATAGTCTCTGAATCAGCTTATGATTTTTTTTATTTTTTTAAACTTATATTTTTTTTATAACCAGGATCTTTGTGTCGCCTTAGGCGCACGATAACTAATCCCCTAACCAAAACTTTTTTGGTAACCGGGGTGTCCTGGGCACCTTGCGTGCACCATGAATAATCCCTTGACCAATTTATAATTTTTTCTAATTTTTTTTCTTATACCTTATTTGTTCAATTATACATTTTTTTTCTTATCATCGGACCAATTTTTTTTTCAACTGGTGTCTCCGGGTCAGCTTAAGCACGCCATGACTAATTTCTGGACCAAATTCATTTTTTTAAGCAATATGAATTGTAAATGATGTGGAGAAAACACTGTAGCTCCTCACATATAATATTGTTGATTGTCATAGTGCTTTCCCGCTATAGTGTTTTTTTTCCCTATTTTTCGCTTCTTTTTTTTTTTTTTACCTTTTTTTCCTTATTATGTTTATTTTTTCATTTTTTCCCCAAAATATTGTTTTGCCCATTATACTTTTTTATATTCTTTTTTTCTTTTTCCACCTATATATTTTTTGTTCTTTTATTTTTTTAATCGAGGTGTCTTAAGCGCACCACGGTTAATTCTCATATCCAATTTTTTTTTTATAATCAGGGTGTTCAGACCAACTTATGTGTACCATGACAATCCCTTAACCCATTTAGTTTTTTCTAAAGTGCTTTCCCGCTGATACTTTTTTTTATATACTTTTATTTTGTTCACTTATACATTTTCTTATAACCGGAATCTCCGGACCAACTTAAGCACACCACAACTAATTCATAAGCCAATTTTTTAAAAAAATAATATGGATTGCTACAGTGTTTTCACGCTTATACTTTTTTTTCTTTCTTTCACTTATACATTTTTTTTATAACCATGGTCTCTCACCCAACTTAAGCTTATATACCCCTATAAGACAAAATCCAAAAATTGGCTATAAGGGTGTATTTATAATTTATCAATTTTTAATTATATTTTTTGTAGCAGTGTTGTGGGCGCGTCTTCAGACACGATGTCAATTTCAGAGCTTATGCATATTTCAGATAGAGCGTACGGGGTCGTAAAACTTCTAAAAATATATAATAGTTTTTTTATGGTATTAGAGGTGTTTTCATTTTTTTTCATTTATGTGCATAGTACAATAATTATAATACCCTTAAATAAGACAAAAACTAAGAATTGTTACTAGGGGTGTCCCGATAATTTTACTTTTTTAGTGCACAGTAAAATAACTTTTCTAGGATCAAATAAGACAAAACGAAAGAGTCACCTGAGGTAATGTTTCAAACATTTCACGTTTAACTATACATGCATAGTAAAGAGTTTCACTCTTATTCTTAATCCACCAAATTTAAACTTACTATGTTTTTTAATGCGAGTTGCATTTAATACATATAAAAATAACAATATAAACTATAAATCTAAACAAAGAGCAAAGGTGTATAGATACAAATAAAAATTTAAAACTATCTTAGAAGGACCGAAAAAATCAAGGGATCGAAACTAAACTAAGAAAAATAAAAAAATAAAAACCAAAATACAAAATACAAAATTATGTGTTAAATCTAGATAAAAAAAAAAAATTAATCCCTGTAGCGGAGCGCGGGTTTACAGCTCGTAATACCCTATTCATTGTAACTTGGCCCAAAAGAAACGCCAAGGAAAAAAAAGGCAGATCAGGCACTTGACAGATGACAGTAACTTGCATGCATAACCTAACATAAATGCCAATGAATTCAGTTTTAAGTAGTGCTATCATCTTGTTCAGAACTCTGCGTTGCACTGATGGTTATAAAATAATATAAATTATATTTTAGACTCTCACTTAATAGTTTAATTTTTTAGATGAGATGATTCTATGATTTGATATCAGAGTCTTGTGAACCCAGCAGTCACAAATTCGAATCTCACCATCTTTATTCTATTTGATAAAAATCAAACATCTATCTGAGCTCTATGCAAATTTTAAACTCAAATAACTTTCACTTGAATATGTGTTAAAGAATAATATAAATCTTATTATAGAATCTTATCTAACAATTTAAACTCTTAAAGTGAGATGAATCAATGATATGGATGAAGTAAATTGACCCTTCTTACTCTACATCTTGACAGTGGCCAAAGATACAACGGGAAACACTTGGGGAAGCTCATGAAGCAAGAAGATAAAATTATAGAAAGCGAAGAGTGGTTTTTTGACACATGTAGGGATGGAAATGATGGAGAGTAACACAACTCCTTGCTCTTTGATTGAAGGATATGATTGAGCATTTCTCAGCCCATGTTATTATATTTTTATTTGAGTTTATTAATTAGTTTTAATTTAAATTTGTTTTTGTTTTGTTAGCCAAATTATTGGTTTTGTTTAGGGTTCTTTTTTTTTCTTCATGTTATAAACAATTTTGAAGAATTGAGAAAAAGTCTTCTTCCCCTAACTTGCTCCCTTTTTTGGCTTCTTCTCTGTTTTTTTTTTCTTGGTATCTTAATTTGTTCTCTCCTCTTAAAATCTCTCGTATCTATTTTAGGGCTTGTTTGGGAGGGCGGTTGCAGTTACTTTTGAAAATGCTTTTCATTTAGAAATACAATAAAATGGTAATTTTTATTTTATTTTTTAAAAATTATTTTTGACATCAGCACATCAAAATGATTTAAAAATAATTAATTTAAAATGAAAAAAAAAGAGCAAGCGACAGTACAACCGCCCTCCCAAACATCCTCTTAATATCATAGCTTCAAATTTTATATGTTCTTTCAACTAAACAAAACAAAAAGCTTGCTTAAAACTTTTCATTAGCTTTCTAATGCCATTATATTTTCTTCAATTAGAGATTAGACGAAAAACATATTATTGAGATTTTGAAGCTAGTTTAGTTAGATCTTCAAACTTTATGTTTGCAATTGTTTCTTGCATTATTCATTACCTTAATCTCTCACTTTTAGCATGATGTGCTTAAAACACATGAAAAATTAATAACAACTATTAAAACATGGTATTGAGTTTGAATCATGAAACACATTTCCTGTAAGAATCGGGGACAATCAGAGTTTTACTCACTCATCTAGGTCCACAAAATATGTTTTATAGGAGGTAAGGTTTACTCATATAAAAAAAAAACTATGAAAACATAATAAAATATAAAAATAAGATATTATGATAAATATAAGAAAGATAATTAAAGGGCATAAATTTATCTTACTGTCATAATCCTAGTTCATTGACAAGACAACATAATTTGTTCTATACTTGAATTACTAGAAAATCATCGCAACATCTTGATCCTGCTCTTTAAGAGCATTGTTGGAGCCATCATGATCTGCAATATTTGATATGATCAAGTTTCTTCGACACTGAAGTTAGTAGAGATACCAAACTCTTAACCTTATTTACAGACTGACGTTGTAAGGAGAGGCTCCATTAAAAAGCACAAATTTATAAAACAATCAATTGGTCATTATTTACAGACGCTAAAGCATAATAGCTCCACCACCATTACCATTAGTACTAGCATGCATATCACTTCTTATACACCCCCATCATCTTCAGATTGAATGTTTCTAGGGTCATCTATGACTCTCTCTCTCTCTCCTCCACGGACAATATTATTGTTATCTACATCTTCCTCATTTGCTAGTTGGGCTCTTATATTATTGTTTTTATTAATATAAATGTCTGGGTCAGCTTGTGCACATCTCGATTAATCCAATGAACATCGAAGTTAATGACCATATAAATCTCTTGTGATCATCACATTAGCAATAATAGAGCTCAAACCTGAGAACACAGAAAAAATAAATCTTTTAGTCCCAAACTTTTATCACTAGACCACCTTCTATATGTTGGGGATTTATGTTATTCATTTGTAATATTGTTATAGCATAACCTGGTGGTGCTACTACTGCTGCTTGACCATTTGAATTTGACTATCTTTTTTGCATTTAATGGGTGATCGAAGAGAAATCAACAATAACAAAGGGCTTGTAAATATAATTCACATTACAATCCATATCAGTTGTCTGTACATTCAACTAATCTACTCTTTCTGCTGAAAAACCTGCTTATTTCATAACTTCATATCCAGCTTTTACAAGAGACTTCCCTGGAGCTGGAACCCAAGATCCTTGCTCTCTTGCCCTGTATGCCTTTCTCGTATTGATCAAGTCATTTCAACATTACAAAGTGCTTCACATAAACCAAATCAGTTGTGAGGAAACACCGTATAACACACATCTCCACTCGAACAAAGAGAAAAGGAAGAAGAAGAAACCACAATATACCTCATCTGGATCATTTCTGCGTTCTGATCCTTAACATCTTTGTCAGATTCTTTAAGGTTTTCTCCAGGTCACATGTCTGACCATACTCAAGTAAGAACACGATGCCTAGCATACAACTTACTAGCTAGGTATTCTCCATTCATTACTCCATACAAGACAAGGTTCAAATTGTCAATATACGTATCTTCATTTTGTAATGGATATTACTATCTTTTTCATAGACAAACTTAAGAAAAATCTATTGAGTGCATGCACCATGCACAAGTTTGTGAACAGGCAGCTCTTGAATTGCAACAAACAGATGTAGGAAGTTGGAATCTGTATTTTCTATTCCTGTAATAACTTTAATATGATATTTTCTCATCAAGTATTTTGCCCCACTACAAACTTTGTTTTCTGCTTTTTAGGTCACTTTTGGTGTGTTTTTTATGACATTAGGCATGCAAACATATTTGAAGCACTGGTTGGTACACTAAGAGCGACAAAGAAGCGTAAAATTCTTACACACGAGGGTGAATTGTTGCTACAAGGAGTCCATGATAATGTCGAAATCATTCTCAAGACAGCACCCCTGCCTGCATCAGGAGCAGCGACTGATTCGGATGTACAGAATTAAACATAAATGGGTTAGCTTCCAGCAGATCATGTTCTGTAAAATATCATTTTGTATGAATAACATTGTTGTTCTAATTAAGACATAGTTGGATGAACCTTTGTTTGCCTTCATCTAAAACATATTTGCATGAAAGTGTAAAGTTCATTTTGTTTAGTTTGGCAAATTTATGCTTCAGGAAGAAAGCGAGATCTCTCTTTCCAAAATCATGTAGTTCTTCTCTTCTTCCACCCATAAAGGAAATTTGGGTTCTAACCAAGGTGAAAATAGTTAGATGAATAGATGGGGAAGGACGTGATCCTCTTGTTTGTTTAGACATGCACACTCTAGAAAAAAATATAATTTTTTTTTCACATATTTCTTTAGATCCTTACATTCTCAATCCATCTAAATGGGAATTGAGGGGACATTTATTGTCAACGAACCATCTCAATTAAAAACTTAAATTGTTAGGTAAGTTCCTAGAATATTATTTATATTATTCTCTAATACACCTACTCAATTAAAAGCCCTTTGGGCTTGAAACTTCCGCAGATATATATCACCTTGTTCATGATTTTTATCAAATAGAATAGAGGTGGCGAGATTCGAACTCGTGACTGTTGGATCAACAAGGCTCTAATATCATGTCAAAGAACTATCTCACCTAAAAAGTTAGCTGTTAGGAAAGCCCCATAATATTATTTATATTATTCTCTAATACACCTACTCAATTAAAAGCCATTTGGGCTTGAAACTTGCGCAGATATATATCACCTTGTTCATGATTTTTATCAAATAGAATAGAGGTGGCGAGATTCGAACTCGTGACCGTTGGATCAACAAGACTCTAATATCATGTCAAGGAACTATCTCACCTAAAAAGTTAAGCTGTTAGCCCTATAATATTATTTATATTATTCTCTAGTATTTATTGTTTTATCATTTGGCTAACATTCACTCTCCCATCTCCTCTTCCTCTAACCCAACAACTAAAGGATGGATTGCAGTCTGCTCTTCCTTTTAAGGTAGAGAAAGAATCCTCATAGTCATTCCACTATCATCCTCTCCAATTTTCATCATCTTCATTTTTCTCCTCCTAACCAAAAATGGTGTTAACTTGGTCAAAATCTGACCACAAGAAAGCACCTTGCCAATAGTATGTACTTGGTGGAGACTCTGGTGCTATGCTGTGGGCGGACCAAAACTTTTCTGAAAGTAAAAAAAAAAAGATGACATCTAAAAAATAATTGAGACGACGATGTATTGGATGGACTCAAATTAATCCATCAAACCCGTGATTCAGGTCATGGACTCTAATAGTTTAGATAACATTTTTTTAATTTAGTTCTATGATAAATTAATATAAATATCAATGTAAAATCAAACAGATATTGAATAATGAAATTAAAAAAAATAACAAAAACCTGGTATTGAAGATTAGAATTGGATTAAAAAAAAGGGGAAAAAAGTCAGGTGCGCTCATGAAAACAAAATGAAATTAATTATTCATTAAATATCATAATATATATTATAAATAACAATTGGACATAGTTTTGAGTTGATATGGACATGAGAGTTATTTATAATTTAATTTTTATAATGCCTTGCATTTGTTTAATTAGTCATTGTAGAAAAATAAATAAATGCTCATATATTTTATTGGTAAATATATTGATTATTATATTGTGACATTATTTTTGAAAGCATAATTATATTTTAACAATCTGAATATGTATTTAGTTATTAAATAATTTTTTCAACTATTTGATTGTACATAGGTTATGTATTTTGTATTTTAACAATTTGATTGTACATAGACTATATTTTGTTATAAAAATCTTGTTTAGCAATTCAAGTATCTAATTAAATAAAAAAATTAAATATATATTTAACTATTAATTATTATTTTTTATTAACATAGATGTTCAAACTAACTTGCATTTAACTATTAATTTGGTTGTACATAGGTTGTGTATTTTGTTATAAAAATCTTGTTTAGCAATTCAAATATCTAATTAAACAAAAACCAAAATTAAAAAAATTGTCTTAAACTTCTTTATCCTGATATATTCATATTTTCTCTTAAATGTCAATTTTTTTTTATCAAAATACCTCTTGAATCACACAAAAAAACACTTGAAAACCCTAGGCGCACAAGTTTGGTCTTGAAGCCCAGCCACCTGGGCCCTTGAAACAAAGCCCAAGCCTTTTGCATAGGCTATTTTATTTTTATTTTTTTTCTTGGGGTAGAATTCCCTAAAAAACAATTAAAAAAAAAAAAAAAGCAGGTACAGCGTTGTCTGGTTTCCAAGAATTCAACGACTAGAAATTCAGATTTGACTTTTTCTTTTGTCTAATAACCTATTTTTCACCTAAAAACACCTGATGAACATCTTTTAAGAGCTCCAAAAACCTACTTATCAACCCAAAACAATTTAAAATGGTTCAAAAACACAATCAAACCAGGAAAGATTTTTCTCTCTCAACCTTGATTTATTTGTTTTTCTATGAAAAAATTAAGGTCTGAAACAACTACCATCAACCTTCACTTGTCAAATGGAACCCTTCACAACCAAGATTGAATTTGTTTCTCTTAACAATTTTCAACAAACTAGGTATCAAATTTGGCATAGATGGATGCAATTGAAAAAAAAAATATAAGGACTGAATTGGAATAAAATTTCAGTGCTGTAGATCACTATGCATTTTGGTAATTGTCCAGGTTTATTTTGTTACTGATTTATTTCAATAATGAAACGTCAACAAAATCTACAAAAGTAGGCACCAAGATGTGATTCTCATCTCTCACATAAAAGAAAAGAAAAAACATTCTGTACAAAAGAGAATCCACCAAGTTCACAGCTCTTCCTCACTCGGAAATATATTGAACCATACGTACAGAAATCATGATCTAAACAAGTGGAGGAGGCAGGGGTGCCTCCCGAAGTCCCAAAGCTTCTTTCATCCCAGTGGAACGCATGATCTTCAATGTTTAATAACACAAATTAAAATGTAATTTCCCTTTTGAATTTCTTTGTTGCTCATATTTTATTCATATATTTGTCTTTGTAGCTGGGTTCCAATCATATGAATTTGAACATTTATTTTCATCATATTGAATTTATTCTTTATGTTTCTTCTCATACCATTAGAGCAGCAACAGCATACATTGACTCATTTGATCAGTCCTATGATCTTAGAACATAAATTAGCTAAATTACTCAAAACAATCAAATAGAGTCCATTGGCAATTACTAACACAAGCTTTTAACATATGGTTTTTAATGCTATTTCCATTGTACATGCTAATTTCTTCTGCTTTTCTGGGTAAAATGTGTATACTTGCTTCATGAATGTACATATATGGATGAGCTACATATATGCTTTGGCTGTCCCTAGAGAAAGTTTCTAGTCTGCCACAGTCCATGGTTAAGGTGGTTCCATACATTGAGATGAAGTTATTATTACACTTCAATGAACTGACAATCCGAACCTGTTAGGGACTCAATATTTGCAGATTCTGGATTGCAGAACAAGGAATGAAATTGAAATTACTGCCGGGTTATGTTCTACAAAACAGATACATTTTTCCATCCATCTGGACAGAATGCTTGCAGATTCTAGATGACACGAGAGTGTGATGTAAAAATACTGTTGCAGGGGTATGTTCTATGATGCATATACAGATTTCAGCATTCATTCATGTCCTCAAGCAAGGAAGTTTCGTAGTTCAAGTGCAATCCATTTGAATTGAAAAGTATTTTACCCACAGCAACATGATTTTTTTTTATATATAAAAAAGCATGTTATGCTCATCTTATTTAAGAAGCATTTGTTCTTTTGGACTCTGGTTTGCATTAATTTACACATCCGGGTAGGGGAGGGAAATGGATGGATAGTTCTACAATGCAGATATACTTTTGGATTTTGTTCTTTTGTGTCCTTACCTAAGTGTGTTTAACCTTCCTGGTCAAGTATAAATCATTTTTAAGGAATATTCTGTTTCCCCTACAAATCTGCAACAAGATTATAACACAACGTATGTTCTTTAGTATGAGGTTTAGATGTCATTGAAGGGACATGTTCCACAATGCAGAGACAATTTAGTATATGTTTCTTTGTGCTTCACGTATGTGGACGTTTTGCCATCCAATTGTTTGAATTGAATGTTTCAAGGTCTAACGGTGCAATGTGATTGCCAAAACAAAACAAAAAAAGTGTCATTGCAAAGCAAGGACATGATAAGTTGGAGAGAACCAGAAAACAAAAATAAAAAATAGGTTGTGAAAACAAAAATATCAGAAAACAGATTAGTTCACTGACAATGAGACATATTGTTGAATTGCCTATGCCAAAAGTGAGGATTTGGCATAAAAGGAGCAAAGGATTAGTGTACACAGTTCGGTAAAAAGAAAACAAAACTACAAGAAGCAACTTTGACTTCTTTGTGAAACTAGTTCCAACCAAATATATTTTATTGTCAAGATTGTCCAGTGAGGATAAATGCTTGAAGGAGGCTCTGAGCTGCTTGGGTTTCATCAGGGGTCCCAGATATAACAATAATCCTGTCACTTGTTCCTAGACGAGGTTCGTGCACTATTACCTTGGCACCTGAGATCTGATTAAGGAACACCAGAGGATAAGCTGAAGTAGATTTAGGATCAGAAGTTATAAAGTATGTATTAAGTTTTTTAAGGCGTGAAAAAACTTTTTAGACACCATTCTGAGCTATTCCTGAAAGATGAATAAGGTGACCACTAAGTTAAAAATAATGTGATACTCATAACAGGGAGGCTCATTTCTAATGCTCAACTTCTATACCTGATTGTGATAGGTAAATAGTTAAAAGAATATTTTCCTTAAAGCTTTCCTGTTTCCTCAACATAAGCACAGTTGAAAGATCAAACTTCAAATGTAGGGTTTTGTTTATGCTTTTTCCTATGAGAATCAAGTTATATTATTGAAATATTTCGCGGAGAAATATTTGTCTTCTATAGGTGCAAGTCTTGTGTGGAGGGAATTCAAGATGCATAATAGTTAAGGTTGCCTTCAAAGAATTTCAATTGGCTTGTTTATAGTTTAAGTATTTGAGATTAGTTTGGCATCATGGTTGTCGGCATTGCAATTATATCGTATTTGTGGTTGACTACTGGAGTTGACTGTTTATTATGGTGATGGGTATCAAACTGATTGTAATGTGCCTTCTCTCTTGTTTCACAATTCAGTTGTGTATAACAAGAGGCTGGTCCTTTTTACTTCAGCAGCAGGTACTAGTCAAGTTGCTGTCTTTTTACATCTGATAACGAGGTTAATTTTTACTTACAGAGAAATGTAACCTTATGTGTCAAAACTTATAGGAAATTTTCTAAAGGGTAGGCCTCAAGTTGTCAGGCTGATCCTATTCATGTATATCAGTTCAATAATTCATGAGGATTGTGTTTATAATTCATACGAGACCTATAAGAACAGAAACATCATGAATATATCAGTACAAAAAAGAGTAGCTTGCAATAAACTAGCAAAAAAATTAACTTTCAAATTTAAAAAGGGAAAAAATGAAGAAATAAAATTATGATCAAGCTAGCTAGGTAGAGAGCATATTCCTTATCACATTAACCAGAATAATCTGGTCAAGGAGAAGAATGTGAATTGATGCTTGAGAATAAAACTTTAAGTAAAATTATTTTGATGCCTTGAAAACTCAGTTCACTGCATCAACATTTTTCTCTTCATCAAAATAACAAACCAAAAAAAGAGGAAGCAACTTATAAATAGCCTCTAGAATTATCAATGTGAATCAGAAATTTCAATTCAATGAGTAATAAATCAAAATGATTAAATTTTTTATCTATCGTGATCAAGACAAGAACAAAAGAAGCAATATTTGTGGAGAAATACAGCCAAAAAGTACATACCTGTCTCAAACGAGCTAGATTGCTACCATTCTCCCCATATACAGAGACAAAAGCATTTTCAGGAACTACAATCTCCACAGTTGTGTTTGTAACAAAAGCAGACTTGCCTCCACTGCACATCAGAGGAAAGAGTCACCAACTCATAAAGTGCAAATGATCAGCAGTTTTAGATGGCACTCCGGGAGAACGCTTAATCACATTTCAATTAATAGAAGTAATTTATTTATTTCCTATAAAATTTGGGTTGAAAAAAATGCCTTAGGTTTAGGGATCAAGAGTCATTGTTTTCAATAGTGCTTTTTCCTGTTCCTTTCTAGTAAATTTGCACAAAATCTAATTAATGATTAAAACAGCAATAGCCAGCATGGTGAGACTCAAGTCAAGTAAGCCTCAATCAACTAGTCACAACCAGCTACATGAGTACTTTCTTTCCATTCATATATATCTAATCTACTGAAGTTTCTAAGAATTTTGATACTAAATCCCTAGCAACGCTATTTTTGGTACAAGTATTCCTATTCTAACTCCTGCAATTCAACAATTTTTATACTAGATGCTGTTTAATACAAGTGTAACAGTCTTATATTTTTTGCATTAAGTAATGTGTTACTAACCTGCCAAGCTCTAAGCCAGCTTTAAGAGAAGGCAATCTCCTGCTGACATCTGTTATGCCCCGTGGATTTACTCTAGGTATTGTCTGTAACCAATCCCACCAATACAAAGTGGACAAAAATTATAATCCAACAAGGGGGGGCAGACAAATATTAATATCCAACAGTGAGGGAGAGAATACCTGTGATGCCCACAACCTTGGTGAAGGAGGGCGATCTAAACTATGTGAAAGTCCAAGATGGTCCATATTCTGAGCTATAACAGTTTGACGACTTAGATTATGAGAATTTCCAGCTGTTGGCTGCAAAATATAAGGGGCAGCATCCCTTGCTGGCTCCCGCAGTGGATCCCTCACTGGCTCCCTATACAGATCCCTCACTGGCTCCCTAAACAGATCCCTCACTGGCTCCCTAAACAGATCCCTCACTGGCTCCCTATACAGATCTCTCACTGGCTCCCTAAACAGATCCCTCACTGGCTCCCTCAAAGTATCCCTAACAGTTTCCCTCGATGAATCCCTAAATGAATCTCTCAGTGGGTCTCTCACTGGATCCCTCAAAATATCTCTCACTGGCTCCCATGATGAATCCCTCACTGGGTCCATCAATCTCACATAGGGACTGGTCTCAGCTAATACAGAAGAATTGCTCCTTGCTCCAGGAGTGCTCAGCATGCTGGAGAAAAGATTATCCCGAATTCTTCCAGTAATGTGGTATATTGCATCTTTCACATGCAAAAAATCTCCAGAAATCTGTTAGACAAACAGCTCAACAGGAATCGGAAAATCATCCTATGTTAGAGCAGGAAAGTAAAAGGGACTTGGGGTTGACCAGAATAAAATGTTGATTAATTATTTTACTTCAAAAATCCACAGTTTTTATGAGTTATAAAGACCTTGAATCATAACTCTTTTCAAACTTCAAATTCATTTAATTAATTCCACCTAAAAAAAAATTAAAAGCATGGTCTTTGGTATCCTTGTGCATTCATTGTACCAACTAAAAAAAGAGATGATAAAGACTCCGTCATACCTCTACCACATGATCAGTCTCTGGCACACACTTCGGGTTACGCTGGTCACCCATTATTATTCTTATGCTGGTACTGGTTGCCTTGCGCATTTCTGAAATTATAGTGCCTCCTTTTCCCAACAAACAGCCTACTTGGCTTGGTGAAACTACAAGCCTTGCAGTAACAGGTGACCCCCTGCTGGAGCCCGCATCCAGACCCTTTTCAATGCCAGACTCCACAGCCCTCAAGAAAACAAGTACAACAGTCTTTTGTGCAGCGGAGTACCGAGACTCTGGGTTCTGAGGGGGGAAGAAAACAATGCAATTCATCATTAGTACTACTTCCAACACCATAACCATAGCATGAAGAGGAATATGAAAAAGGATACATAATGCCAAACCTCAGATGCAGTAATAGTAATTAGTCGCTCATCACACTCAGCCACTGTAGGTCCAACGCTTATAGCAGCACCTGTCTCATTTTGAAGAGCCCTGACAATGTTGCCACCTTTTCCAATAACACCCCCAGTCCTATCGTTAGTACAGAGAATTCTAAAAACCACTTGCTGTTGTGGTATGTTTGTATCTGATGTGACAACCCTGTCAGACTCCGATGACAAATGATGGACTCTGGAAGCATAATTAATGGAGCTCTTTGGTATGGTGGGGAGCCCTAAAGAATGTTGTGGTATAGTGGGTAGCACTAACGAATTCTGTGCTATGGTGGGAAGCACTGCAGAACGCTGTGGATGAATTTCTACACGCACATCAGACAACGAGACTCTAGAAACGGCCTCATCAGGTTTGATGTTGGTCACTCTTGTCTTATCAACCGGGTGGCAATCTTGAAGGCAGCGAGAAACAGCAACAAGTCCTTTCTTTACAGCTGAAACATCCCCTTCAATCTACAAATATCAAACCATTCCCGCAAGAACAATAAAATTCATTCAACTGCTAATGAATTTGTTTCCGAATCACATTAAAAGAATTTAAAGCTCAGTGTTTGCACTAGGAAAAAAACACTAACAAAGCCACAAAAAGATCAAAACTTTGAATTCAATATCCCTAAAAAAACAAAAGCCATATTGTAGATTAGAATTACCTCAATAATCTCTTCATTCGAAGCAGCACAATCAGGCAATTTATCAGCCAAAACTTTAATTTTACACCCGCAATCTTTCCTAATCTTCTCCACTACTTTCCCTCCTTTCCCAATAACTGCCCCAACCGAACTCACCTCCGCTAACATCCTACAAGAAACCACTCCATCCGTCACCGAATCACTCTCCGCTGCCACCTCTAAAATCCTCTCAAAAACCCTAACCAAAGCCTCCTGCCCCTTTGAAACCTCGAATGCACTCTCAATTCCACTAAACACTACCTCCGATTGCTTAATCGGACCGATCACCGTTATGACCCGATCCGTTGATTCGGATGGAGCATCTTCTATCCGAACCTTGGCTCCGGTTTGTTGTTGTAATCCTTTTATTATGTTTCCGGCCTTTCCTATTACGCCGCCGATCCTCGACGCGTGGCAGAGAAGGCGGAAGGATACGTGTCCCGAGGGGACGGGTAGCGGAGCTGCTGAAGCAGAAGGCTGGGGCTTTGGGCGTTTGTTGGCAGAGGACCCGTTTGGGTAATTCGGGTTGGGGTCGGGCATTATGGTATTAGGGTTTATGGGGCGTTTTGCAGGGGCAGAGAGAAAAGGATTATACCTTGCTGTGGCCATTATATACTTCGCTGAGGGGGGGGAGACAAGCGTGTGGATATTAATAAATTTCTGGTTTTTCTGTGCGCTGGTCAATTTGTCCTCTCTCAGTGAGTGTAGGAGGAGGAGAAGGAGAAAAAGGTCGTCCGACTTTTTTAAGTCTTTACAAAACGCGTATGCGGTCATCGATGAATTGGGTTTTTGTTAAAGTAGACCCTATACTTTAATTTTATTCAATTATATCCTTTGTTTCTCCATTAATTTATCGATAACCAAAGTGTTCTTTGTCTGCCTTTCACGCATAGTTGTTGGATTCTCAACAGGTGAATCGGTGTTTTATTACCGATCACAAGTTTTATAGTGTCCGCGGTTTGACTTTACTGACTGTTTCAGATTATGCCTTGGATGAGAATGTTATTTTTGTTTGAAAATATATTAAAATAATATTTTTTTTTTAATATTTTTGATATTAGAATATTAAAATAATTTCAAAATATAAAATATTTAATTTAAAATAAAACATAAAAATAAAAATAAATCAATGTTTTTAAAAAATACTTTTAAAATACGTGTTAAATACTACTCTTTAAAGGTTTGACTCAATCTCAAAAATGATGTTATTTAATAAAAAAAAATTAAAAACATATATGTATTATTTTAGATAAAAAATTTATTATTGATTAATGATCTTTTTATTATTCAAGTTTAACCGAGCTAATTTTTAAAATAATTTAATAACAAACTTAGCCGAAGCTAAACTTTTAGTGTCAGTTTGTGAGTGTGGTTGAGATTGTTTTTAAAAATGATTTTCATTCAGAAATGCATCAAAATAATTTTATTTTTATTTTTAAAAAATTATTTTTGACATCACCACATGAAAATAATCTAAAAACACCATTTTTAATTTAAAATAAAAAATAAAAATAATTTTTTTAAATTTTTTTCAAAAACGATTTCCAAATGCATTCTCATACACCCCTTTAACTAATCAAACCTTGACATTTACATGATTTAATTAGCATTTAGAAAAAAATTGGTTTCAAAATTATTTTCCTCAGAGTTTTCATATTTCTTTGGAAAACAACGGTCATCTACCATAATTATTTGGAATAATAGTGTGTTTGAGACTGCATTTCAAAAATATTTTGAAAAAAAAATGAAATTTTGTTATCTTATTTTTTACTTTAAATTATTTTTTGGTGTTTTTATATCATTTTTATGTGCTTATATCAAAAATAATTTTTTAAAAATATATTATTTTAATGTATTTTTAAACAAAAAACATTTTCAAAAGCAACTGCAACCATACTCCCAAACAGGCATTAACAAGCATGGAAACTCGAGAACATGCATTAATGTGGGTGTTCGGGTCAGTTTGTACGTACCTTGACTTATCTCATGGGTCTTAAAATTAACGACCATGTAAACCTCTAGTAGTTATCATATTAGCAATCATATAACTCGAACATAGAAAAATAGGAGCAATCAATGATGATTTGACTTTCTTTGAATAAGTCTTAACTTAAGGTTGACCTGTAACAATAAATAAATAAAATATACAAGCTAAAACAATTGTAACTGATAAATATATAATAATAAAAATATGACAAACAAATTATAATGTTTTTAAATCATATTATCATATTAGTTTATTTTTTAAAAATAATTTATGAAATAAAAAACTCATTGAATCTAATGGTTGACTCAGAATAACCTAGGTTGATTCAATGTATTTTCTTACCAATATTAAATAAAAATATTATTTACTTAAAATCTTATTTTAAATCCATGATTATTATTTTTTTTAGAAAAAACAAGTCAGCAATAACTTTTGTATGCCAATGGGAAACTTTTCCCGGTGCTTGCCTTGTCCAAGTTTTATTTTATGAGCAATGGTAATTATAAATACAATTAAAGATAACAATGGAACCATTTTTTTCCAGGCATCGATCGGAGAAGAACATATATATATATATATATATATATATATATATATAGCAAGGTTGTTAAAATCACAATTTTAACATGAAATGGAAGTAGCTTTTGAACTCGGATTATAAAATCATAAAATCGCACCTGAAATTTTACCGTACAGAAATCGTAAATCATAACTAAAATCATGTAGGTAGAAAAATCATAAGTAAAATATTTTCAAATACAATACAACATAATTATGGCCATAAAATTTCATTAGTTAAGATTCATACATGATTTAAAATAATTTAAAAATACATTACAAAATAATTATGTCAATATATGAACATTTAAAAAATACTATTATTGACAAGATTTGTGGGATCGTAAAATTATACCAGATTGATTTTTATGATTTTTGTTTGATTTTAACGGGTTCCAATTTTTTTACCTGATTTAACTAGTATGATTTTGTGAGTCAAGTCATGATTTTAACAACAATGATTACATGTATTTTGAATTTACAATCTATTTAGGATTACATAGCTTTTGAGTTCTTTTAAAAAGTATATTTAATTAAGAGAATATTAATTTTTTTAATATATTAATTTTAAAAATAAAAAAAATATATTCTAATATATTTTTAAAAACATCATACTAAGGTTATGAATCCCGTTCCGTTCCACTTCAAAATCCAGGACAAAACGGCGACGTTTTTGTCCCGGTTTGAATTCCGGTCAGATCCGGAAAATCCGGCCAAATTTCGGCCGGAACGCCCCGGTTCCGTACCGGGCGTTCCGTTCCGGCCTCAAAAATCAACAAAACGACAGGGGATTGAGAGTTCTGAGTCTTCTGACCATTTCTTGTTTGATTTGCAACCACCGGAAAGTTTGTTTTGGCGCTACGACCACTCATCAACACCGTTGCTTAATCATAGGCTTTGGCTGCCTCTTCAGTTGTGTCAATCCAAGCCACACCCTTCTTTTTCTGTGCAATAATCAAAATCAAAGTCCCCTATCGTGAGCTAAATCAAGGTCGGTGTTTGGCAAAGGGACGGAGCCGATCTTGGCGTCGACCTCATCAGTGTTTGGGTTACCAAGGAATTTGACAGTGGCAAAGGGACAAAGCCGATCTTGGCGTAGACCTTCAAGATGAGAGAATGGATTTTTTTGAGAGAAATTGACGGAGGATTGAGATTTGAGAGTGCTCGGTTGTCATGACTCATGAAAAGTTTACAAAAAGGAGTAAGGACAAACAACTTCCTTTAAAAGGAAACGAAATCAATTTAAAATTCAAAATTATATATATATAGTTACTTTTGCTTCAATTGCCACTTGTTCAACACACAGTGGACAACCTTAAAGGAAAACAAAAAACTTCTATCCTTATTTTTATATTAATGATGTAGAAGATGTTTGATGTATTTTTCTTTTATTTTAGAACATTTTACTTTCATAATATTTTGGAATTTCAAAGATATTTCTAATTTTGAGATTATGTTTGTATTGTATAATTTAAATTTTATTTATCTTGAATTTAAATTATACTTGTTAAATTAATATTTTATTTTTTTCATATATATAATTAAATAAAAATGAACAGTACAAAACCGGAACGGTACCGAAACCGGAACGTTCCGTTCCAAACACAAAACCGGAACGGTACCCGGGACGGGATCAATAACCCTGCATCATACACCACAATACTAAAAACATTATTAATAAAAATGTAAATATGGAATCCAAGTCATCTCGTGTCATGTGGGTGGGTGTAGCACTGACCATGGTCAAATAGGATAATTAATTGAGATTTTATTAATGGCTATAGTTTTATTAACATAACTCGTTCACAAGTAGCGTAAATATTGGGATTCAACATGGAAATTTATTTATTTATTTATTTATTTTATATAATTAAGTGTGCACCACAATAGAAGGCAATGACTTCCTTGAGTCAACAAACACGACGTCGTGCTTTAAATGATCACCCGCGTAGTGTTTCTCATTCCTTGTCCAATAAAGGGCCATTTCAAATGAGAATCGTTGAACACTTGAATTTATACGTTTGACGCATTTTTGATATTCTACACGTTTAAAGCAAGCACAGGAACGGAGTGAAATGACGGAACGTGTTTGTTTCTGTTAATTGGTGTTCCATTTGTATTTTAAAAATATTTAAAAAAAAATAAAAAAATTTATGTTTATTTTTTACTTTATACTAATTTTTTATTGTGTTTTTTGATATTTTAATACGATTATATTAAAAATAATTTTTTAAAAATAAAACAACATTATTTTAATATATTTCTAAACAAAAAATACTTTTAAAACCAACTCAACCACACTTCCAAACAGATACATTTTGCATTCTAGCGATAGATCCGTTAAAACAGCTTTCATGTAAAGAAAATACACAGCAAATCGTGAATCACAGACTTGACTTCTCTTAAAGACGGTTTTATATTGTGTTTCAAAAATATTTTATTTTATTTTTAAATATTTTAATTATTTATTTTTGATATTATTAGATCAATGTGATATTAAAAACAATTAAAAAAAACATCATTTTAATATGTATATAAATAAAAATCACTTTAAAAAAAACATAATTATACTCCTAAACAGACTTGACTTCTAAACAGTTTATATAATGATGTTCCCACCTTCCCATGGCTGGCATTTGGCCACATGATCCCATTTCTTGAGTTCAAATTAGCTTTTGGCAAACCATTTAAAGTTTGTGGAGGTTCTGTTACCATCTGTCGATGGCCTGCCGGAAAACTGTCAGGCTACCATTGACGTATAGCTAGACCAAATTCAGTGCTTGAAGAAAGCCTTTGATCGCTTACAGGCCTCATAAGAAAAGCTTGTACGTGAGGATTTACCAGACCTGATTCTGTTCGATTTTATCCAGTATTGAATGTTACGGAACCATCTCACCTAAAAATTTAAGCTTGTAAGTGAGGTTCTAGAATATGATTTATATTATTCTCTAACACCACCTCAAGTGAAAGCTCTTTGAGCTTGAAACTTGCACAGACCCACATCACCTTATTCTTAGTTTTTTTATCAAATAGAATGGGGATGGTGAGATTCGAACTCGTGACTGCTGGGTCAACAAGGCTCTGATACCATATTAAGGAACCATCTATGTTAAAGAACCATCTCACCTAAAAACTTAAACTATTGGATGAAATGGTTCCTTAACATTGAATTCCATTATCGCTGCCAAATTTGGTATGCCTTCAGGAAATTTTAGCATTTATAGGGCCGACAAATGAATTGAAGTACCCTCAAATGCGGATGAAACCTGAGGACTTCACAGTGGTACCAGAATGGATTCCTTTTCCTTCTCTTGTTGCTCATAGACCCGATCGAGCAGCAGTAATGTTCCACAACATGAATTCTCCTGATGTGTCTGGTAAGTTGACTGATCATCGGTTTGCAGTGCGAAGCTGTAGAAAGTTTGAGGGAGCTATGTAGATCTTCTTGAAGAACTCTACCAGAAACCAGTTTCTCCTGTCGGTCTGCTTCCATGGAATCCTGTCATCAAGTTGAGAACAAGAATATTTGAAGCAACAGTAACTAACTGTTCTCGCAAATCTTCTTCATCTTCAGATCTGGACAGTTTAGATGCTACCATATATATTGATAAGTTGGGAGTGGACCTACCTTTAACCTTTGCTCTTATTTACGCATTTAAGAACTTTTTTTTTTGGAACAACTAAGTGTGTATTAAACAAAAGGGGGGAATGTTCAGAGAATCGCCGGCCATTTACAGCCGGCCAACTTGGGAAGGAAACGCATTTAAGAACGTTTAGCAAGAAAGCATTTCCTGATCAATGGCACCAAACTGCTGCTGCTATTTTGGTGGCCTTGTACCAGGACTTGAAGCTTATGGGGCCAAAGTAGGGCTCAAAGAATCTTCAGATAAACTAAGCAAATTTTCCAAGTTTATTGAACCTAAAAAGGATATGGGTGTCAATGGAACTCCATGACGGCAGAAGAGAATCTATTATAAAAGACACGATTTTTTATACGATTATTTGAAATGATGTGATTATCTGATGTAATGGTACAAGAAGAAGGTTTACATTTGTAATACAAAAAACTTGCCCTTCAAACTGGGAAAGGGAAGAACATCAAGAAGGAACAACATTAAATCCCACATGGCCTTCCATTTTTTCATGCCAAAACCCTCCAAGCCATGTTTTTCAATTAGGTAGGAAAGATGAGAGGCATGGAACTGTCAGCACTCCGAGTTTGGAACGGTCTGCAGGGACTTGAAAGTTGCAAATTGTTGATGAATAGGATCGTAGCGGCATAACAACTTAAGTCAATTCTTATCACATCTTTTGAAGGATCACCATAGAATCAAACTTCATATCCAGGGTTTACTTTCTGTTGAACATCTCCATAACTCTCTAACTCTTCCATGTCTTCTAAACTTCCTAAAAATAAAGGCAGTCTTTGATGCAGTTTGACTGGTTGCATGGAGAGAATCCTGCTTTTACCATCAGAACCTCTGCCCCCAGCTTGCTCAACAAGAAAACTGAGAGGATTTGCCTCGTAAACTAGACGAAGATGGTCCCTTGGGTTCATTGCGACACCACCATACAACAGTGTTCGATGGAAATCAGCTACGAGAGAACATATATAACGAGCAGAGTACTTCTTGGGGTATCTGCCTTTCCCCTGTCTAACAGTGTCAATATACTGCCTTAATCCTTCAGGCCAGTCAAAGTATCGCGCATCATTTACAGAATAAATTTGCCCTGGCATAGTAAACAGCAGTCATAATGGGATCTTATGGCTTCTGTATCAAAATTTGATATTTATCTTTTTCTCTTCAAACAAATATGGATGCCAACACACAGTAGTAGTAACAATGGCTGTGATTACTAAATTACAACTAAATATTTCCAATATGGTGATATAATGAATGAAAATTTTCATGTTAAAATCGAGTGAAAGTTATCGGTACTAAGCCCCAATCCATCAGGGACCAAAGACTAGCCGAGATGTAGTAATATGATAGTCAGGAGTGCACATTTGGCTTCCTAATATTTATTTTTTCAGCTCTAAGCAATATAGAAAATATCACACTCGCTTAGGAGTTCCATTCTAAATAGATGGATTTTACTTGATTATTATAGAATTCTTGTGTTTTTATAATACAAATGAAGTTCCAAAAATCTAACATTCCAAATTATAATAAGAGCAAGTCCAACGTGATAGCTAAATGGAAAGCCAAAGCTAAAAATACGTCCTTTTACCTTTTTTGTTTCATTTATTCTTCTCCAACGGGACAGCCATTTTGGCTATATGTGCTATTAATAGCAGGTCAAAATGAGAAGGCTATAACACTGTTTATGATTAATAAATAATATTTAATAGAAAAGGGGGGCTGGGGCTCTGTGTGGGGAGGAGCGGGCTGTGTGTTACTGTGTTGTGTGTGTGGGTGGGGTGGGGGCTATATATACACAAATAATGCATATACAAAATATTAATAATAGAAAATAATATAATTATATTAAAAATATTTATTTTTATTTTTATTTTATTTTTTGTAATTATATTAAAAAAATATATAAAATTAATAATTATATTGTTGGAGGGTTTCTTAAAAATAATTATTTAATTATATAACTTATTACTATTAATTGTATAATTAATTGCATAATTAAACTACATACAAAATAATTGCACTATATTTAAAATAATATATAAAAAAATAGCTCTCCAAAATGGCTTTTACCATTGGAGCACACATCAACAAAAAAGTCAATTATACACTATTTAAAGAGCCATTTTAGAGATTTAGCTCTTCAAAATAGCTTTTGCCATTGGACTTGCCCTAATACTAAGAAAATTAGAAGTATTACCTCGAGGAGGAATCTTAATGTCTTGATGAGTCAGAATGAAGTCTCCAGTGGAATGATCCAGTGTAAATGCATGCGTTCCAGAACCAAAGCTGGTGCAAAGTATAGTGGCTGATGAATACAGAACATACCCAGCAGCTACAAGCTTGGCTCCACTTTGCAGTGAATTCAGCGCAGCTTTTTCCTCCCGGGGTAGATGATCAAGTTCAACAATGCGCCTGTATATCCCAAAAATTGTTCCTGTCGGAATGGAGGCATCGATATTTCGAGAACCATCAAGAGGATCTGTTACCACCACAAATGGACCATCATCATTAATCCAAATCGGAGCATCATCTTCTTCTGAAGCCATAACAGCAACTTTTCCAGATTTTTTAAGGGAAGATAAGATGATTTCATTCTGCACAACACAATCCATTGGCCAAAAATGTCACTTCCTTTTGTTTTCATTCTTATATGCTGGTTAAAGGATTTAGGTTGGCGTTCTAAGACCAGCAGCTCCTTTCATGAGATTTATTTTTTTTACTTCACTCTACGCCACAATCAACAGTTACCTTTCAAACTTAGGATTCTAAGACAAAAACTTTCAAACGAGCAAAACATTAAGGACCTTATAATGCAGCATACTATACAGGCATAACTAAACATCATAAGATGGACAGTGTCTAAATATAGTAATTTCAATGAAATCTAAAGACCCCCACTCCAACATTACCAAATAAAGTTTATATGTATGATGAAAGAAGCACTAGCTTCAAAAACAAACAAGAAACCCTCAAATATCGAGGACCTTACAATCCAATATACCATAACTTGTTAGACTCAACTACAACCCATAAACCAAAAATTCTAAACATCGTTATAAACAAAGAGATGAAGTAGACATACTGAGACAATATCAAGAGGTTTTGGCGCCTCTCTACCCGAACCACTGTCGTCTCCAGCAAAACTACCCTGTTTACTGAGACTAGAGTTGAAAGGAGATGCCACAAGAGCTGCAATTCTCTTACAAGCATATTGTATATGCTCAAACAACACCACCAACTCATCTCCCAAACCAATCCCTCCCTCCCCCATATATTCACTCAAAGTAGAAAACCCCTTTTCGCTACTTGAAGAAGTACTCATTTGTGATCTTACAATAAACCCACTTTGAGAAGCCATTTTTGGCCTGAAAAGATGACAATTTTCGGCAAGAAGTGAGCTATTTGATGGAAAAGACTGGATTTTTGAAGGGACAAAGAGGGTTTTTGAAGGAAAAAGTGAAGTTGGGAATGTAGGTACGGTAGATGATTGCATATTTAGAGTGGGAAAGCTAAGGGTGATTGATAAAGAGATTAGTAGTTAATGGTTTCATTGGAGATGATTCGAAGTTTTTGCTTTTGAGTTTTCTTCCGGGGATGGATCAGAGGTTCTTGGCTTAGATATAGTTTGCAGGAGTGAGACACAACAAAAGTGAAACAGATAATCAGCGAAAAGATTGGAAATTGATGAGATTGCGGTTATAAGCAGTTGCAGTGTAACCATTAAAGATAAGGGTAAAAGGTGCTCAGTCCCCTTAATTATTAATCAAAGTACAATATCCTCAACATATTTTATTTAGTTGAATTAGTCCCTAATCAAATTTAGAATTCAATCATGTCCTTATATGAGGCATAGGACTTTGCTGATTTAAAAAGTGGATGCAAAAGGGTCTGTTTGGGAGTGTGGTTGCGGTAGCTTTTCAAAGTGTTTATCGTGCTGAAATACATCAATATGATGTTTTTTTATTTTTTTTGAAATCAGCACATCAAAATGATCTAAAACACACAAAAACATATTCATTTAAAATGAAAAAAAAAATTCAAATTTCGGCCAAAAGCCGGTGGGATCGCAATGCGAAACGGGCACTAACTTTTAGTTAAAAGATCAGCTTGATTAAATCCTAATGTGGGAGATAATTAATAATAAATTGTCAAATGTACAATTCATCAAATTAATTATTTTTTATTATCTTTACAACTCGATTCATACTCAAATAATCTTACAATGAACTCATTAAAAAAAGAAGAAGAAAAGATAAAAGTAAACCTCACTAATAATCTCTCAATCTAAGTGTGTGTTTGATAATGTGATATAATGTTCTTTTAAAAATGTTTTTTAATTAAAAATTTATTAAAATAATATTTTTTTTATATTTGTTTTTATAATATTGTTAAATGAAAATTTTTAATAAGATATTTTAAATTGTAGAAGCTACTTTAGTGCCAAAAATATACTAAATAAGTAATTTTCATATTCGATTCCATTGAAATTATATTTTTATTTGTAAGAAAACTTTTTTTATTGGAAAATTAATGTTTAAGTTTAGAAATTTTAATAGAAGTCCTAATTAAGAAATCAAAATTGTTAGTGAGAAAGGAAGCAATAAAATTTGTAGGGATCAAAAGTGATAGTGTTTCAATAATGAAGGACCACGTTTTGAAAGAGAGAGCCACAAAAAATCTCGAATTTAAAACGCTCCCACCAAAACCACAACTCAGTAGCAGAAGAAGAAGTAAAAAGAAATCCCTAAAAAAATGTCGAAGTTCGAGTACCCAATACTCTCCCGTGCGGACATGATAACGATCCTGGCTGAGTCACAAATCGCCGCCGTTATCGAGAATGATCTCAAAAACCCAACCCCTGATTTCGTCTCCGACATCTACACCCGTCTCTTAGTCTACCTCGATCTTCTCCACGAGTGAGTCATCAATCAACTCACTTTTTTTTTTGAAATATCTGTTAATTAGTAAATTAATTGTGGTGTGGTGTAGGGAAGATGGAGGGCAAGTTGAATTTGCAGCATTAGAACAGCTAGAGAACCCACATTACCATGTCGGGTCGGCCCGGGCTGTTAATAATTATATCAAGATTAAAGAGGTTATAGCATTGCTTCAATGCCCTGCTGTTTTTACTCTCAAAGATCTTTTGAAGCCCCAAGCAGACCGCACTCAATTTTTTCTCAGTGCTATTCTTAATTTCTGTCTTCATAAAGACTCCAAAATGAATGAATTGAGACCCATTGGGGAGGAACTCTCGCTTCTTGACGAGCAGCGAAGAGAATTCGATGATAAGATTTCCCAGGTTGGGTTGCGTTGTTATTATGATAATTTAACTAATTTGTTGTGTTTTTTTTTGGTGAATGTTTTGTTTATTTGGGTTATGCAGTTGAACGCAGAGATTGCGGAATATAATGATGCGAGGGAGAGAGAGTTACCGCTTGTTCAAGAGGTTGATGGTAAAGTTAAAGAATTGCGCCAAAGGATTGGTGACCTCAATAACCACCAGATGTCTCAGAGAGCTACTTACCGGAAATTGAAGGAGATGAGTACAGAAATGGATGGGGAGGTAAGTAAGATGTTGAATGCTGGTTCTTTGTAGATTCTGCAAATAATTTAGAGATTGATATGCTTTGACATTGGGCTATTTTGTTCTCTGGCCTCGTTATATCAAATTGAATGAGAACAATCAAAAACTTTACCATGTGTATATGTAGGCTTACCTTACAAATATGCACCTACCTATTACGAGTACTTAGTTTCCTAGAGTCATCATTATCATAGGTTTAAGTTGCAGATTGACAGTTATCAGGGATGTAAAATAACGATCGTGGGCTCTGTTGTGACAAATGCATTTGCAGTGGTGACAAAATTATTATACCTCACATTCTTAATGGTTTTATTGAATAAGCATAATATTAATACATTTTATAATTTAATATCATACAAAACATAAAACTAGAATGTATTACAACTTAAAATCACATGTTACAAACCATCTTAATGTAAATAAGTAAACGATTATAACCGGTTATTGCCTTGAAAAAAAACAGTAACAAAATTAAATTTAAAAATTAATAAAATATAATGAATTAACTTAAGAATAACTAGACTCACAATCAATATAAGTGCTAGCAGCAACAGTTCAAATTGAATTTAAAATAAATTCCAATATATTACCAACAAAAATAATAATTAAATTACATTCGAAATTAATTACAAAAATGATAAAATTAATCTGATTTAAAAAACATCTCTTATAGTTAAAAAAAACAGTTGGATTCTCACTTTCCAAGCAAATAATTCAATTTTATATTTGATGTGGTTAAAATCAAGCTAGAGTGAGAGTGAGAGTGATTGTGTTAAAGAGGTTGTGAGTGTTGAACAATGATAGAGAGAGTTGAGACTTTAGAGAGCTCCAAAAGACAATTATTTGAGTGTTATAGTCAGTGACTAAAAGTTAGAAATGCTGGAATGAATGGAATCTTGGAAAAAACTAATTAAAGAGAGAGTAAAAGTCAAACTATCGGAGCCCTTCTCTTGGAAATAACACGCTGTATTTGAAATAACAGCAGTTATATAACACTGTTATTGCTGATTTTTATGTGAAACACGATTACACATTGAATAACATCTAAAAGGACACGGAGCTGTCTGAGTTTGTTAAATAACAACTGTTATTTGAAACTATGATCATTATGCCTGTTGTTGATATGACATATCTTGTTTTGTTTTATAGATCTCAAGGGCTGAGTTTGAACTGGTACAAAGTGTTCAAGAAAATGCGAACTTACGGTCAAAAATTGTTCAATCACCAGATAAACTGCAGGTATCTTTTCTTCATGTCGAGGTCCATTTATTTTGACAAATGAACTACATGCTATGTTAGCACTTGAAATATCCTGAATTCAAAATGCATGCTCTAGTGAAGTTTATTTAACTATAGGAGCCATAGTAAGCTGTGGATGGATGGCGTTACTTTACATCATAATGGTTTAAATTAAACAGTAAGATATGATATGATGCATTGGTTACACAAAATGGCAATCATTGCCTCCGTGGAATTTGGAGAGGCTTCAGATCATGCTTTTGGAATTGATGAAACCACAAACAGCACACTTATAAGCTAAGGAACTTGAAATTTTCAATTGTTATGTATCTTTTAGGAAATTATTCTCCCTGGAATCTTGAATCACTCTGTACCAACCCTGCTAAGTATTCTTTGTATTATGCATGTCTTGATGCTTTTTCTGATAAATTGATTGAAAATTGTAAGTATCCTACTTTTGTGTTGGGGTACATTATATCAGCTACCCTTGGGTTTTAGCATCCCCTTTTTGCTCTTGAATTTACTTTTGTTACCCTACTTGATGCTGTCTCATTGCATTTGGTTATTGACCTCTCTTAATGTCTTTTGTAATGAAATTCATGTACAACCTCAATGTATTCAAGTTTAGCCACTATCTGCTGTTTACTGTCTTAATGCATCCTACACTTCATTGTTGTGTTTTTCATTATATGCAAACTGTTATTTTCTGTTTGGATTCCTTGTTGACATGCAAATAATCCTTGCATGTGTTAAAAGAGGGCTTTGGAGGAGAAGAAATTAGTTCGAGAAGATGCAAGAAGTGCTGAAAGATTAGCAATGCAATCCTTTCAGGCTAAGACTGATGTCCTTGAGGTTTATAATAAGGTACTTTTTCATAAACTCCCATGTTACCTTTAGGGTTTGCTAAGATTGGCTAGTTTGATGGCGTTTGCTTACACCTTATGAGAATTATAGTATAAACTACAATAGATAGAGGTTTTAATGTTGCATTTTCGTTGTTCATTATATCATTGTGGCTTTCAATAAGGAATTAAAAAAAAAAAAATCAAATTGGTCCTCAAAAGTTTTGCATAATCAAAGCCCTTTTTTAGCTCAAATTAAAACTCAATTGCATATTTTTTTTGGAGGGAGGGTTGATTGAAAGATAAAAAATTGAAGTGAAAAAAATAGTTAAAATAGGTCACATCTTTTAAATTTGTTTCCAAAGTTCATTTTAGTCATCTATCTCTTTTATCTATAAGGTAATTGGTCCATCTAATTGTTAAACATTTAATTTTGATATCAAACTCTCTTTTTTTTTTTCACTTTTGTTTTTTGTTGGATGACAGAGGGGATCACTAGATTTCAACATAGAGAAAAAAAATTGTTGTTATTGATGATTTCATCTATTAAAACAATCTATTTTTGTATCAAATGGTTCCATATGACAAGGAGAGTTAAGATTATGTGTTATTTTTGGTTTCAGGTTAATTTTGGATTTTGGGGCTGATTTTTGTATTTTTTGAGGTTATGGATTGATTTAACAAGAATTTTAGGGTGTTTTTTTAGATGTTTCGGGGTCAAAAGAACAACAATCATGTTTTTCCTGTCAACCATTTGCTGGATTTTGGTGAGCCCTAGGCGACACATTGTTTGCTGAAACAGACAACGCCTTGTCTTTTTTTTTTTTTTTTTTTTTTTTTATTTTTTATTTTTTTATCTCTAACAATTGGGGCGGATAACATGAGGCTCGTGCACACGGGCACTTTCTTGTTGAGCCAGGCACTAGCCTGACTTACTAGGCCCTCCAACGCCAGATATCATTTCTTTTTTATTTTGATTTTTTTAATTCATACTTTTTTTCATCTTTTTTTTTTAAATAATTAATTAATACTCCTTCAATGTGTTTTCTTCGTCTTATATAACATTTTTTTAAATAGCGATTGTTTTTTATTATATTGGGTGTATTTAATTTTTTAAGAGTTCAGTATGATTCATCTGTCATTTTTTTTATATAGAAAAAAATATTTATTTTTTTATTTTTGTATATTATTTTTAATACGAGCAACCTTGCATAATATATATATATATATATATATATATATATATATATATATATTATTTAATAAATTTTATGTGTGTTTTGATTTCTAATACAAATTGATTTTAATAAATAATTTTATTAAACACAACCAGATAAATAACCCATGTTATAATATTAAATATTTTGATTTGCATTTGTCACAATTTTTAGAATTATATTTATCGATAATAATTTTATTTATTTATTTACACAATGTTCGTGATTTGCTTAACTTGATGTGTGCATAATTTTTTTTTGATTTATATATATGATTTATTTATTTCAAAAAACACGTTGAAAAATTCTACATGTTCAAATTTGTTTTTATCATGTATTGGTGGTTTCACCCTTCATTCCAAGTTGATAATGTATTATTTATCATTATTATTTATTTATTTTTTATTTATTTATTTTTGTTTTCTGTTTCTCTTTCAAAGTGAATCTGTTGTTGCTCTTTATTTATTTTTTATTTTGATTTTTACCTTTCTTTTAAATTGCTACTTTTTATTTTGTTTTTGTATTTTTTTTATTTTATCCTTCAACGTTTCATTTTCTAGAGATTGAGTTTCATGATTTTTTCATGTATAGTGTTTCCAATTTGACGGGTCTTTAAAGTTAACATGTGCAAAAGGATGAAAAATCCAAATATAAAGAGAGAAAAAACTTATTTTCTAAAAAATAAAATTATAATTTTGCTACCACTACAATACCATTAAAAAACAAAATACATTTGAAAAGCTTGTATTTTTTTTTTGCTACATCAAAAAATTTGGCAAGATTTACAATAATGCCATTTCTATAGGAAACACCATTTCATGTTTTCAGCATATTACATGTTTCATGTGTTTTGCCTGTTTGATAATAAGCTACATATAATACTGGATTCTTAGTCTTATAATCAGCAACGCATAAAGTCTTACTGGTTTCTTGATGTTCTACTCTCAGGCTCTTAAGAAAATGTCAAAGCACTTCGATCAGATGCAGGCAATTCATGAACAGGTGAGAACATGGAAACTTTTTTTCCCTCTGAAATTTAATATTCTGGTCTAACAGCTTCATTTAGAATACTCTATGATCACAAAGTGAAACAGTATCTTACTGTAATATCAGTAACCTATTAGTTCGGGTTACATATTTAGTATCTTTTGCCTTTCCATAAAGCTTTTGAATGTTATCAGTAAATACGTTATTCCGGAAACCTCAAGGTGTAATGGAAACTTTTGATAGGTAAATTCTGCCAAATCAATTGAAAAGGACTATAAGGCCTTAAAAGCTAAGCTCAGTAATGATGAACTGGTGGATAAGTCACTTGGTGCCAAACTTGTTGAATTGCAAGTGAAAGGTACATTCTTGTGAATCTGGAGTTAATTTGGTTTCCTTTATATTTTCAATGAATACCTTTTGAGCCGATAGCATATTCTTCCTTTCCCAGCACAACAGTTGGATGAGTGCAAAAAGCTGTTAGAGAAAGAAAGAGATACGAAGTGTGAAGAAGCTACTCAAGAACTCAATAATATCAAATCAGAGGTGGAATCCAGGAGGCATGATCTAAGAGCAAGGCAAAGGAAGGTTGAAGCTGTATTAACAGAGGTACTTTTATATAATGCTAAACCAACTCATATTGATTTGAGGTATTTGAGTATTTTGTATTTTTTGTTTAATCAACAGGTGGATGCCATAACTTTAAAGACTAAAATGGTAAAAGAATCTCGTGTGGCTGAAGTGCAAAAGCTAGTTCACAAAAGGGAAGAGATTGCAGAACAGGTGCTCTGCCTCCAATTCTGTTCATGAATTTCTTCATGTGTGCATGCTTGTTACCAGATTAATATTAGCAGTATTTCACATTTTTTATACTATCACAGTTAAAAAGGTCCTGTGTGTCTTTTTCTGGATTTATAGCCATCATAGAAACCAAAGATACTGAAACTTTTGCCTATTATTGCCCTCTTGTTTGAATTGTGACTACTATTCAAATACAATACTTACCATTTTCGACCAATAAATTCATGGAAGTCAACCTTGAGTTGGTTTAATCATTTGTTTTGTTTCAATTGATGCAAGTTTGCTAGATATTTGAGAATGCAGAACTGAATGTGTTTCTGTTTTTGCTTGGTTGGATGCAGTTTCAACAATATATGAACTCCATTGGGCATTTGCTGCAGTGTGCTGACGGTTGCAGTCAGAGCAAAAACATTGATTTAAAGGATCAACCATGAGCTCGCTTGCACCATATGAGGCCGTATCAGTAAATTTATGTTTTTCTTTGAACCTTTGGTTGGAGCTTTAAAATATGTTTCCTTGCGTTCCAGTAATATATGTACATATGCATATTCCTATGGTATGTTTATGAGAAATAGCCTTAGATGAATTCATAACGACAGCCTGATGTTTGAGATTTGCTGTTCTCTAAGTCAATTCGTGTGGAGTATTTTGGTGTAGCTTTTGTCGGTGTTGTTGCCATCTTTGCAAGTCATGATTCTAGCTCACAAGTTCACTATGATGGGAACCTATAGCCATCATTCTTGCATGCTTAATCACATTGAACATAAAAATTAAGCAGCTCGATTGTTTGCAACTGGCTATTTTGGTATGATGTAGATACTGGTGGCGGACATATGCAGAGACATGTGCTGGCTTTTATTTATTTTTTGATAACCGAGGTGTTTGGATCAACTTACATGCATCACGACTAATCTCTGGATCCACTGAACACCTTGTAAGTCCAGTGAACAGGTAAGGCACCATGGTAACAAGTATGCACAGAAAGAATCAAACCTTGGTGTGGGTGTAGGGGAAGGGACTTGTGTCCCGCTCATTGTTATCAAACTCGCGAGTTGACTCGCAAAATCAGACGATTTTGCGAGTCAACTCATGAAAACTGGTTAACTCGGGAAGAAAACTCGAATTCGGTCAAACTCAGTCAAACTCGTTTAAAATCAGGTTGGATCGTAAAATCGGACCGGCCGGTCCGATTCTACGATCCCAGGTGTTCGGTGTTCGGCCTTCACTTCGCTCTTCAGCTTTCAAGTTTCAATCTTTCTTTTTCATAGTCATTGAAGAGGATGAGGAGGAAGAGAGTAAAGGAGAAGAGCATGAGGGAGATGAGGGTGGGCGGTGGCATGAGAGAAGGGAATTAGGGATTTAGGGTTAGTTAATGGGGGCCCTTTTTATACTAGTTATAATAATAATAAAAAAAAAAGGAGGTTTCTACTTTCTTGGGGGGTTATAAATTATTATTAATAATAAAACAACAACAACAACAACAACAACAACAACAATAATAATAATAATAATAATAATAATAATCTGGAGGTTTATAATAATAATAATAATAATAATAATCTGGAGGTTTATAATAATAATAATAATAATAATAATAATAATAATAATAATAATTAGCATAAAAAATAGTTAGCATAAAAAATAATTTTAAAAAAATCCTATTAATTTAAAATAATAAATAACATTAATTAATTTCAAATACAACAATCATAAAAAAAAATACAATTACTTGAAAAACATAAAATAAGTAGTTTAAATTTCAAATCTCAAATATTGTGGGTCTTTTAATTATATTTAAATTCATTTTTTAATTTAAATATAATTAAAAATAATAATTTCATTGTTGGAGGGTTTTTCAAAAGTAATTATTTAATTATATAACTTACTCCTATTAATTATATAATTAATTGTATAATTAAACTATATATAAAATAATTGAACTTTATTTAAAATAAAATAAAAAAATGGTTCTCCAAAATAGTTTTTATCATTGGAGAACACATCAACAAAAAAAATCATATATACACTCTTTCAATTTTTTTGATGTTTTTAAATAATTTTCATGTCCTGATGTCGAAATAATGTGTTGGAGTTGGAGCTAGTACTAATAATATCGATGTTGATACCAGTATTAGTACTGATAATTTTTTTTATAATAATATTTTTGATGAATGTATTAAAAATAACGAGAAAAATAACGGTCATGAGACTGATTGTAATTTATATATCATATCAACAAAATATTTATTTTTAGTTTGTTCTTTTTTACCTAATGAAATTCTATGGACATAATTGTTTTGTAATGTATTTTTCAATTATTTTGAATCATGCATGAACCTTAACTAATAAAGTTTTATGACCATAATTATGTTATATTATATTCAGAAATATTTTACTTACAATTTTATTATTTTTCTACCTACACAATTTTAGTTGTGATTTTACGATTTTTATACGAAAAAATTCAAGTACGATTTTACGATCCGAGTTTTCAAAACCCCTTCCATGTCGTGTCAAAATCGTGATTTTAACAACCATGATCCCGCTAGGCCACGACCTCAAGTGCGACATGTGCTGGATTTTGCTTGATCAAGTAATAGTGTATTCTCGTGGCTATGCTACCTTTGATGTTCCTCGTCGTGCTGAGAGGAACACTGTAGGTGTAGCCCATCCCCAGTTAATGAACATTTAATTTCACCATCATCACAACATTGACATGGAAGAAACCACTCATCAGTCACCACTCGTGATTTTGTTTTTCTTTTGCAGGAGCTGATGCATCACGTAGGCCTTTACATGGAAGAAAAAAAAAAAAAAAAACTGTACAAAGCACTTGATTGTACAGGAGCCTGTTCAAAATGTAACAAGCTTGTCCAACAACTGCTCTATAAAATCAACCATTAACAACCCTCGAGTACACTGGTCTCTGCATCTCACCAACTACATATCAATATCATTACTGAAGTAGCATCATAATTTTAATACAAGTACTAAATACTACTTCGAAATTGATAGGCAGTATGGCAAAAATTAGCACAGGCATATTGAGCTGATGGAAAGAATCGCCTCGAAAAAACACGGTAAAAAAGGCGCAGCATCTACCACATCTTCAAGCTTTCCGGGTTAATTTCAATCAGTAATAAGCTTCAGGGCAGTAGTCAGCTGATAGTGCATTGGACTGGGAAAGATTTCTATGCCTCCAGGCTTGCTCAAGGTGGAGAACATACAGGTAGCAAAATGCCATCTGCGACTGCAAATTAAAATTGATCAACAAAAGCTTTCTACATTAAAAAAGCATTATGGAACATCCTATGACAAGTTCAACCTTTTATCAGCCATATGATGACATTTCACCAGTTAATAGTGCAAATCTCCAAGAAACAGAATGTTAACATTTTGTTATCATCAATGACAATTAAACATGGGAAAACTTGCCGAAAGGAGAAGAGAGCTTATATAGGGAAGTTAGTTGCGTCGGCAATTGATCACATGCAACAACTTTCTGTGATAACAATGGCTTCCATACAAGCAAACATATAACATTCCTGCAGGGTAATCAGTTTCTATAGACTATACCAAATCAATAGCCACTACCGACTAGACTCATGCAGTTATCTAAGTGCATAAGCAAAGTAGTAATAAAGAACAATGACATGGATCGGCTTTCAAGATGAGAGCTAATCACTCATAATATCTAGAGCTGACAATAGCATGCAAAAGTAGAATGCTAGGCAGTAAGATCAACCAGTCATCCAGCAAAAGAGAGCAAACAAAAACTAATCGTGTCTTGCAGAATATTCACTGAAACTTCGATGATTTATTTTAACAAGGAATAGCATACCCAAACAAACACGAAGAAAGAATAGACAAGCTCAACTATAATGTACATGATGAGCATCTAATGTTGAAGCCTCAGGCGGTTGAAGAACACCAAGAAGTGATATTCAGGAGCCCAGTACACAAACCCAACAACAGGCCCCCCTTTAATGTACTGCAAGGAAAAAAAAAGAAAAAGAATGAGAAAGAAAGGGATGGGAAAATGCCCCAGTGAACATTCTATTTAGAAAAAGAAAAGCATGGAACATAGTTTTGAGGAAAACATATATCAGATGCAGCAGCAGCAACCAAGGGTCAATCCCAAACTTTGGTTGGGATTGTGGATCCTTTTCTGGAAATGGCGATCGAATGCAAAATAAATAAATAATAATTCAGATGACAAAAAAGACAGAAATTAATAGAGATAATCTAAAATCCGAGCACCTTTCCATCAAGAATAACAAGTTCACCATCAACCCATCGATGATTTTGAAATCCTGGCTCAGCAAGTCTCCCTTGTCCTTTATATCGAGCAATCTGATTTGCAATAAGATCTTTAGAAGTGATTCAACAAATAGGAAATCAAAAAAGCACATAGACCTTCACAAAGTGAAAAAATGAAACTTCACAAGCTACACACCACTCCAAATTCTTCAGGAATAATGCCTCTATGGGGGAGCTGATACCTTTTCCCAACCTTAGCACGAAATGCCACCTGTAAAATCCATATAAGTACAGCTGTTAAGATCACAGCTGTGATAAAATAGTTTCCACAAAGTGTAGTACCAACAAAATGAATCACCATCTTATTCCTAACCTACACCCACAAGACCAAAAATGATACTCTAACAATTTTCCTTGCAATCAGGACTTCTCTTTTTATTCGGGAACAATTAATCCAGGGCTTTGATCACATAGCTTCTAAGCAACAGAAACCATTTGCAATTAGCAAAAGTAAGCAAATAAACTTGTAAGCATCATGTGGCCAAAAGAAGGTTTGTCCAAGGAAATTGTCGACAAATAAGTTGTACAACAAATCTATATTACCACAAACAAAAATACATGTTATACTCTAGATTAGAGGACATAATAGAAGTATGAAACAAAAAAGGGTACCTGTCCAGCAGGTACATAAGGATCTCCAGTTAATTTTACAGCCTCCACATATTCATAGAACTCTAGATTAGAGGACTCTGTAGTCCCACGATCTTCTTGCCACTGGCCAAATTTACGTTGCAGGTGTATGACTTCTGAGGTGTACAGCCCATGTGCACCAATATATAGTCCTGACAAAATTAAAACAGTATTATTCTTGACTCAAACTTTGGCTTAGGGAATAAAAAATAATGAAGTGCTGAGAAGATTCCTAAACCATGACAAACAAGATGACGATAAGCTGAAACTTAGTAGCATCTCCTAGAGCCATAGTAGCTCAGAATTTAACAGCCTGTGTAGCAAATCACCGTTTAAAGGATCAGGAGATGTTGATATCTCAATTCGATGAAAAGTTGTTGATCCAGACAGTGGTTGACGGTTTTGAGCCTGACTGAGGGTAGCATTTATTAGTTCACCAACATCTTTCAGCACCTGTACTTCAAGAATAAATCAAACAATTAACAGCAAATGGTGAGTTGATCTCCTACTCAAGTTGTGCAAAGATGACCTTAGACATTGAACCAACCTTCAAGGGTATCTTCTCACTACCAATAAATTTGGCTAGATCAAACATTACATGGTCCACACTGCGTTGACCTCGAAGCTTAGCTTTTTTGTCCACTGAAGACAGTTCCTTGGCATTTTGTTGGTTTACTTCTTTCTCTATAGAAAAGGAAAACGACTTGCGTCCCTTTCTGTCTAGCTTAGCTGGTACTCTAATTGAGCCTTTTGCAGCAACGCTGCCTGAAAGTTTCTGTGCAAGACCCCCAACAACAACTTTAACTGCAATTTCACTTTGATTTTCATTATCAATGATCCCATGACCAGCATCCATTTCAATTTCATCTCTTTCATGGTCACTTTCACCTTTGCCATCTTCTTCTGCTTCCTCACTTTCTAACTCAATATCTTTATCATCTTCTTCGTCAATTATTTGCTCTATCACCTTAGATATAAAATCCTTGTCCATCTTTGCCGGTGTTGTCACTTTCAACACCTTGACCTTCACACCAGGAACCATATCTCTCAATATGTTCTGAAAGCCAGGCAGTCCCTCAGCTAGATCAGAACCATCTTCTGCGTCATCAGCATCATCTATCTCTTCAGTACTCACAACAAATAGGTCACTTTTATCTTCAGTCGGCCCTGGTGGATTCAAGCGACTGGTGGCATCTGAAGCTTTAGAGGGAAATGTAGAAGAATCTTGTAAAGTTCCTTTCCTCTTCAAATACACAGCCTATAAAATTAAACAAACCCCATCAGACACTATTATCTAACTGCCCCTGCATATGGAATTTAGATGTGTGACTGCAACAGACACTTAAAAAGCATATATAAAAATAAAATTACAAGAAATCAAAATAGCCACCAAGCATCAAGTCAAAGCCTGAGTTCATTGAGAAAAGTACACAACTCAAAAAAAATAAAATTAGAGTAGAACTAGGATACCTGTTGATTGAATTCCCCTTTCTTATTCATTGTAAGAAAGATCTCAAAAAGGGGTACCCCCACTGCAGCTGTAGCAAGCTGTCTGAAAGAAATGATAAGTTAACAATAAACTTCCAAAACAAGGAACAATTGACAGTAAGCAATTGCACGTGTAAAGCAGCAGGGCTTGTCACAGGCTTGCTACATAAAAAAGGTTTCAAACAACAGGCATGCATCAACCACATTCTCTGGCATTTAAAATGTATGCATTTCAACTAAAACATCACAGGAATATCTTGAGACAAAGAGCTAGCACAAAAGGAAATCCATAATCAATTGCAGTAGAGCATAATACTTTCACACCTTAAGTCTAAAGAGTGCCTTCAATACACAACATAGCATATTGTTTAATTGAATTTCCACATATCACAAGGTTTCAGCAATGCAGTCTGTTAAGAAGGCATAAATCATTATTGTCTAAACCATCTCTTTCATTATTTTCAGGCTGATTGTCCTTGCTTAATATTCTCAAGTTGATAATCAAGCTCAATTTTCCATATTCAATTTCCAATTAACATGTTATTCATTCTCCTCATTAACTACATGCCCTGAAGGACTTTTCCATCAGGGTATGAGAAAAGAAAACTGAAAAAAAGAATACATGCTCCTCAACCAATCTGGTCCACGCCTAACTAGGCTTGCAAAGATCAGGACCATGGTAAACTTTAAAACAGTGATTAGCCACAAGATTACAAAGTGAACTTTCCTCACCAATGATAGCTTCTGGACATGCATGTTGATAAATCCAGGATAGTAATAGAAGACAGTTTTTTTTAAGAAAAAAAATAGCATCATACAAATTGATCTACATATATTATAGCTTTCCCATTTAGCCATGTGCATGCCCATTCGTATTTGTTCTCATCAATCTCCTCTATTGGCGATGACAAGACATGGAACCAGATATGTTAATGTTATTTGTTCTAGGTATCAGCAAGAAATATATTCACTACATAAAGAGCACTTGCCAAGCAATGAATAAAAGATGCAAGTTTCCTGAAGTGTAACATGGAGCACCTGAAGTGTTCTTAGCATACACCAAACTGTTGATAACTTAGTTGTTAGGTGGTTATTTGATGATTATATGATTTTATTTCACTTTTCTCGTCAAGCTGCAAACAGGACATATGATGGAATTAACCAAATCATGTAACACAAAACCAAGAACTGTGACATGAAACCTCAATAACCTAACTGCATGATAGAAATTAGCTGAAACAGGGGAATTGTTTATCAACAAGACTTCAGTGGAAAAAAGAAGCCTGCTAGGCTTTTCACTTTTGATATGGATTTGAAATTAAAGTGAAACACTCTGACAAGTGTGAATAATTACCGTGGACTGTAACTCCTTGCTACATATCTTCCATGCTCTGCGGTTATACGAATAATCAGACCATAAGGATCATCAACATCTTCAGAAATTCCAGACCACCATCCCACCTTGAACCCAGCACAAGGTAAAGGGAAATACTTGAAATGGAGACTTAATAGGTAACAACAAGGTTATTTATTTAAATGCCTCAGTAAAAAATCTCTTGAAACTCAGAATACTTTGCTACTTATTTCCAGCAAATGAAAGGTTACAATAAGAATCCTTTAAACAACATAGAATAGCCCTTAAGGCACCAAAAACTTCACACCTACAGAAAAAGAGACCCAAAACCACGAAGATGCAACTCTAGCAAGTCTCACAAAGTTTTAAAAATTATTCAGCAATGTTTATGTAGCCTGACAAGGCCCAATGCAATGTGCAGCAGTTATTGCACTTACAAAAATGAACATATTTCAAAAATTAGAAATTGCATGTGTACATTGATCAAGTAAAAAATGAATTTGTGTCTACTTACCAATCCAGCACCAGCATTATCTCGTAAAAAAGCTGCCTCCAGGTAACGCTCTTGTGCTAATGCTCTCTGAATCAGCCAAAAAAAAAAAGAATGTAAAGGGAATAAAAACAAGAAGACTGGAAATTTCTGCATTTTACCCCTTAGGTAAAACCAGACTTGCAAGTCAAATTACACACATTCAGCTGTGACATCACTCTGCCAACAGTATCATTTGTAGCTGCAGCTGCAATTGCCACTTTAATCCTAGCAGCATCTTCATAATCCTCTCTGTTTACAGCATTGCCTAACTGTGACTGCAAGAGAGAGCAAGGCAGGAGAAAGGTTTCAGAATTTAATAGAAAACCCCTAATTTATATAAAAAAAAATGCACTCTTTCCTCCATCCCGTTTTGTATGCCAATTACACAAATCAATAAAACTAAATCAATGTATATTTTTCAGTTGCCTAATTAGAAATTTTCCATTTGGAATTACAGAAACTAAAAGAGAAAAATTGTTCAAGACTGGAATACAGTTCTGGTGTTTCTAAATCCAACTTTTCAACCTTTCCAATTTGAAACAAATACATTAATTATTGTCTGCAGTATCAGTCACTTCTGATACAGTCCAAGCGTGAAGCACCAACTTCCCCAAACAAAGTACCACCATACTGCACTTCCCAGTCTAAAATTTCCCATCTTTTTGACACTTTGAAACAACAACTCCACCTATAAAAACAATAACACATGCAATAAAACAAGACATTCAAAATTTACATTCAAAACCCAGCTGATGAACACGAAGTTCCAATTTCCCCAAAATAAACTATAACGCTGGAGGAAAAAGCAATGCTTCATTTCCTAATCCCAAATTCTCAATCTTTTCGCACGTCTTCACTTCCTAATCACAAATTTTCATTCTTTTTCACACTTCTCAGCCATAATTCACCCAGAATAATACTAAAGCATGCATGCATGCACACTCAACACACAAGAAATCATAGTTAAAAAAACAATCATAAGAAATTAGACTTCCCACCCTCAAACCCCATCTTTCCACACATGCAATAAATACAGCTAATTGATTAAAACAACTAAAGAACATAAAGTTTCAATTTGCCAATCCAAAAAAAAATAATGATTTTTCCACAATAATTTTACCTTCAAGAGGGAAACAAGGCGTTGTTGTTCATCAACTTGATCAAAATGCAATCTCCAGCGATCCCAGTCCCACTCAACCCCATCTCCGTCCTCCTCTTCCTCTCCAATTTCTCCCTCCATAACCTCTTTATTGCCAACTCCCTTCTTAGTTGGATTCATATACGAATCGAAACTCTTAACCGCGTTCTTAAACACAGCTTGCAACGCAGCGTCCCAGCGCCACTGAATCGAAGGATTATTTGAAGAGTCGGTGCAGCGACAGAGAGCGGAATCAGAAAGCAGCCTAGAGAGAGGGTAGCGAGAAGGGAATTGTGGTTTTGGAGAGGGGTATGGAAGTCTTTTCCTGGCTGTGAAGGCGAGTTTGTGCGGAGATGGTGGTGAAATAGAAGCCATAGAGAGAGAAAGAGGATGAAGGTTGCGGGTGAAATGGAGAGATTGGGGGCGGGAGGGGGTGTGGAAGGAAGGGAAGAGAGAAGTGAAGGAGATGATGGTGTGGTAGTGGTGGAGCTCTTTAAGAATCACTGTGTGGACCACTTTGAGATAAGCATCGTCATCATTTTTTTCCTTTTGTTTCTGCCCAAACTTTGACAACGTGTTTTTTCTTCCTCTACTTTTCTATTTTTTTAATATTAATATATTAAAACTATTAATTAAATATATTTTTTAAATACTAAAAATACTTTGACAGCTCACCCAGGGTTGTAAAATCCGTTCCAGTTTTTTATTTGGAACGGAACGTTCCGGTTTCGGTGCATTCCGGCGTTCCGTTCCGGTTTTGTACTGTTCATATTTATTTAATTATATATATGAAAAAAATAAAATATTAATTTAACAAGTATAATTTAAATTCAAGATAAATGAACTTTAAATTATACAATACAAATACAAAATAAATATTTTAACTCTAATATAATTTAAGTAAAAATCTATTCCGGATGAATTCCTTATTTATTTGCTGCCTCATATTAACTATCAAGTTCACAGTTCACTTACACTATGCATGTGCATTTTATTTATTTATTTATTTATTATTAGCTATGTATTGAGGACAGAAGTCACAACAAGTTCACAACAAGCAAACCCACGACTTCTCTCTATCTCTATCCTTCTCTTACAAGCAAACCCACGACTTCTCTACAAGCAAACTCACTCACAATTGATATCAGTTTCCAACAACCTCCTCTTTATTATCCTCTCACCTCTCCTTCCTCTCCTCTCACCATCTTTCCTTCGCTTTCTCTTCAGCTGACTTTCTTTACCGTTTCAATCTTCGATGCCGTGGAAGACGAAACGATGGGGGTGCTGCCGTGAGAAGATTTGGGGAAGAAGTGAAGAACCGATGAATTGAAATTTGGGGAAGAAATGAAGATTTGGTGCCGCGTGTGGAAGAAATGAAGATTTGATTTTGAGCTGAGTAATTACGAGTTGAGATTTGAAAACTTGAGTTTGGGTAAGGGAACAAGATCAGGTGAGGGATTACAGATTAGGTTTCGAAACTTGAGATTTGGGTTTTAATTTGGGTTGATTTTTGAGAGATCAGATGAGTTGATTTTGGAAAAATTGAGGTTTAAGAAACGAAATTGATTTGGGAATTGTGGAACCGGGGGCTGTCTCAGTGTGTTTTGTAAGGGGGCAGTAAACGACGTCGTTTTGGCTGACACCGGAATGGAACCCCCGGTGCGAAACCGGGGCGTTCCGGCCGGAATTTGGCCGGAATTGCCGGATCGGTCCGGAATTTTACCCTGGACAAAAACGTCGCCGTTTTGTCCCGGAATTTTCACTGGAACAGGCCGTTCCGGGCGTTCCGGCCGGAACGGAACGGGATCAATAACCTTGAGCTCACCTTCTTCTTTGCCTTGATTGGTTTTTTGGTAAATATATACAACAAATATGATATTGTTAATTAAGATTTTAATATTCATGGTTTCACTTTTCACTTTTAGATTTAATACATTTATGTAAAGTATTTAAATGAGACTATTTATTTATTTATTTTTAAATCCAATAATAAATATTTTTAAACCAGATAAGTCTTTTACTTTTTTTAAAATAAAATAATAATATATTGATTAATCTCTGAAACTTGATTAATTAAGAAATGTTTTTTTATTAAATATTTTACATTTTTTAAGTCCTCTAATTTAATTGAGAATGTTTTTTCTTAGATTGTAAGTAAGCAAAAAAAAAATCTCTCTAAAAATATTTAAATAAAAATAATAATGTGTATTCAAAAATAAAATATTATTATAATAACAATCATATCAAAATATAAAAATAATAATCATAATCTATTCATATCATATTTAGATTTTGAATAATCATATCTAGATAATCAAGTTTTAGGCATCCATTTTTTTTCAAAAAAACTTCTAAATAAGTCTTGAAATTTTAGAATCAATAATTTTAATAAATTTAGTTAAACATATACAAAAAAAGATATTATTAACATATAAAAAATATCATTAACAATAACTAATACATGTGTGTTTTAATAAAATATTGCTCAAGTTTTTATTTATATGCCATAAAAGTCATTGTAAGGCCATGACATAGCGTTTCAAAAATGTTTTTAAATTTTTTTTATAAAAAAATAATTTTATTTTTTATTTTAAATAAAAAAAATTGGTGTTTTTAGATCATTTTCATGTGATGATATCAAAACTATTTAAAAAAAAAACATTATTTTGATGCATTTCTAAACGAAAAACATTTTCAAAAGCAACCTCAATCATACTCTCAAACAAGCACTAAATCTAAGTGCGTATTTTGATCCAAGTAGCATGCCTAATGCTTTGGGCAGACAAACATGTTTAGGCTCGATACTAGACACGACACCTTTTCAACCCTACCGCATGACCTAAGCTTTGATTTTTTTAGTCTAGAATTCATGAACTCCATGCTTGGCCTTTTAGGGTTTTTTTTTTCTAGCACAATGTTTTTACTCTATCAACATTCATAGGTGTAAATGGCTTTGATTTATACTTTAAAAGTTTTCTGATAAATCAAAGAGATAGCTTACTCCAATGAATTCACTTTTTAGAACTTAGGTGGTGTGGAATATGATATTAAAGATTGTTTTTGATAATATTTTTTTTCTTATAAATATATTAAAATAATATATATATATATATATATATATATATATATATATATATATATATATATAATTTTTCATATGTAATGTTGATCTATGGAAATCAATGAATATCTTATTTGACGGTTGTATAAACTTAATTATTATCCTTAAATCATCAACATCATTGTTCTCTACGAATAATAGAGAAGATCATCATAGTTCTCAAGGGTATGGCGTGGTGACAGAAAACTTAAAATTTATCTTGTAAATCTCAAGTTCGAGTCAAGACATACTCACTTTGTAAAAATCTAAAAATGATTTTTTTGAACAAAATTATAAACATGTATAATATTATGAGAATGTCATCATCAATCTCGCAAGGTCATTACATTCTCTGATTGCTTTGAAATTTTAACATAATATATATAAATATATCAAGAGACTCCTTGTAAAATTTCATCTAAATCTAACAGTCAGATTAAGAGAAGTGATTGATATTGTAAAATTATTTATTATTTAAAAAAATATTATTTGACCGAAACGAAACGGGCAGAACGAAACTGGAACGTTTTGGCCGAAACATCTGGAATGGGTCAGAATTTAAACTGAGGTAAAAATAACGTCGTTTTGTCTCTTTTTTTTAACTGGTACGAAACGACGTCGTTTTTACTTTTAACTGGTACTAAATGTTTTGGTCGTTTTAGGCGAAATGAATCGAAACTAACAACCGGTTCCACCCCCGATTGATTGACCCAACAAAGCAACTGTTTGCTATTGCAACATTATGGGTTTGTAAAGTCTTCAAGGGGCGTGACGTGATGTCAAAGGGCTTGCGATCTACACAGTAAATTTCGAGTTAGAGCATGCATCCTTTGTAAAAGTTTGTTATAACCGGGGTTTTACTCGTTACCCAAGCCTATAAAATATGTTTTTCAGGATGGTTTCATGCATAAAAAAAAGTTATGTGTTGTAAAACCATTAGCAATGTGTCATTGATAAACGGTAAGCACTATGTCCACATTTACCAAGAATAACTAGTATACGGAATTCACCCAAAAAAGAAAAAGAAAAGATCACTCAAAAACAAAACAAAAGAGAGGAAAGAAAAAGTATAGGACTTCAGATATTGACCAATTTTATATGATAAATAGCTATCTATAATATCTTTACAAGAATATTGAGAGCATGGAATCATTTATTGCTCAAAAATCTTGCAGACAGGTCATTTATGGCTTGGCAATGGTAAATGTTCTATTATGTCAATGCAATATAATTACATTAAAAAGAACATCAAGAACAATATAACCAACAAACAAAAAGCATTATAGTTGTTTTTTTAAGCGAGAAAACCTCATCTTTTAGAAAATATATTTTATGGGTTCAAATGAGCGAGTAAAACTCTGGTTGTCCCGGACTCTTACAAGAGGTGCATGCTTTGACTCGAACTCGAGACTTGCTATGCATATTACAAGCTCTTTGCCATCATGCCATGCCTTTTAGGTATAAAACACTTGTAAATGAGAGGCATTCCGAGAATCAAACTCGGGAAAACAACACCAAAAAAAGAAGATATCATTAGATTTACATGCTTGCCATTTATGTTTCCAATTATAATAGCAGTGTTCCAGAGAGTCTCTCTATGATTAACATGTATCAAGAATTGGACTTCTACTTACCATGTTGTATTTTCGAGCATATTCCTAAAGAAACCGTGTTGATTCCCCATCAGCAGGCTCTCAAATTCACACCACCCCTTTTTTATGCAAGAAACTTCCCTCCCTAAAAACTATATTTTGTGGGTCTAGATGAATAAGTAAAATCTCGGTTGTCTCAGACTCTTATAAAGAGTACACGTCCTTTGCCATCACGTAGATCACAAGTCCTACTTTTACAATTCTAACTCTAACTCGAGACCTGCTGTGCAAATTGTATGTCTTTTACCATTACTCAACATCATTTGAGGACACACCACCTCTTCTCTCGTGCAGAAAAGGCAAAAGGCATCATCCATGCTTCGTGGATTAAGATTACATGAGAAATCAAGCCATAATATCATAATGTATAATTTAGCCAACATGTCTCAACTTGCCTGCAAGCATAATATGTTGACTCCTGACACACCCGCGAGAATCAATGATTGGCTTCAATTTCTAAAAGATGACTCTCTTTTTTTGTCCAAAAAGGGGGTAGTTGTTCAATGAGAATATGCCTGAAAAAAATAACTACTAAGAATTTCAGAAAAATCTTTACCCAAGCATCAAAGACCCAAGGATCGATCCCATCATCTAACCGAGGAAGAGAAACTAAGTGATAGTTTAAGGATTCAACACCTATCTGTCCAAACTAGTGTTGTTAATTTCATTTCGTTTCTACCAAAACATTTCGTACCAATTAAAAAAACAAGATAAAATGACATAGTTTTTACCTCGTTTAAAATTTCGGTCTGTTCCAGAAATTCCTCCCAAATTTCGGCTAGAACGTTCCGATATCGTTCCGTTTTGGCCAAATAGTTTTTTTTTAAATAATGAATAATTTTACAATATCAATCATATCTTTTAATCTGACCGTGAGTCTCTTAACATATTTATATATATAATGTTAAAATTGCAAAGTAATCAGAGAATATAATGACATTGCAAGATTCATGATGACATTCTCTTAATATTATACATGCTCATAATTTTGTTCAGAAAAATTATTTTACTGTGTCTTTTTAGATTAAATTGCACAATTCTAAATAATTTATTTTTGGATTTCAACTAATTTTTTTTTGAATTAATATATTTAATTATATACATACATATAAACAATACAACCCTGAAACGACGCGCCGAAACACTCAGAAACCAAAACATTCCATTCCATTTCATTCCAAAAAAAAAAAAAAAACATCAACCGAAACAGAATTTACAATTTTAGTCCAAAAAAGTGAGGCCTCTACATAGTGCTAGGTCCAAAATCCTATCATGGCTATTTCCAGAAATATTGTCTAGAACAAGAACTATATCATCCATTCTAGCACCAAGTAAATCATGTTTCGAACTGCTACAGCAACAGGCAGGATAAGCGCCAACCTGGAGGTCAAAATCATGTTAGCTTTGACCGATTCTGGGAGAGCAATAGTCTCAACAAATTTTTATTGTATAATCAAAATTAAATTAACTTGAACGAACGAGCTAAATGGAATTAAATTTGAATAAATATTCTCTTTTCGGTCACTTCGTGTGTAATTAAAGGACCATTTTTTTCAATAACTTTGATTAAAGATAGATCCAGATAATTACAAAAACAAATAATAATTCCATAAATAGCAGCATCTCCATTATTTATTTATTTATTTATTTACTTGAATATTTCTCTTTAAAAATAAATGAATCTGACCACCTCTATTAATTTTTGAAAACCAGGATTTTATTTCAGTTGGTGCTTTGTGCTTTCAATTGAAATAGAATGTTTTTGTTTCAGAGTGTTTCAGCGTGCTATTTCGAGGTTATACTGTATGTATATATATAATTAAATACATTAATTCAATTTTTTTTAGTTCGAATCCAACAATAAAATCATTTAGAATTGTGCAATTTAATCTAAAAAAAAGACACAATACAAGGTTGTCAATTCCGTTTCGCTTGGTGCTTCATTTTTTCAATTGAAACAAAATGTTTATGTTTTCAGAGTGTTTCGGAGCGCCATTTCGGGGTTATACTGTGTATGTGTGTGTGTGTGTGTATATATATAAAATTAAATATATTAATTCAATTTTTTTAGTTCAAATTCAAAAATAAAATTATTTAGAATTGTGCAATTTAATCTTAAAAAAAGACACAATAAAATAATTTTTCTAAACAAAATTATGAAATGTATAATATTACGAGAATATCATCATCAATCTCGCACTCGCAAAGTCATTATATTCTCTAATTGCTCTTAAATTTTAACATAATATATATGAATATGTCAATAGATTTCTCGTAAAATTTCATCTCAATCTAATGATTAGATTAAAAGATATGATTAATATTGTAAAATTATTTATTATTTTTAGAAAAATACTATTTGGCCAAAAGAGAACAACCAGAACGATTCCAGAATATTTCGGCTGAAAAATACAGAATGAAACATAATTTAAACCGAGATAAAAATATCACTGTGAAGTCTTTTTTTAATTGGTACAAAACATTTCGGCCGACACGAAACGAAATTGACAACCATGGGGCTAGCTACCATTATTTTTTTCAAACCCGGCCCAACACAGTATGAGCTCTCCTATAAAGTGGCCGAAGAAAAGCCCATAAACCACTGCGAGAAGAGGGAAAACACGAAACAGCGTACATATCCACTGCAAGTAGTGGGAAAACTAGGAATAGCAGCATACCTCAGACACGTGTCAGTTACTATCAGAAGAAAATCGCCACGTGTCAATCTCCCCCCACCTTCCATTCCTTGCTTGAATAACAGGTGAAAGAAAAGAATCCCGCTTCGAATAATCAAAGAGCAGAAAACAGAAGAAAATGAAAAGGGCGTTTCTTTTGAGGGCATAGACACGTTTCGACTCAGTTTCAATGGCACAGAGAGGAGAAGCAGAGACCTTACCTCTGCATCCGGCTCTTTCTCGAGTATCATCATCAAGCTCCAGAGCACGAGCCGCCGCCGCAGTTCGACCTGGTCCGGACCCGTTGTTAGTAATTTGTAGGTGTTTCAGCTTTGTAACTTCACTTACTGCGATTCTATGTGTTGCTGTCAACGTTCTCTCTGCCGTTAGATCCTTTAAAGACGGATCTGATGTAAGGCTATATATCTCTAAGTGCATTTATGCATTAGGTGAGTGAGGGAGTATGTGAGGTGTCGATGTCTGATTGGTTGTTGTTCTGTGTAGGTTTTTGATGGAATATTTAGGTGTTATGCGGTGGTGATTGCGTTTATCGTGGTGGTTGCGGAGACTGAGTGGGGATTTGTTATTAAGTTCTGGAAGGTTCGTTCTTGCTTCTGATTTCTTGGATTTTATTTTTTTGTTATTTATTATTTGTTGCTTAATGTGTGAAAATTGGAGTTTGGTCTAATTTATTGAATTGCATTAATTAATTTGGTTTAATACATTAAATGGCATTTGTGGTGCAAATGTTAGTGGTTTGAATTCGTATACTGCAGATATTGGAGTATTGGGCAGGGAGGGGCATGCTGCAAATCTTGTAAGTCATATGTGTTAACGAGGGTTGCAAACTGTTCATTAGGCTCGCTTGCGCGGAGTCATTAATATCTCCTTTAGGATTTGAAATGATATTTTTTTTGCAGTGTTGCAGTAATGACGAGAGCTTTCCCTGACTATTCATCAAACCAGAAGGAGCTTGTTGTTCTACAAAATATAGCTAGCTATATGCTCCTTGCTTGTGGTCTAGTTTATGTTATTTCGGTAAGAAAACAAATGAACTAGGACTTTGGTTTAGGTTGAGCTTGGTTGAATAGAGTTTGGGTTTGCTTTTTTCCTTTTGGGAATTTCAAGACTAATTCAATGATGTGTTGCTATTGATTGTGATTCCAATTTCCAGGGAATTCTGTGCATTGGCTTTCTCAAACGGGCTCGTCAGAAGAAAGAAATTACGAGGGAGCAGGCTGTCAAGGATCTGGAGGTAAGCGTTGTATGCTGTAGCTCCTGAAATGATGATTAGTATTGAGTGTTCATATGAGCTCCCTGTTCTGCATTTTACTCTGCTTGTATGTGTATGCTGTCGCTCCAAGTTATGCAATTATGTGTTAGCTGGGCCATCACTTTGTGGAGGTCATGGCATGATATGAAGTCTTAGCAACAAACAGGAACATGAATTCCAAGATTTCTATAGGCCCTCATTACAAGAAGAGAAATATATTAACAACTCTTAATAATGAGTGAAATGGAAAGCCAATTTGAGGAAATGAATCAAAATTATGTTGCGCTCTCAAAAACTTGAAGTGCTATGAGCTGTGATTGCTTGTTACCACAATGCTGTTGGAAAGGTTCTGATATACCCTTTGTTAGAGAATAATATAAATCATATTCTGGAACCTCACCTAACAACTTAAGCTTTTAAGTGAAATGGTTCCTTGACATGGTATTAGAACCTTGTTGACTCAGTGGTCACGAGTTCGAATCTCATCACTCTTATTCTATTTGATAAAAATTAAGCACAAGGTAATGTGGACTTGTATGCAAGTTTCAAGTCCAAAGGGTTTTCATTTGAGGGGATGTGTTAGAAAATAATATAAATCAAATCCTGAAACCTCACCTAACAACTTAAGCTTTTAGGTGAGATGGTTTTTTGAGACCCTTAATCAAATCCATAAGCAAACAAGCTTCTGTAGTCAGGTATAAGGTTTATTTGAATCCTTTTTTCATTGTTCTGATTTAGGTGACAGTAAGTAGTCAGGACATACTTTTCACCCATGTTTAAAATCAGGCATGAAGATTCTGAATCTGATGTACTTGTGCTTGGACACCTGTTAACATTGTGAGAGTTTGCAGCTGGTTTTATTAGACAAATAGTGTTTTTTTGTTAATGATATATTGACGTTTCTGTCTGTCTTTTTTTATAAACTTTGATTGGAACTCAGATTTTCCTCTATTGATGTTTCTGTCTCTTTTTAACCAATTTTAGTTGGAACTCAGATTTTCCTCTATTAACAAACATGGATTAACAATCACAGGATTTAGAGCGGCGGAGGGATGAACTTGAGCACTTGCTAATTGCAGAAGGGATTTGATGCAATTCGGGATAGTGTTGTTGTTCATATAACCAAAGGGACAAGTTTACCGACTTTGATGAGTCCAACACTAGGTGAATCTCATGTTTCTGTGTTACTGCTGTCTCACACTCTGATTCTGTTAAACTATTTTTTTAGAACTGGACATTCCACGCGAGCATATTTGTAAAGTTTGTGTAGTTAAAGTGCAAAGTCATGTGTCTGGTTCCTTTTTGTAGTCTGGCTATAGGGATGGCCACCTTAATTTCTATATTTTACTTCGAACCTTTGTTGTAATGGCGTTTAATGGCACTGGTTGCTGCTTCACTTGTACTCATGGGATTTCATTCTTATTCTTTATTTTGATTTTTGGCAGATTAACTCTTAAATGTCCCCCCCCCTCCCCAAGCAGACCATACCTTTTTATTTGCTTAAAGGATCATAGAAGGAAATAATGATGAGATAATTGATGCAAGTATCTTTTTAGCTAGAATTGCCAGAGATTTCTTGTAAATTGTATTCAACAAATTTTATCAAAGGAATTATGAATATCATAATTTGTAGTTTTCTACAAAATTTAGCATTGTCTACTTGTTTGCTTCGTTTACAAAACTAATGTACTCTTCAGAGGCTGAAAATTGGTAATTGATTGCGTGTTTTTTTTATGATGGAGTTCTATTATAGATTTTGAGCAGCGACTGCTAATCATAGACATCAGCAATGCCTTCTCTACATCTCTAGTTGCCCAACTGTTTGATCATAGACAAGAGTCACTGATCATCTTGTTTCTTGAAAATATTTCACGAGTGATGTAGAGGAAGATAACTTGAGAATGCTAGTTTTGTGATGGGTGGAAGGCAGAGATAGTTACACGAACCAACCCGCACACGGTCCCTATCAATGGGAAGCAGAACCATGTGATTAGCCGATGTGGGAGGTTGTTTACGAGGTGGGCATGTCTGCTCGTGTCTAGCAATCAAATCATCAAGGGATGGTTATTTCTTTGCCCTTCTGCCCGGTAGTTGAACAGCAAAGCATATCAGAATAACGCAGACTCATAACTTTAAATCGCAGCAGAATGAGTAGCAGACCATGTGAACCACAAGAATGAAGATAAATTGGTAAAGCTGACATGGATTTGAACATGGCTGCGCTTCCTGCAGCTGCATGCATCGAGTTCTTGATGAATGGTGAGAGCTGAAGTTTGTGGAAATTGCAGTCCAGACATGTAGTAGAAAAACAACATATGAGCAGGTTGTTTTCACATCGGTTTAAATTTTGGTCTATTCCGGATTTTTTGGTCAAATACCGGCCAAAAAGTTCTGGTTTAGTTCCGTCTGTTCCGTTTCAGTCAAATACTGTTTTTTTAAATAATAAATAATTTTATAATATCTCTCATATCTCTTAATCTCTCATGATATAAATCATATTCCAGAGCCTCACCTAGCCGACCATGTTTCTTTGCCCACTTGAATGATAACAAACAGATATGAAAATCACCTGCCTGCTAGGTCTCTGCTATTATTCGAACCTGCAGAGAAAAGGTGTTACATGACCCCATATTTTCACAGGAGACTATTTTATAGGTCTCAAGCCATACCAGGCCGATTTTGCAGTCTGTATCCACCCACTGTCTAACTTCATAGCTAGCAAAAAATATTTTGTTTTGACTCTTGGTCTTGAAGAGCTGTAAATAGTAATGTGAAGTAAAACTTGTGAAATCCTATTTAAGAGGAAAAAAAACCCTCACCTATCTGCTGTTAAAGAACCATCTTACTTAAAAATTTAAACTATTAGGTGAGGTCTCAGAATATGGTTTATATTATTCTCTAACATATCTCCTCAAGTGAAAATCCTTTGAGCTTGAAACTTGCACACAGACCCTTATTATCCTATACTTGATTTTTATCAAATAGAATGAGGGTGGTGAGATTTGAATTCATGACCGCTGAGTCAATAAAACTCTGATACCATGTTAAGTAATCATCTCACCTAAAAACTTAAGCTGTTAGGTGAGATTTTAGACTATGATTTATATTATTCTCTAACATTATGGGAGTAAATGTTTTCGAGGCCATTGTAATGCAGTAATGTTGAACTAATAAAATTGCTGGTGAATTCTCTGAATTTGTATTAATATATACTTGATAATTTAATTTTATTTCTGACTTTTCTATAAAATTTATCAGTTTATACTTGTTTACAGACTCTACAATTCTAATTCTACTCTTCAGAAGCTACATATTGGTAATTGATGGTCTGTTACTTGATGATGATGGAGATCCGAAAACAACGAGCAGCGACTGCTGGCTATGAACACCAATAATGCCTTCTCTAAATCTCTTGTGATTCCCTGTTTGATCAAACCAACCACATATTCTATGAGCTCTGCATCGCAGGGCAATGTGAGAGGCCCATTGCTAGGCAATCCAAATTCCTCTTCCGCCAGTTGAAGCAGCTCCCTGACAATCTCATTCTTGAGATAATCCAGAGGAAGCAAGAAACGTTTCTGATCAGTTGAGTAGACAACAAAATGGCCCTTATCAGCCATTTCTGATGTGCTACAACTGCTCGTCTCCGTTTGTGGCAATGCGATTCTCTTACGCCTCAGAGCAGCCAGCTTCTGCCATTTCTTTGCCAGTTTAATGAGCTTCTTTGCACTGATCATCTTGTTAATGTTGTACAAATCGAGGGAAAGATCTTAGAGAAAAAAAAAGATTTAGATTACTGAATGCTGAGCTTAAGATGAGTAGAATGCAAAGCTGGTGAGTTGAGTATATATACACAAAACCAGTGGAGAGTCTCCTCCTACGGGAAGCAAAACCATGTGATGGGAGGATATCAGAGACAATATGGGAGGTCGGCATGTTTTCTCATGTCTGGCAGATGACAATCAAGCCATCAGGGTGTAAGATGAGAAACAATTCGAATTGATTACTGAGCGAACGACCTCTGAAACTCCATGTGATTATGTCTTCAAAGGGCTAATTTTTCCCTCATTCAAAAAGGTTTTGGCCAGTGATTTGGAGAAAGATATCCTCAGATTTGTGGCAGTTGCTCGACATATTGGGGCCATATGCTTTGTTTTTCTACCAAACATGTCTAGAGACACTAGACCACAAGAACTATGTTTGCCCAACTAATCAAGTTCTATCCATTTATTGACTATCCATTACATGCAACCATCAGAAGAAATTTAAATCCATGCCTGCCAACTGTTAGAGAATAATATAAATCATATTTTGGGTCCTCGCCTAATAGCTTAAGCTTTTATATGAGATGGTTCCTTGATATGGTATCAGAGCCTTGTCGACCAAGTGGTCACGAATTCGAATCTTACCACCCTCATTTTATTTGATAAAAAGCAAACACAAGGTAGTGTGCGTCTGTGTGCAAGTTTCAAGTCCAAAAGACTTTCATTTGAGGGAGTGTGTAAGAGAATAATATCAATCATATTCTGGGATCTCATCTAATAGCTTAAGCTTTTAGGTGAGATGATTCATTGATACTTACCAGTTTTCTTCATTCTTGAGGTTCTCACTGTCTGTTGCTATCTACCGTCACAAGTCAGCATTCTTCTGATATATTTTGCTGTCCAACTACATAGCAGAAAGATATTAAATGTGACACCCTATGCTCCACCTAAATGGTTTTACTATCAAACATAAGGAAACATGCCAACCTCATAATAAACCCTAACACCCACCTAGCACATGGTTTTGCTTCCATGGAAAGGTATTGAGCCTGGCATTGTGAGCTCATATAAACAAGTCACCAGGTTTGCCTCTACCCCTCACAAGTTCATAGTTCAGTATTCTAAAGCCTAAAGCTCACCTCTAGTTCTTGCTTGAGATCTTTCCTTTGTATTAGAGTGAAACAAAACAAGATGATTAGTGCCAAGAAGCTCATCAAATTGGCAAGGAAATGGCAGAAGCTGGCTGCTATCGGGAGAAAAAGGATCACATTGCCACACCCCTTTGAGAGAACTGATGCAAGCAGTTGCAGCATATCATCAACAACTGAGAAAGGCCACTTCGTAGTTTACTCCACCGATCAGAAGAGATTTTTGCTTCCTTTAAAATATCTTAACAGTAATATTGTGAGAGATCTACTCAAAATCGCAGAAGAAGAGTTTGGATTACCTAGCGATGGGCCTCTGACATTACCATGTGATTCAGATCTTCTGAAATATGTATTTTCTTTGATAAAAAAACATATTACTGCAGATGTAGAGAAAGCACTGTTGATTTCCATAGCCAGGAGTCACTGCTCATTGTCTTTGGATCCCCATCAGGAAGTTACAAGTCACCAGATACCAATTTGCAGCTTCTGAACAATAGAATCAGACTTGTAAAGTTAGTCCAAGGTTCAACCTTTTGAGTGATGAAGCAGGCTATTGCTTCAATATGTTTTTTGTTACATATTTGAGAGAAACTAATGTAGTTTTAGTTCAGATTGTGAAATGAAATTGTCAGGATGGCCTTGTCTTACTTTCCCTTTAACCATTCTTTCTGCACATCTGATAAGTGTAAGTAGCAGGTAATCAAAGTGTATCTGTGAAACTGATGAACAGTAGCTGTACTAAATCAAATTTGTCACTATTTAAATGAGATCAATTTAGACCTATTACTGTTCTTTCACCCCTATAGGTTTCAATATATGCGGAAAACTTTCCTGGAAGCATATGTACTCCATGGCAGGCTGATTCTGATAGCCTGTCAAACTTCAATGCTTCAACATCATTAAAGCTTCAAGGAAATGAATCAACTGTTTTTTCTCCTAACAATGAAAGTGTTGCAAACTGGTTTTGACAAGTCCTTTGGTAGGCTGATTCTGATAAACTCAGAATTTCCTGCCTCAATTAGTTTGAAACTTGTAGAAAATGAAGTAAAATTTTGTTTTTTTGCCTCCAAAGTTCAAAGTTTTGTGAGCATTCGGCAAGGTTTTTTGACAAAGAAAAAAAATACGTAAATCGACAAACTGATTAGGAAGATAATGAATGTAATATTGCATTTTGTTGATTTAAGTCACATTTTGTAGACCTTTCTGTAACCCTAAAACATTATTATACATACAATTGCTTTGACAAATGATGAAAATTTAGACAAACTGTAAATTTTAGTTCTGCAATACAAAATGATAGAGATTTTGAAACAGTAATCCTTGACATGTTTCTCTTCAGCAATCCCAGGGGAATTAAAAGAGAACAGTCTAAATCCTCTGATTCAAGAGTTTATGTCACAGTTTCATGGTTCTTGCCAATCAGAGGGAAGCAGCTGCATCAAGTGATGCTGAGTAATGAAATGTGAACAGCAACTGCAGCCATTTTGGGAAAAAATGACGGGAAACAAATGAACACGAATTAAGGTAATCAACCAGCAGCAGAAGCAGCAGCAATAAACTGTGAACTACAATTGCATCCATTTCAGATCAAGAATGGGAGATAAATCATGTATACAATCTCAATGCTCTTGACTTAATGTGTGGGAAGCATATACCAGAATACTACACTCCAGGAATTCTTTTGGTATAAATAATACAACAATAGATTTTAATTTATATGAATAGAATGTGCCTGGTAACGATTTCATTGCCTTAATCTCCAGCTCCGTTAGAGCATGCAAAAAAAAGTTCAATCTTCATCTTTCTTCTTAGAGGAATTTGGATTTTGTGAAAATTTCTGCCACCTCTGCTTGTTCTTCTCAGATCTACTTGCATTTTGAGAAAATTCTGTGAGCCCCTGTCTTAGTGCTCCAAGATTAACCCCGTTATCAACCAGAATGCTAGTCACTCCCATTTTTGAAACCTGTTCACAAAGAAATTCTTTTAAACAGGGTAGATGACTCTACAGGGAAATTAGCAGTTCATTACAAAAATTACGAGATTTAAATATCCAACTCATAAAATTAGAAGACAGGGGAAGCAGGAAAGATTTGTTTTTACCGATTGAATGTTCCTATCCTCGTCATCAAAAAAAAGCATGGAGTTAAAGGGAATCCCAGTCCTCGTATGAATCCTCTGGAAATGATCTGTCTTGTGAGTCCAACTGGAAAATATTTCCTGAATAGTCATAAAAAATCACTCACCATGTAAGCCAAACAAAGGAGTAGTTCCTCCTGGTGATAGATGAATATAATTTCATATGTGGAAGATGAAGTACATGCAGCAACATGGAAAACAAAACATTCTCCAAGACAACAGTAAGCACAAAATAGAACTCCGAGCTTGGTCTCCGTTGGCAAGGTGAGTCTCATCCCTAGCTTGGCTACTTTACTAGTCTATAGGCACTAGGCTATTCTTCGATCTCGAAAGAGTGAAAATAAGGATTGGATGCTGTTCCAATCTCTCTCATGAAATCGAATTCACCATAGATTGTTGATTCCCTTGCTTTGCTTTCAGGCAATGATTCCGAGTCTTCTTTGCTTGCCCACTCTAATAGATTCTTATTAGTTCAAATAGCCCTAGCGAGCTCCCGTGAACTAGCAGCGGACGCATCAATAGCTTCAAACAGAGAGGAATGAATTCTAGAACTAGTGAGAGGACTTTGCCAAGAGAAAGATGATACAACATTACAATCTTTTTGGAACAAATGGGTAAATCCTAATTCATCACTTCTCATCAAAGGCAAACATCAGCCACTTGCACTTCAGAGTTTCTTACCGATTTGATTTGATGAGACTCAAAGGCTCGTCACTCAAATCAAGTTACTAGGCATTAAATTAATCCTCAGCATCATGGGCTATTCTGAGAAACAATTCATTATGCAGCACTTTACATACACTGTGTTAGAGGCTACATCTTTCTCCTTCCCTTTTAGGGATATGTTTTACTAAACTACGGCCCTGCTAGTCATGTTCTTGAGTAAAACGCACAAATGGTTGACCCTGTTACTCATTGCACAGTAAAGATTAAAAAAAAAGATTCTTAGTTCTTGCAGACTCACCTGTGCTACAAACATTGGCTTGAGACTTAGTTTGTCAATAAATGTCTTCGCAATATCTGAGGTTGGTGATCTAGAAGCAATGGCCATGTCAATCCCTTTTTCCTTGAGTGCATATAATATGCCTTTAGCTTGGGGATACAAGGATGGCATTTCACGCTTTGAGCGACATTCACTGATAACAACCAGAATTAAATAAAGATTTAGACCATGGTGAAGAAAAAAAAAACATTGGCACAAGAAGAAAATGAAAGGGAACCATTTTAATGTTTATATAATCATGTTTACATACAATGAGGTGAGTGAACAAAGAAGGACTAAATAATAAGTTGAACAACTTAATCCACATTCAATCAACATCATAGTACAAACTAACTTCAAGGCTTCAATTCAAACAACATTAAAAATACCCTCCAAGAAATATAAAACAAAAAACCGAATTCTCCTCAAAATTACTAACATTTGATCCAACATACTAGTAAGTCCATTTTATCTCTCCAATAATTCAAATTTTAATTTAAAAATTCTTTCCTGATACTAACAATCGTAATAAATAGCATAAACATATAATACCAAGTTACAATTTTTACCAATAAAGTTTCCCACTAACACAAAAACAAAACAAAACATGAAAAACCCACATGAAAATAACAACATTAAACAAGAAAATATGACCAAAAGAACATCGTTTTTCACATAACTTTTTATTAACATGCATGCGGCGGTAAGGAAAGAAAGGTACCAATAGAAAGGCCAGAGAGTGTAATCAAGATCGAAGACGACCAATCTAGGCAGCAATTGAAACATTCCAATAATTTGCAAAGCATCGTTTTTCACCTTTTCGTCTCCCATCTCTCTGCTTGCTGTGGCCTTTCCAGAAAGAATTTGAGAGAAATTTATGTGTCTAGTCGCTCTTGTGTTATTGGTGGAATATAAATAGATCCAAATGGTATTGCTTTGACAAAGAAAACAGAAGGTTCAGGTGGGCTTTTGATTTTTTATGGTCATGGCCCAAAACAAACCGGATAATTTATAGGACCCAATCTATTTTATATCTTAATCAGGTCCTTAATGTATTGATAAATTCTCAATCAGATCATCTATTCATGATTAAGTGGTTACTGAAGCTCATATGACCTTTTATATAAAAATAAATAAACGAATGAATTCTCTAACATTCTACTTGAAAACTAAATCACATACTGAATTCAATTTAATTCATAAGAAAATAATATGAGGTAAAGTATTAAACCACAAATAATATTCTATCAAAGTTGAGCAGAGCTCTAGATTTTAGAGCCAATAATTACCGTCAAAGACCAGTTCATCCTAGGAACCATCAATACAACCGCAATCAAGGTCATCATGATTATGATGACCCTGACGAGGAAGTCATGAGGCATATCAAGGTAGAAGCCCCAACTTTTGAGGGTCAACTTGACCTGTGGATCTTTGATAGATGGATCCGTGACATGGATTAATTCTTTGGCTGGTATAATCTATCTGAGAATAGAAGGGTAAGATTTTGCAAAGATGAAACTTAGGGGAACCGCTCAGCTCTATTGGAAAAGTGTAGAAGAGTCTTTGATTAGGAAAGGTCAATTCCCTATTACTGATTGAGTTGAAATGAATATTAAGGTAGAAGAGAAGTATTTACCTCGTTCTTATAGAGGAAATCTTTTGGACTAATGGAATAACTTGAGGTACGAAGGCAAGTCTGCCAATGAATATATGACACAATTTGATGAGTATAGAATGAGGTGTGCAGTTAGGGAGGATGAAGTGATGACCGTAGATTCCGAAAAGACTTAAATGATGACCTTAGAAGAGAGGTTGTGCTTAGAGGTGTTTCCACCCTTGATGAATCTTATACCTTGGTATAAAATTATGACTTTGTCACAAAAAAGCTAGTGGACAAGACGTTAGGACACTCGTAGTACCCCTTCTATATCTCAACCTGAAAGTAATAACTCCATATTGGTTGCCCCACCTCGTAAACCCAAACCTTTGATTTTCCAAATACCTAAAGAAGACAAGGGTAAGGGCATTTTTCATGAAGCACCTAAGATAACCTCAAGAATTCAGTGTTTTAAGTGTCAGGGTTTTGGTCATATTTCCTCTAGTTGCCCTAATAAGACTTTGTTCATCAAGGGGCAAGAGGATATGGGTGAAGAAGATAATTGTGATGGTAAGATATATGAACCCAATCGTGATGATATTCAGGATCTAAATGATGAGGAGGATGAGTCCAACTTGCTAGGATGTGTTAGGTCTATATCCCTACAAAGCAAGACAACCAAGTTAAATATAGTTAGATGTGCATTAACACAACTTAGAGGAACTGAGGATTGGAGAAGGACTGCTATTTTTTACACTTTCATTAAATGTGGAGATAAAGGGTGTAAGATCATCATAAACAGTGGTAGTTGCATTAATGCAATTTCCTCGGGTAGTGTATCCCGTTTAAGCTTAAAGTCTATTCCACATCCTAAACCATAGTGTGTCCTCGGTTAATGATACATATTTAGAGGTCAAAGAGAGATGTGCTTTTTCCATAATGATCTTGGACTATCATGATGAAATTTGGTGTGATGTCATTCCCATGGATGTAGGGCACGTCATTTTGGGTAGACCTTGGTTATATGATTTGAACGTTACAATCTTTGGACGATCAAATTCTTGCTCATTTTCTTTTCAAGGTAAAAAAATCCAACTTATTGGATTACCTCCAAGGTCTAATGATAATAATCAGAAGAAGTATAAAGTGAAACAAGGAGGGTTTAATATAATAAGGAGATTTGTGAGGAGTTAGTTGTGTTTGCTGTAGTGGCTAAGAAAATTGTAGAAGACCTTTTAGAAAAGCCACCTGAAGAGGTAAGGGAAGTGCTGAAAGAATTTTTAGATGTTTTCCCTTTTGAACTACCTGATGCTTTACCCCCCATGCATGATATTCAACACGCCATAGATTTATCCCCGGTGCCACATTGCCAAACTTGTCTCACTATAGGATGAACCCGAGTGAACATGCTGAATTGCAAAGGCAAGTATGTGAGTTGTTACAAAAAGTTTATTCGAGAGAGCTTGAGCCCTTCTGCAATACCTAAGAAAGATGGATCATGGAGAATGTGTGTAGATAGTCGAATTATCAATAGGTCAATAGGCATGAGTTCTTTTGAAGTTATACATGGTTACAAGCCTAGGAAACCTTTAGTACTTCTTTCCATGTCCATTCATGCTAGAGTGTCCGAGTCAGCTAAGTATTTTGCACATAGAATTCAGGATTTGCATATTGAGATCACTAAACAAATTCAAACAAGTAATGCGCAATATAAACTTTGAGTTGATTTACATAAACATCATAATGAGTTTAATGTGGGAGAATATGTTATGATACGAATTAGACCCAAGCGGTTTCCTTCGGGAGCTAATCGAAAATTACATGCACGTAGTGCGGGGCCCTTCAAAGTGCTACAACGGGTTGGTCCTAATGCCTATGTTCTTGATTTACCACATGATTTTGACATTAGTTCTACATTTAACATTGAAGATCTAGTTGCATATCATAACTCACTTTCTATTCCAAATGATCCTTTTGAGATGCCATTTAACCCCCCTCCTGATAACCCTATTGAAATCTCTATCCCTTCCACCTTGATATCAACACAAAAGGATAATATTGATGTTATTCTGGATGAACAAGTTGTTTTTAACAGGAATGGTAAGGTTCAACAGTTTTTAGTTCGCTGGGTGGGCCGTTCTGATTCAGATAATACTTGGATCACTAAAGATACTTTGCAGTAGCTTGATCTAGATCTTTGGGAGTACTATTAGAGTCGGTCAGTGCTACACTCAATGGGGTCGAGTTTCTCCAACCCCGGGAGAGTTGGTGGGGACACTAGACCCGCAGCGCAAACTACACAAGTATATGGACGAAGACGAAATAGGATGTCTTGGCCTGTCACGCTTTGGTTGGGAGACTAAGCCCATTTGAGCCCATATCATTGCTATTTTATTTATTTGAAATTATTTATATTAAACATTTGGATTTGATGGACCGAGCCCAATATCGAGATGTTTAAGGTTTACTATTTATATGTTCCCCCGTCATGTTGAGAGACAGCTTTTGATGAATAATGAAAATGTTGTAGCCTTTACAATTCTCCAATCCCCTTTTCTCTCTTCTTTAAGCTTCTTTTTTTTTCTTGTTTTAAATTCGTATTATTTATTGTTCCGCATAAGTATAGCCCAATTTGTTGCTCTTTGATTGAGAGATTGGGCTCATCCAAGCCCAAGTTGTTAGATTTTATCCATCTTTATTATTAGACTTCATTTTATTTTATTAGTTAGTATGTTTTAAGCTGATATTTAATTCTTGCTAATCAGAGTGAAGCAGTTGCATCAAGTGATGCTGAGTAATGAAATGTGAACTGCAACTGCAGCCATTTTGGGAAATAAATGATAGGAGACAAATGAACACGAATTAAGGTAATCAGGCAGCAGCAGCAATAACTGTGAACTACAATTGCATCCATTTCAGATCAAGAATGGGAAATAAATCATGAATCAAATCATGTATACAATCTCAATGCTCTTGACCAGAATTAAACACTCGAGGAATTCCTTTGGTATAAATAATACAACAATGGATTTTTATTTATACAAATAGAATGTGTCTGGTAACAATTTCATTGCCTTAATCTCCAGCTCCGTTTGAGGATGCAAAAAAGAGTTCAGTCTTCATCTTTCTCCTCAGATGAATTTGAATTTTGTGAATATTTCTGCCAACTCTGCTTGTTCTTCTCAGATCTACTTGCATTTTGAGAAAATTCTGTGAGCCCCTGTCTTAGTGCCCCAAGATTAACCCCATTATCAACCAGAATGCTAGTTACTCCCATTTTTGAAACCTGTTCACAAAGAAATTCTTTTAAACAGGGTAGATGACTCTACAGGGAGATTAGCAGTTCATTACAAAAATTACGAGATTTAAAGATCCAACTCATAAAATTAGAAGACAGGGGAAGCAGGAAAGATTTGTTTTTACCGATTGAATGTTCCTATCCTCGTCATCAAAAAAAAGCATGGAGTTAAAGGGTATCCCAGTACTCGTATGAATCCTCTGGAAATGATCTGTCTTGTGAGTCCAACTGGCATATATTTCCTGAATAGTCAGAAAAAACCACTCACCATGTAAGCCAAACAAAGGAATAGTTCCTCCTGGTGAAAGATGAATAAAATTTCATGTGGAAGATGAATTGCATGCAGCAACATGGAAAACAAAACATTCTCCAAGACAACAGTAAGCGTAAAATAGAACTCCGAGCTAGCAGGATGATAGAACATTACTATCTTTTTGGCACAAATGGGTAACTCCTAATTCATCATTTCTCATCAAAGGCAAGCATCAGCCACTTGCACTAAACAGAAGTGGCCCAGAAATACAGATCATGTAAGAGAATCATCAGTAAAACAATAGACTTAAGAGTTTCTTACCTATTTGATATGATGAGACTCAAAGGCTCGTCACTCAAATCAAGTTACTAGGCATTAAATTAACCCTCAGCATCATGGGCTATTCTGAGAAACAATTCAGTATGCAACACTTTACAAACCCTGTGTTAGAGGCTACATCTTTCTCCTACCGTTTTAGGGATATGTTTTACTAAACTATGACCCTGCTAGTCATGTTCTTGAGTAAAAATCACAAATGGTTGACCCTGTTACTCATTGCATAGTAAAGATTAAAAAAAAAAAGATTCTTGGTTATTGCAGACTCACCTGTGCTACAAACATTGGCTTGATATTTAGTTGGTCAATAAATGTCTTTGCAATATCTGAGGTTGGTGATCTGGAAGCAATGGCCATGTCAATCCCCTTTTCCTTGAGTGCATAGAGTATGCCTTTAGCTTGGGGAAACAAGGATGGCATTTCACGCTTTGAGACACAATCACTGATAACAACCAGAATTAACTAAAGATTTGGACCATGGAGAACCAAAAAAACATTGGCACAAGAAGAAAATGAAAGGGAGCCATTATAATGTTTAAATAATCAAGTACTACCAAGATAGTGTTTTTTATTATTATTAAACTAAAATGCAAGGTTCTAAAGACCAAACAGTGCATTAATATCATTATATGCAAGTAAAATGAAAAAGTCGAATGTACCAGCAGGTGCACCTGCTGAATGTTTTGCTTCCACTGATGTTTCAAACTTTATTAAACGTGTTAAAAAAAAAGCTGCAGAATTTATTTCCAAATTACATACAATGAGTGCGTGAACAATTAAGGGCTAAATACTAAGTTGAACAACTTAATCCACATTCAATCAACACCATAGTACAAGCTAACTTCAAGGCTTCGATTCAAAGAGCATTAAAAATACCGTCCCAAGAAATTAAAAACAAAAAACCAAATTCTCCTTAAAATTACTAACATGTGTTCCAACATAGTTGAAAGTCCATGTCATCTCTCCAACAATTCAAATTTTAATTTAGAATTCTTTCCTGATACTAACAATCGTAATAAATAGCATAAACATATAATACCAAGTTACAATTTTTACCAATAAAGTTTCCCAGTTTCCCAGTAACACAAAAACAAAATAAAACATGAAAAACCGACATGAAAATAACAACGTTAAACAAGAAAACATGACCAAGAGAACATAATATTTGACATAGCTTTATGTTAACATGCATGTGGGTGTAAGGAAAGAAAGGTACCAATAGAAAGGCCAGAGAGTGTAATCAAGATCGAAGACGACCAATCTAGGCAGCAATTGAAACATTCCAATAACTTGCAAGGCATCGTTTTTCACCTTTTCGTCTCCCATCTCTCTGCTTGCTGTGGCCTTTCAGAAAGAATTTCAGAGAAATTTATGTGTTTAGTCGCTCTTGTGTTCTTGGTGGAAATTTAAATAGATTCAAATGGTATTTCTTTGACGAAGAAAACAGAAGGCTCGGGTGGGCTTTGAATTTTTTGGTCATGGCCCAAAACAAGCCGAATAATTTATAGTACCCAATCTATTTTATATCTCAATCAGGTCCTTAATGTACTGATAAATTCTCAATCTGATCATCCATTCATGATTAAGTGGCTAGTGAAGCTCATATGACATTTTATATAAAAATAAATAAATAAATAAATTCTCTAAAATTAAGTTTAATTATTTTTGTATATATTAAATAAAATATTAAACCACAAATAATATTCGATCAAGGTTGTACCATCCTAAGGTATTAAGACCTCTTCAAATCCCAAACAAACATTCAAATTCACATATAAATTAATTTATTGGGACACCCTTTTACATATCAATGGAGTCATTTCAACTCTCATTACTCATATATATATTGCTTACACTATTTGATTTTTCCAACCCTTTGATGGGTGAAGAAGTCAATACATTAGGAGAGACACGTTACATAGAGAAGGTAACTTGGGCAAACCGTTGACTAGCCCTTGTTATGTTGATAATGACTAAGCCAAGAACACATTTATAAATTGCAATATGGACATTTAAAAATGAGTTAATTCGGTCAAAGGACTTGGGTTGTAATTTTCAAAACTAAAAAGGCTACCTTGCAAAATAAATAAAATTACAGGGTCTAAACTGTAATTTGCACAAGAGCACACCCAGGACTTTCTACCGGATCATGAGCAGATGCAAATTCAGCTCATCTGAAAGAAGATGAACCCGGCGAGGATGTGTGTGAAGTTGAGATGAACACAGATCAGGGAGCTTTCTCTAAGACATCCATTGGATCTTGCTCTAACTGTTAATTACCTTAGCAAGGCTTGATGGTGGAAAGCTCAAGTTGTGAGCAAGGGTGTAAATTCTATTTCGGTTGGTTTTTTATTTTTTCAATTGCAACGGAATGTTTTGGTTTTGGAATGGTTCGGCGCACCATTTCGGGGTTCGACTATTTATATGTGTGTGTAATTAAAGATATTAATTCAAAAAATATTTAGTTCAAATTCAAAAATAAAATTATTTAAAATTGTACAATTTAATATTAAAAAAAACACAATAAAATGATTTTTCTAAACAAAATTATAAACATGTATAATATTATAAGAATGTTATTATCAATCTCGCAATGTCATTACATTCTTTGATTGCTCTAAAATTTTAACATAATATATATAAATATGTCAAGAGACTCCTCGTAAAATTTAATCTCAATCTAACAATCGAATTAAGAAATATAATTAATATTGTAAAATTATTCATTATTTAAAAAAAAAATATTATTTGGCCAAAACAGAACAAAACCGAAACGTTTTGACCGGTATTTAGCCAAAAAATCTGGAAGTAAACCGAGATAAAAACGACACTGTTTTGTCTTATTTTTTTAACTGATACGAAATATTTAGACCAAAACAGAACGAAACTAACAACCTTGGTTGTAGGATGATAAGGGTCTTTTTCTAATACCTCCCCGTTTATATCCACTCAAATTACGATTAAAAAGTAAATTGATGCTACAAAAAAAGAGAGCAGAAATGCATTAAGTTCAAGCCATATGTCATTGATCATTGCTTAGAGAGCCCTTTCAGCATCCAGGATAAGCCAAGCATTGCACAAGCGCTCTTTCTTTCTATAATCTTGTTTGTTCTATTCAACTAAAAGGGCTTCAAAATATGTGCTCTTCTCTGTACGCACAACCAATTTCTGTGCTGTCAAGGTTAATGCGCCACAGAAAAGCACACTCCCCACCATTCTCTTCTTTTCTCTACCTCTTTCTATAATATTTACAACCCTGATGGCCCTTCAAAGTTCTGTCCATTTCCTTACTTTCGAGCCCTTAAAGAACAAGCACTGGTATACCACTGCTATTCGCGGTGAGATGTGATTCTTCAGGAAGCAATCACGAATGCTTGCTCAGAGAGATCATATGCCATCAGATGCATGCTTTGTCCTCCCTGCAGTATGTTCGTCGGATGTCAAATCGATAACAGGTTTTTGGATCTCTCTCAACAAGGTTTCAGCAGTGTTCATCGTGTCGACCGATGCCCCGAGTTTATTGCAATTGTCAGTGTTATGAAAGGATGATAGCGAATCATTAGCCACATGGTCAATGTGCATGCAGTTTCCCTCTTGAGAGGCCTCAACAAAACAATCAACAGATTCCTCATACTCGGTTGACTTTGAGGAAAGTTCATCGCAATCTGTGTTTTTTTCACGGTCTAATCCCTCAGACTGTGAATGCAGATGATCTTCATCAACCCCTGCCCCTATCTCTGATGATTCCAGGGATCTACTGGTAGATGCTTCTGAACTGGAGTCATCATAGGGTTCCACAAGCTGCATGTATTTTTTATTCCTAGATGAACCGAGAGATCTAAGGTCCTTGTGAGAAAATGAGGTTGAGGGAAATTCCATTGCCAAGCCAGCAGGTAGCTGATCATCTTCTGTGTCTGATGATGAATCAGAGATTCGTTCACCAGTTTCCTCGGCTTCCTGTTTCCAGACAACGTGAAAAAATTCGGTAACTTGCATGGGAAACTATTGTTCATCATCATAAAAGATAAAAACTATTACCTCCACAGGTGACATGCAAGTCCTCCAATGAAGTGCTCCTGTCTGCCAGCAATTTCCGTTGGAAAAAAACCTTGCACTATGTCCTGGTTCGGGCAAATCCCTGGAATTCAATCCTAGTTCTTCGAGTCTTTGTCGCTGTGCAACACTTATTGGAGATTTTTCTGTGAGTGAAATATGAATCCCCGTATCAGTATCTGGACCAGATACTGCACTGCATACTTCCTCAAGGAACTCAGCTCCAGTTTCTTGCTCATTTGGATCAGAAGATTGAGTACAAGACTGATCTTCAAGGATTTCACAGATCAATTTCTGGATGTGTGCCCTTTTCAGTGAGGCCTCCCCAGGTAGAAACCAATTTCTACTAAGCTGGTTAAAGATTAAAAAAATTGTAACTTACCAAAAACTGAAAATTGCCATTTTTTTCAGGAATTCAGAAAAACAAATATATTTAAAAAATGGCCAAATATAAAGATAATGGACACGAGTATCCAATTCCTGACAACAATTTATGTTCCAGTATAGAAGGATGAGGCCCTCTAGTCCAGATCCCATAAAGAAGATTGAAGTAAGGAGAGGGAACAGAAAGCAAGAGAAGATGGAAGTTGCCAATTTTATTCATAGAAAATTCTAACAATTCTTGCAGTTTATAAAGTTGTAAAGACTTCAATGACTTGATAATAGGAGCAAAGCAGCTGAAGTTAAATAACAAATGCAATTGCAAACTAAATAAAAAGTAACAGTTTACTATGAAAGCAAACCAGTATTCAGAAAACAATGTTGTAATTGCAAATTTGAACATGTACAAAAGGAGCCGAAATCATCAGTAATCAGAGGGGGTTATAGCTATGTGAAGCCCAGATTCCTTAACTTGGAAACACTTAGCATTAATATCACTAGGATTATAATGAATATTTATGTATTCTAAACAGAAAATCTTGCCTCAGAGATGAAGTAACACAGGTACTTGAATCACCATAAGAGAATTCCCAACTGAGAAGATGGTTAACAGATGCAAAACTAGAAAGAAAAAAAAATCACTTACAAAGTTTGAAAACTCTGTTATCTTAAAAGGACTGAAATCAATTGGAGCTTCTTCAAGAAAAAGCTCCACATAATGGAGTAAGAACAGGCCACAGTCATACAAATTTCCCTGCTGCGGTAGCTGAATCAAAATGGTCACAAAAGTTGCAGTTAACAAAACTTTAAAATTGTATAATGGGAAAACTTGACAATTTTCTGAAAATGGTAATCAGTAAACAAATATTCATGGAGTTTATGATGCAGCAATTCTTCATTCTAGATTTGGGCCAGTAAAATATCAAAATCTAAATATAGAAAAGAACTTAGATGTCATGAATGTATTATATTGAGAACTTGTTTGAGTAATTAATTTTTTTTATAGACTGATAAGATCTGGACATGTTTATTCTTCATAAAAACTTCATCCTCTCCTTTACCACTTCAGTTGATATTTAAGGGGCAAATTACATAACCTAGAACTTCTTTGCATCTAGACCATTGTTGTCAAGAGGCACTCAGCTAGACGCTCCAGGCAAGGCAAGGCCACATCACCTTTATTAGTTTCAGGCCATAGTGATTGAAATACTTTTTTTTCTGTTGGATTTTTTTAACTGATTTATGTTTGACCTATTTGTCTATTTTTTTAATTACCACGAGAAACAACTTAGGGGTATTTTTGTAAAAAAATAAGGTTAGGGTAAAACAAGAATAAAAAAATCATTAAAATGGGATGAAAGGACACTTGAAGAGAAACACCAGCCAAACTTTGCGTTGAGCATAGGCAGAGAACAGCAACACAAGTACAAAATAGGAGAACAGGAAAGCATGGATGAAGATGTTTTTGAAGATTAGTGAATAATGATGATGATATTCAACTTATTTTTTAATCTATTTGGCAACTTTAAATTATCTTATTTTGTTTTTAGTGTGAAAAATATAACTTTTTATGACTATGTTATGGCATTTATATTTTCTTTTGATTTTCTAATGATCTCTTATCTTAATTGGGAAGATATATATTTTCGATTTATATAATATAATATCCTGCATATATTTTTTTTTAATCTATAGCATATCACCTTGGTTCATTCAGGCATGCGACTAGCACCTTTCGCTATGTGGAGAAAACTATGAGTTAAACTTTTACTTGTCTGACAGTATAACATGACTAATGTGGTGTTGTTTAACTAATTAATTAATATTTGATGTCCCTACTTCAAATCTGTTAAGTTGCCTCATTTTTCTATAAAAAATCAAATATGCAAGCCTAGTTAGATACTGCACCTTAAATGTAGCTTTAAAGTCTTAAAAGGAAACAAATGGACTCAGGGGCAGAGCTAGAATTCAAACATGAGGGAAAAGAAAAGGTTCCAAATAACACTGGGGGGAATAATGTCCACGAGAAAAGAGGGAAATTTGAACTACTAAAACTAATGAGGGCAAAAATATTTTTCTTGAAAGGATGGACTGCCTGCCCTGGTGGAGGTAGAGGGTGAAGTCCTGAACGAGTGTGAGAGACTTATTTTTCTAGCTATTCATTGAGAACATTAGAACCTTGATTGAATTTTTTGATGAACTTCACTCTAGTAGTGTTTAATGCAACTATTAAAAAGTTCAGAGGCAAATAATAAATTAAAAAGTGAGGCAGTACCTCAAGTGGGACAAACCGTAAATGTAAGAACTTTGACAATGTGTCATCCACGGTCTCATTATGCCTTTCTCTCCACTCTTCATAGAGATAACTGTCAACATGTAAACAAAGAACTCAATTCATATGAAGGCATTCCAAGCACTAGCTTAGCAGACAAATTTGAAATTGAAGGGGAATAATAATAATAGTTAACACTAGAAAGTAATTGGAATTGTTGATTCCATGCAATTTTTGCACCCAATACAAATGCGACTAGTTCGTACAAAGTTTGTCTTAGTGTCAACTACAAATTGCATCTATGCCATTAGTATGAGTCTTGGATTGCCAAAAGGTATGAAAGGCTAACCAGGAATAACTCCAGCAATAAATAGGTTACCTTTGAATAAGATTCTTGAGGCCCTTATGACTTCCTCTAATGGAATCCATGTGCAAAATGCATGGTACTTTCAGTGAATTTCCACTTTCATCATCTGCAAGATTACCACAAGAAGAAATCAAGCAAAGTAATGCAAGAACACAAAATAAAACCGACTTTATCACATAGGTCCTTGCCTCTGGAATGAACCACTTCACCAGGATGACAAATGACAATCAAACTCCAGTGAAGACTGCCACCAAGAGAGTTTATTATATTTCACGTTAGCTAACAATACATAAGACAATGTCCCCTTATGACCTAGTAAAACTAATGCAACCTATTTCTCACCTGTAATTTACAGGAATAAAAATGTAATCCTTCTCAAAAATATTCAACTTTCTTGTCCATTTACAAACACGTTGAAATGCTATCCTGCCTTCACAAGCATTAGATGGGCCCTTGTCTAGATCAGCAAGCTTCCGAAAGAAAAAACTATTGAAGAAGTGGAACCTTTGCCGGTCATCTGGCTGAATTTTATTCTTCAAATATCTGCCAATTAAACAAATCTTTTAATTCTCAGTTATTTTAAAATGTTGACATGGAAGCTACACCCCCATAATCCTGTATGACTGAAATACTTGTGTGAAAAAGCACTTGAAAAACAAATAAACCAAAACTAACATCATAATCGTGGATCATGCTTCTACAAGAAGCAGGGTGTGTAAAAGATCCTTCACCAGAGACAACAAACTGTTCAGGTGTAGCAATTTACATGAGAAGCTAGAAAGCTTGCATACAGGAAATCTCTACTAAATGTAAGCTTTCATATTAATTTTTTTGCATTTAATGCTCCTTGGTACCATCTCTTAAAATGAATAACCAGTGCCATTAGCCAGACAAGGATTATGCTTGTAAATATAGATATTAGGCAAGGGTATAGTTTTGTCCTAATGAAACTCTTAAATTAAGAAAGGATGGATGAGTAGAGTTAGGTAACCTGCCAACCTGGGCTCAGCCAGATTTACATGTGTTAATGACTCCCTCGCAGACAAGAACTAACCACCAGTGCAAGAGAAATATACAAAAAAAAAAAAAAAATACAAGCAAGATATCTGACTAACATCATCTCACAGACAAGGCTTTGTCAGATTAAGCACCAGATCATGCAGCTGATCTCTCAACTTAAGCAATGAGCAATAGATAAGGATCATGGAAATAAAATAAAAAAACTACACCTTGGGTAGTTTTCCAAGATTTTTCCTGTTCTACATAGAATTTACTAACAATAAACATTTTTAGCCTATGTCTCCAAATAATTTATGCAGAAAAAAAAAGGTTCACTTTGTTCACTATATAGGCTATATCAAGAAAGGAATTGTCAAATATAAAAAGTCAATAAAAGTGATATGGATATAAATTATGCCTCGTGAACTTGAGCACGGACTTCAACAACGAAACTGAAATAACTTTATGACACATCTTATGCAAGAATACCAGGCCTTATGTTTTGAACCCATATGCGCACCTTTCTCAAAAATAAACATGTTTACTCTGTTCACTATATAAGTTAAATCCAGAAAGCAGTTGTCAAGGGAAAAAAAAAGGACCTTATCCCTTTATGTGGTGATTCTGTTTCATGACATTGTATATCAGACTTCAAGATCGAAACTGATATAATTTTATAGCACATCTTATGTAAGACTTTCTTCAGGAATACAGCATAAAAGACAAACTCTGAACCTTGAAACATATCATCAAGAGTCAAATTGACAAACCCATTAGTAAGTTGACGAAACTTACTGGATATAAAAGTCAATGATGGTATCATTGATGAAAGTCTCAGGACGTAAAAGGTCTACATCTCGCTTACTAATTGAAACAGCATCAGGATCACCTTTGGGATAAACAACCTCTTCAAATGTTTCATGAACACTGGAACAAAAGATCTTAAATTAGAAGCAATTATGAAGAAAAATTAGTGAGTTTCATTTGGAGCAAATGTGATAGTCAGCAAGTTCATGAACACAAACACACATTCAAATATAAAGTTCATTTCTATCTAGAAAAGTGATTTACAAATTATTTCACCAAATAATTTATAAGTGCTATCAAAACCCAAAAGTTTTAAAGGGACACTGATACAAATATTATAAATGGGGAAGCTGGCGTGTGATATATATATATATATATATATATATAGAGAGAGAGAGAGAGAGAGAGAGAGAATCACAACCATGAAGGCCAAATATGATAATTAATGAGAAAAACTAGTTGGGCTCACAAATCATAACATGTTCAATGTTCAATTAGCAAATATGTGCATCCATCCATTGACTTACACAGGAAAATAAGGATTTGAGGTGAACATGCCATTGTGCCCAGAAGAGACATTCCTGTCCTTTTCCAAATCAAATCTGTAGCATAAAATTAAGGAAAGAAGATTGATCAGCATATTGATCATTTCATCAAGCAAATTTACTATTAAAGATAACTAAAACAAGCTATGAGGAAGAACTTATATTGCTAGCAATAGTTCCAACTGAAAAATAGAGAGAAAGCCAAAAGATACAAACAACTTGAAGAAAAAATCAATAAAAGATAGCATACCGGTATAGTATAAAAATTGATAATCACAGCTCATTAAAATAGCTAATAGATGCTCAACCAGCTGGACAGCCTTGGATAAATTAAGCAAGAATTTCATTTGGGGTGATAATACATAGACACAATATATAGATGGTTGGGTATTGCTACTAAATTGAAAACTCACTCAGAAGTAAAATTCCAGATATCCTTGTATCTGACATCCAATGATTTAATTGCTTCCTCTCCTTCATGCCAATGAGGATCATAAACTGAAAACTTCAACTTGTCCACATCTGCATGCCATTTAACAAAAAGAAAATGGATATATTAGATCTCTATTGAGAAAGAAATTTAAATAATACACATTTGTTTTTCCATGGAGCAGCTGCCAATCCAATAAAATTACAAAACTATTGATCACAAATGCAATAAACAATGATTTTATAATACATTTTACATTTATATTGACCAAGAGTTAAACCTGCGTCCATCTATAAAGAATGTTGGCATGACTATAACTAGTAGCAGGAGGCAACAGATAAAATTTATGAAAAAAAGGAAAAGGCACAAAATAAAACAATAAAAATTATAAATTACTCACCCTAGCGTTCCTTGATATTAGTATTCGTAATCAACTTTTATGATAGCAGCTTGGAACAGTATTATGTTTCCAATTATCATACAAACCAAACTAGTTAATTCTAGTTTTTTTTTTTTCTCGCGGCGGTAATTTGCTAGCAAAGATATATTGTTCATATTTCTAATGCAACTAACATGAAGGCATAATGCACCACATAGCATTAAGGAAAGAACTACAAGAAATTATCTGAGACTGAACAGGTATCATATTTTTATGCAGAGAGCAAGCTGAATAAACATCTAAAAGAAGGGTATGTCTAAAGTGTGACTCCTTGTCATTGTGGAGGAGAGACATCATGGTAATTAACTATTTGCGAGCAGGTTGCATATAATGCTGCCTGCATCTGATTGGTCAAGATATAACATAAAGAAAAGCTTGAACAAAATCCTACTAGTTTTATGCAAACCTGAAGCATCATTTCCAATTCTGGCTCCTTTAGAAACCTTTGATTTAAGGCAGAGATAAACCATAGCAGTTGTAACCTACATCCAGAGATGCAAAAAAATTAACTTGCTCAAATCAGCATGCATACGTACAAGAAAATAAAGACAGTATAACTCACCATCTCACACCATTCTGACTCTATACTAATAATATCGTCAAGATTCCACTCAGCATTAAATATTCCCTTGACCCCATTTACAGTAGAACCCTTCATTCTGATGCTGCTTCCTGAGAAAGTTAAGCAAGCCTCTGTACCATATATGTTGCCACATAGAATATAGTCAGGAAAAACAGCAACTGTATTATTTGTGTAATCCTGCAATACAAACAAACGCATTGATCCATGAGTTCTAAACTATCATATCAATTGAATTGGACTACTTATAGCATCATTGTATGTCTAAACCAAGAGAGAAGGGGTAGGGAGGGAGAAGGAAAATCCACAGAAAAAATGGATGGTTATTTGACACTGGATTAATTAATAAGAGAAGGACCATAAAAGAACAAAGCTTTTGCATCTCTCAGTGCTGCAGTAAATGAGGAGCAAAAAAACCACATCATCCAAAAATGAAATTATGGAATTAAATCAGCTATTTCAGAAAGAGTATCAGCAACAAGCTATACAGAGAGAGGATAAAAACAAAGTCATTTACACATGGATTTTTGGTTTACACATTTTCACTTTTCCAAAAGGGAGAGAGTTTCCAATGGAATCTCCATTTTAGTAAGTGTGTTTTTCTTAGACAGAAGAAAAAGACTATATTAAAAGAGAGTAAGTGTGAATTTTAGCCATCTAAAATCTAGCATATATATGCAGATTCAGAGGACTTCTAGCCTCAAATAGGCTAAGAAGTCAGGCTTTCCAACAAGCCAAAATAAAATAAACAATGGTTCATTTAACAGATTTTGGGTTATAGACTATATACCTTGCTACATACAATTTTTTCAATTTAAGTTCATGCATATTTACTTTAAAAATACAAAAACAATATCATCTGCATCTCTATCATCTGTAAACATAATCTTCAGGCAGCCCTGAATATAAATACATAATATTTATTTATTTATTTGAAAAAGAAGAAAAAGGATACTTACAATTTGATGTCCAAGAGAACCACACTCTAGCACTTGGTTTCCTAATGGAAATGAAAGAATGCAAATTTTATAAATAATTTTTCAGATCATTCTTGACAAGGAGAAGATAGTACAGATTAAGTATCTATTACGCTCAATAGAAGATGAGGAAGGAAGGAAGATTAGAACCTTCATCTTCTGAGGGAGTGAAGACAGAAGTTGACGAGCTCATTTCAATCCTGACATCATTATCTGAAATCATACTAGCTGACTCATTCTGCAACAATTTTGGTTAAATATTACGAGGTCAAAATCTTCATATCTAGCTTTCTCAGAAAACAAGAAATGAGTTTCTAAGAGAGAAGAAGAACTGGGTCAGAAGACTGCTATTTAAGTTTTTCACTATGGAATGTAACAAACTCAAATGGGTAATACTGGTTTTCATTTCATATAATGCAGGAGCTGTATTGGACCACAGTACATACCTCCGAATTTGAAAAACTAGATAACCTAAGGGTATCCAGCTGAGAAATCTCGTTGTCATCACAATCTTCTGGTGGCATGCAAGCAGGAACTGAAACAGAATATTGGCATTGATCACCTATAACGATTGTATCAATATCTACTACTTCATCACTATTTCCCTTGTGTAATGTATCGGTCTCTCCAGCAACTATTGTGCAGAGCAAATAACATTAAATATCCAAGGAATAAACAAATTTGTGCAGGAAATTCCCTTACCTCCAATGGCAACATCAATTGGTCCATCAATATCAATCCCAAGGGTACCCAACTTAGAAATCTCCTCCTTGACAACACAGTCTTCTTGTGACATTCGAGCAGGAACTGAAACAAAACATTCACTCTGATCGTCCAAAATGGTTGTATCAATATCTACTACTTCATCACTCTTTCCCTTGCATAAAGGATTGATCTCTCCTGCAACTATTGTGAATAGAAAATAACATTAAATATTTAAAACCAATTACGAGAAATAAATGAACCTTGCACAGGACATTCCCTTGCCTCTAGTGTCAACATCAATTGGCCCATCATCTTCATCAATCATAAAGGTAACCATCTGAGAAATCTCATCTTTGTCAGCACAATGTTCTTGTGGCATGCGAGCACGAACTGAAACAGAATATTGGCATTGTTTGTCTATAATGATTGTATCAATATCTACTACTTCATCACTCTTTCCCTTGCGTAAAGCATCAGTCTCTCCTGCAACTCAATATTGAGCACAGCAAATAACATTACATATCTAACACCAGTTACGACAAATAAATGAACCTTGTGCAGGAAATTCCCTTACCTCCAGTGTCGACATCAATCGGTCCATCATCTATATTAATAGGTTCATTGCTTCTTTCTATTTTCGCGGCCTCAGTACAACCTCCAACTAGATAAAAAAACAATATTGGACATGAATCTCTCATAAGATAAAGCATTTATACGGTAGTAAAGCAACGATAGTAGGCAAAAAAATGCCGAAACAATAGTTTTATTTCACTTGGTTAACCTTCATTTTCTTACAATCATTTCAATTTTTTCCCAATTTTCAAAAACCGCCAAAATTCAAATCCACTCCCAATTTCAGGTTCAAAACTCGAAAAAATATATAAAAAATGAAAATCAAAACTATAAAATAAAACAAAAGGCGCGTTGCGCATAAACTATTTTGATTTTCCATAATTGCATCCTTTTAACTTTTCTCACACGCAATGCATAACCAAAATTAAAAATCACTCACATTTAGAGTTCAAAACTTGAAAAAGAAAAAAATATTCATCCTAAATTATTTATTTAATTTTTTCAATTTCATGCAAAAATCCAAAACTCAAAGGCAGCCCAAATTCTACTCCAAAAAAAAAAAGAAAAATAAATAAATAGAAAAGAAAGAAAAAACTCACAGCACTGGAGGAACTTATACTTGGTGATAGGAGAAGATGAGCCGTCGCCCTTCCTGTTGTCATTTCGTTTTCTCTTTTGAATTCGAAACTTGCCGGAGAATTTCGCCGACACCTTCTCGACTCCATCTTCTTCTTCTTCGTCGAACTCGAACACACTAAATTTCTTCCGAGTCATGGCTCAGCCCGAGTCAAGAATCAAAACAAAATAACAGCTGAGCGACAGAAAATTCTTCAGGTTTTTGTGTTCAGCAGAGAAAGATTTTTGAAATTTGCGAGTAACAGTCGAATGGGGTGTAGAGTGCAAAAGACAAATATTTTAAACTGCAAAGAAAAAGGGTTATTCTTGGCCTCTGTCGTTAATTTTTTTATTTTAAAATATTTTTTTTTTGTTTTTTATTATTTAGATTGGTGATATTAAAAATAATAATATTTTAATATACCTCTACATAAAAATATTTAAAAAACTTCTCAACAATAAGAGGGAGATAGGAAAAGGTCATTTCAATTACGTGCTGATATGTTTATTATCATTTTTTTTATTTTTTAATTATTTTAATATTAAAATAAATTAAAAAATATATATTATTTTGATATATTTTTAAATAAAAAAAAATATTTAAAAAATAATTACTTTCATAATATTAAATGGACTATTAAGAGGGTGTTTGGGAGTGTGGTTGTGGTTGCTTTTGAAAGTGCTTTTCGTTTAAAAATACATCAAAATGATATTTTTTTTATTTTTTAAAAATTATTTTTGACATCAGCACATCAAAATGATATAAATTTTTTATTTAAAATGAAAAAAAAATTAAATTTTGACCAAACACCGGTTTGACCGCAGTGTCAAACAGGCTCTAATTCAGCCTCCTGTTTCCATTTCAATATTTAATTTTTATCTCAAGATTTGTAGCTTATAGTATATTTTAATTGTATATATATTATTCAAGTTTTTACTATATTGATACATATATTTATGTTTAAATAAATATTTATGTTATATTTTTTTATTAAATAAAGAATTTAAATATTTATGCCTTACATATACAACTTTGGATATTCATTTCATAAATGATACTTACTATTCAAAGGTATGTGTATTTGAGAAATGAATAAATATATTAAAGTGTGTGTGTGTGTAACACATAAGTATAATGTTAATACCAGACATGTATATATTATAAGGGAAGAATGCATGCCTTCACAAAATCTTCAATCAAAGGAAACAAGAGCAAATCCAGGCTAACACTCTGTCATTATATTCTGTCATTTATTCATATTGCTGGAATTGTATCTGTCATTTATTCATTGAGATATTGTTGTCATGTAACGGTCATTTATTCATTGTACATGTAACGGCATCTTAGGTTTAGCCTAGATACATTCATTCTACCTAAATTGAATCTTCATTAGTTTGTATATATACATCAGATTATTCATCAATAAAGATTGAGCAAAATTATATTCATTGAAAAGAAAGGCAATATTCTCTTTCAATATGGTATCAGAGCCACCAACCTCTAACGAGTCACCGATCCAACTCACTACTATGTCTTCACCATCTGATCAAAACCCAACTCTTAATCTCAATACCCAACCCCCTTCCGCAACAAATCAACCACTCATAACCTTCAACATCACTGCCCAGATCAATGAAAAATTAACTCCCTCTACCTTCCTTCAATGGCGTGCTCAATTTGAAGCACTCCTCATTGGGTATGATTTACTCAATTTCGTTGAAGGTACTCTTCAATGTCCCACTTCCACCGGGACTGCAGCTGACGAACTCTGCAAAATCCATTGGATTCGCCAGGATAAACTCATCCTGAGCGTGATTTTGACATCCACATCTCCTTCCATCACTCCCCTCATAGCCACGGCAAAAACCTCCTTCGAAGTCTGAAAAAAAACTCAAAACCCTATATGCTAGCCGCTCTAGAACTCGAGCTATGCAGCTAAAGGAGGAGCTCACCTTAATACAACGGGGCTCTTGATCAATCACTGAGTACCTTCATGCTGTGAAAGCACTGGCTGATGAAATCACCGTCATTGATCATCCAATTTCGGATGATGACTTAGCCCTCTATGTCTTGAATGGGTTAAACTCAGATTTTAGGGAGATTGCAGCACCTATTTGTGCCCGAGAATCATCACTAGGCTTTGAAGAATTATATGACCTCCTAGTTGGCCATGATGTATATCCCCGTCGCCATGATGTATATCCCCGTCGCCTTGAAGCTACAACACAGCAGTCGGTTGTCTCTGCAAATTACACTAAAACAAAATGGTCTGCACCGGGAGGGAGTCAAGGATGGCCTAGGAAAATGGACTCAACCTGTGGGCCTCAAGGCCCAAATCGACAATTTCACGGAGCCCAGCGTGATGGGCGCAGATCCAACACTTACACAGGCTGGCCAAATAATCCAAACCGGCGCTATCAGCCCAAATGCCAATTGTGTGATCAGGTGGGCCACACTGCAAAATCATGCCATCAATTCCATGCCCAGCATACATCCATCAACTGCACCACCTCCTCAAATGGAACAAATAAAAATTGGTTACTTGATTCAGTGGCTTCCCACAATATTACGGGTGATTTGAACAATCTATCTATTCACTCTGAATATGATGGAACATACAAAGTCATTCTCGTTGATGGTTCAGGTTTGGTTGTCTCACACACTGGTTTATTGGATCTACATACTCCTCACCGCACTTTTACACTACGTGACACCCTTTATGTTCCAAATCTCCGTAAAAACTTAATTTTCGTACACCATTTTACTAAGCAAAATAATGTATTTATTGAACTTCACCCCTTTTATTTTCTTGTGAAGGACAAGATCACGAGGGAACCTTTACTAAAAAGAGCATATAGCAATGGCATATACACCTTTCCTGGATCCATGATGGTACCACCAAAACTTGCCAACATACATTAACGAACCTCTATTGACAGTTGGCACAAGCGGCTTAGGCACCCATCCATTAAAATTGTTCATCATCTAATTAAGAACGGTTCTCTACCTATTTTCAAAAATAAAACATTGTCTTCCATTTGTCATTCATGTTCTATTAATAAAGCTCATTGCCAACCATTTCGTGTCAATAGTCTCACAAGTCGTGCACCTCTTGATCTCATTTACACCGATGTTTGGGGTCCTGCTAGCTATACTGGAATTGATGGCTCACGTTATTATCTTATTTTCGTAGATCACTACACAAAATATGTGTGGTTTTATCCCATGGTTGCTAAATCTGGTGTTTCTCTAATTTTTCCCCAGTACAAAAAGTTTGTTGAAAACAAATTTCAAAAATCAATCAAAGCCTTATATTCTGACAATGGTGGGGAGTTTATTGCTCTAAAAAACTTTCTCTTAGCTCATGGCATCACTCACCACACCACTACTCCCCATACACCACAACAAAACGGCGTATCTGAACGTCGTCATCGGCACCTTGTCAAAATCGGCCTCACCCTCCTTCACGATGCAAACCTTGATCCATCTTATTGGCCCTACGCTTTCCAAACTGCTTCCTATCTCATCAACAGACAACCCACTCCTCTCCTTTGTGGAAAATCATCGTTCGAAGCCCTTTTTGGTCAAAAACCAAATTATCTGAAATTAAAAAAAAAATTGGTTGCCCTTGTTATCCTCTCACACGTCCTTATAACTCGAACAAAGTGCAGCCCAAATCCAAAATCTGCATTTTTCTTGGCTATTCACCCACTTAAAATACATATCAGTGCTTTGAAACTCAAGAAAAAAAATTAATTATCTCTCATCATATAGTATTTGATAAAACCCGGTCCACACTCCCTACTGCCCAACACGTGTCACCTCTACCTATTACCCAACACCCAGCCCTCTCTCCACACTTATCTGTCCCGCTAGGCACTCCACAACCTGCAGTGCCACCGTCATTATCATCCAGTGCATCCCGTTCATCAGAACCTCCATCATCGGCAACCCTGGAAGGCTCTCATGTCATTGCTACTGATCCCTCAAGTAATTTCTCTCCCTCTCGATCTTTGTCTTCTAATTCCTTACATGATATGATTTGCACATCATCTACCCCCAATCCTTCCTTACCTGACCCCCCACTCTCATCTCCCAATTGTTCTTCATCCTCACCACCCTCTGAACCCATACCCTCTCCTGATACCACCCTTTCCCTTCCACAGATTCCTCCCAACCACCCAACCCTCCTCACCGAACCCACCAAATGACCACCAAATCAATGAACCAAATTTTCAAACCCAAATCCATCCGTACCGTATCCAAACACCCTCTCCCACAAACCATTGAACCAACCAGTGTGAGCCAAGCCATTTCTCACCCACAGTGGCGTAAGACTATGTCATCCGAACTCACTGCCCTGATGTAGCATGGTACCTAGGATCTTGTTTTACCTTCCCCGGACTGCAAACCAGTGGGTTGTAAGTGGGTATTCCGGGTCAAAAGGAATGCTGATGGATCTATGGACCGATTCAAGGCTCGGTTAGTAGCCAAGGGATACCATTAACACCCTGGTATTGACTATTTTTAAACATTTAGTCCTGTGATTAAACTGGCCACTACTAGAACTGTCTTATCTATTGCTGTCATGCATGGCTGGTCCTTGAGGCAATTAGATGTTAATAATGCCTTTCTACATGGCAAATTAACTGAATCAGTGTTTATGTCACAGCCACCAGGGTTCAAAGATCTATCAAAACCTAATCATGTTTGCAGGTTAAATAAGGCAATTTATGGCCTCAAACAGGCCCCTCGTGTCTGGTTCTCTACTCTCAAAAATGATATTCTCCAACTGGGTTTTCATAGCTCTTTGGTTGATTCTTTGCTATTCATTTACAGTCATAACTCTACTCTATGCTATTGCTTGGTGTACATTGATGATTTAGTTATTACTGGAAATAACCCCCTGTTTGTGGCTACTGTTGTGAAGCAATTAGGTGATAAGTTTTCCCTCAAGGATATGGGCACTTTGCATTTTTTTCTAGGGGTTGAGGTGATTCCTACTGCAGTAGGTTTATTCCTCTCCCAACACAAATATATCCGTGAGCTTTTAGCAACGACAAGCATGAGCGGAGCCAAAGACATATCCACACCACTCTCCACCTCTCAGTCTCTTCGGCTGAATGATGGAATTGCTGCTGTGGACAGCTCTGAATTTAGACGAATCCTTGGCAGTCTTGAATATCTCTCCTTGACGCGTCCAGACATCTCCTTTGCAGTCAACAAGCTCTCTCAGTTTATGCACAAGCTAACTATAACTCACTGGACAACCATCAAGAGACTTCTACGCTACTTAAAGCAAACCATCCTACATGGTATTCAACTTCACAAAGTAGGCTCTCCAGTTCTACGTACATTTTCTAATGCTGACTGGGCTGGCAACTTGGATGATCGAACCTCCACATCAGCCTACATCAGTTTTTTGGGTTCCAATCCCATATCTTGGAGCTCCAAGAAACAACGCGTTGTTGCCCGCTCCTCGATAGAAGCTGAATATAGGGCCCTAGCCAATGTGGCCTCAGAAACAATTCGGTTATCCACTCTTCTCAAGGAACTTGCAGTCCCAGACCAGGCTACACCATAACTTCTCTGTGACAATCTCGGTGCTACACACTTGAGTTTCAATCCAGTACATCATTCACGCATGAAACACATTCAAATAGACCTTCATTTTGTGCATGACTTGGTGCAAAACGGCAGCCTTCAAGTCCAACATGTGCATACTCAAGATCAGTTAGCCGATTTGCTGACAAAGCCCTTATCATGACAACGAACCGAATTACTACGATCCAAGATTGGACTTGCCGATGGAAGCCCAATCTTGAGGGGGCGTATAAGGGAAGAATGCATGACTTCACAAAATCTTCAATCAAAGGAAACAAGAGCAAATTCAGGCTAACACTATGTCATTATATTCTGTCATTTATTCATATTGTTGGAATTGTATCTGTCATTTATTCATTGAGATATTGCTGTCATGTAACAGTCATTTATTCATTGTACATGTAACGACAACTTAGGTTTAGCCTAGATACATTCATTCTGCCTAAATTGAATCTTCATTAGCTTGTATATATACATCAGATTATTCGTCAATAAAGATTGAGCAAAATTATATTCATTGAAAAGAAAGGCAGTATTCTCTTTCAATATATATTACATTAAATTAAAAAATAATATATATTTCTATGTGTGTGTGAGCAATATTAATTTAAATTTATTATTTTTATTTGCCCGCTTATCAGCTTTGTATTTAAAGATGGTAGAAAGAGAGAAAAAAAGAAGGATAATGGGAAAGAGAAAAGAAAAATATAAATGTGTTTTTATGTTAAAATTGATAGGTAATGTTATGGAAAATACTTTATAAGAGTTTTTTTTTAATTGAGGATTTATTAAATAATATTTTTATAATTTTATTTTTGATATCCACACATGAAAATCATTTAAAAACATGTAAAAAGTATTAATTTAATATTTTTTAAAATATAAAAGTTACTGCAATGTAAAATGTGTAATTAATAGAAAATGCATTTTCAAATACATTAAAATGAGTTGCCTTACTCACGCGTTGCGCTAGGCTTTTTTGATGTAGCAAACCGATTGATTATTGTGCTTGTTTTTATTGATTAACTAAAAATTTAATTAGTTGAATTATCATCAATAAAATATGTTTCAAATGGGATATTTTTTTTATGCATCGAAAAGATTGAATGTAGCTCTTGTTCAAAATATTTGGATAATTATTTAATCGGTAAATTGTCTATGTGCATCGAAGCGCAGGGCAAGTGACTCGTATATTTTTTCATTGTAAATAATTTGGCCCATTTTTCCCACCTGCTTTGTCTATGTGTGTCTTTATATATTTTTTGTTTATATGATATTAAATCTGAAATATCATACATGAAAAAGCCATGGAAGTCCATTTTGAAGAAAAAAAACATAGACTAATGAATTATTTCGATTATTATTACATTTTAATCATCATGATTCTTAAATAGTCATAATTATAATAGCGGCTACTATAATCATTATTAAAAATAATTAATATTCTAAGCATTACTGGTAGTATTGTTATAATCATTTTCATTATTACGACAATAATCATCACGATAACCAACATTGTTGTTTTTATTAATATTATTTCAATTATAATTAGTATTGTTATCATTATTATAATTTATTTTTTGTCATTATTGATATATTTATATAATTTTATAAGTTATAGTTATTATTATCATCAAAACTATAATGAGTGCTTAAAAAGTTGAGTGGCCTGATATTTAGCATAAAAAACTTATTTTTGAATTAATATTCACTTAAAAACATTCAAAACAAACATGGTAACCACCTAAATAGATCCATCTATGACTCAAACTAGTAAATAAAATGTTTAGAAAAAAAATCAATCTTCATCAAAACTTGCTAAGCCTAGATCTATTATTTATTATACTTATTTGTTGAATATAATCTATTAATGTTAAATTCGACTACTTATATCAATTGCTGATTTTTTTCTTATCTCAACTGGAATCAAATAACTTTCTATTATTTCTCTAATTGTAGGACTTAAAAGTAGATAAATGGACTTTATGAACAAAAGTAAATTTATGAAAACTAAAGGGATTGAAAATGTTTAATAAAAAAAATATAAGGACTAAACTTTAACTTTTGACACCAACTTTGAAAGCATTGTCTAATTACCACGCCTTTGTAACTTTGGTCCTCACCTTTCAGTTTTATAATTTCTTAATGAATTAGAAGCAATTGGTCACCAATTTTACTAATGGAGGATCAAATTGAAGTGAAAAAAGTTTGATAATAAAAAAAACCATTATTTTAATACACAATGAGTTGTGAATCTCTCTTTAAAAATATGGTTTGAGAATGATGAGATTTGTCCATGTATTTTTGTTAAGAAAACAATATCCACTTTTGTTATTATTTTAGTATATGTTGATGATTTAAATATTATCGACACTCATGAAGAGCTCGTAAAAACTGCAACCTATTTGAAAAATAAATTTGAGATGAAAGATCTTGGAAAGACAAAATTTTGTCTTGGTTTACAAATCAAACATATTTCAAATGAAATATTTGTACATCAATCAATGTATATAAAAAAGTCCTAAAGCGTTTTTATATTAACAATGCTCATCATTTTGGTACATTCATGGTTGTTTGATCACTTGACGTGAAAAAAGATTCTTTTCGAGCACCAAAAGAGGATGAAAAAAAAATTTAATCCCGAAATATTATATTTTATTCTTATTGGAGCATTTACGTATCTTGCAAATTATTCAATACCAGATATAGTTGTACGGTATTTTTTATCTATAGTGAAAAAACAACACGTAATTTTTAGGGATATCTTTGAACCAACGATATCTGATTTATTTTGTCACATTATGCTAGCGGTCATGGACCATATATCCTCTCTTGGTAGCCCGACAAATATTCAGTTCATTCTATAACAAGTTATTTATAAAATCTATAAAAATTGTTGCAAACTTGACTGCAAGTTAAGTATTTGAGATAATTATAAAATAATAATATTGTTTTGAATTGTTTAAAAAAAATTAAAATTATATTGTCTTGGATAAATTTAAAAATTCCTTATAATTGACATCATGTAGTCAATCTAATTACAAGTTAACTTATGAGGTTACGAGTTCAACTAAATTACTCTCAAAATGTTTTTAAAATGAAAGCCTTCTAAGACCAAGTGACTATTTAAGAGTATAGTTGCAATTGTTTTTTAAAATGCTTTTTATTCATAAATACATCAAAATAATATATTTTTTTATTATTTTTAAAAATTATTTTTGATATCAATACATGAAAATAATCTAAAAACATCAAAAATATTTTAATTTAAAGTAAAAATTAAAAAAAATATATTTTTAAAAACAATTTTTAAACATAGTGTCAAACGAGTTCTATGCTCTGGATTGACATATCATTGAATTATGCTAAGTTTATTGTGTTAAAAAATAATATAAATCATATACATTTAAACTTTTAGATTGAATTAGCTTCAAAATAAAATTTAAACCTTGTTGACCAAGTAATGTGAGATCAAATCTCAACACCTATTATATTTAACAATAAAAACTAAACATTAAATCTAAGAATAATATAAATAATACCTCATCTAACAATTTAATTTTTTTAATTAAAATGATAATTTGAGATATTAGCAATGGAATATCCATGAGCAATTAATATAAGTAATAATTTAAATTATTTTAAATGATACTAACAATCTGATTTTTGTTTTGAAACACTAATCAAGCTAATTAAAATACAAAGAAAGTAGAAATGTTGCTTCACTTGGAAACCAAAGTCAAACAAGAAAAAAATTATTAATTGAAAATATCTTACCGTGTTATGAAATTGATATTAATCCCCAAAAACTTCAACAATTGATTTGATGAAAGCTTTAAATTAATATTTATCAGTTGATATCTCACTAGTTCAATTGTTACTATATTTTGTTTTAACTGTTACTGTATTTTATTTTTCAATTGTTATTGTATTTTGAAGTAATATATTGTTTAAAATAAATGTTTATCAGTTGATATCTTACTAGTTCAATTGTTACTGTATTGTGTTTCAACTGTTCAATTGTTAATGTATTGTGTTTCAACTATTACTGTATATGTGGCTCTTCTAAATGATTTTTACATTGAAATGCACATAATCAAAATTTATAATATTCAAAAAGCTATTTATCTATTAAGCTTTCCAAAATAACATTTTGTGCTAGAGTTGCTCTAAGGATTTATAATTGTGTTGGAGTTGCTCTAAGGATTTATAAAAGTCCAGCCAATCTTGTCAAAAGGGTAAGAAAAAACTTGTATAAATGGTAGCTATAATTGTACTTACAGTAGAGATGAAGCAATTGTCATCTTCCTCCTCGTTTGCAGGAACATAACTGTCATAACTGTCATAGAAAATCTCATCTACTTGACCAAGCAAGTCAGTTCCTGGTCTCAGTTCTACCTCAGGGTTATCTGTCTCAGCTTCATTTGAAACACATGCAATGTATTTTCCTTTTGGAGCAACATTGTGAGCATATGAACAACAGAAGAGGTACCTGGAAAAGCAATGTGAAAGTTAACAAATAAATGTTAAAGAATAATATAAATTATATTCTAGAACCTCATTTAAAAGCTTAAACTTTTAGGTGAGATGATTTTTTTGACATAATATCGGTGTCTTGTTGACCTAGTGACCACGAGTTCGAATCTCACCACCTCCGTTCTATTTGATAAAAATCAAACAGATAGTAGTGTGGGCCTGTGCAAGTTTCAAGCTCAAAGTAATTTTATTTGAGGGGGTGTGTTAAAGAATAATATAAATTATATTCTGGAACCTCATTTATAAGCTTAAGTTTTCAGGTAAAATGGTTCTTTAATGATAAATCTTCAAAGATATCCATATTTGAATATTTGCTACATAAATTTGATATGTTTTTTCTCTATCCATCTTAATAATGCATTTAAAAGCATATAGTAGATCAAAGGGCATTGTAATATGCATTCGAAGGCTTATAAGAGAGCCTTTTAGGGTTTCATCTGCACAAATGAAAATACACGTACATATTTGATTTGCGTCCAAGTTGCTTCTATGGAAGAATAACTTGCGCAGAGTGAGAATCGCTAGTGTCAGGAATAGGATGGCTTATTATACAAATCAAGGTTATCAATATTGTTTCGGTTGCCGTTTTGTTTTTTTTATTGGTACGAAACGTTTCGGTTTCGAAGCATTTCGGTGTGCCGTTTTGGGATTGTACTGTTCATATATAATTAATTAATTAATTATATATGTGAAAAAACTTAAAAGTGAAAAAAATAAATATATTTTTTAGTTTTTATAAAATAAAAGTTGACATAATTTTATTTTTTATAATATATATTTTTTAATTTTTATTTTTGCATTTTCAACATATATATATATATATATATATATATATATGTTGAAAATGCAAAAATAAAAAATAAAAAATATATTGAAATAGTATATATATATATATATATATAATAGTGGGCGGGACCGCGAGAATTGGGAGAGGCGGGAATCATTTTTTTTTATAGGACCGAAACGGCACACCCAGAGTAATTCCGGGGTGTTTCGGCCGGTATTTGACCGGTATTTCCGGTATGGACTGGTATTTAAAACGAGACGAAAACGACGTCATTTTATCTCGTTTTTTTACCTGGTACAAAACGTTTCGGCAAAAACGAAACGGTATCAATAACTTGGATACAAATAGCACGAGTGACCTTCCCAACTTTCTTCACCTGTGTCATTATAGCGATGACAGATAAAAGTTAATTAATGTTAGAGAATAATATAGATAATATTTTGGGATTTTATCTAAAAGCTTGAGCTTTTAGGTGAAATGATTTTTTTATATAGTATCAGAGTCTTGTTGACTCAACGGTCACGAGTTCAAATCTTACTACCCCATTCTATTTGATAAAAACTACGCACAAGGTCACGTGCGTCGTGCAAGTTTCAAGCTCAAATGGTTTTCACTTGAAGGGGTGATAGAGAATAATATAAATCATATTCTAGGAACTTATTTAAAAACTTAAGTTCTTAGGTGAGATGGTTCCTTCACATGATATTAGAGTTTAAATCTCACCACATATAAGGGATAATCTGGAAATCCCTCAATCACAGCAACTCAGAGCAGCACCTTCCATAAGTGAAGAGAATTCCACAGCTGTATTATAACGGCAGAATTAGATTCAATGTAACGGTAGGATTAGTTGATTCAGCCTTAGCATTTATGTAACTTCCATACTTAATCCTCCTGTACTTGTATATAACTCAGAATTGATGTCAATACAAAATGAGTTAGAAATTCAATCAATTGCAGTGTGTTGATTTACTATATGGTATCAGAGCTCTCAATCTCCAACGAGCAAACGATCCAAATCCTCACCATGTCATCTTCCACAGAACAAAATCCATCCACAGATCAAAATCCAGTCCTTAATCCCAATACCCAACTCTCTTCCGCAACAACCAAAACTCTTATCACCTTCAACATCACTGCTCAAATAAATGAAAAACTAACTCCCTCCACTTTTCCCCAATGGCGTGCTCAATTTGAGGCACTTCTTATTGGGTACGATTTGTTCAACTATGTTGATGGTACTCTCCGGTGCCCCTCCTCCGTCAGCACAACTGCTGATGAATTATGCAGAATTCACTGGGTTCGACAGGACAAGCTCATACTGAGTGCTATCTTAGCCTCCACATCCCCCTCAATTACTCCTCTAATTGCCACAGCTCAAACATCTCACGACGCATGGAAGAAGCTCAAAAACCTATATGCCAGCCGATCCAGAACTCGTGCCATGCAACTGAAAGAAGAAATTACCTTAATCCAAAGGGGACCCAGATCAATTACAGAGTACCTCCATGTCGTGAAGGCCTTGGCTGATGAAATAGCCATTATTGACCATCCAATTTCGGATGATGACCTAACCTTGTATGTGCTGAATGGTTTAGGTTCGGACTTTAGAGAGATAGCTGCTCCCATACGACCTCGAGAATCTTCACTTGCCTTTGAAGAATTACACGACCTGTTGGTTAGTCATGACGCCTATTTACGTCGACTGGACACTGCAACTCACAATCTAGTTGCCTCTGCAAACTACACAAAGACGAAGAACTTTGTTTCTGGTGGAAGCCCGGGATGGAATAAGAATTCCCGTGGGTCACAAGGCCCAAACAGGCACTTCAATGGAGCTCAGCGTGAAGCCCACTTCCACGGAGCCCACCGTGATGGCCATTACAACGGGGCCCAGCGTGATGGGCGCAGATATAACAACAACACAGGCCGGCCCAATCACTTCAACAGGCGCCCACAGCCCAAATGCCAGCTGTGTGACCAGATGGGCCACATTGCAAAAGCCTGTCCCCAAGTCCAATCTCAACATGCATCCATAAACTGTACTGCCAGATCCCATGGATCAGATAAAAATTGGTTACTAGACTCTGCAGCATCTCACAACATTACCGGTGATCTGAACAATTTATCTATTCACTCGGAATATGACGGAACTGACAAAGTCCTTCTTGGTGACGGTTCAGGTTTGGAAGTTTCACATATTGGTTCACTATCTTTACACTCACCTCACCGCACCTTTACTTTCCGTGACACACTTTATGTTCCAAACCTTTGCAAAAATCTAATTTCTATTCATCACTTTACAAAACAAAATCATGTTTTTGTTGAACTTCACCCGTTTTATTTTCTTGTGAAGGACAAGATCACGAGAGCGACTTTACTAAAAGGAGCATGTAACGATGGCATCTACGTCTTTCCGGCATCAATGGTGGCCCCTCCAAAAGTTGCTAATGTGCATGAACGGACTTCAATTGATGGGTGGCACAAGCGCCTTGGGTATCCCTCTCTTCCTCTTGTTAATCACCTTGTCAAAAAAATTTCCCTTCCTGTTTCCTCAAAAGAAAAATTGTCTTCTTTATGTTATTCTTGTTCCATCAATAAAGCACATCGTCAACCATTTCGTGATAATAGTCTTAAAAGTCATGCTCCGCTTGACCTTATTTATACTGATGTGTGGGGACCCGCAAGTTACACTGGAATTGATGGGTCAAGATATTATCTCATTTTAGTTGATCATTACACAAAATACATTTGGTTTTATCCAATGGCCGCTAAATCCAGCGTTTCTCAAATTTTTCCTCATTTCAAAAAGTTTGTTGAAAATCGATTTCAAAAAACAATAAAATCTTTATATTCAGATAATGGTGGGGAATTTATTGCTTTAAAATCTTTTCTTCTAACCCATGGTATTTCTCATTATACAACAGCTCCCCACACACCACAACAAAATGGTGTTTCCGAGCGTCGTCACCGTCATCTTGTGGAAACAGGTCTTACACTTATTCATGATGCTCAACTTGATTTCTCTTTTTGGCCATATGCTTTTAAAACTGCTGCTTATCTCATCAATAGGCAACCCACTCCTATTCTTCAAAATTTATCCCCTTTTGAAGCTCTTTTTGGTGAAAAACCCAATTATTTAAAATTAAAAAAATTTGGATGTCTTTGTTATCCCCTTACCCGGCCCTATAATACAAATAAAATGCAACCGAAAGCTAAAGCTTGCCTTTTTCTCGGTTACTCTTCAACTCAAAACGCATACCAGTGCTATGATCAATTAACAAAAAAATTATTTATTTCCAGACACGTTTTATTTGATGAAAATACAAACCCCACTTGTCCCGTTTTAAAATCATCTTCCATCACCTCCACTCATCCAGCTGCTCTCGGCACTCCACAAGTTCCTGTGCCCCCGTCGCCCGTCTCCGATTCACATGCGTCAGCACCACCACCGGAAGACGCACATGCCATTGTTGATGACTCCTCAGGTAATCCTACTCCCTCTTGCTCTTTAATTCCTCATTTTGCATCTGCCATGGACCACACTTCATCACCTCATCATCCTCAACCCGACACCCACAGTCCCCTCTCACCATCCCTAGGTTCATCCTCAAACACACCCACAGACCCATTGTCTAACAACCATGAAAACCCCATCACCCCATCTGCCCAGCCAAATCAAACCACCCACAGAACCCACCCCATGACTACCCGTTCCATGAACCAAATATACAAACCCAAAAGTCTCAACACTGTGTCCAAACATCCTCTTCCCCCATCAATTGAACCAACCAGTGTCAGTCAAGCTATCACCCAGCCACAATGGCGTGAAGCCATGTCCACCGAACTCACAGCCCTTTTGAAACACGGTACTTGGGATCTTGTCATACCCCCCTCTGATTGCAAACCGGTAGGTTGTAAATGGGTATTTAGGGTAAAACGGCATGCTGATGGGTCAATTGATAAATTTAAAGCTAGATTAGTGGCTAAAGGGTTTAATCAAAGACCGGGCATTGACTACCAAGAAACCTCCAGCCCTGTGATTAAACCTGCCACCATTAGGGCTGTTTTATCAATTGCTGTTATACGGGGGTGGCCACTGAGGCAATTAGACATAAATAATGCTTTTCTGAATGGTCACTTAAATGAAAATGTATTTATGGTTCAGCCTCCTGGCTTCAAAGATTTGTCTAGACCTAACCATGTTTGCAGGCTAAACAAGGCGATTTATGGCCTTAAACAAGCCCCACGGGCTTGGTACACTGCTCTGAAGAACGCTATTTTGCAGCTCGGTTTTCATGGATCCTTGGCAGACTCCTCACTCTTCATTCACAGACAAGACTCTAACTTGTGCTATTGTTTAGTTTATGTTGATGACCTTGTTATAACTGGGAATAACTCTGCTCTTGTGGACAGGTTCATTGCGCAATTAGGTGCTTTGTTCTCTTTGAAAGATATGGGGACTCTCAACTTCTTTCTCGGCATTGAAGCCATACCAAATACGACAGGATTATTCCTATCCCAACACAAGTATGTCCGTGACCTTCTAGCAACCACAAGTATGAGTGGAGCCAAAGACGTCTCAACACCACTTTCCACCTCACAGACTCTTCAATTGTTTGATGGAACTGCTGCTGTTGACAGTTCAGAATATCGTCGCATTATTGGAAGTCTACAATATCTATCCTTGACTCGCCCAGATATTTCATTCGCCGTCAACAAATTATCCCAGTTTATGCACAAGCCAACCGAGACTCATTGGGCAGCGACAAAATGCCTCCTGCACTACTTAAAACAGACCATCTTCCATGGACTTCAGATTCGAAGAAGTGGCTCTCCAACTCTGCGCACATATTCTGATGCTGACTGGGCTGGCAACATGGATGATCGTACGTCTACCAGTGCCTATATCATCTTTTTGGGCCCCAACCCGATCTCCTAGAGCTCCAAAAAACAGAGGGCTGTTGCAAGATCCACCACGGAAGCTGAATACCGAGCACTGGCCAACGCAGCGTCTGAAACAATGTGGCTGTCTACTCTCCTAAAAGAACTGGGTATCTCGGCTCCCACTACTCCTCAGCTACTTTGTGACAACCTTGGGGCTACGCATCTTAGCTTTAACCCAGTCAATCACTCTCGGATGAAACATATCCAGATTGACCTCCACTTTGTGTGCGACCTAGTGCAAAAAGGCAGCTTGCATGTTCGACATGTCCACACTCAAGATCAACTAGCTGACTTGCTAACTAAACCTCTGTCAAGGCAGCGCACCGAACTACTTCGCGGCAAGATTGGTCTTTCCGATGGAAGCTCAATCTTGAGGGGGCGTATAAGGGATAATCTGGAAATCCCTCAATCACAGCAACTCAGAGCAGCACCTTCCATAAGTGAAGAGAATTCCACAGCTGTATTATAACGGCAGAATTAGATTCAATGTAACGGTAGGACTAGTTGATTCAGCCTTAGCATTTATGTAACTTCCATACTTAATCCTCCTGTACTTGTATATAACTCAGAATTGATGTCAACACAAAATGAGTTAGAAATTCAATCAATTGCAGTGTGTTGATTTACTATACCACCCCATTCTATTTGATAAAAACAAGCATAAGATACTGTGGGCTTGTACAAGTTTCAAGTCCAAAGAGTTTTCACTTAAGAGAGTATGTTAGAAAATAATATAAATTATATTCTAAAAATTTACATAAAAGTTTAAACTTTTAGTTAAGATGGTTTTTTAACCATTAACATAGTCAATGCCCATTTCAGCAAACGAAGCAGTGAAGCAAGAGACTGATATCAAAATTGTTTAATGCTACTTACCTTGTTTGGCAAATAGGATGTATCACAAACAACTTTCTTGCATTTAGCAGTTTCTCCTACAGAAGTCACACCAGTGGCTTTTCCACTTTCATCGAACTCTACCTTTCAATATACAGCAAAATTTACAAGGATTAAGTAGTCTGACAACAGAAATTAAGCAAGCAACAGATCTAGAGGGTGTTTTGGAGAGCTGTTTCTATAGCTTTTCAAAGTACTTTTCATGCTGAAATATATCAATACCTTTTTTAAACGAAGATTCAAAGAAAAATATTAAAATTAAATTATATAGATAAATTAATTAAGGGGGAAATGCTTTTTTCAAACACCAAGACTCCAAAAATCTATTGTGTTTCAACATTCATCGACGGAGAGTAAAATGAGAACAATTGGCAATCCTTTGAGCTTTTTCAAATATTAGAGGATAATTTTACAAATTATAAACAAGCATCCACACGTTTAACTATTGATACATTTCCATCAAATCTAAATTACAAACATGAATCCAAATGCAGGAACAAAAACAAAGAAAAAAACCCATTAAGTGCTTGTTTGGGAGTGTTGTTGTGTTTATTTGTTTTTTATTTAGAAATGCATCAAAATAATATTTTTTTTTTAAATATTTTTGATATCGGCACATCAAAATGATCTAAAAACACCAAAAACTATTTAATTTAAAATAAAATATAAAAATAAAAATTTTCAATTTTTTTCATAAGTGTTTTCTAAAAACACTCTCAAACACCCCCTAAATGACACAAAAAATGGATTTTTCCTGATTATGTGAACATCACTAATTAACAAAAAAAATCTTAATAAATTCAAAATGATGAGATCTGTTTAAAAAAATATCAAAACAGGCTGTTTATTTTCTTCACCCTCATAATTCTTAAATTGTAAAGCTATAGATGGAAGAGAATTTCTCTATCTGCAGCCTGTTGAAAACAGAATTCAATCCTAAGTTCATGTTTGTCAACAGTCACTACACATTACTTCAAGTGCAAGGTATTGATTTTATCATAACGATCAAAAACCTCTTAGCATCCAAATGTTACAGGCAAGCACCTTCAAACATTATTTTTTTTTGGATTCGAGGGAACCTCATCACCGGAAAGCACACTTTGTGGGCCCAAGTAAACGAGTAAAATCTCAGTTGTCCTAAGCTCTTAAAAGAAGTGCACGCTCTGACTCGAACTCGAAACCTGCTTTCCAGATTTCCATCCCTTTACTCGAAACCTAAAAATGTAAATGAGAAAATATTTATTATTATTTTTAGTGGGTCATAAATTTTAAAATTTTATTTTGAATATCAGTACATTGAAATAATATGAAATAAAAAAAATATTGTTTAAAAACATTTTTGAAACACAAAAATAAACAAACTCTAATTAATAAAATATCTCTCATAACTTGAGCATCATAAAATTTTCAACCCAAATCATAATTTTACTTTGAAAAACCAAACCAAGATCACTATTTAACGAAATAAAAAATCAAGTTTTAAATTAATTTCTTAGCTAATAAACAAGTTTAATTGTTGTGGAAAGTATATTTTTTTCATACAATTTTATGGAGTGAATTTTGTAGTGTCAAGGAACCAACTCATTGAAAAGCTTAAATTAATAGGTGAGATCCTATAATATAATTTATATTATTTTCTAACACACTTCTTCAAGTGAAACTCTTTGGGCTTGAAACTTTCACGATCTCACACTACCTTGTGCTTTATTTTTATCAAATAAAATAGGGATTCAAATCCATAACTGTTAGGTCAACAAAACTCTGATATCATATCAAGATATCAACTCACCTAAAAACTTAAGTTATTAAATGAGGTCCAAGAATATAATTTATATTATTCTCTAACATGTAGTGATTTGAATATGTGAGGAAGGTACTCTAACATTTTGGGAAATTATATGTTTATGAAGTAAGTAGGGATTTTTTTATCAATTAATTATGAACAATAAACTAATTTATCAATTAATTATGAACAATAAACTAAAAAAAAAAGTTCAATTAAATATATTTTTTTATAAATAAAACTTTAAATGAATTTGTAAATTATTTTATCATAGATTAACATATCCAAGAGAGTTAAACATTTCAACCTTTTGATATTAAATTTTTATTTTGGGAAGATACAATAAAAAATAATATTTAATGGTTTTCTCTGTAATCATATATTTATCTTTCTCTTATTATTTAAAAAAACCAGCCTTATTGTACAAAAGATAAATATCCTTGAGATTTGTTTCAAGAGTGCTGAGGTTTCCATATCACTAAATTTAACTTCCAATTTCTTCGAATTTAAAATCTCAAATTGGAGAGTGGCTTTCTTTTTTTAATAGAATATGTTTTATTTAAAAAATAAATAGCAAAAAACACATTAATTCATCTTGAACAACTAATAATATTCCTTACATATCACCTTTTTTAAAAATTAATTATAGGTGAGTAGGTTATAAACATTTTTTTTCTTCAAATTAATTACGAAAAATATTTAATAAAATATCACTGGTTACTCTACAATCCTATAAAGTTTTCCCTTTAACAAATACCCAAAGATTTCCACAAGAAAAGTAACATGATGATAAAAATCTAACGATTTGAACAGTAGATCTCGAGTTTAAGACATGACATACATCTCTTGTAAAAAGCTTACCTGAACCACAAAATACACTTTTCAGGGACTAAAAAAGTTAAGAGTTGAATTTACTTCTTTATTCTCTCATCACCTTTAGCTGCTAGGGCTTGCTTGCTTCAATATCAGGAATAAAAACAGATAATCTCACGACAATACCGTAATAAAAAGTTCCGTGAGTGCATATTCCTATCCTTTCCTCACTGAAACTGACATACAATTAGGCTAAATTGATACATATTTCAATAGCTTCACCTCATTTCCTTTTTGCCTTGAAGGAAACCTGGGAACCCTTGATTCATACATATGTATACACAGCCACACCTGACATGAATCTTAAACCCTATAAATTTCTTGAATCAGCAAGCAGATGTTAGCTACGCACAAGCCAAGATGGGAGTTTTATTTGAAAAATAAAATGACTGCTAATCCATTGAATGTTGCTGGGTAATCCTCCCTCTTTCGGATTCAATCAGGAAAAGGTAACCTGCAAGACAATTTCGGAGATGCATTCAGACTGATGGTTTCTTGAATACCAAAACACCACGTGGCACTGATTTACATTCTACCATGCAAGAGTTTGAGGAATCACAACGGTGAAGAATTAACCATGATGAGCAAAATGTTGTGTTTGTAAATGAAAACAGAAAGAATTTGCATGGAAATGAGTGTAACAAGCCAACCCCAGTGTAAGAAAAGAACAGAAGTTGTCGCAATCCTGACGAGGATTAGCTGAGTTGCTGCTGATATTGGTCACCATAGAATCTGATGACTGGCCTTGTTCGAGCAAATGCCCCTGGCCCTTTGATAAATTCATTATCTGACGAATAAAATAAGAACTCAAAGTGAGAGGGAGTGACAGGAAGGAGATGAAAATTAATAATAGGTCTCATATAGTCTCACTTTCTGCTTCAATCGCTGGTTCTCCTCCATTAACTGTTCCTCCTGCAAATTAACCAAAAATAAAGAAAATTGATAACCATTTGTTCATTGTTGAAGACAACATGGTAACCATATCAGTTTATGCCCATCATTTACAGTAATTTTCACAAACTTTGTAAGAATATTTTATTTTTTCTCATTGTTAAAAGTAGAGGAGTGACCTTGGACTCGAGAGCATTAATCTCCATTTGAATTTTATCTCCCTGAAACACATTGAAGTTGAAACATGTGTGTCAGGAATTGAACAGAGTTTTCAGCGTATTCATGCAGAACTGTTAGAGAATAATATAAATCATATTGTGAGACCTCATCTATCAGCTTAAACTTTTAGGTAAGATAGTTCTTTAACAAGAACAGAAGTATCTTTCTACTAGAATTATGACAAGACTGCATGAATTACCTTCATTTCCATTACACGACACAAGCTTCCTTCAATTATTTTTTCTAATTTTTGTAATTCTTCCATGCTCAATTCCTGCAGGTCTTCTCCCCTTGTTTGCCTGTCATCAGTGGATCATCATATATGTATATATCAGAACTCCATATTGGAATGTGATATGTTCTCGCAGCAAGGAATTAGTCCTGAAATTTTACCTTAGCTCACGTGTTTTCTCTGCTATTTCCTTGTTCAGCATGGCATGCACAGCACTATCATGCTAAAAGAACAAAAACGAATATTGCCTTTATCAATACATAACCATGTATATCAAATTAGATTCTTGAATCAAGATCATTATATTCTCCTTATTCAACCCAGTTCAAACTTTTTGAAACAAATCTTGGAGTGAATCAGACACATTTGCGTGAAAGACGAGGAAAAAAATGTTATTTGAGTTATACACACACACACACACACACGACAATCTCGATGTGATTTCAAATTCAACATAACCTGATAATGAAGCTACAATATAAAAACTAATTACCTGAAGCTCAACCGGTGGTTGACTATATGTGTCAAGGTTTTTGGGATGCAGATTACGCCTTTCAATCACTTGCCCAATGCTTCAGGAAGAAAAGGTAGAGCAAATTAGTTCTAGAGTTTTCATGTCCAGGAATAGGCAAGAACTAGCTAGCTAAAAACAGTGCCATTGGTGGGGATGTTTCAAGGATCACTTGTACTTGCTAGGTTCTATGACTCTTCCCAAAAGGGCTCACCAAGATGTACTGAAACAATCAACTTGAAAGGAAAGGAAGAAAAATTCACTAGAAAAAACTGCTGCTACTATTACAACCAAACCTAGAAAAAGATGGGACTACTTTGAAACTTGGCAAAATGAACCTGACGAGCAAACCAAGATCCAGACAGAAAATGTAGAAGATTAGACAGATTTTCAGCAGCAGCTGCAGTCATTGCATGAAAGCCATGATAAAACCAGAATTGCAGCAGAAAATAAATAAGGACACAAGGTGGTAAAATTCGCTATTGAAGGTTTGAAAAAAAACAACAAGGTAGGTGAGGGAGACGATTACAGATGAAGATTACAGGAGCCAAAACGCAGAAGAACCTGAGAATGGAGACCTAACAACAGCAAATGAACAAAAAGCCTACTTATGATTTATAAGCAATTTTAATAAAAGCCATATTTTATTTTATTTTTAATTTAAATGGAACTCTATTACTATATTAAATTACTATAGAACATCCCCTGTATTGTTTGTTTTAATTTTAATACATGATTTAATTCGTTTATTACTAGTGGAACTTCACCTTTTTATGATCACGAAATCAACCCTAAAGTCCATAAGAACAACTATTTCAACCTCCTAAACGATATCATGGTATCAAAAAGATTAAATAATGTTAAACTAATCTAGACCTGTTTAAATTAAGAAATTTATAATATTATAACCTAGATCTATATAAACTAATCTCATACATGTTGAATGTGTATTAGGCAGTTTCCTATGATCCTACGTTACATAAATCTTAAACAATTCGGAACAGCAGAAGGATCTAATCACAGAAGAATTTCAAGAACAGAAGCAAGAAAAATCCAAAAATTACTGTATTAGGCGAGAATCATCCTTTTCATCCCAAAGAAAAGCATGTGATAGTCTATCTAAATATGCAGGAAGATAACCCTAGGCATTACTTAGCGCTTGTGTATCTGGTAGCTTTGTGAAGCATCTTTTAAGAGCCAATAATTCTAATTTATGTAGTTATTAATATGTAATTGAAGAAAAATACTCTCATTACATGATCCAAAAAATTATTATTATTTATTACAACATTTTGACTGCAACAAAATTGACTTTTGCTAGTAATTAAGTCAACAAAAAAATTACTCTTCTACTTATTTGATGGTTAGACTAATTTTCTTATGCCAACCAGTGCCTACAAAGATCAAATCCACTACCTTCTTCATAAAAACTAAACCTCTCGTGCATTAAACTAGAATATTTATGAGAAATCACATATCTTTGAATCCCAATTGACAATATGAGTGCAGGAGTGAAGATGGAGTTTGGTAGGATAATGACATCTCAATGCTTTAACTCCTATAGGTGTATCATAAAAGTTCATCAGTTTTATACACAATTACCTCTAAGAAAAAGATGGAAAAAAAAATTATATTTTAACAGAAAATAAGTACAAACTTTCATTAGGTATACTTGCTGGCCCTCCCTAAACAGAAAAATTTCTAGCTACTGAGAGGAGAATACCTATTTTCCAAATATATAAAGTCTCAAGGATTTGAGTATGTTCACATTTGGAATATTTTTCTTGATTCTAGTTATTAGAGTAAGTTTTGATTAGTCTTAATAATAATAATAACCATAGTATAGCAACAATGGAGGGGCAGATGGAGTAAATTGAAAGTTTATTTTATTTCTCATTCATCTTACCCCTCAGATATTTATGAGATTTATACTTGATAATCTTCATCTTTAACACCATTTTTCTTGTAAGTTGATTAGTTTAACAATGATTTGCACTGATGTTTTAGCTTTGAAATATTTATTTCATTTGTTATCAAAACTTATTGGAGTTTACACTATATTCATAATATTAATCATTGTACACAATTTCTTATCAAGTTTCATATTAGTTGGCTATTTATATTACTGAGAAACACCATATTCTGGAAAAATAATAATTAGAGGCATCCTATATAGAAAAATATGATTTAAAACTATGCTCTAGCTTAACACAATAATTTCTTGATTATTTTGTGATTAGATGGTAAATATGATATGGACAAGTATTAAAAAAGTAGTGGGACAAATGTCTAGAAATAAATTGAGAAAAATTATAATTATAATTTTAGAATAAGGGAGAAAATGGAGTCACCTCCCTCAAGTTAAGGTGATTTTGAATCTTATTTACTGTGGTACTTCTAATCTTACTTATAAAATAAGATATTTTCTGTCATTTAGTATCTGAATTATCAATGTCATTTTATTTTATGTACTAGACTGCTTCCATTTTTAATATATTAAAAAAAAGAAACTCTTTGGATAAATTATAATGTTTTGAAAAGGGCTTTTCATTTATTATTCTTTATCATATATTTGGATAAATTATAATGTTTTGAAAAGGATTTTTCATTTATTATTCTTTATCATATATATGATCTCTAAATTCCTTATTATCAGAAAAAAAAAAAAAAAATAGGGTTCATAATGTACTCACATACTAGAATAAAAATCATTTTATACAATCCCTAAATTTTTTTTTATCAAATGTCATTAATTACTAGATGTTATAAATGATTTGGACAGCTAGCATCTTGACAGATTAATTTAATATATTGTAGATTAATTGAGATACACACATATTAGGTTAACTAGATGGTGTTTAAACTTTCTTTTATGCTTAAGACTTTTGAAATTTTTAAACAAAGGTTTATGTGGAATCAAACATATTGATCATATTTGTTGGTAGTTTATGTGACTAAAAAATATCATATTCTAAAACATAATGTTAAAACTACCATTCTAGTTTGACAAAACAAACTCCTGAAAATCAACCCCTTTCTCATGCGCATATATATATGTCCACACATGCATAAGTGCATATATGCCAAAAATTGATCACTCTTGGCTATATATGCATGGAACGTGTTTAGAAATCAAGAAAAAGAAGTGATGACACATTTACTATAAAATACAATGTTTTATAAGTAAACTTTGAGGTTCAAATGAATAAAATTAGTTATAAGAGCCAATGCTAGAAGAGATTTGAGATTTGGCTCCCTTGGCTTACCTTTAGAAGAGAAAAAAATTATGTTTTCAAGTGGTTGTGGAGGCTCAATTCAACTTCTAAAGCTAGATGGCAAGAGGTTATATGTAAAAAATAGTCTTATCTTTGAAAGTGGTTTTCCAATTTTTAGTAAACATTTATCTTGTGTCAATCTTTTCTCTTATACAACTTGGTGAAGTTACTTTTAAAGTTTTGCGAGGTTGTTCTACTTATGTGACTCTTTTTCTTTTTCTTTTGGACTAAATTGGAGGAATTTATATAGTAAGACCATATGCAAGGACTCACTTAGATGGGCAATCTTTAGACTCTTTTTTTTTAATGATAGCTAGATAGATGATACTCCACTAAATTCATGCTCCCAAGATTGCAAATGGTTTCAAGGTCATCAACAACAACAATTTCAAAAATGAGGTCATAGGTAAACAGAACCTTGGTGTGGAACATCACTTGGAAAAGAACTCTCATTACTTTTGAAATGGGATTTTTTTATTCAAAATCAAGTCCTTTAGGAGGTAAGGCTATATCATATTAAATCATATTTGAAGGTATGAAATTACTACAAAATATTAGATATGCTTTTTATTGAGTTGTATCCATCTCATGATTTGGGTCGCAAGTTCGATAGGTTAACTCAATTGACTTAGTTTTTTTTTTCTTTTTTATTTGATTTTTCCTAATTTTATCATTTAATCTTGTGTTTGATTTGGAATTAGACTACATGATTTATTTTGGTTTGTTTTTTGTTAGGTAATCAATTGTTAACTCAATTGACTTAGTTTTTTTTTTCTTTTTTATTTGATTTTTCCTAATTTTATCATTTAATCTTGTGTTTGATTTGAAATTAGACTACATGATTTATTTTGGTTTGTTTTTTGTTAGGTAATCTTGGTCTCATGACTCAAGAATAGTGTTTAATGGGTTAACCTATGTGGTCTTGATTTGTTATTTTTTTACTTAATATTCTTACAAATTTCATCATTCAATATTGAATCTGAAAGGGACAATTGAGAATTGACCTAGATAATTTGTTTTGATTTACTCACTATGGTGCTATCTTTATCCCATGACCAAAATTGCGGATTTGATAGGTTAATCCACGTTAAGTCATGTCATTGTTTTTTTTGTTTTTATAATGTTATTTCGGGTCTGATGACTTGGGTCATGAATTTGACGAATTGACTCAAGTTGTTTTTTATGTTCTTTTTCTTGATTGATTTTTTTTTAATCTCATGCTTCAATATTGAGCTAAACGAGAATTAGAATTTGTAATTTGTTTCAATTTACTTTCGATTAGGTTATCTCGGTCTTATTACCCGAGTTGTATGTTTGATTGGTTAAATCAAGTCATCTTTTTAGGTCTTTTCTTCATTGATTTTTTTTTCAATTGTATCTTTTAGCATTAGGTTGATTAGGAATTATATTTAAGAATTTATTTTTATTTGCTTTCTATGGAGTTATTATAATCTCAGAACCCGGATCATAGATTCGATATGTTAACTCAAACTGATTCAAGTCAATCCAATATGTTTTATCTTAATATTTTATTAAAAAAATAAAGATGTCATCTTAAAAGTACTTTTTAGTCAAACTATGTTCTTACAAGTTGTATGTGTTGCCTTTAGACATGCAAAATCAACCAAATTGTCATTGGGTCAGCACTCACAGAATTTAAAAACAATCGTTAGAAGAAAAAAATTAACATCTAGAAATTTTTAAAGTTCAAGAAAAATTTGACCTAAACCGTCTAGTTACTTTCTATAGACTAAATGCTTGCCCCTCACACCTAGCAACAATTACAAATCTTAGCTTTATATCTCTTCAATTCCATCTAGTTTATTGTGGAAAGGTTCAACTCCTCCAAAAATCGAAATACTTATTTGTCTATTATTGCATGGAAGAGTCAATACAAAAGAGTTCCTTGCACAAAAATATCTAGTGCCTTTGGAGGAAGCATTTTGTCCTTTTTTTTTGTGGTAAAAACACAAAAACCATTAGTCCCCTTTTTCTGCATTGTTATATTGTTTAGAAATTGTGAAATCATTCTCTAAAAGAGTTGAATTTACTGTGGTGTATACCAAGCACCATAGATGAATTGTTGTTTGAATGAAAGCTCATTGCTAAAGAAACATTTCAGCTAGGCTTGTGGTATCCTGTGGGGAATCTGGCTGGCTAGAATTAAATTAGTTTTTATGAAGAGATTAATGATTTGGATACAATATTTGTGTTGGCTCTTCACCGTTTGATGTTATGACTTTAGACATTTGATCATGGAAAGTGATGACTGGACTTTTCAGAGGTTCAGTAGCCATCCTTGTTTGGTCTATAAGTAAACTCTTATTAGTTTCGACTATAATATCCTTTAATGCATTTATAATTTTATATATATATATATATATATGTATTGTCCTTTTACTGAAAACATAAAAATGATATTAAAAAAGCAAAGCAGGATAAATAGATTCATGATTTCATAGCCAAGTTGTGATCAAATACAAGTTTTCATTCTTAAAAAAATTAGAGATCATGAAAAACTTAAGCTTGAAATCAGTTATGGAACCCTAATTGATGTCCATTCTATATTCTAAGCTCATTGCAAGGCTTACAGGAATCTTATAAGCAAGTGTAAATATGGTCGGAATGCTTCTACTACAAGTCAATTGAAGATCATGAGCATGAAAGAATTAACGAGACTTTCATTCTTCTCCTAATATTTTAATTTATTTCAAATAAAGTCCTTATTTTCTTTTCTGTAAAATTAAATCTGTAATAATCATGTTTTCTTTTCAAAAACAAATTATGGAAAAACCTATTTAAAATAAATAAGAAAATTAGAGATGAAAAAAAACCATTTTTCTAAAAATAAGATTTTCTCCCTCGGGATCTTTTTTATAATAACGAATACTTTCAATCAAAATTAGTACCAGTAAATCCCAAGATTATTGTTGTTGTTGTGGTGGTGGTATAAACAAGAGGTTGAAACTCAATATTTCTTGTGAAGAAGATAGAACACTAGCACCAGTACTACTCTTTAAAAGTCTGAAGAACCTAGCTAGCATTAAAATGTTTATTGAATCAGTAATTACTAAAATCATAGAAGGTTTTTCAAAAGTTATAATGTTAGGGGATATATATATATATATATATATATATATATATATATATATATATATATATATATATATGTCCAACTTATCTGATTAGAAGAGCTCAGCAGCTTCGTTCATTTATAGCATTCATGGTGATAAACTCAATAGAGTTAGAGGCATGAACAAGATAAGTCAAACTGAAACATAAATTTCCCAAGGGTAAGTAGGACTAAAGCTAGCATGTCCCAAACCATTGTCTTAGGTTACTGTTTTCTGATTGACATAAGACTTGCTATCGATGCTAAGACAAAAAATAATAATAATAATAACCCTATTTAATATATTGCCTTCAAATGCATTAAGTGCAATGGTTTTAGCCGGTTACTGTTTTGCAAGAAGATTTCGATTTCCTTCCATGAATTCAGTTTGTAAATGTTAACCTAGCACAAGATACCTCCTACCTCCAAACCATGAAAACCAGGAAATGGTTTCATGGTTCGATTGACAGACAGGAAAACTATTTTTCATGAGTACCTACTGTGCTACAAGTCACTTCAATCTAAGACCTCAGACACCATCTCCGAGCAACTGTCATCAATGTCTCTACAAAGAATAGATTTTTCATATTTTTCCCTTGAATTTTCCTATATTTTATGAGCTCATCCTTAGACTAGGTTGTGTTTCTGGGGGTGTGGAGGTTAGCAAAACCAGCTTGACAAAAGCATCGGCTTTGATCTCTAATGGCAGAAGTGCGAGTCTTCTTCTGGGTTCAGATAAACATTGTAAGCTTATTATACGAGAGTCCATTAAGATCCTATTTTTCTTCACAGTGCAGTACGTACGTTGTACACAGTAACAGAAGAAAACATAGCCTCGAACATAAGCAATTCAGGTTTCAAAACCAGAATTAAGAAAGACAAAAGTGGATTTTTCATGTCCTTGAAAAAGGATTTGAGCTAGCAATAATTTCTAAGCCGCTCTCCTCGAAAAATATAATTTTGCTCACAGATACCAAAAGATTCTACTGCACATCTATTTCAGACCTTCTTTTTTCAACATTGTTGGGCTCAAAAGAAACCGCAGTTAATTGATGTATCCTAGGTTAATCAATGAGATCATAGGTGACATAATATATATATGGTATATAATAAAGTTGAAAATAATAAGAAAGAGAGGGAGGGAGGGAGCAGAACCTTGAGTTTGAGAACTCGAAAAACTTTCCAGTTGCAGAAAACACCATGAGAGCAATCTCGGCATCACATAGAATCGAGAGCTCGCAAGCTTTCTTGAAGAGCCCTCTTCTCCTCTTTGAGAAGGTGACCTGCCTGGCAGTGGTGTTGTCTATCTTCTTGATCTGGATTTTCCTACGAGTCATCTTCCCCGAGAAACAGATTCGGCTCACCCTTCATGCAAAATCAGCCGAGATAAATTACTCACATCATGATGAAAATAAAATTTCCAGGAGAGGGAGATGGTGAGGCCGCGTACTGAAACCATAGCCCTAATTGTATATATCCATTAATAGATGAGATTATCAATGTTTACAGAGAGAAAAATCGAATACCCTTTTGACATAAAATGAGAAACAGTGTGTTTACAGGCAAATTCAACTTACATCCACACAAATGTCTGAACTTTTTGAAATAAAATATAAACAGAAATTCTTACAGACAAGAAGATGAAAGAGTGTTGAATTTGACAAAAAAAAAAAAAAGAAGAAGAAGCCTAGCCACTACCTTTGAAATTTTGGGGTGTCATTAATGGATAATACTACTGGATCATGATAGCAAGAAATCAAGAACGGATCTTTGATTCCAGGAAATTATCAAGCCACCCTCGACCACAAAGGGGGGGAAAGTACAACCACAGTACGGCCAAATTAAGCCGAGAATCTTCAAAAAGTAAAAAAAAAAAAAAAAAAGATGAAATTCTAAAGAACCCGGGTGGGGAAGGAGGAGAAAGATCTACCTGGTAATGACAAGAGCTCAAGCTGACATTGAAGCTTGTAAGAAATTAAGTGAGCTTGCAAGGATTGGTCGGAAAATCTTTGGTTGGTTTCAGTTCTTCTTACCTATTTCTATGTTGTTATTTTTTTTCTTTTTTTCTGGGTGCTGTTGACACTGCACAGAAAATCAAAGTCAAGTCCACCCACCCCAGTGATGTTTAGAGATAGAAAAAGAAAGAAAAAAAGAGTTAGCAGAGGGATCTTAACCTTGGTTGCAGGAAAAAGAAAGATTCCTTTTATGGCCAAGCAAGAAGTCACACAGTGTTCGAAAGAGAATGTAAGGCAATATAAAATTATTTTTTTTTATTTTTTTTTTGGATTTCTAGCTATTTTCATCTGAGTAAAGCGCTCATAAAGCAAAAATACCTGAACAGAACCTCTTTTTTATTTTTTTTTTCTTTTTTTATGGTGAGATTTGCTTTCCGTACAGATATAGCATGCTGCTTTACTGGTTAGATATGACCACCACCTTTGTACCCTCGTACTGATATCATCTCTTTCCCTCCCCTGTCTCTCGACAGATGTATTATAAAATTATTTTTTGAAATATTATTTATTTAAAAATATATTAAAATAATATTTTTAACATTAATATATTAAAAAATAATTTTAAATAGAAAAATAAAATTGTCTTTATCAAAAAAAACTCTTAAAATACTTTTCCGTATACGCAGTAGATCGATAACTTAGAGCAGTGGAGAACACCAGTTCTGTTTTTTTTCGGTAGGAAGAACAAGCTGTCGTGTATATGTGTGTGGAAAAAAGCTTAAATAATATGTATATCATTGTTTTATAAAAAAATTAAAAAATCTTTATTTTTTGTTTAAATTAATTTTTTTTAGATATTTTTATATGCTGTTATTTTGACTATAAAATAATTTTTTTATTTTTTATTTTAAATTAAAAAAAATAGTTTTTTATATCATTTTTATATGTTAATATCAAAAATATTTTCCTATATGATTCCATTAAAAATGATGGAAGTTTTCTCATTTTTATTTATTTATTATTTTTATCTTTTTATTTATATTTTTCCATATATATATATATATATATATATATATATATATATATATATATATATATATATATATATATATATATATATCTTTATTTTTTTATTTTTCCTTTAATATATTTAAAAATATTGTACACCGTATTTATGGCCCTCCTCAAATTTGAAAAGTCAGCAATAGTAACCTTGGTGGACTTCTTTTTTTGTTTTAATTTGTAAGATTCTGTTTCTTGTGAAGGAAAAAACTATTCAAAAATATATTATATTTATTGATATTTGAAAAGTCAACATGGATGATAACGATGGCGGTGTTTAATTATCAATTTATTTATCTAATATCTTCATTTTATTCAAATATAAATTTACTACATCCATGGTATTTTTTTTAAATGCATTTGCAGAAAATAGAATTAATTTTCTTAATATTTATATGTTGTCTTAAAGCGTTGAAGTTAAAAATTAAATATTAATTAAAAATGTTTTTTTACAAAAGCATGTTGCATTACTAAAGGGTGTTTGGGAGTGTGGTTGTGGTTGCTTTTGAAACTGCTTTTTATTTAGAAATATATCAAAATAATATTTTTTTTATTTTTTAAAAATAATTTTTGACATCAACACATCAAAATTATTTAAAAATACCAAAAAATTATTTAAAATAAAATAAAAAAATCAAATTTTAAACAAGCAGCGGTACAACCACAGAAACAAACAGGCCCTAAATAGCTAGTCCCGACCTACTTCCTCCTTAAAGAATTAACACCCAGCCTTTAAGATATTGTTAATTAGTCCAGCTGGTTTTCTTTTACTACACTATTGTAATATAATAGGGATTCAATTGACTAAATTAATAATATTGATCCTATTTAAGATATTATTAATTAGTCCAGCTTGCTTGATGATAACATCCTGGCCACTAAAACATGATCTTGGAGTTGAATAATTTATCTTCTTGAGGTGAGGTGTGCTCATCAGAAAAATAAAATTTATCTTTTATTATTAAATATATGTATCAAATTGGACCTCCACAATTAATGTTTTATATTAAATTTTATTTTTTTATTACTATATAATTATTATATATATCACTCTTAATAAATTAATTAGTACTTTAGTAATTTACTATTTAATCACTATTTTTAAATTTGTTCGATTAGCTAGGTTCTAACTCCAAAAGATAGGAACTGTTTGGCAATAGATTCCAATCTTGTTATATGGGAAGGCTTTGTTATATGGGAAGGCTTTGTCATTATATTTTAAAAATATTTTATTTTTATTTTAAATTAAAAAAAATTAATGCTTTGAGATTATTTTTATATAAAATTATTTTAATGTAAAAATAATTTCGAAAACAATCCAAACATAAACCAAATGAATGTTGTGAATGAACGTGTGGTCGAATTCCTAATTTCGTATTTTAAAATAAAAAGAAAAAGAAAAAAGAAAAAAGAAAAGTCTACACTCCCTGGGATGAAGAAGATATGGTGGGTCCACGTGCTCAAAGACATTCAATGGGTGGGCGACACCTCTTACAAGTATTTATTGTACTTTCTATACTAGAAGAAACTTCGGTGCAACGCTTTTCCTCGATCATTCATGGTATTCCTCTCTCTTTTTTAGTTCCTGTTTGGCTAAACGGTTAAATCATTGTTTGGCCAAATTTTTTTTAAAAAAAATTCATTATAAATGATAAAATTTTGGTTTTTTTAGATTATTTTTATGTGCTAATATAATTTTTAAAAAATAAAAAAATATCATTTTGATGTATTTATAAACAAAAAATATTTTCAAAAGCAACCGCAACCACACTCCCAAACACCCTCTTATTAACTGATAAGCTAAATAAGGTACCGATAACACTATTCAACAACACTATTCATCTAGACTTTAATGTGGATTCAAACAATGATTTCATTTAATTCTTTGGGGTATTAAGAGTGCTTTACGAAAGGGTTTATCAAAAATATTAATTTTTTATTTTTTATTTTAAATTCATTTTTTATATATATTTTTAGATCATTTTGATGTGCTGATGTTAAAAAATAATTTTTTAAAAATAAAAAAAATTATTTTGATGCATTTCTAAATGAAAAGCACTTTCAAAAGCAACCGCAACCACATTTTCAAACAGACATTTTGTCTTCTTTGTAATCCAAGCTTCCAAACCAACAGTCAAGCTTATTATGTTTTTTAACGCAAGCTGTATTTAATACAAAGATAAATAACATTAAAAATTAAAAGTCAAAATTAAGAGTGTAGATACATAAATACAAATTAAAAATTAAAAATTATCTTATAAGGACCGAAAAATAAAGGGATCAAAACTAAATAAAAATAATAATAAGAACCAAAATACAAAACAAAAAATTATATATGTTGAAACAAGGCAAAATAAAAATTTCTTGCTGCGACGGAGCGCAGACCAATGGCTCATTTTTTTTTTTCTATTTCCTTTCATTTTTTTTGTTATTTACTTGATTTTAAATTATTTGCACGAATTATTTTTCTTTATTTTTAATTAATTGTTATAGATTATTTAGTGTGTAATCAATTAAATTTCTCAACTTTTTTCTCCTTCTATTTTCTCTTTTCTCCTCTTACAATTTACAAATTGACTATTTAATATTTCTGATTTTATTATTTAATCCTGTTTTTATTTTGTAAAAAAATTATTTGTTGTCATTACCATCCTTCAATTCCAATTTGTTATTCATTATTATTTTTAAAACATCATTTTGTTTATTATTGTTTTATTAAATTGATTTTTTTTTTCAATTTCACCTTTAAAATCAGAAACAGTTGTCCTCTAATTTATTTTTTTATTTCAGTTTTGATCCTATTTTTTTAGTTACTATTTTTGGTTTTAGATTTTTTTTGTGTAATTTTTTTATTTTATCATTTAATATTTGATTGATTGGGGATTAGATTTTATAGTTTTTCAAGATATGATTGTTTCAGTCTAATAATTCAGGTCACATATTTGAAAAGTTGAACATATTTTTAATCTTTTTTTTTACCTAATTTATCCTCTATATTTAATGGATTAACAATTAAGATGCATTGTTTATTATTATATAAAAGAAAAAACAATTTTCTTCATCCTATGAATATCATTTTTTTTAATTTATATATTTATTACTGTTTGCTATATTTTAATTAAAATAAAACTCGAGATAGTATAACATACCAATACTCACATCAGAAATGATTGGGAGAAATAGAAATTATATTGATGATCTTATCAGGTGATGGAGCAAATTAGTAATTAAGAATTAATGACAGTGCTAGGTAAATTCCAAAGCATGACCTCTTAACTGTCAATTCCATCTTGGCTAGTCTTTAAATGACATAACAGAAAACGGTATTTCCAGTCTTTATTATCCCAGAGAATTACTTATCAAAATAAAAATAAAAATAAAAATAAAATAGTTTCTAACAAATTAAAAGATGAGTGAATATATTGTTTCCCTCTTTACAAATAAATGTTTTCTTACTGTACCTTTTTTTCTTTTAATTTAATAATGAATTTATTGAAGATTAAACTTCGTAATTTATTTGAATATGTTTTCTTCGAGGTCATTTTAATCTCAAAACCCGGGTTGTGGATTTCATAGTCTTACCTTTATTTTTTAATTGAATTCTTTTTATTTTATTTTATAATTGGTTAATTGAAAATTAGAATTAATAATTTTTTTCAACCCACCTTTATTGAGGTTATCCCGATCATATGACTGAGATTGTCTTCCTAAAATGCCATGGAGCTGGACCATCTTGAATCATCGTCCTCCTACAGGCTTGCATAGTATGTTCGGTATTATGGTTGCTGTTGTGGCTAGAGTTTAAAAAAAAACAGTTTCATGAAATCATTTTTAGTTGCGGTTCATAACTGAAATTGAAATATTTGGTTAAAATTGTGGTTGAATTTGAGGTTAAATGAAAAATAATTTTGTATGTTTGGTTAATATGTTTTTCATATTGCTGTCAGCTTGAAAAATCACTTAAAATGACACACACACACACACACACATATATGCTCCTCACTTGTCCTCTCATCTTTTTTTATTATAGTCAAATGTCACCCTCATGCACCGACAATTAATTTCACGTGTGAATTCAAATCCAACTCGGTTTGCAACTGGGACTATGAAAGCAACAAAAAGCAACTAATATCAGCTTCTCCTAAACCGTGGTTTGAGTGCTTTATTTTGTGAGTCCCATATAAATTGTGGATGAGTTTAATACATAATCAAACACTAATACATCAGCTTTTTTTCTAAACTCAGTTACAACCACAAAGACTAACACCCGCTATATAATGTAATGACTCATTATATGTTTACTTGTATGATTTTAATAACTATAATGTTAATAATTAAAATGTAGGAAAAAATATTACAAGAATTGACGAGCTTTATGTAGGAAAAAATATATTTACTACTCATATTTATATGTTTGAAAAATAACTTTTTTAAAGTGAAATATAAGAACCCAAAAAAACTAACAACTAAGAAAGAAATTGCAAACAAAAATAAGATTACTTTCCAAATAAAAATACAGGGACATATAATTATATAAGATTTATAAGGACTAAAATGAAAAGAAATCTTTTTAAAAAAAACTAGATTACTTTTCAATTAAAGAAGATCTACAGCCAGAAAAATAAAGGAATGTGATGAATCATTCCATTCAATTTAATCAAATACTTTATTACATAACTTACATCACATATTTTTTTCTTACAAGGAACAAATAGTTTTTATTTCTAAAATCAAAGTTTATTTATATAAAACAAAAAAATTATATACGAATTAGTATAGTTTATTCAAAGCATTAAAAAACAGACAATGAATATTCTTTTAAATATAAATTACAAATTACTTTAAAAAAAATACATAAAAAAGTACTAATTAGAAAACTAACATTATTGAGCCTGAAAAGTCATTCACCCCCAAAAGGTCTTTGAAAAATTTAAAGATGATAAACCTAAAGTACAAATTAAGTTGCTTTCATTCACACCATGATTGATTCTTAAGAATTTATTTGGACTTTATATGTTTTTAAATCATTTTAACATATTAATTTTAAAAATATTAAATCATTAATTTTATATACTGATATTATTTATTTTTATATAAAAAAAAGGACTTTATATGTTTTTAAATCATTTTAACATATTAATTTTAAAAATATTAAATCATTAATTTTATATACTGATATTATTTATTAAAAAAAAAAAAAAAAAAAAAAAAAAAAAAAAAAACACTAAAACAGTCACCACCATAGCAAAGAAACACAAAAACAGAGCCTCACAAGACCACAAAGTTCGAAAGTGATTTATGGTACTGACAAGTGACCACACATCGAGGAAGAGTTGAAGTGAAGTGGGGACCACCATGGTGGTCCACGCTCGTATTAAAATAAAACACTGTTACTGCACGTGACTATTTTATTTAGTTTTTTTAATTTTTTTAATATCATTTTTATATATTAATATTAAAAATAATTTTTCTAAATAAAAATTACTTTAAAAACAAATTTAACTACACTTTTAAATAGATTCTATATCAAACCTACCCACATAGTACGTATTACGTAAGATATAGAGCCCGTTTGGCTGTGCGTTTCAACCGTCATTTTGCTGAAATTTGAATTTTTTTTATTTTAAATGAATATGTTTTGGTGTTTCTAGATCATTTTGATGTGCTGATGTCAAAAATGATTTTTAAAAAATAAAAAAAAACATTATTTTGATGTATTTCAGCACGAAAAGCACTTTAAAAAGCTACCGCAACCGCACTTCCAAACAGGCATATAATAAAATAAAACACTGCTTCTTGAATGTAACTGTGTTTGGAGAAAATTTAATTTTTTTATTTTTTATTTTAAATTATTATTTTTTTATTATTTTTAGATTATTTTAGTTTGTAAATATAAAAAATAATTTTAAATATATTTTAAATAATTTAAAAAATAAACTCAATCAATCGGATCCTTTCGCTATCTTCAATAACTCCACTACCTCACAAAAACAAAACACATGAAACACGGTTTCACATATGAGACACATGAAAAGCCGAGTCCAATTTCTCCATCTGAATCTAGCCAGAAAGTGTAGCATCAGAATTGAGAAAGGTGGAGATGATAATAAATATGCTAGCCATCATTCGTGCGATGGTAGCAATTATTTTTTAAAATATATATATTTTTTAAAAAATAATATATACGAAACCTAGATATCATCCTTCATGCATAGGACGACATGGTGAGATCAACTGGACATGAAAAAATTATTTTAAATTGAAACGAAATGTTTTGGTTTCGAAGCGTCGTTTCGGGGCTGTATCGTTTATATATATATATATAGATACTAGTCAATGCCTCTGCGCCTCGTCGTTGACGGCACTATATTTTTTTCAACGCAAAAAAATATTAATTGTGTGAGTTTTTTTATATAATATAAATTTGAGCAAAATAATAAATTTGTGCAGAAATCCTGTGAGGTGCGAGTTTTCTATAAAATATATGAATTTTAAATGAATATAAATTTATTTGCATAGTAGATTTCAATGAAATAACCAGTATGATATTATTGTAATCATTAAATTTATCTGAATTAAGATTATTTCATTTTATAATTCAATTTAAAATAAATACAACAAACAAAATATAAATTGTGAAAACACTTGCAATAAACAAATAACAAAAATAAGAGATTAATTTTCTATCTCTAAAAGAAGAAAACATAAATTTAAAATTCATCGTTACGTTATCGTCTTTATTATTACTACAACAATTAAAATCATTAAATTGGCCTAAATTTTTTTTAAAAAAAGCAAACTATTGTTACAAAAAAATTAAAAAAATCAATAAAATTATCATTATCATTGTGCAAACAATAAAATCATCTGATTTGAAAAACAGATCAAAATAACAGAAAACAAAAAAAAAAACTAAGGGAAAAAAGGAGCAATATTAATTTTAAAATGATCACCAACATAAATTAAAATTTAAGAATTGAACCGCATAAAAATAAAACCCCAAACAAAAATAAAATGATAAAAATTAAAATTAAAGATAAAAACTAAAAGTATAAATGAATACATACAGATAAAAAATAAACATTGTCAAGAAGGACCGAAAAAATCAAAGGAATCAATACTAAATAAAAAATTAAAAGAATAAGTGACAAAAAAAAAACAATATATATAATTAACTCCAATCGAATGGCAAAATACAACAAATCAAAAGCTTGGGATCGAAAAACAATAAAGAGATTTTTAAAAACAAAATGCAGTGTAACCAACATAAATTAAAATTTCATAACGGAACCGAATAAAAATAAAACCCCAACAAAAAATAAAACGATAAAAATTAAAAAAAAAACTAAAAACATAAATACATAAATATGAATGAAAAAAATAAACATTGTTCAACAAGGACAAAAAATCAAAAGAATTAATACCAAATAAAAAACTAAAAGAATAAGTGCCAAAATGAAACACATAATATATAATTGATTCCAATTGAAGGACAAAACTAAAACAAATCAAAACTTTGAGACCTAAAATAATAAATGGATTTATAAAAACAATTGTTGAAACAATTAAAAGAAGAAGAACCAAAATGAAAAGTAGCATATATGATCAATTTCAATTGGAGGACCCAATTAGAACATATTAAAGCTTGCATACCAACATCAATGAAGGACCTAAAAACAAACAACAGATCAAAAGAGTAAGTATTGGAATGAAATATACCATATAAAAACAATTTCATTTGAAGGGCATAATTGAAAATAATCAAAATTTCTATTGAAAAGGTAGTAAGAAAAATTAAATCAAAAGATCAGGGATTGAAATGAAACTATTGCAAATATTAAGAATTGCCCCATACTTCCGACAGGAGAGAGAAACTAAAGGGGGGGAGAAACTCGTCCACCAGTGATTTATCGACCCTACTAAGAGGCCACGCGCCACCTTGGGAGAGATAGGACATGGAGACGCACCTGGTAACACGGTGAAAGACCAGTTTCTACAGCCGTAATAACCCGCACGCGCCGCCCGAAGGTCGCGTGCAAGTGAAACACCGCATGCGCTTCTGGACGACGCGCCTGATGTATTCCAGAGAAAGTAATAATAAAAATTGATCAATTACCCACATACCCCTGTACACATCGATATCTACAAAAAAAACTGGGGTGAAAGTACTTCAATAACCCCGTCCTTGCAATTCATTTTTTTTCGTTTTCAAGGGCTATTTCTTTCGTTTTAATATGCAATAAATCCGGAAATACCATCCATGTCCCGTGAAAAATCCAAAAAACCCTCAGTCCTGGGGGCTAAAATTTTTTGATCCTGGAGGAAAGTGATCATTTCACTGTAGCATTCAACAATGAATTGTGTCTAGGTGAACAGTGACAAAATGCACAGTAAAAACACGACTTTTATATTTTAGGTAATATAATTAAATATATTAATTAAAAAAAAATTCGGTCAAATTCAAAAATAAAATTATTTAAAATTGTGCAATTTAATTAAAAAAACACAATAAAATGATTTTTCTGAATAAAATTATAAACATGTATAATATTACGAGAATATCATTATTAATTTTGCAAGGTCATTACATTCCCTGATTGCTCTAAAATTTTAATATAATATATATAAGTATGTCAAGAGTCTCCTCGTAAAATTTCATCTCAATCTAACAATCGAATTAAAAAAATATAATTAATATTTTAAAATTATTTATTATTTTTAAAAAATACTATTTGGCCGAAACAGAACAGGCGAAACAAAACCGGAACGTTCCAGCCAAAATTTGAACAAAATTTTCAGAACGAACCAAAATTTTAAACGAGATAAAAACCATACTGTTTTATCTTATTTTTTTATTTGATACGAAATGTTTCGACCGAAACGAAACAAAATTAACAACATTGATATTAAGTTTTGAGCTGTTTGTTGAGTAGCACTGCACAAAATAAGGGTACAAATATTTTTATTTTATGTTTTTTTTTTACGAGGAAAACCCCTCCTCGAAAAAAAACACTTTATAAATCCAGATAAGTGAATAAAACTCTGTATGTCCCATACTTTTACAAGAAATTGCATCTATTGACTTGAACTCAAGATCTCCTATATAAATCATAAGTACTTTGTCATTACTTTGTGATCACAACACATTGGGAATCACAACAAGAAGGGAAGGATGTGACTGAATGATACTCGGACCAGGAAGATGATGCATCTTAGGGAAACTGGGAAACTAAAAGGTGGATTAATGTCTCAGAAACTATATTTTGGAGAAGTTAACAGTCATAAATAGACAATAAAGCCTATTCGTGCGTTTAAGAATTGCACGTGCACTGTCTTCACAGGGAAACCTCATGTATGAGAGTGAGAGCAACAGATGGTACCTGGATAGCTCAAATGAGTCCTAAGGCCACTTCTCATGAAAAAAGGGCTGCAGGGTGCTGGATATATTTTTATTTTTTTTATTCGAGGAAAGCTTCCTCTCCGGAAAACACACTTTGTGAGCCCAAATAAGTAAGTAAAACTCCGGCTATCTTAGGCTCTTACAAGAAATATACGTTCTGACTCGAGACCTGCTGTGCAAATCTCAAGCCTTTTGTTATCATACCAGGTAACTCATTTCCATCATCTCACAAGATATTCCTAGAGCATTATACGAAGCTGAGGAGATGTTAGATCAAGCACAGGGGAAGGATTTTAATGCAATATTTGATCAACCAGCAAAGATAAGATGCAGGATGACTAGAACATAATGAAACACTTCACCAGGTCCACAAAAGCATGGCTGTCAGCAACTTGGTAAATCCATGAGAAAGTGTGGAATAGGCCTAACACAAAGGTAATAATGCAAGGTTCCTGGCCTGATATTAATCAGTTTAGCGACTTCACATGCTTTTGAACAACATGGAAATCATTTAACAGCTTAGAAATCAAATTCTGAAAACCCTACCACCTTCACTCCATTTTATAGTGAAATTTCCTAGTTCTGAAATGTCCGACAAACTTCCTAGTTATGAAAATCCTTTGCATCTTAGGTACAGCTAAAAGGGCTGATATGAACACTAGTGGGTGAGGGCTCTGCAATTAGCAACTGGAATGCTCAGCTGCTGTATTGCAGTTCTCTACAGGTCCTGCATTCTAGCGAAAAAACTCCCCGATCAAATTAACAGCTCCAATTTCATGGGAGCCTGAACTCTACATCTTATCATTTAAGTTTCTACCTTCCATTTAAAGTCTACCACTAAAACAAAGGATGAAAACAGAGGGGAAGACATTAAAGACTACCATATCTTATATGCTAACTTCCTTTAGTTCATCACGCAACAATTGAGAAGGGTAACCACGTAAATCTGGAAAAAAACAATTAATCAACTGGGGGAACAAAATAGCAGAAGGAGGTGCAAGCAATCTTATTCACAAAGCTCAATGGAAACAAAGAAATAAGTGTAGCAAATCATCACAGGACAAAACTTCAGGCACATATGCAAAAGAAAAATCTGCAATAGATAAAAGACTAATCAAGCTTCAGTCATGACAAACCTCAGTCATTCACTGAACTGAATTTTGCTCTGCTACTTGCAACCACTCACCAACATCAAAGTCCAAACAGAAGAAACAAACCATTCCAGATAGTTAAGAAGTAACTAGCTAAACCAACATAAAATTAGATTTCTAAAAGCCAAAATGCCTGCAAAATAAAGATTAGATTTCAACTACAAGGCAGTTGTGCAGACAAAATTCCAATAACGCTACATGATTATACTGCAGCATTACGACAAACTAATTTCCTTACATCGCTAAGTAGCCTTCACCTTATCGTCCCCTACAACCGAAAGTATGGGCAAGGTACTTAAAAACTCATCAAGACCCTCAAAAAACCCAATCCCTTCAATATTATCCTCCTCTCCATGCCCAGGCCCATTCCTTTGACTTGGTCCAGGTGCAGCTTCATCCACCTCATTACTAAACATCACATTCAAATCCAACTTTCCCAAATCTTTTGCTGCCTTCCTTTTGCCACTACTCCCTTCCCCCTTTTCCGCCACCTCCACTGGCACACTACCCCCACCATCACCATCCTCATTTTGAATATTTTCTGTTCCAGCCCCTGCTCCTACCCCCTTCTTCAATCTTTCATTTTGTGATTTTTTCGGATGTTTATTCAGAGTTCCTTTCCCCTTGGCATGTTTTGCTTTCTTTTTCTTATTTATACTCCACTCATCACCAGAATCAGACTCATCTTCATTTGATTCAGAGATATCTATATACACATCATCTTTATAAATTATTTTTTGCTTCGGTTTATTATACATTTGACCACCATTACCAACAGCACCACCAGCTGGGAAAGGAGTGGAAAACATAGCAGAAAACGGAGACCACTTACTACCAAAAGCATTACCTCCTTTCCCATTATTACCTGAAAATCCCAAAGGAAAAAAACCCCAGCAGCAAAAGTAGGTATCTTTACCAGTCACCGGTGGTGCTGGTACCATGACAGCATGAAATGCTCTTCTACAACTTTGACACCTTAGAATACACTCCTCATACACTTTAGGATACTCGTACAGTGTATAGCAATAAGGACACGCAGTCCAAAAACTCGGTAACTCTGGCTCACTCGCATTCGCATGCTTTGTCTCAGTTGCAGCAGAAGTGGTGGAGGTGGTGGTGGTGGTTGTGTGCTTCATCGCTTGCCTAGTCGAATCAGTGGCACTCACTTTTGGCGCTGATCGAGATAAGCCAATCACAACCTCTGGCCGAGTTGGCTCAGTGGGAATCTTTGACGGGGTTGACAGCTTACTCGGCTCAGCGGAAGACGTCAGCGGCGTAGGCTGCAGAGTTGGTTCACTGGGTGCTCTAGACGGGGTTGGCTGCTTATTTGACTCAGTGGCGGCCTTCAGCGGGGTCAGCTGCCGAGTTAGCTCACTGGAAGCCTGTGACGAAGTTGATTGCTTATTTGGCTCAATGGCGAACTTAAGCGGGGTAGGCTGCTTAGTTGGCTCGGTTAGTTTCTGCTGAGGCTGTCGCCAAATTGGCTCCGGATTTCTCTGTTGAGTCTGTGAACGAGGAGACTCGGCGGGTTTGGTCTGAGAGGGGAATCGAAATGACGACTCAGGCATCCATGGCATACTGAACTGCGGAACAGGCCGAATCGGCTCAGGATTAGACGGCGGCTGCTGTTGAAATGGAGGAGGCAGCGGTTGCTGAGTCACGAGAAGACCGAGCTGACTCAGTTGTAACTCATGATCATACATTGCCTTCTTAGCAGGATTCGAAAGCACGAGCCAGGCCTCCGACACAAGCTTGAACGCCTGATCAGCGAAGAGCAGCCGGTTCCTCGTCGGATTGAGCATCAAGGCGAGCTTCCGATACTGATCCGCAATGAGTTCGAGATCCTGAGTCAAGCGACCGAGTTGGAGAATCGTATAGTAATCATAGTGGTGGTTGTTCTCAACGCGTAACTCTCCGGCGAGGAGAGTGTCGGCAACGGCGATGATTTGATCGGAGAATTCGTACAGTCTCGGGTCGGACTCTCGGGCTCGGATCGCGAAGCTCTTAGCTCCGTGCAGGTCACGTGCTGCTAGGAGTTTCTCTGATATAGTTAACCACCGCTCTGCTTCTACTCTGTAACCGTTCCCGCCTCCGCTGCTACTACCGTCCATTTCTTTTTGTTTATCTCTCTAAAATTATTCTCCCTCTCTCTCTAGAAATTTTATTGGTCTTTTCATTGAGAGGGCGAAGGAGAGAGAAGGAGGAGAGAAAATTGGGGGTGGATATTTTGTCTGGACGAAAATGGACGGGTGGCTTCAAAGAACTACGTAAACTCCCCGCTTTAAGGGGTTCGAGGAGGGGTTCTTCTGGTCATTCTGCAACCTGGTCTCCCAGTGTTGTGTTTGTGCGCTGGAGTGGGGAGTGTGTGCTTGTTGAGGGCTGTTTTAGTCATTTAGGGAGGGAGATCGGTGTTTTTGTTTGTTTACGGGGATTTAAATGAGGGGTACTCTGGTCATTAAAATGTGTCCGACAGACAGTTCGGACTAGCAGTTGGTTTTTCTGGTGACGTATTATTGTAATTTGCTGGGAGGAGGATTGGTTATCTCGTCACTTCGTAGCAGGGGTATTTTGGGTATTTAACGGTGCTTCAGGGGGGTGTTGACGGTGAGGGGTGGTGGTCGGCGGGGAGGTCAGGGCAGGGCAGTCTCCTTCTCGTGCTTGCCACTAATGGTGTTCTGTTTTCATGAGTGGCGGGTACTGAGGATGAAGGATGGTTGAGGGATGTTAAAAGCATAGTTATTGATCTCGTCCCGGGTACCGTTCCGGTTTTGTGTTTGGAACGGAACGTTCTGGTTTCGGTACCATTCCAGGTACCGTTCTGGTTTTGTACTGTTCATTTTTATTTAATTATATATATGAAAAAAATAAAACATTAATTTAACAAGTATAATTTAAATTCAAGATAAATGAAATTTAAATTATACAATACAAACACAAAATCAAACAAACATAATCTCAAAATTAGAAACATCTCTAAAATTCCAACAATAAAATTATTTTTTTAAAAATAAAAAATAAAAAATAAAAAATGAATTTAATTATAATTAAAAGATCCATAAATTTTAAAAATTTAAGCTACTTATTGTATGTTTTTCAAGTAATTCTATGTTTTTTTATGGTTGTTGTATTTGAATTTGAATTTTGAAATTAATTAATGTTACTTATTGTTTTTAATGTTAGAAAAACTTAAAAAAACAAAATGAACACATTAAGAAATAATCAATAAGTTCAAACATAATTAATTAAAATACATTCCATTACAAATAATTCAATCAAATTAATTACAAATTAATACCCCTATTTTTTATGTTAACTATTATTATATAATAATTAATAATTAATTATTATAATAATTAATAATTAATTATTATAATAATTAATTATTAATTATTATAATAATTAATTATTATAATAATTAATAATTAATTATTATATAATAATTAGTATAAAAATATAAAACCCTACCCATCCAACCCTACCCATCTTTTCTTCTTCTCTAGTCGCCCCCATCCTTTCTTCTTCTTCTCTAGCCGCCCCAGCCCCAGCCCCATCCTTTCTTCTTCTTCTCTAGCCACCAAACCCTACGGTCCCTACCACCTGTGGGGATGGGATATGGACTTTGCCTGGTGCGATACTTGCTCTAGCAAGAGTAAAACCTCCGATCTGCATGAAGTTTTTGTCGAGGGGAACGAATGCTAAGGTCGATGCGTTCTTAGAAACTGTAAAGTAAGGCTAGTTTGCTTCGTAGACTAAGGTTATAAAGTTTACATATGAAGCTCGACTCGAAAATCCTGTGGATAATCACCAGCTTGAATTATGGACGGGGGTTGTTTCTTACTTTCTTCAGTGTATTTTGTAAGGGACATGAAACGACGTCGTTTGGCTTGACCCGGAACGGAACGCCCGGTACGGAACCGGGGCGTTCCGGCCGGAAAATCCGGATCTGGCCGGGACAAAAACGTCGCCGTTTTGTCCCGGATTTTACAACGGGACGAGGCGTTCCGGCCGGAACGGGACGGGATCAATAACTTTGGTTAAAAGTGAGATTAATGGAGGGTGTTATGGTCATTGAGATAAGCTGTTGAATCGAGTTTAGAAACGGAAGGACTGTTTTGTCACATGGATGAAGAAAGAAGGACTGGTTTTGACTTGGATAATTGCTATCAATGAAAAGTGAAGGTAGGTGTATATGTATACGTACTGGCTACTTCTAGCTTGTACGAGATACATACAGGTATCGGTAGCCGACGAGGAGGGCAGAAAGGGCACCTGGCTTCCAGCAGCCTTATTTACTGTTCATTATTTGAGATAAGTGAGTTTTTTTATAAAAATTAAATTGATTTCTCAAAAAAAAAAATTACAATTAAGTTATTTTAGTCTAAAGGAGTATTTAATTGCATGTTTTTTTTTTTTTGAGATGAAGGGTTTAATTAAAAGATAAAATTGTTATTGTTGATGATTATGGTCATTAATATAATCGATTTTTATGCTAAATTATTTTATATGATGAGAGAAGTTCGGATTATATGTTTTTTATATTAAAAGATGCCTAAAATAACATATTTGAGCTTAAAAGATTTTTAATTTCGTGTTGATTTTTGGATTTTGAGATAATTTTTGAGTTTTTAGAGGTCATTAATTGATTTAATAACATTCCTAGGGTGTTTTGGATCTAATATAGAATGAAAATAGATTTTTAAGAAAAACAAGAATTTTATTTTTGTAGATACTATAGTGGGTGGCTAAAATATGAGGAATTTAATAGATGATATGTTTTTTTTTTTTTAAATATTGGGACGAACGACATGTAATTCAAGAAAAATAAAGGTTTGCATGCGATCCTGACTTATAAGACCTAACAACATCTGATCTCATTCTTTTCTTTTCTTTTTAATTATTACCATTTTATGTCTTTTTGAAAATAAATTTTAAGTTTATATTTTTATTAATATGTGCTCTATGTGATTTTTTTATTCAACATTTTTAAAATAATAATTATATTTAATCTTTAAGGAAGTTAATATGATTCATTTGTAATTATATCTATATCTATATCTATATAAGTATATGTAGATTAATATTTTATTCAACTCAACTAACTAGAAGCCCAAAATAGATTAAGTTTTGTGACTTAGACTGTTTAAATTAACCTATGAGTTAAATTAAGTTTAATAACTTTTATGTTATATAAAATAACAAGTTTCTTTGGATGAAAGGATGAAAGGAGAAAATGTTGAACATTATGTTTATGAGTTTGGAGTGTTACAAAAAAAAAGGTCTTCTATATTTACAATGTACAATCTTAAAAAAATGGAAAAATCCAACTAATATTTGATTATTTTGTTTTGCAGTATAAATAGTAATAAGATGTTCATGAATATAATTGGGTCAAAGTTGAGCCAATAATTACATCCAATTCAACTTCTAATATTTTACAAATTATAAACCTCATCAATTCAAATTTTTGGCCCCAAATGGATTGGATATATTATATTAGACTAGTTTTTAATGAATATGACAAATTTTCACGAGTTGAGCTTATATTGATAATTTTTATGGTTTTGCATTTAGAGGTAGACCTATAATATGAATTGTCGATGCTATGACAACCTTAGTGTTTGGTCCGTTTTTCACACATTGTGTCAACCAATTTCTTGGTTATTCTTCAAATTTACTCAAAATAAAAATAAAAAAATATCAATTGGATTAGTGTGGTGGAAAAATTAAGTTGAGATTTTAGACGTAGTCGAGAGCTCGATCGTACCCTTGTTGTGCCCAAGATGAAAAAACAATGATATTGAAGGTTCAAATAACTGGACAAATCTACAAAAAAAAAAAAAAACATTTCAGGGGCATAGTTAGATTTTTAATGTAACATCCGCTTCTCTAGGTTAGAAAAAAACATTAAATATGCATTTCCAAAAGAAAGAAGAAAACAAAATTTTCTATAAGGTTTCATGAAATTCCTGTCGAAAGTGTAGCAAAATCTTTCTTATATTGACAAATCCCAAGTTATCAACATATAATATAACTTTCTCAAAAAAATCCAGTAACTTTTAATTTAATCTTGACCCAGACATCCTAAGTCTATATATATCCACAAACATAATCCTCATCACAACCACAATAAATAAACACATATATTTAATAATAATTATCAATTAGAACAAGAACCAATTCAGTCACATTAAATAGGATATTATAAAATTCAGAGTTAATTTCTTACATTCCAATCCTTTCTAAAGAGTGGTGATCATTCATATCAAGTTACCAACAATTAATTGACACAAAATACTAAAATTGATCATCTAGAGTTAGATACAGAAAGCTAATAAACTACAAAATCTACTCTTGACGTGCAAATGATGAACCTGAAAGGAAAATACAAGATAATTCCATATAAAAAATTGAATAAATATAATATTAGATTTATTAAATCAATTGTACACCATCATACATACATAATTATAATAATAAACAAAACTCCCATATTTATTGTAATTTCAACTTTGGTCTCTCAACCTATTTCTCTTGTCCATTCATCATAATTCCCATATTTATTGTAATTTCAACTTTGGTCTCTCAAATTTTATTTTATCTTTCAAAATCAACCATCACCTAAGCATAAATAATTTCCCTCGATATTAAAAGATCTTCGTATCAAGAAAACTAAAACAAACTACTAAATCAAACTCTAAATTAAGTCAAAACGAAAGGATCAAATAAAAAAAAGTTATGGGATTATAATAAATAAAGACATGAACTTCACGCTTGATTGTGCAAATTAGTCTCCAATATTGACAAAAAAGGACTAAATATTTTTTTTAACCTTCAGATTTGGTCCCTGGAGCTCCAATTACTTTAAACCAATTAAATTGAATTTTGCTTTACAAAACCAAGAATTAATCGAAGCAACTTAAGGCCTGTTTGGAAGTGTGGTTGCAGTAGCTTTTCAAAGTGCTTATCGTGCTGAAATACATCAAAATGATGCTTTTTTATTTTTTAAAAATTATTTTTGAAATCAGCACATCAAAATGATCTAAAATACACAAAACATATTCATTTAAAATGAAAAAAAAAATTCAAATTTCAGCCAAAAACCGGTGGGATCGCAATGCCAAACGAAGTCTTAATATTTCATCGACATCACAAGATCCCATGCATAGACACAATAAATTATAAATACCAATCACAAATCAAAACAATTTTAAAAAATAGAATAAAAAAATAAAAAAATATTTTTTTTTGCTTTTAAATATGGAAAAACTAAATTTACATTTAAAATGTGAAATCAACTAAAAAACAAATGAAAGTGGAAAAGGTATAAGAATATGAAGAAAGATATTTCTTTTGCTTTCCCCTTTTCTCAGCTTTTCTTTTTCTTTTTCTTTTTCTTCGATCCTTGACTGTACCCATGAGAGCAGTTGCTTACGTGGCAACTTCATGAACACCCACCCACCCACTTTGGTTGACCTCTTTACGTCGTGGTGTCTGGGATTGTGATAGGGAAATGTTTTTTTATTTTTTTTAATTATTTATTTTAAATTAAAAATTTTTATTGTTTTTAAATTATTTTGATGTATTAATGTTAAAAATGTTTTTTTAAAAATAAAAAATATTATTTTATTATATTTAAAAAGAAATATGTTTTCAAAAACAATTTCAAGAATCCAAAAAAAAATACTTAGTTTTCTCCGTCTTTCTTTGAGACAAAAACAAGTGTTTCTTTCTTGTTCTTTCACGAACACGTTAACGCCCCCGGCCCACCGCCACCACCTTCACCCCTGGCCGGGTCTTTTTTTAATCAATTAATCAATTCTCTCCTATGTCTACGAATTCTCCTCATTTTCTATCCATCCAAAGACTCAAACTTTACCTTTCTCTGTCTCTCCAATGGCTGTCCCATCACCACCTTTCTCTCTTTCAAAACACTCCCTATCGAACCCCCCTTCATTTCTTGCTTCCAACCCTTCATTGGATCCCTCTAAAGCTCCAGTCTCGAGACCCCGAAATGTGATTTTTTCGTCTTTCTCTCTGTGTATAGATATGAAGCTGTTTTTATTTTTTTAGTTTCTTTTTGTTGGTTTATCTGTTTATTTGCTTTTGTTGTTGCAGGCCTTTGGTTCTGAGGCTAATTTAGGAGGAGTTGATCAGACCCGTTTGAGATTGTGGAATAATTTGAAGTAAGTTGTCGTGTGTGCCCTGGTTTTCTATTGATTTTCCTTCTCTTTTTGTCAAAAGTCACTGCTTCTGGGTTTATTTCATTTTCTTCTTGTTGTTTAATTTCTGTTGCTAAATCAAGAATTAACTCAAATTTTTAATTTTAATGTTGTGTGCTGTTATTTTAACCAGTGGTTTACCTTGAACTATTTGGGTTTTTGATTTATTGAGCTGAATTGATTTCTAAATCAATCTTGGTATGACTTTATAATCACAATTAAATCATAGAAGAATATTTGGGATCTGACACTAGCAGACTTTATAGGGTCTTCAAAATGACCATTATTCTTTCTGTACTTTAAAAATAAATCTCAATAGAGTATATTGCAAGGACATAACTTGCCTCATTATTATTTTTATTTGTCTATGTTTTTTTTTCGAGTTAAGAACATATATTGTATTATCAATTTTCATTACTCTGCCATACCTTGGTTAAAGACTGAGGACTTTTCCCCTGCTGATGATTCATACGGTGATGTTGAGGATATTACTGCCTGGTGATTTTCTGGTGATTTTTTTTTTTTTTTTATAATTTACTATGTCTTTTTAATCATCTACTTTATTTATAGGAGAGATTATATAGTATAAGACAATGACCACAACCAGCAACCTCTGGTATTGAGCTTAAGAGAGAAAGATAAGCCTGTCTTTGATTTAATACAAGTTATTTGCCATCTACTTCATTAGTTTGTTGCATATTTTCTCATTCTACTATTACATTGGCTTTCTTCAATGCTTTCAGGACAAATTCAGATCTGAGATTACAGGCTTCCAGGGAGCTTCCTGGACTGACTAAGGAACTTGAAAGTGACAAATCCGAACGCATGGAAAGAATTGAACATGGTACTGATTTATTTGATGAGATGAAACAACGGTTCCTGAGCTTCAAAAAGCATAAATACATGTATGGACAGAAGAACTTTGGCCTGATATGATTTTGCTTTGATGGAAACTTAACTTGTCCTCTAATATGAGGTAAAAATTTCTGCAGGCAAAACTTGGAACTCTATGAAAAGCTTGCCAAAGATCAAGCACCAAAGGTAATAACAGTTTTCGTATTCTTGAAGCGTGTTGTACATATTTTGGATGTATCTTAGCATCTGGTTTGGCTCTTACTCTGATTTTGATGCTGAATGTCAGAAAAATATCATTATACTTCAACTAACAAATTCAAGTGCAGTTTATGGTGATTGCCTGTGCAGACTCAAGGGTTTGCCCTTCATCCATCTTAGGATTCCAGCCTGGTGAAGCATTTGTTGTTCGCAATGTTGCAAACATGGTGCCACCCTATGAGGTATATGATACTTTGCATCTAATATGTCCTAACATCATGTCTATATTTTATTTGAAGCATTGATGCCTTGGAGCGAACACTTACAAAACAACTGTTTCACTAAATATGTTTACCAGCATCTGTTCTTTTTGTTTGATCTTGTTCTGTTTATGCAGAATGGACCATCTGAAACAAATGCAGGCTTAGAGTTTGCTGTAAATTCTCTGAAAGTAAGTTATACACGCCCACAACTCTAGGCTTCTTTCTTTTCTCACATTCACTTGGAAGTCATGGATTTATACAACAGAGTTATACAAAGTATATGTACATATTGTCCAAACTGGATTATAAGTAGGACACCAGGCTATAAAGTAATGCTGATGACTCATATTACTCATTTAATCATGGACTGTAAGGGCATTAGCATTTGAGAAGTTTTATATCTAGAGTCAGAAGTGCTCAATGTGCAGCTTTAGAATATGCAACAGCATGGAAACGGTTCACTTTTGAAGTCTCCTAGATCATATTTATCTTTATTTGACAAATCATAAATAATTCCTTTTGCAGGTTGAAAACATTTTAGTAATTGGTCACAGTCGATGCGGAGGCATTCGTGCTCTAATGAGTATGCATGATGATGTAGAAACAAGGTGCAGTCAAGATAACATATGTTTTGAAATCTAGTCATTTCTTGCAATCATCAAATATCATCTTTGTTAAAGGTGTGGATGTATGTTTATCCCTCTATTTTAGCTCTTCTATGTTTTTCTATCTTCAGTAGCCTCATTGGAAGTTGGGTTTCTGTGGGGATGAATGCAAGAGTAAGAACGAAGTCAGCCACGAAACTTTTGAACTTTGACCAGCAGTGCAAACATTGTGAAAAGGTGATTATGCTTCACTGAATTTAAAAGGCTAAGCATGTCTAGTTTTTTCCCTTTCTCTCCAAGGATTGAGAACAAACCCCTGTTCGTAAGATTTTTCCTTTATGCTTGAGCATTTTGCTTCAGTTCTGAGCTTGATGCTTGTAGTTTTGATACGTGTTTTGCTTGATCTAATCATTTTCCCTTTTCTGTTAATTTGTTTTTATAAAGTTATTTCTTTCATTAAATAGTTGACAGTGACCAACTTAATGCTTTTGAAATTTGTGGCCATTATCTGACAGTTACTGGATTGGGTGTAGATTGATCCTTTTTAAAGATTTGCCTTGTCACAACTCTGGCAATCTTCCCTGTGTGTACCCCTCTATGAACTTGCGAAGGGGACAGCCCTACTTTGCAAAGGCAACCGATTTTTCTCCAATTTCATTTCTATTCCTGTTTAATATTGAAAGTTTTGGGCCTTATGCCCACATAAAATTTCTTCTTATTGGATAATAGGTTCAGGATTGCTGCAAACCTGTCGATAGATATGAATATAATTTGATAAGAGGTGGCTTAAAACACTTGAACCATGGTCATGCCGAATGATTTGTATCTGACATTATTATTTTCTGCAGGAATCAGTCAACTGCTCATTGGTAAACCTCCTCACTTATCCATGGGTGGAAGAAAAAGTGAGGAACGGGGAACTCGCTATTCACGGCGGCTACTACGACTTCGTCGACTGTGCATTTGAGAAATGGACTCTGGATTACAAGGAAAGCAATCCGATCGACAAAAGTGGGAAAGTTGCGGTAAAAGACCGAGCATTTTGGTTCTGAATTTTGCTACTGACTTGTCTATACATGTTTTTTCTGGTGTTGTTTGGTCATCTTAGTGCTTTGTTTATATATATTGTGAAGACAGACAGAAAAACAACGTTATTCCCTCGAACTCCAGGGAATAATAACTACCATGTTATATGTGTGGTCGTATTCTAATCCCATCTGAGGTCCTGGTTTGTAATGTGCTGCTGCTGTATAACTCTAACCTTCATATAGTTCATAATGCAGTATTGTATACTTGGCATAATAGCTTCCAAGCTCCAGATTCTGATGGATGATGTGTGGCATGATAGTTTTCTGCGTGTCTGATTGCATGGATAAGAGTTGAAGGGAATTGGTTTTGACTTAGTGCCCGTTTGGCATTGCGGCCAAACCGCTGTTTTGTTGAAATTCAATTTTTTCAATTTTAAATGAATATGTTTTGGTGTTTTTAGATCATTTTGATGTGCTGATGTCAAAAATGATTTTTAAAAAATAAAAAAATATTATTTTAATATATTTTGGCACGAAAAACACTTTGAAAAGCTACCGCAACCGCTCTTTCAAACAGGCTTAAAGTGGTGTTTCAGAAGCGCTCTAAAAGTGAATTTTGAAAAAAAGTGATTAAAAAGAATGATTTTTTTTTTGCTATAAATGATTTTTTTAGTACTTTTAGCTAATATAAAAAATAAGTTTTAAAAAATAATATATATATATATATATATATATATATATATATATATATATATATATATATATATCACCAAACTTTTTTCTCTATGGTTAAGCCTTCAATCAGTGGTCAATTGGATATAATTTATTAAGAATTGACACGATTGAAAGAAGGAAAAACTAAGTGGTATTTAAAATTTTAATGGAAAGCACTCTACTTTTCAAATAAATAAATCCTAGTGCACGTGCTGGGCACTCAAGAGGTGCTTGAGTATCACTTCAAAAATACTTTTAGAAACAAATTGATTTTTTTTATTATAAATGATTTTTTAGTAATTCACAACATTTTTATTTGCTATATCAAAAATATATTTTTTTTAAAATTAATAAATATTATTTTAATATATTTTTAAATAAAAAATATTTTAAAAAATAACAGTAATTTCAGATATCATCCATACAACTAAGCTTATTTTGTTTTCCCTATATTTTACATAGATCCATATAAATAAATTGTTTATTTCAAAAGTACTTTCTAAAAAAATTAATATTTAATATTTTTTATTTTAAATTAATATTTTTCTATTAGCCCGATTCTTCAAGAGGCCAATTTCACCAGCATATATCGCAGGAAAATCTAAATATTCCAGGTCCAAATCATGAAGCAAAAGTGTGATATGAACGATGAATTGAATTTGGTTTGACGAGGCCCCTGGTGAAGAACAAGAGGTAGTAGTCAAACCTAGATTCATCAGATTTCATCATATTTCACGGCGACATTGGAAAAAGCTGAGATGTTACACCAGTCGTGTAAGCCACCATCGCAGGTGAGAAGATGAACAACCACTCTGCATATTTTCCGACCAACTCGCCGTTCGAAACACCTCCCACATCTATAAAAACGCGTGGATTAGCTCGCAGAAAACCACCCACAAACACACTCCACACAACTTTAGATTTTAATTATGCTTGTTAAATTAATATTTTTTTATATATATATATACATATATATAATTAATTATAATGAACAGTATGACACCGAAACGGCAAGCCGGAACGCTCCGAAACCGGAACGTTCCGTTCCAATCGAAAAACTGGAACGACGACCGGAACGGTATTGATAACTATGCCTCCAACATCTATAAAAACGCGTGGATTAGCTCGCAAAAAACCACCCGCAAACACCCTCCACACAACTTCAGATTTTCAAAAACCCTAGAACTCTCCTCTCGCAACCATGGCCAATCATATCTTCTCATCATTTATTTTACGGTTCTTACCACTTTTTGTGATCGGTGTGTCGTTGATGAACAGCCAGACGATTCTGGTTGAAGCCCGCCAACTCCTGGAGGTAACATTGCCTGAGTTTCCCAAGCTGCCATCACTGCCTGAATTCCCAAAACCTGAACTGCCAGAATTTGAAGTACCAAAACTGCCCGAATTGCCATCTTTTCTTCATTTTCCTGAGCTTTCTAAGCCCACATTGCCAGCAATTCCCGAGGACATTAACCCATCTCACTCAAATACCATCTAATGTTTTATGTTGTGGTAAACTTCATCATCTAGTTTGCTTGGTGTACTGTTATCTGGTGTGGTGATCTACTGTTCTCTACTATTTCTTCATGTAATTTCTACTATCTTTAACAGAAATAAGACTGTATTGGCTTATTGGTACTCTTTTTAGCTCTTGATTTTGAGTTGTGTTTTTTCTTATCACATCATATGAATGTGCAACAATCTACTCCCTCATACGAGGGGAAATATGTACTTACATTAACAATCAAGCTTTAATGTAATTGCAAATCGAATGTTATATATGGGAACTGTTAAGGAACTATCTCACCTAAAAATTTAAGGAGTTAGGAGAGATCCCAGAATATGATTTATATTATTCTCTAACACATTTCCTCAAGTGAAAACCCTTTGAGCTTGAAACTTACACACAGGCCTACAATACCTTATACTTTATTTTTATCAAATAGAATGAGGGTGGTGAAATTCGAACTCGTGATTGCTGGGTCAACAAGGTTCTCATACCATGTTAATGAATCATCTCACCTAAAAATTTAAGCTGTTAGGTGAGGCTACAAAATATAATTTATATTATTCTCTAATACCAACATATGTTTTTTCACTGATCAAACTGAAAAACTAAATTTAACTCTGATATACAAAAACTAATACGAAAAAAATCAACTTAAGGTCATTTTGCTAATCATTTCAGATGAAGAGTATAGTGAGAGTGGTGTATTTCTAGATTGCACAAAGCACGAGTGAAATGTCTCTGAGGCGTGTTCCTGCTGTAGGAAAAGGACTTCATACTGCACAAAAGATAATTCCAGAGCAATAATGAGTTATTCTTCTAACTCACAGAAGGTGTAAGAGAAACTTGCATCGTTGCAGATGGTGGCATGCACTTCAATATCGAAGTGAAGGAGGAATTTCAAGTGGAATTGTTTGTTGAAAAACCATCTCATCTAAAAGATTAAATTGTTAAGTAAAATCCTAGAATATGATTTATATTATTCTCTAACACACCTCCACGAGTGAAAGTTCTTTAGGCTTGAAACTTTCACAGACTCACATTACATTGTGTTTGATTTTTATCAAATAGAATAGGAGTGATGAGATTTGAACCCATGACCGTTGGGTCAATAAGACTCTGATACCATGTTCCTACAGACTATCTCAACATATAATTGATGATAACATAATTGAAAAAACAGGACTCCTGGATTCTTAAAACAGTCTTCACACTCCTCCTTGTTTTAGGAAAATTACAAATTCCAATTTTCTATTTTAGGATTTCAAATCTTCTTGCTGGAAGTGCCATGCTGAATGTGTCTGCGAACTGATCTTCAAGTTTATAGTGAATTCACATAACCTCATCATTTTTTTGCATCTCCTGTAAAAAAATAGAGTTTGATGTTAAAATTTCTGGTTTTTTCATGAAACTTATATATCCACTGAGATCTCTATATTTCTCTTCTACTCCATGTACAAATCACATTGAATTTTTTAAGCCACAATGCTTGATTTAATGTTGGTTTGTTGCTTCAATAAATTCAAATTCAACAGTAAATTATGCCACAATGTTCTACTTCTTTGATGACCATGAGAACATTCCTGATCCTAGGATAAAACAAAATCTAGAAGTAATTTTCATGTCATCAACAAATCCTACTCAATCACAGTCAGAAAAACCATGTAGCCTTAAGTTTTGACTCTTCTAAAACTAAACACCAAAATTGACAATTCCTTTTATGTATTTTAGAATTCAATGGGTTGCCATCAAATGTATCTCACATGGACAACTCATTAAGTGAGATATAAGACTTATAACATAAAGTATATTAGGTCTAGTTGCTATTAGGTACATCAAATAACCAACCAAGCTTCTAAACTTTTCTTCATCAACTATATTAGTCCCATTTTTTTTTTTTGCCAAATTCCTCTTTTTTATTTTCATTAATTGGAGTAGCTTTTGATTTGCAATTCTTTATATAAGATTTCTTCAAAATTCCCTTTACATACCTCTTCTGGCAGATAAATATTTCATCCTTGCTTTGCTTGATTTCCATTCCAAGAATTGTCATGAGGCCAAGATTAATCATTTCAAAAGCTTGATGAAATGCATACTTTAGTTCATATTTATTCATTGAAACTTCATTACATTTATAGGAACAACAAACAGCTAAAATGCTATAATAAATCATCAAATCAGAAAATAAAATCTTAACTAAATAGAACAAAATAGGATTCCTCCCTATGGTTCATCATCCATGAATTTTGACAAACTGGTCAAGGAGGCCACTTCTCCTAATGATCACAAACTTTTATACACCAAATTCTTACCACCATTCTATATTGTTGGACTCCATCGGCATATTTTTGTTTATTAGAAGTTGAACTACCAGTTACCAATACACAAAATTTTCCTGCCAAGTGCCAACTAACCCTTCCAAATTCCTCCCTATTCTCCACATTCTACATCAAATAAAAGCCCATCAATTGCACAGAGAAATCCCACTGCAAACCACAGTTGCTCTTTGTGATCAGCGAAAACCCTACCTTCTCTCAAATTCATCGCTAACTATCTCCACAGCTATGGCTTATCGTCACTTCCCACTATCCATTTTACCACTTATGGTGATTACTATGTCATTGCTGAACAGCCAGACAATTCTGGTAGAGTCACGCCAACTCCTGGAGGTTCCATTGCCTGAGCTTCCCAAACCTAAACTCCCTGAGATTCCCAAACCTGAACTGCCTGAGCTTCCCAAACCTAAACTCCCTGAGCTTCCCAAGCCTGAATTCCCTGAGATTCCCAAACCTGAACTGCCTGAGCTTCCCAAGCCTGAAGTCCCTGAGCTTCCCAAACCTGAACTGCCTGAGCTTCCCAAACCTGAACTGCCTAAGGTGCCACCACAGCTTGAGTTCCCAAAGTTTGAAGTGCCTAAACTGCCTGAATTGCCACCTTTCCCCCATTTGCCTAAGCCCACGTTGCCAGCTTTTCCCAAGGACGTCAACCCATCTCACTCAACTAGCCCGTGAATAATCATACCACGTTCTTCATCTTTTCTTGGTGTTGTATTGCCAGATAATTAATATTTCTCTGTTGTTTACTGCAGAGGGTTTGTATACTTGTGTTGGGTCATTGTTACTTTTATTTTCTACTGTATATTCACTTATAATACATGAAATATACGTATACTCTTTTCATTTGGTTCTGAATTTTATGTTGCTTTGAAATCCGATTTTCCAACGACAATGGGGTCAGGAATTCACCATGGGAAATATTAGTTTGATTCTCCATACTTCTGCCTCTCCTCCTTCCCTCCTGTCTCAATTTCTTTTTGAAACAAGCAATTCTTTAAATAATTTCTCCTCTGTTACTAATTACAGATTAAGAAACATGTTATAGCCTTTACAAGTAGGAAAAGCGGAGAAGTAAAAAAGAATTAAATGAAACTATTGTTTTAATTCACCGTAAAATCAGTCCGGATGAACAATGTTGGATAAACAATGTTTTCACGGTTTGATTTAGTTTATATATATATATATATATAGCATTTTTTTAAATTACTTTGTTTTGCAAATTTACAAGCATCAATTTAGTCATTGAAGGATGCCACACAAAAGTAGCTCTAAAAATAAAACTCGCACACTTGACACAGCTATATCATAAGAAAGAAAGGGTTAGAAACCGTCTGGTAGATGATCTAGTGATAAGAGTTTGAAACTTAAAAGTTTGTTCCCCTGTAATCTTAGATTCCAGCTATTTGATTATTAATATGATAATCACTAGAGATTTATATGATCATTAACATCATAACCAATAGAATTACTTGAGATACATACAAGCCAGCTCAGACACCCATGCTAATGAAAAGGGGTTAGAACATGATTCAGTGCCTTTCATAAAATCACAAATTCGGTTAAGTGCCCGTTTGGGACGGCGTTTCAACCGCCGTTTCCAAAAAAAATGATTTTTTTTTTCATTTTAAATGAATTTTTTTTTGGTGTTTTTAAATTATTTTGATGTGCTGATGTCAATAATTTTTAAAAAATAAAAAAAATATCATTTTGATGTATTTTCTAAATGAAAAGCACTTTCAAAAGCAACCGCAACAACTCTCCCAAACAAGCCCTAAGTTCACAGGCGTGAAGTTCAAGCATAAAAACATTATAGTTAAATCCAACTCGATTCAGCACGTTTAACCCTAAAATATTCGTGATGTTTCATGTTTAACAAAACAAAACACGAATTTATTGACTTGCCATATTAGTCTAGACCTAGTTAGATTAATATCAATAATTTTTATATATAAAAATTATTTTAATAAAAATAATTGACCCAATGACTCATAAGCTGATGGATGACCCACACCCTTTCCGGTTCAATCCCGAGTTGAATCCAACAACTTTGCATTAAACATTATTGAAAAAATATTTTTTATGTTTTTTTTTTTTTTGTATAAACACATACGAGTAAAACACCAAAATAACATTATGATTTGCCACGCACTATACTTATCTTGTTCTAGATAGAAAGAGTCTCACATCTAAATAAAAAACTCCTAGTTTCTACACTATGATCAAATAGAAGTTAGATTAATTTTTTAATCACAAAAAATATGCAATTATTGTTAACATGTTTTTAATCTTAATCTAATTTTTAAAACTTGTAACCTATAAAATTCTTGACTCAGATTAAATCAAGAAATTTAATTCCCAAATAATTTAATTTTGTAGGTTGAAATCATGAAAAAAACCAATTTAAAAAACTTACTAAAAAAATAGCAATAAAAAAATAAAGATCAAATTTGATAGAAAAAACCCGTTGAGGATGAAATTATGAAATAAGAAAAATCTAAAAAATGATCTCAAACAAAATAAATAGAAACAAAAAGAATGAGGACTAAGTTTAAAAGATAAAAAAATATAAAAATAATTACACTATTTATAATAATAAGAAGATCAAAATGCCATGGATAATAAGTAAAAAAATTATAATTTTACTAACCCTATACAATTTATAAAAAAATAATTATATTATGATTAAAAAAATCAACTTGTGCCATTACACGGTGTAAAGATTTTTTAAAGTAGCAATTTCATCAAATTACTATTCGACTCATTCCATGTGCTAAAGTAACTTCTCCTTCTCCATTAAGTTTTTGAAGATGTTACGGATAAGCAATGGGCCACCATGAGATAAAGACTTACCACACATAAAAATAAAACAGCCGTTCGTGTGACTATGATTCTCATCACTAAAAAAAAGAGAGAGTTTGTATTCATTTTCGTTTTTTTAACACTATATTTTAAAAATATTTTTCAATTTTTTATTTATTTTTTGATCTTTTTAATGCGATAATGTAAGAAATAACTTTTTTAAAATAAAAATTATTATTTTAATAAATTTCTGAACAAAATATTTTAAAAACAACTTCAACCATAATTTTGATAAAGCTTTGAACACAAAACCTACCCTAGCCATTTATCGGTCAACAACAAGAACAATTGGTCCAAATATGATATTAGATTTCAATGGGAGATGATATCTATTCTGTTTGTTGTTGTGTTTCAATAATGTTTTTGATTTTTTTTTTATTTTAAATACAAAACCTACCCTAGCCATTTATCGGTCAACAACAAGAACAATTGGTCCAAATATGATATTAGATTTCAATGGGAGATGATATCTACTCTATTTGTTTGTTGTTGTGTTTCAATAATGTTTTTGATTTTTTTTTTAATTTTAAATTATTTATTTTTTTTTGATATTTTTAGATCATTTTTATATGCTGATTTTAAAAATATTTTTTTAAAAATAAAATAATATTATTTTAATAAATTTCAAATAAAAAACACTTTAAAAAACAGTATCATTTACATTTCCATACAGACAAATCAGTATAAAAAGGTGGGCTAACAAGAACAAAGCTCTATGTCCTGTTTTCTCAACTGCACTAACCTCATTCAACGGATTAGATTTCTCCAGCATTTCCATCCCAGACCTATATAAACCCCAAGCCTAGCCAGGTTTGTCACCGACAGTCATAAAATTCTTAATTTTCTAGCATATTTTGTCTAGCTCATAACTTTGTAAGCCCTAAAAGTTTATAAGAAAAAAGTATGGCAGGATTCAAAAGCTTACTTATATTGAAGATGTTATCCCCTTCCTTTCCCCACCTCCTGGAAACTAGACCTTGTCATTTAAGATGTTATCCTGGTTTATTAAGCGTCCTGTTTTAAGTTCATGTCTTCTGGGTTCATTGATTTCTATGGATTCGTGTGACCAATCATTTGCTTGTTCCTGGCTTAGTTCAACTCCTTCAGCAGTGTTGGTTCCTCTTTTGTGTTGTCTTTGTGTCCTTTCTGCAGCTATGATTGCCAATTTACACTAATAAATGAGAGTATCAGCTGCTCCCTATTAAATAAACATATCACAATTGTGGGGATGATGGAAAGAATGGCGGCACGGAGGTTGAGCACATAGGATGGAAGTACCCAGCAGAGGATTGGATCAAGCTTAATGTGGATGGATGCAGTAGGCAGGTACATGAGGAGTTATTAGAGATCATATGGGGTCGTGGCTAGAGGGGTTTGCGAGGAATATTGGTTTTTGTTCGTCCATGACTGCGGAATTATGAGCTATTTATGTGGGGTTACAACTTACATGGGATAAAGGGTTTAGAAAAGTGGTTTTATAGTCAGATTCCAGGGTTGTAGTTGAGATTATTAATGGGGATAGTGTGAGGGTAGATAAGAATTATAATCTGATTATGCAAATTAGAGATATATTGGGTAGGGATTGGGAAGTTAAAACATTACATGTTTACAGGGAGGCCAATTGTGTGGCCGATTGGTTAGTTAATTTTGGGCTAACTAGAGATTTGATAGATAGGGGGTTGGATGTTATAACTGATCCTCCGACAGAGATTTATACTTTGCTGTACTATGACCTGATTGAGTCTACCATTCCGCGTTTAATTTAGAAGGGCGTAAAGCCCCGATCATTACCAAAAAAAAAATATCACATAAAAGTTTAGGTTGTGAGGTGAGATTTTAAAATATAATTTATATTATTTTCTAACACACCCTTTTAAGTGAAAACTCTTTGGGCTTGAAACTTGCACTCAGACTCACATTATCTTGTGTTTAATTTTTATTAAATAGAATAATGATGATGATGAGATTGACCTAGCGGTCAATCTGACTCTGATAATATATCAATGAACCATCTCATAAAAAAACTTAAACTATTAGATGAGGACACAAAATATGATTTATAATATTTTTCTAACACTCAATTAAATTCCTTTCGAAGTCTCTTAGATTTGAACAATGATGAATCATCATGTGTTCTTAGTGGACAAGAGGCAATCACTCTAGCATCAAAATCAGTAGATTTGTTGACATGGTTGGAGGTAGATCCTTGATTTTCTAGCTCCATCAAGTGCGGCACAGGGATGATAAACAAAATAGATTTGTTGTTCAGGCCTAGCTTACCTAATTTCAGCAACAACTAAGCTGATACCAATAAAGAGGATGAAAGAAACAACTAAATCGAACCAGACACTTTCAATATAGGATCAAGAATAATTTGAGTTTTAATCATAAGGTCTTATCATCATATGAACAATGACGAATAATTTTACACGGAGACTCCGTATTATACAACTGATTAAAAAAATATCTTTGATTGTTGTTGTTCTCACTGCCTTTAATTTCAATCAATCTTTAGCTCTCGTATGACAATAATCAGAAATCCTTAAGTAATTTCCGAACTTGCTCCAGTGTGACAAATAGCACAACCGTGAAGGGTCCCTGCCTTGAAATTGTAGGGATAAAGCCCTTGTACAGGGCCATCGGACCCTCTGCCTTCACGGTCTTCACTGCACAGTCTAACGCACCCTTGTACGGTGGCTCAACCCCTGGCTCAACCTTCATATTCATAACTCTAGTCTTGATCACGTCAATAGGGTTTGAAGCAACAGAAGCCACAAAACCGGCCACAAAACTTGCTGCAACATGGGTGCCGATCCCGTCGCTCAGCAGACCTTTCTCCAATATCATCTCCTTGGCCTGGTCGTATGATGCAAGCTGCGACGCCGTCACAATCATCGCACGGTTGACCGTGAGACTCGAGCCCCGCCACAGGCTGGCGACTCCCTCCTGCTTTGACATTTGACTCAAGGCATCGACGACGCTCTTGTAGTTTCTACGATGTTCAATTGGGAGACGTCCATCGGCCTGCATACGGACCATCGCTACATCAGCAGGGTTACCGACGGCAGCCCCGACAGCGCCGGACATCAGCCCGGCCCCGATCTTACTTGCAAGTGGCATGCTATTAGTATCCGGATCCGTCCATTTATGTTTGAGGACATCGTAGAGGCCCATACGGGTTGTGGAGTATAGGGTTTGGCGGAGGAGGGTAGCGGAGATACCAGAAAAAAGGGCGGCAGCACCCTCGGATTGGATTATGCGAACACCAATGGAAAGGGGTCCCACACGGGGTGGGGCAGGGAGTTCTAAGGTGGTTGGTAGGGAAATGGTGGCCGTAGAGCTTAATGCAAAAGCAGGGCGGCAGGATTGCACGGAAGACAGATTTGGGATGTGGGATTCACCTTGAAGCTGCATACGAACCTTGATTAAATCCAACGGATGAGTGGAAGCACCAGCAATGACGGAGGCGACGCCACCTTCAACGAAACCTTTCAAACCCATGTTTTAATTTCTAATGGGATTCCCCAAAGCTGATGGAGAGTCGAAGAAAGTGAACATATAAAAGAGAGAAAGAAGTGAGAGGTGGTGTGTTAAGGCCATCATGAATACTTATTTATATATCGAGTCGAGTGGGAGTAGGGAAAGAACAGAGAGACCTTCCTGAAAGCTGGACGCGGCAATCCAACTACAGAAGTTGACTGAGATTATAATATGTTTTAATTGCTCCTTTGTCTGGCTGTGCCTCTTTATTGGCACTCTTGTTTTGACCTTGAATTTTTATTAATCATTTACATATAAATTAGGGTGTGTATGGAAATACAGTTGGAATAAATATTTGGATTGTATTGATATTGAAAAAATGGAAAATTTTATTTTAATATATATATACACACACGTACATATGTTTAGAAAATATAAAATAACTTCCAAAGACTTTTCTAATAGAATATACAAATTTGTTTTTGTCACTAATGGTAATAATTATTTATGGCACATGTTCTTTGGCTTCCATAAGAAAGACTTGATCTCCATAGAATTAATCAACACTCGATGTCTCGATCAATAACCCCTTGATCATGTCAAAATTAACTCTAAATCATTAGATTTCCCCCATATAAATTCAATTTATTGTGTTCACCAGTACTCTGTTCTTTGCATTTTGCCGAAATTGTGCTCCTTTTTCAAGGCTCACACCAGATTAATAACTAATAATTTCCATTAATTTAATGGATTAAAAACCTTTGATTCATTGGTGATTAAGTGCTTGTTTGGGAGTGTAGTTGCGGTTGTTTTTGAAAATGCTTTTCGTTCAGAAATATATCAAAATGATATTTTTTTTAAATCATTTTTGACATCAACACGTGAAAATAATATAAAAATACAAAAAAAAAAAAAATAAAAAAAAAATATATTTTTTAATTTTTTTCAAAAATATTTTTGAAACGTAGTGCCATACACCTCTTGAACGGATAATTTTTATGCTCATGTAATGTGATTAGTTTGATGCATTATATAAGTACCAAGTAATTGTATAATTTTAAGTTTTATCTATATATCTATCAAATCTATCCAACTTTATTAAAATAAAATACCAACTATAATTCCTATATTAACTATTATATAGTATTTCATACCCCTACAAATATCATTTTGTTCCCCAAGTATTTATGGGAAAATTACTTTAGTATCTCAAATTTTGTAGGGTTTAGATAACCGGATTTTTTGAATGAAAAAGGGAGAAGGTGGTGACTTTTTTATTTTTATTTAATGATAAAGTCATAATATTTACACTACATTAACTTTATTGTTGTTATTTAAAATATAATAGCAATTCTATAATTTGTTTCATTTTTTTTTGTACATGATATAAAGTGTTTGTAATTTATGAAACTACATGAAAAAAAAAATATAGAGCGAGAATACATATACAAAGTAGAGACCGTATACTAGGAAAGTAGAGTTATTAGAATACTTATAATTAATATCCTATACTTGGAAAGTAGATTAATTAAAATCTCTACAATTAAGCTCTTTATTATTTCCTTGTTACACGTGATTTACAATAACAATTACCAATAAATATAGATTTTAGCATAGGTTTCTTTTCTTGGTGCTTTAATTAAGTGTCAAATGAAAAGTGTTACTAGGGTCCATTTTAATTTAAGAACGACACAATATTATTAATGTGTTTTGATAATGATTTCACTACAATACAATCAATCAATACATACATAATCTTCAAGATTACTATTCCATCAGTATTTTACTGTAAAGTTTGCTGGAGATTTTTTTTATCTTTTTATCCATATGTAAATACCGATGAAAATATTTTATCAGTAGATACCGATAGAATTACAGTAGAAAAAATATGATGTTTGACTCTTAACAAACACTATTATCGATGAAACATTTCCGTCGGTAAATGTCAATAACACATTTAACAAGGGAATTAGCTGAGATTAAAATACTAGAGAATATATTGGTAGTGTTACTGATAGATTATCGAAGGATATACCGATGAAATATATCTGTTGGTATTTTCCAATAGTCATGGGAACTCTTCCTCTTCCCTTGTGACCTTCACTGTTAACATTACACACAATATTACTGACGGATTCATTCTGTCATTATTTTCCAGTAACCCCAATATATTTACTATTGATACCGATATAATTCAAAATTTTGGAGGGATTTCTTAAATATCTTGTATAAGTTCAAATTTTCATTTGAATTCACCGATGGAATACTAAAAAATGTTATTTTTTTATTATTCGTCGGTGATTCTGTTGGTAAATATAAAAGAGAAACATAGAGGCATTCAAAATGTACTTTGGACTTTGAAGTTTTAATTTTTTACTTATTCAATCTTTTTTTTTGAGGAATTTCTATTTAAGTCTCAGACTTTATTTTATTTGTGTTTCTATACTTGTATGAAGAGAGGAGAGAGAAAGTTATTGAAGAAAAGGGTGAGGAGGGAGAAAATCTTATTTTGTTCATATTTTGAAAATAAAAAAGATGGATTTTGATGACAATAGATTTATCTTAACAATTACAACTCTTCTTGTTGAAAAAAAAGGAGATCCAAGCTTCAAAATGTTTTCTTACATCAATTTAATATTTTATTTTTGTACTGATTTTATGGTTTTTTAGGGTTAGAAATAGGTGAATTTGGGTTTTTAGAATATTTCTTGCAAGTGTTTTTCCGGTGAAAACAAATTGAAAAAGAGGTATTTTGAATCCAAAAATCCAAAACCTGACTTCCTAGTCATCGAAGATGGATTAAATTTAAACCAAACGACAACGCATCGTCCACCAAAGTGCATCCGAGCTCTCCTTTTGGGCCAGGCACGCAACCCAGTGCCTAGTCTATTTTTATACTAGCCTTCAATTTATTTTTTCGAATCAAATATATTAAAAGAATATCCATTTTTTTTTATGATTTACAAATAAGATTATATATTTTTTTTATAATTATGTTAACAATTAATTTCTAAATTATTATATAAATCCAATCTTAAAGATTTATATAAAAATTATATGCCCATGGAAACTAATTGAAGATAAAATATCTGTTATGTTTCTTTTTCATTGTAATTTCTTGCATTTACTTGTGATAGGATTAGTAGTTAGTAATGACTTAAAACCACAAGATATTTAATAAGCTATTCGAAGTTTTCATTGGGAGGTTGGTCCAACAAAATGGCTGAGGAGAGGCTAAAACCATGAAGAACATGGCTGCTTCTTGGCATCTCACATATGCATCCGAATGATTCAACTTGTTGGGACGTCATCTTTGGAATGCTAAAATCTAATTGTGATTCCATTTGGCATTATCATACACTCAACTTATTCTGCTGACTTAGTCAAGCCTTGAACAGCCTATGCTATGATGAAACCCGTTCATGCTAGCCCAACCTGGAGCTTAGTTATTCATAGTATTGAATAACCATTGATCTTATGTTCAGCCACACATTCTTGTACAAATACTGAAGGAAAAAAAAGTTTTATTGCTTCCAATAAATAATAAAAGTTGAACAAAAAAATGAATGAATATACAAGCTTGAGTGCTCGTTCTACTGCCTTCAGCGTAGATGAATCTTTAGCTATCTTTATCGTCATCATAATTGATCAGAAATCCTTAAGTAATTTCCGAACTTGCTCCAGTGTGACAAATAGCACAACCGTGAAAGGTCCCTGCCTTGAGATTGTAGGGATAAAGCCCTTGTACAGGGCCATCGGACCCTCTGCCTTCACGGTCTTCACTGCACAGTCTAACGCACCCTTGTACGGTGGCTCAACCCCTGGCTCAACCTTCATATTCATAACTCTAGTCTTGATCACGTCAATAGGGTTTGAAGCAACAGAAGCCACAAAACCGGCCACAAAACTTGCTGCAACATGGGTGCCGATCCCGTCGCTCAGCAGACCTTTCTCCAATATCATCTCCTTGGCCTGGTCGTATGATGCAAGCTGCGACGCTGTCACAATCATCGCACGGTTGACCGTGAGACTCGAGCCCCGCCACAGGCTGGCGACACCCTCCTGCTTTGACATTTGGCTCAAGGCATCGACGACGCTCTTGTAGTTCCTACGATGTTCAACTGGGAGACGTCCATCGGCCTGCATACGGACCATCGCTACATCAGCAGGGTTACCGACGGCAGCACCGACAGCGCCGGAGATCAGCCCGGCCCCGATCTTACTTGCAAGTGGCATGCTATTACTATCCGGATCCGTCCATTTATGTTTGAGGACATCGTAGAGGCCCATACGGGTTGTGGAGTATAGGGTTTGGCGGAGGAGGGTAGCGGAGATACCAGAAAAAAGGGCGGCAGCACCCTCGGATTGGATGATACGGACACCAATGGAAAGGGGTCCCACACGGGCCGGGGCAGGGAGTTCTACGGTTGTCGGTAGGGACATGTTAGCAGTGGAGCTTAATGCAAAAGCAGGGCGGCAGGATTGCACCGAAGATAGATTGGGGACGTGGGATTCACCTTGAAGCTGCATACGAACCTTGATTAAATCCAAAGGATGAGTGGAAGCACCGGCAATGACGGAGGCGACGCCACCTTCAACGAAACCTTTCAAACCCATGTTTTAATTTCTAATGGGATTCCCCAAAGCTGATGGAGAGTCGAAGAAAGTGAGCATATAAAAGAGAGAAAGAAGTGAGATGTGGTGTGTTAAGGCCATCATGAATCCATATTTATATATGTAGTCGAGTGGGAGCAGGGAAGGAACAGAGAGACCTTCCTGAAAGCTGGACGCGGCAATCCAACTACAGAAGTTGACTGAGATTATAATATGTTTTAATTGCTCCATTGTCTGGTTGTGCCTCTTTATTGGCACTCTTTGTTTGACCTTGACTTTTTATCAATCATTTACATGTAAATTAGGGTGTGTATGGAAATACAGTTGGAATAAATATTTGGATTGTATTGATATTGAAAAAATGGAAAATTTTATTTTAATATATATATACACACACGTACATATGTTTAGAAAATATAAAATAACTTCCAAAGACTTTTCTAATAGAATATACAAATTTGTTTTTGTCACTAATGGTAATAATTATTTATGGCACATGTTCTTTGGCTTCCATAAGAAAGACTTGATCTCCATAGAATTAATCAACACTTCATGTCTCGATCAATAACCCATGATCATGTCAAAATTAACTCTAAATCATTTGATTTCCCCCATATAAATTCAATTTACAGTTTTCACCAGTACTCTGTTGTTTGCATTTTGCTGAAATAGTGCTCTTTTTTGGTGGCTCACACCAGATTAATAACTAATAATTTTCATTAATTGAATGGATTGAAAACCTTTAATTCATTGATGACTATTTGAGAGTATGGTTGTGGTCTATTTTGAAAATGTTTTTCGCTTATAAATGTATTAAAATGATTTTTTTTTTATTTTTTAAAAATTATTTTTGACATCAACATATGAAAATGATCTAAAAATACAAAAACAAATTAATTAAAAATACAAAATAAAAAAAAATTCAATTTTTTTCAAAAGCATTTTTGAAACGCAGCACCAAACATCCCATAAACGGATAATTTTTTATGCTCATGTAATGTGATTAGTTTGATGCATTATATATGTACCAAGTACTTGTAATAATTTTAAGTTCTATCTATCTATCTATCTATCTATCAAACTTTATTAAAATAAAATACAAACTATAATTCCCTATATTAACTATTATTTAGTATTTCATACCCCCCCTCCCCCCAAGTATTTATGGAAAATTACTTTAGTATCCCAAATTTTGTAGGGTTTAGATCATAACTGTCAATTCCGTGCCGTTCCGGCCGGAACGTGCCATGCCAGTGAGAAAATCGGGACTAAACGACGTAGGTTTCGTCGCGATTTTCATTCCAGCCCGTTCTGGAAATTCCGGCCAAATTCTGGCCGGAACTCCCCGTAATCACTCCGGGTGTGCCGTTTCGGCCATGAAAAAAAATTGAATTAAGTGCAGCACCCCGACACCCCCTTTCCCCAAATCAATTTCACTTAAAATCTCCCTAAATCCTTATTTTTATCGATTGAATAGTCTAAAACCAATATTCAACGTCTCGATCGAAAAATAATTGTTACCTGTGTTCTTGAGTTCCAGGTGAGCAAGAGGGAGAAGGCTTTTGATAATCAATAGAGCAAGAGAAAATGTACACGAGAGAAGAGCACAGGAAATCGGGAAATCAATGAAGGCAGATGATCTGTTGAATTCCTTATCAGCTCTTCGTTGTAGTTAGAGAAACGTAAGAGAGAGAGTCTCAAGCAGTCGGGACTCGTGAGGAAGAAAATGGGTGTGTGAGTGGAAAATGGGTGTGTGAGTGTGAGGTGATTGTGATTTGCACGTGATTTGCAAATATATATATATATATATATATATATATATATATATATATAGAGAGAGAGAGAGAGAGAGAGAGAGAGAGAGAGAGAGAGAGAGAGAGATATTGAAAATGTGAAAATCAAAACAATAAAAATTAAAAAATATATATATTATAAAAAATAAATTTAATGTTAACTTTGATTTTATAAAAAATAAAAGTTATATTTAATTTTTTAATTTTTAAGTTTTTTCATATATATATATATATATATATATATATATATATATATATATATATATATATATATATATGAAATTAATTAATTATATATACAACTCTAAAACGGCACGCCAAAACGCTCTGAAACCGGAACGTTCCTTTCCAATAGAAAAACCGGAACGACGACCGGAACAGTATTCACAACTTTGGTTTAGATAACCGAATATCTTTGATGAAAAAGGGTGAGGGTGGTGACTTTTTATTTATTTATTTAATGAAAAAGTTATAATATTTACACTACATTAACTTTATTGCTGTTATTTTAAATATAATAGCAATTCTATAATTTGTTTCAATTTTTTTTACATGATATAAAGTGTTTGTAATTTATGAAACTACATGAAAAAAAACTATAGAGCGAGAATCTATATACAAAGTAGAGACCATATACTAGGAAAGTAGAGTAATTAGAATACTTATAATTAATATCCTATACTTGGAAAGTAGATTAATTAAAATTTCTACAATTAAGCTCTGTATTATTTTCTAATTACACGTGATTTACAACCTGTAACAATTATCAATAAATATATATTTTAGCATAAGTTTCTTTTCTTGGTGATTTAATTAAGTGTGAAATGAAAAGTGTTACTAAGGGCCCATTTTAATTTAAGAATGACACAATATTATTAATGTGTTTTGATAATGATTTCACTACGAGAAAATCAATCAACACATACAGAATCTTCAAGATTACTATTCCATCAGTATTTTATTGTAAAGTTTACTAAATATTTTTTTTTTATCTTTTTATTCATATGTAAATGTCGATGAAAATACTTTATTGATAGATACTAACATAATTATAGTAGGAAAAAAATAATGTTTGACTTTTACAAACACTATTATCGATGAAACATTTCCTTCGATAAATGTCAATAACACATTTAACGAGGGAATTTGTTGAGATTAAAATACTAGAGAATATATTGGTAGTGTTACCGATGATTATCGAAGGATATACCGATGAAATATATCTGTTGGTATTTTCCAATAGCCATGGGAACTCTTCCTCTTCTCCGGTGACCTTCACTGTTAACATTACACACAATATTACTGACGGATTCATTCCGTCGTTATTTTCCAGTAACCCCAATATATTTACTATGGATTTTTTTACTGATAGTATTCCTGATATAATTCAAAATTTTGGAGGGGTTTCTGAAATATTTTATATAATTACAATTTTTCATTCGAATTCACCGATGAAATAATAATAAAAAAATATTTTTTATTATTCGTCGGTTATTCTGTCCGTAAATATGAAAGAGGAACAAAGAGGCACTGGAAACTTTACTTTGGGCTTTGAAGCAGATATGTAAATCCCATTCCATTTCGGCTGGAACGGCTGGAACGGTCCGTTCCACTGAAAAATCCGGGACAAAACAACGACGTTTTTGTCCCGGGTAGAATTCCGGACCGATCCGGCAATTCCGGCCGGAACACCCCGGTTGTGTACCGGGGGTTCCGTTCCGGTGTCAGCCAAAACGACGTCGTTTACACCAGAATCAAAACGACATCGTTTAACAGTTAATAAACCTCCCAGACCAGACCCAAACACCCAATTCCCTGATTCCCATTTCCCCAAATCAATTCCCAATTCCCCGATTTCCATTTCCCCAAATCAATTCCCAATTTCCCTTGCCCTAATCTCAAATTGATCTCAACTCAGCTCACAAATCCAGCAATCCCTCACTTGAAAAGCTCAATTTGTAATCTCAATCCCTAACCTAGCTCAAATTCTGAATTCCTAAATTGAAAATCAAAATCACGGCGGCACAATTTGAAGTTTGAACAGCACGGCAGCTCAATTTCTTCCACACGGCAGCACAAAATCTTCATTGGTTCTTCTTCCCCAAATCTTCAGTGAAGGGTACACATTCGAGGCCCCTAATCCTTTAATTTTTTGAAAAAAGTGAAATTGCCAAAACTTGGCATAATTGATTAAATTGAGCATTTATGTATGGAATGTTTAATTGGAAGATGTTCATTCATGTTGTCTTCCTGATTAAACTGGGCATTCTTGTTAACTGAGATTGATTGTTGATGAATTGTGGGAAAGAGAGTGATTGTCAAAATTGAGTTTGAAACTGCCAAAACTGGGCAGATTAACTCTCTAGTGTTCTTGATAGATTGGTGTAGAAACTGTGAGTGAATGATTGTCAGAATTTTATGAATTTTGTCTTGGTAGATTAACTCTCTGATTTTATGTTGATGTTTTTCATTGTTTTACATTTTTAATGGCTTTTTACTATGTGGGTTTTCCAAATTAGTGGAAAGGCCAATGTTGTTTGATACTTTGATGCTGTTTTGAGGGAAATAACACCAATAGGGTGTTGGAAGTGGTTGTTCCTGGGAGTAATTTGTAGAAGAGATATGGGTTTGTGAAAAATATTTGGAATTTCCAAATTAGTGATCGATTGTGAAAAATAGTTTTGGACTATAGGGGTTGATGATATGGGTTTCTGAATAAAAGAAAATAAATAAGAAAAAAAGATAAACATGGATTTTGTTGATTTAACTACTGTGTTTAATTTTTAGAATGTGGAGTAAGGAATGATACATGCCTAACTTGTGTTATGTTTTTACAATAGATTAAATTACATGGCTGAAAACTCATCTAGTGGTGGGACTTCCATTTCTTCAGCTCCAGCAAGATCAGATGATCCAGCATGGGCTCATGGACAAGTGATTGCTGGTGTAAAGAATGCAAGTATATGCATTTATTGTACTAAACGGATCAATGGTGGCGGTGTTACTCGGTTGAAGTACCACCTTGCTGGTATTAAAGGTGAAGTTGAACCTTGTAAAAAGGTTCCTCCAGATGTTAAGTGGCAAATGAAACAGCTGTTAGATGACATGACAATGGAGAAAGAGAGAAGAAAAAGAATTAGAACTGATATTGGAAATTCTCAATCAGTTTCCAATGATGAAGAAGTAGAAGAGGGTGATGCTGCAAATCCTCGTTCGGGTGATATACGTTCACAAACAAGTAGAAGAATGACAGTGCAAGGAACAAGTACATCTAGAAGAAGGATTCCTTTATTTGCTCCACGAACTACCCCGGGTTCCCAGCCTAGTATTAGAAGTGCAATGGCTACTAAAGAGATGGAACAAAATGCAAGAAAAGCCATAGCAACATGGTGGTATGATGCTAATATACCGTTTAACAGTGCTAATTCGTATTATTATCAGCCAATGCTAGATGCCATAACATCCATGGGACCTGGGTTTAAAGGCCCATCATATCATGATTTAAGAGGATCACTTTTGAAAGATGTAGTTCATGATGTCCATGAATACATTTTAAGTATCAAGGCTGATTGGAGACTTTATGGATGTTCAATTATGGCTGACGGGTGGTCAAATAGGAGGAATGCACCAATTGTGATTTTCCTTGCCTATTCTCTGAGAGGCACCGTATTCTTGAAGTCTGTTGACACTTCAGGACTTCGAAAAGATAAAGAGACATTGCTGGATATGTTTGATGAAGTTGTCAAAGAAGTTGGACAAGAGAATATTGTCCAGTTTGTTAGTGATAATGAGGCTTCATTTAAGGCTACTGGGAAAGCTTTGCAGCAAAGGTATGAAACCTTTTTTTGGTCTCCTTGTGCTGCCCATTGCATTGATCTAATGCTAGAAAATATTTGTGATCCAAGATATTTTCCAATGATTGATGAAACCATTACAAATGCAAGAAATTTAACCAAGTTTATATATAATCATGCATGGGTTCTAGCTTTGATGAGGAAAGAATTCACAAATGGACATGATTTATGTCGTCCTGGCATAACAAGGTTTGCAACCCATTTCTTAAGCCTCCAATGTTTACTGAAGTTTAAGAATGAGCTTCAACAGATGTTTACTTGCACAAAATGGGTTGAATCAAGTCATGGCAAAAGTCGGGTTGGAAAGAAAATTGCTGCTATAGTTTTAGAAGATAAAGACTTTTGGCCGAGATGTGCACATATAGTCAACGTCAACGAGCCTTTAGTACGAGTTCTAAGGTTAGCAGACAGTGAAGAAAAACCATCAATGGGATATTTATATGAGGCAATGGATAAAGCAAAATAAGCCATCAAAACAAGGTTGAAAAATAGAATGTCTCAATATGGACCATATATTCGGGTAATTGATGCTAGATGGGATAAGCAACTTCATAGTCCATTACATGCAGCAGGATGTTTTCTTAATCCTGAAATATTTTTTAGGCCTTCTTTTTCAAAACAAAAGGAGGTAACTCGAGGTTTGCTTACCACAATTATGAGATTGATTCCTGATTGTGATACTCAAGATAACATCAGTGCCCAAATTGAGGAGTATAAGAGAGCAACTGGTGATTTTGGTATAACCCTAGCTATTCGTCAAAGAGAAAAGTTAAATCCAGGTAATAACTTTTATTTTTTACAATATAATGTCTTTTTTTTATCTATAATATTTGATTTATTCAAATTTTCTTATCTAGTTTCATGATGGGAGCAATTCGGCAATGATACTCCAGAACTTCAAAAGTTTGCAATTCGAGTTCTTAGTCAATGCTGTAGTGCAACTGGGTGCGAAAGAAATTGGAGTGTATTTGAATACATCCATTCAAAAAAGCGAAATAGGCTTGAGCACAAGAGATTAAACGATTTAGTATTTGTTCGCTATAATCTAAAGATTCAACAGAGGTAAAATATCAATATTATTATATTAGTAATTATTTTCTATTACATTGCTATTAATTTTTTAATTTCTTTCATGTTTATTCTTTGTAGGAATATGAGCAAAACAAGAGATGCTTTAGATCCCATTAGCCTTGACAACATTGATATATTGAATGAATGGATTTGTGAAGAACCTGGTCTTCTTGATGGAGATGACATAAGTTGGGAGAGTATCGAAGCACCTTTCGCTACTTTAAATTTAGATGATGAAGAGACATGTGTAAATGAGTAGAATGAGCTTGGTGGAAATGACCAGCTATTGCAATGTCTTGTTGACGACTTTCCTTATGTTCCACAGCAAGATCAAGATCCTGATTTTTATATTAATGATGTAGAAGATGTTTGATGTATTTTTATTTTATTTTAGAACATTTTACTTTCATAATATTTTGAAATTTTAAAGATGTTTCTAATTTTGAGATTATGTTTGTATTGTATAATTTAAATTTCATTTTCTTGAATTTAAATTATACTTGTTAAATTAATATTTTATTTTTTTCATATATATAATTAAATAAATATGAATAGTACAAAACCGGAACGGAACGCCGGAATGCACCGAAATCGGAACGTTCCGTTCCAAACAAAAAACTGGAACGGTACCCGGAACGGATTTTACAACTATGCTTTGAAGTTTTAATTTCTTACTTATTCAATCTTCTTTTTTAGGAATTTCTATTTAAATTTCAAACTTTATTTTTTGTTTGTTTCTATTCTTGTACGGAGAGAGGAGAGAGAAAAGTTATTGAAGAAAAGGGCAAGAAGAGAGAAAATCTTATGTTGTTCATATTTTGAAAATAAAAAAGATTGATTTTGATGACAATAGATTTATCTTAACAATTACAACTCTTCTTGTTGAAAAAAAGGAGATCCAAGCTTCAAAATTTTTTCTTACATGAATTTAATTTTTTTTATTTTTGTACTGATTTTACGGTTTTTTAGGGTTAGAAATAGGTGAATTTGGGTTTTTAGAATATTTCTTTCAAGTGTTTTCCCGGGGGGGGTATTTTGAATCCAAAAATCCAAAACTTGACTTTCTAGTCATCGAAGATGGATTAAATTTAAACCAAACGACAACGCATAGTCCACCAAAGTGCATCTGAGCTCTCTTTTTTGGCCAGGCACGCAAAGACCTCTTTGGGAGTGCGGTTGCGGTAGCTTTTCAAAGTGCTTTTCGTGCCAAAATACATGAAAATGATGTTTTTTCATTTTTTTAAAATTATTTTTGACATCAGCACATCAAAATGATCTAAAAACACCAAAACATATTCATTTAAATGAATTTGTTTTTTTAAATTTCAGCAAAACACCGGTTGCAACGCAAAGCCAAACGGGCTCTCAGTGCCTAGTCTCTTTTTATATCAACCTTCAACTTATTTTTCAATCAAATATATTAAAAGAATATTCATTTTTTTATGATGTTTAAATAAGATTATATTTTTTTTATAATTATGTTAAAAATTAATTTGTAAATTATTATATAAATCCAACCTTAAAGATTTATATAAAAAATATATGCTCATGAAAACTAATTGAAGATAAAATATCTTTTTTGTTTCTTTTTCATTGTAATTCTTTGCATTTATTTGTGATAGGATTAGTAGTAAGTAATGGATTAAAACCACAAGATAGGTAATAAGATATTCAAAGTTTTGGTTTAGAAAATAACATGGAGAAAAAAAAGAAAAAGGTAAGGACGCTAATTAAATAGTTAATTAAATTGAAAATTCTCAGGGAGGTTGGTCCAACAAAATGGCTGAGGAGAGGCTAAAACCATGAAGAACATGGCTGCTTCTTGGCATCTCACATATGCATCCGAATGATTCAACTTGTTCTGCTGACTTAGTCAAGCTTGACCAGCCCAATCTTGAGCGTAGGTTTCAACTCCTATCACCCTCAGCTCGAAAGTTAATCAAAGTAGAACAACTAAATGAATGAATATACATTTAAGTAACCTTGGAGTGGATGAATCTTTAGCTATCTTTATCGTCATCATAATTGATCAGAAATCTTTAAGTAATTTCCGAACTTGCTCTAGTGTGACAAATAACACAACCGTGAAAGGTCCCTGCCTTGAAATTGTAGGGATAAAGCCCTTGTAGAGGGCCATGGGACCCTCTGCCTTGACAGTCTTCACTGCACAGTCTAACGCACCCTTGTACGGTGGCTCAACCCCTGGCTCAACCTTCATATTCATAACTCTAGTCTTGATCACGTCAATAGGGTTTGAAGCAACAGAAGCCACAAAACCGGCCACAAAACTTGCTGCAACATGGGTGCCGATCCCGTCGCTCAGCAGACCTTTCTCCAATATCATCTCCTTGGCCTGGTCGTATGATGCAAGCTGCGACGCCGTCACAATCATCGCACGGTTGACCGTGAGACTCGAGCCCCGCCACAGGCTGGCGACACCCTCCTGCTTTGACATTTGGCTCAAGGCATCGACGACGCTCTTGTAGTTCCTACGATGTTCAACTGGGAGACGTCCATCGGCCTGCATACGGACCATCGCTACATCAGCAGGGTTACCGACGGCAGCACCGACAGCGCCGGAGATCAGCCCGGCCCCGATCTTACTTGCAAGTGGCATGCTATTACTATCCGGATCCGTCCATTTATGTTTGAGGACATCGTAGAGGCCCATACGGGTTGTGGAGTATAGGGTTTGGCGGAGGAGGGTAGCGGAGATACCAGAAAAAAGGGCGGCAGCCCCCTCGGATTGGATTATACGGACACCAATGGAAAGGGGTCCCACACGGGTCGGGGCAGGGAGTTCTACGGTGGTCGGTAGGGAAATGTTAGCAGCGGAGCTTAATGCAAAAGCAGGGCGGCAGGATTGCACGGAAGATAGATTGGGGACGTGGGATTCACCTTGAAGCTGCATACGAACCTTGATTAAATCCAAAGGATGAGTGGAAGCACCGGCAATGACGGAGGCGACGCCACCTTCAACGAAACCTTTCAAACCCATGTTTTAATTTCTAATGGGATTCCCCAAAGCTGATGGAGAGTCGAAGAAAGTGAGCATATAAAAGAGAGAAAGAAGTGAGATGTGGTGTGTTAAGGCCATCATGAATCCATATTTATATATGTAGTCGAGTGGGAGCAGGGAAGGAACAGAGAGACCTTCCTGAAAGCTGGACGCGGCAATCCAACTACAGAAGTTGACTGAGATTATAATATGTTTTAACTGCTCCATTGTCTGGTTGTGCCTCTTTATTGGCACTCTTTGTTTGACCTTGACTTTTTATCAATCATTTACATGTAAATTAGGGTGTGTATGGAAATACAGTTGGAATAAATATTTGGATTGTATTGATATTGAAAAAATGGAAAATTTTATTTTAATATATATATATATACACACACGTACATATGTTTACAAAATATAAAATAATTTCCAAAGGCTTTTCTAATAGAATATTCAAATTTGTTTTTGTCACTAATATAAAATGTCTGGTTGTGCCACTTTATTGGCACTCTTGGTTTGACCTTGACTTTTGAACAATTATTTACATGAAATTTGGTTGAAATTGTCCTCGTTTTTTGAAGGTTCACACCGGATGAACACCTAATAATTTGATTAATTGAATGGATTAAAAACCTTTGATTCATTGGTGATTAAGGGGATAATTTTTTATGCTCACGTAACGTGATTAGTTTGATCTAAGGTTGTTAATACTGTTTTAGTTGGTGATTTGTTTTTTTAATTGGAACAGAATGTTTCAGTTTTCAGAGCGTTTTGGCATGCCGTTCGGGGTTGTACTGTTTATGTATGTATCTATATATATATATATAATTAAATATATTAATTAAAAAAATTAGTTCAAATGCAAAAATAAAATTATTTAGAATTATACAATTTAATCTAAAAAGAAACACAATATAATGATTTTTTTGAACAAAATTATAAACATGTATAATATTACGAGAATACCATCCTCAACCTCGTAAGGTCATTACATTCTCTGATTGCTCCAAAATTTTAACATAAAATATATAAATATGTCAAGAGACTCCTCATAAAATTTCATCTCAATCTAATGGTCGAATTAAGAGATATTATTGATATTATAAAATTACACATTATTTTAAAAAAAATACTATTTGGCTGAAACTGAACAGGCGGAATGAAATCGCAACGTTTTAGCAGGTATTTGGTTGAAAAATCAGGAACGAACTAGAATTTAAACCGAGGTAAAAATGATGTTGTTTTATCTCGTTTTTTAAACTAATACAAAATGTTTTGGCCGAAATAGAACGAAACAGATTTGATCCACTGTATACGTACCAAGTAATTGCGATGATTTTAAGTTTTATCTATCTATCTATCTATCTATCTATCTATCTATCAAATCTATCCAACTTTTTTTTTTAATTCACAAGAAATTTTAATTTAAAAAACAGAGATAAATTTAACAAATAAAAAGAATTGAGATAACTAGAGATATTTTTATAATAAGTGAAAAATCCAACATTAGGCAAATAAAAAATATCGAAGCTCAATCTTCAATTAAATAAATATTAAAGAATAAAACTTAAAAAAAGAAAAAAGAGTAAACCTTGATGAATATTCTAAACTCGAGTTAATATCTAAAGCTCGTAATATGTTAAATCCTAGTTTAATGTTGATGGATGAAACCAGAAAAAATATCAATTTAAAAGATTTATCAAATTAGAAAAAAAATAAAGAAATAAAGATAGAATATAATAGGAATAGAAACTAAGGTTGAAATCTTAAAATAAATTCAAATTAGGAAATTATCTAATATACATATGAAAACCAATTAAAAGAATAAAGACTAAATCTAACTTATTAAAAAACTAATGGAGGAAGAAAATAAAAAAATAAATCTAATTTAAAAATTATTTCAAATAAAAAATATAGTAATGAAAAGAGTAGGGACAAAATCTAAAGGAAAAACAAATTGAAAGGTTGCTTTGAAAATTTAGAAGGTCAGACAAAAAAATTAATAAAATCAGAGAAAATAAAAGAAAAATATCATCAACACCAAACTTGTTGTCCATTGATCACATGAATCATTAAGTCATGGAGGGTCTCCAAGGATGGTTCCAACTACACCTCAAAAGCTAATGTTTTTCATCGAGCGACACTGCATACTCTACCTGAATAGTTTGGCCACCACTCATGCATTGACACTTATAGCATGACCAACTTTTTTTTTGTATTATTTATTTTTATTAAATTCTCAAATCACACTCAAGCAAACTTGATAACAACAAAAAACCATGATGAAAAGACACAAATATCACTACACACATGTCAAGGAAATTTTGATTTTTATGGTAATGTAGTGATTTAACTTTGGTTCTAAAAAAATATATATGAAAAAAGTTCTTAGATGCCACTTCAAAACAAGTTATTTGATTTTGTTTGAGAAAAATAAAATAATCATTACATTGTTCGGTTTCGCAATACAATAAATTTAGAGACAATGATTTACTAATATCTTTTTGTTTTTTCTTTGTTAATTATATAATATTATTGTTCACTCATACTACCATAAAGACTTCATAGGCTAAAAAATCTTGTTTTGTTTTAAAACTTGGTATTTAAACATAAAATAAAAAGTAAAAATGATACAAGACTTTTCCTAAATAATTGAACTAATAATCCACTAGTTTGATTTCCCAAATTTTTGGATTATTAAGCTTAGAAAACTTAATAACATAACATCCAATCAACACTTTATATTAACCTTCAGGAAAAGAATAAAAAAAGTTAACAAGTTAACAACCACATACACAGTCAACATAGGATATGTTGTCCAATGGAAAATGCAAAAGAAGGTGAACTAACAATAACAAAACTCAAAATGATTCTCTGTTTTCTCATCTACATCAACCATAGATGAGAGACTAGATCCCTCCTACTCTTTCCATCTATATAGAACCTAAAGCCTGACATGTGTTTTTGTCACACAATCACAGTTTCTAGCTCTAGCTCATAATTTATTAGGCTTATAAACTTGTCAAGATGGTGAGTGTCAACTGCTTTATCTTAGCTCTCTTCATCGCATTGTCATTTTCAGGAGGTGAATTGGCTCATTATCTTCTCACCATCCCTTTCCTCTCCCCACCTCCTGGAAAGTAGGCCAATGTTAGTGTTCCTTTTCCGTATGTTTGACTATTCAACGTACTGTATCGGTATCTGCGAACTAGGGTGAGGAATGATAGAAAATAATATAAATCATATTATGAAGCCTTGCTGAACAGATGTTTAGGTGAAATGATTCCTCCTTAACATGATATTAGAGCCTTGTTGATCCAACGATTACGAATTCGAATCTCATCACCCTCATTCTATTTGGTGAAAAACCAAGTACAAGGTAGTGTAGGTCTATGCAAGTTTCAAGCTCAGAAAGCTTTCACTTGAGAGGGTGTCTTAGAGAATAATATAAATTATATTATGGAACCTCATCTAACAGCTTAATCTATCAGAGCCTTGTTGACCCCAGCGGTCACGAGTTCAAATCTCACCACCCTCATTCTATTTGATGAAAAACCAATCATAAGGTAGTGTGAGTCTGTGCAAGTTTCAAGCCCAAAAAACTTTTACTTGAGAAAATGTATTAGAGAATAATATAAATTATATTATAGAGCCTCACCTAACAACTTAAACTATAAAGTGAGATGATTCTTTAACAAGGAATTCATAATTCATTTCTTCCTCTCTTCGTGTATATTTTCATTTACTTTATCCAAATAAACGGCGGGAGATGAGGCGGGAGAAATGATTTTTTTTCTTCTAAGGATAAAACGACACAAACAAAATAATACCGGCATGTTTTGGCTAATATTTGACCTAAAAATCCAGAATAGGCCGAAATTTAAATGAAGGTAAAAACAACGCCGTTTTGTCTCTTTTTTTAACTCGTATGAAACGTTTCAGCCGAAACAAAATGAAATTGACAACATTGGTTTATACATTCAACTTTATCTCTAATTTTATCAATAACAATAAACTCTAATCATGGATATTACAGTATATTTTTGTTTAGATAATTTCCATAACTCAGCTTTTCCACCAAGTGTGAAAACATATTTTCTTCTTGTTTCTTGGACTCAATAAAGCATTTATTGATATATTTAGTGTATGAGGAAAAAATATTAAAGGACTTGTGTAATACAGATAGATGTATCCATTCAAAAAGTTCAAAATTACATGCATTATATTGATACTAATCGGGCTTATAGGATGCTTATGATATTGGCAAGAGAAATGAGTATTTTGCTAATAGTATTTTGTGACAGGGGTATAGCAAAATCCCCTCTTCTTTTAGTTTTTTTTGTTAATAAATCAATATGAACATAATACATATATATTCTGTATTTCAAAAGTGTTTTTTTTTTAAATAAATTATTTTTATTTTTATTTTTACTTTTACTTTAAAATAAATTTTTTGATATTTTTAGATAATTTTCATGTACTGATGTTAAAAATAATTTTTGAAAAATAAAAAAATTATTTTGATGCATTTCTAAATTAAAAAAAAACAATCTCAACAAATATTTAGCGAGCTTTTTGACAAAAGTAAGAAAATTTATCCAATCACTGTGCTCAAATTTTTTAAAGATGTTCTCCATGTTTTATTTTATAATTATTCATGTAACTCTAATCAACTAATGTCGAGAAAATCCTCAGCTTAGATCCTAAATTAGGTTGATTTAATACCTACTTAAGTAATTGTGTGTTATTTTTGGAATAGTTTTTTTGCTAGACTAATACTCTGACTTTGTCTCCTTCTGTGAGAAAAAAATAAACATTTCTCAACCATTTCTCTCTTTTTTTCCTGATTTTTGTTTTCAATTCTAATTAGTATTTCTTTGAGAGTGTGGTTGAAGTTATTTTTTAAAGTATTTTTCATTCAGAAATGCATCGTAATAAGTTTTTTTTATTGTTTAAAAATTATTTTTGACATTAGCACATGATAATAATTTAAAAACATATTTTTTTTTTATTCAGTATAAAATATATATTTTTGTAAATATTTTCAAAAATAATTTAAAAACAAAGTGATAAAAAATAAATCAATCTAGTTTATGATACATTAATAAAGCGTACTTTAAGATACATTAAAGCGTTATTTATTGGTTTAGTTCTTCCTAGTTTACAGCATGCGCTATGCTGTGCATTCAATTTTTTTTTTTTAAAGTAACAACAAATATTAATATTGTAAAGAATTATTTGCTATTTTTATTAAACTCGGCCTCATGATTAAATCTTAAAATTTCTAATTGGACACTTTGTCTAACCCGGATATAAAATTTCTATTTAACAATGTAAGAATTGCCCAACATGACCAAATCGATTTGATTGTTACAAAGACATCCCAAAAAAAAAATCTAAGAATGAAATTAACAAAAAATAGTGAAATTAAAAAATAATTTCGCATGCAACTCTTTGTTTAACAACTTGGTATTGTTTTCAATGGAAGATGGAGAAGAAGGTGAGCTAACAATCCTGTTTTCTAAACTAAACCAACCACATGGAACAGTTCACAACCAGATCTCTCCTTCTTACATCTCTATCTATATAAACCCATAATCACCCCCTGGTTTTTCCCATACAATTGCACACACTTCATCGTTTTCTTAATCCTAGCCTTATAATCTAGCTTCAAGATGGCGAGTTTCAACTGTTTTATCTTAGCTCTCTTCATTGCTTCATCGATTTCAGGCGGCGAGGCAGCTCGTCAGCTTCTGCAATTGCCCCCTTTACCTTCGGTACCGAGCCTGCCTAAACCAACATTACCACCAATGCCTTCTATACCAACACTACCACAGCCCACATTGCCAACCACACAACCTTCCCTGCCTAAACCCTCACTGCCTCCACTTCCTAGCCTGCCAACAATGCCTAGCCTCCCCAAGGTCACCTTGCCTCCACTTCCAAGCATGCCCTCAATTCCCACCATCCCTATCCCAACAGCAATCCCATCCATCCCTATCCCAACAACAATTCCCTCTATCCCTTTCCTCTCCCCGCCTCCTGGAAACTAAGTAGACCATGCTATTGGTCGTTTGGAGTTTGATTACTATATATGCTTTCTGTCAGGAAGTACGTATCTTTTGGTCTCTGTGAAGAAGTGCGGGGGATTGTGCCGTTTTCTTCTGGTGTTTTCATTCGTTTGAGCGTTATCGCTTCCTGTTTCCCTGTATTTCATTGTCTTCTTGACTTATACGTGTACCTATATCAATAAATTGAAAGTATTTTCAAACATTAATTGGTATATATCTGGTGTCTTTTCTACGCATTTGATTGCTACACTCTTCTCTTTCAAGAATTCTGCTGAGCTAACACTGTTAATTAATGATGAAACTGTTGATATCTAACAAGAGATTCATCGAGTACAAATGTTAAGACTTGATGTATGCCAAGAGACTACATCAGATATATAAAGTTCAAGATTATCCTATGTGTTTAATGCTCGCAACTTGTGTTGAGAAATTCAAGCAAGAGATGATGGATGCTTTTGAATTGACAATTCTCGGCTTGATGGCTTTCTTCCTTGGAATGGAAGTGGAGCAGGCTGAACATATGTTAGAAGAAATATGCCAAAGAAATCCTTACGAAGTCAACCTTGAAGAATACAAGGTAGTTAACACTCCTATGAATCAAAAGGAGAAGGCATGTAAAGGAGAAGGCATGTAAAGAAGATGGAGCTGAGAAGGTTGATAAGCACAATTCAGAAAACTAGTTGGGTGCTTGATGTTTCTCACTGCAACTAAGCCTGATATTTTGAATGTTGTGAGTATCTTGTCTAGATTTATGCATTGTGCAAGTGAATTACATTTCAAGGATCCTAAAAGAGTGATTAGATATGTCAAAGGAACATACAATTTTGGCCTCAAATACACAAGAAAGCAAGGAATTCAAGTTGGCAGGGTCCTCAGACAGTGACTGAGGATATTCTATTGATTATTTGAAGAGCATCTCAGGTTATTGTTTCTCCTTAGAAATTTAAGGAAACAAGAAACAATAGGTCAATCCACTGCTGAAGCCGAGTTTATTGCAACAACAACTGCTGTCAATCAAGCTTTGTGGCCAAAGAAGATTCTTATTGATCTTAACTTAGAATAGAAAGAAAGCACATAGATTCTAGTTGACAAACAAGATGCTATTGCCACCTCTCATAATCCTGTATTTCATGGGAAAACTAAGCACTTTAGCATTAAATTATTCTTCTTAAGGGAAGTTCAAAAAGATGGAATTATTAATCTTGTCTACAACAAAACAAAAGAATAGGTGGCAGACATTTTCACCAAGCCATTATATTCCAGTAATTTTGAATTAACGAGGAAAAATTTTGGAGTTTGCAGTTGCTAAATCAAGGAGTGTTAGAAACTTATGTTTGGAACTGCTGATTTGGAATAAGTTAACATTGTTAAGTGATTTGAATTTATCAAATCAAATCTGTTGCTATTTCTTAGTTTCTGTTGCTATTTCTTAGCTTTTGTTATTTGCATTATTATCTATCATGGCTTGATCTTAGGAGCATGATTTAAGTGGGTTGTTATTTATTCAATCTATAAATTGTAATGCTGAAGATGATAAAATCATTCAAGTATTAAGTAAAGGATTTCACGAAGTAAAGAAGAGAACAAGGGATGAGATGAGAATTGAGAAAGAGTTCTGCACACAATTGTCACTGCAGACCTAGTTTTATTATTCAAGATTGCTGTATATATATTGATACAAAGGTAAAGCTATTTACAGAATATAGCTATATAAGGTAAGTACATTTATTTCTGAATATTACAATTGATTGAGAATTAATTGAGAATTAATTCTGTTGGAGAGTGCCGTTGCTGGTGATCTTGCTTGTGATCTGCATGCCGTTGCTCTTGGTCTACTCATCTTCTTTAATATCTTCTTTACCCCCCCTCAAGCGTAACGGAGCAACGCGAAGATTAAGCTTGGATTTAAGAAGACAAAACCGATCACGACTCAAGCCCTTGGTGAAGATGTCGGCAAGCTGATGAGCAGATGGAACATAGATAGTGTGGAGAGCTTTTTGAGCAACTAATTCGCGAACAAAGTGGTAGTCAATCTCAATGTGGCGGGTGCGAGCATGGAAGATGGGGTTAGCAGCCATGTGAATAGCTGAGATGTTGTCAACATAAATGCACGGGGCAGTTTGGAGAGGAATACCAAGTTCGCGAAATAAGAATCCAAACCAGCGAATTTCAGCAGCCGTGTGGGCAAGTGCCCGATACTCAGCTTCCGTGCTGGAGCGAGAAACAGTTGACTGTTTCTTGGCAGTCCAGGTGAGGAGATTGGGGCCGAAGAATATACATGCACCTGTAGTGGAGCGACGATCATCTACAGAACCAGCCCAATCAGCATCCGAAAAGCTGCGTAGACTGAAGTCATCAGATTGGTGGAAGATAAGGCCTTGATCAACTGTACCCTTAATGTACCGAAGAATGCGCTTGACAGCCTGAAGATGGGATGAGCGGGGGTTGTGCATGAACTGACATACTTGATTGACTGCAAATGAGATGTCAGGGCGTGAGAGGGTAAGATATTGGAGGCCACCTACCATGCTTCGATAAAGAGAAGGATCAGATAAGGGATCCCCATCCAAACACGATAGGCGGGTATCAGAAGATAACGGCGTGGGGCATGGTTTACACTCGGCCATATTAAACCGTTTTAATAGATCAACTGCATAGCGAGTTTGAGAAAGAAATAGATGGTCAACAAACCGAGTGATTTCCAGACCAAGGAAGAAATTGAGTTCACCCAGTCGGCGACTGTCAAATGTGGCGCATAGTTGATCTAGGAAGTGGTGGACGCGTTGTAAGTCAGATCCAGTAACAATGATGTCATCCACATAGACAAGCACATAAACCTTGCAAGAGGCGGAGCGATGTATGAATAGGGATGCATCGGATTGACTGTGAGAGAATCCTTGGGCGAGGAGAAAGGCACTAAGACGTTGGAACCAGGCTCGAGGGGCCTGTTTAAGGCCGTAAAGGGCCTTATGAAGTTGACAGACAGCCTGAGGGTGTGAGGAATCATGAAATCCAGGAGGTTGTTTCATGTAGACAGCTTCTTGCAAATTGCCATTTAGGAAAGCATTTCGAACATCAAGCTGTTGAAGGGACCAATTAGATGACACAGCGAGAGAGAGGATAGTGCGAATGGTAGCCGGTTTCACTACCGGGCTGAAGGTTTCTTCATAATCAAACCCTTCCTGTTGATTGAAGCCTTTGGCTACAAGGCGGGCCTTGTAGCGGTCAACGGAGCCATCTGCTTTGCGTTTGACTTTGAATACCCATTTGCAGCCTACAATGTTCATGTGCGAGGAGGCGGGAACACGAGACCATGTTTGATTTTTCATGAGGGCATCATATTCATCCTGCATAGCAGCTTGCTAGTGGCTATATTTTGAAGCTTGAGTGAAGCTCGTTGGTTCAAGGGACATGGGATCGGAACACTCGGCAGAGAGAGCATGAGGTAGCGGGTGCGGGGTGGTGTGAGAGTAGAGCGGTTGAGGTGCAGGGCCAAAAGGGATGATAGTTTTAAGACTCCTGAATTTTTGGGGAGGGTTTGGTGTATCTGGTGAGTTAGGGAGGAGGGATGGGTCAATGAGGGAAGAAGTGGGTGTTGGCAAAGGGGAGGTTGGGAGGTTGTGGTGGTCAGTGGAGGGGGCCTCGTCTATGGTTATGGGGGAGAGAGATGGTGTGGATGAGGATTGTGTGGGGCAAGTTGTTGAGGGGGTGAGTGGAGATTGGGGTGAGTGGGCAGGTGTGTCTTGGGTAGTGACCAAAGGGGAGTTAAGGGTAGTGGGGACAGATGGAGTGACTAATGGAGGGTCAAGGATTATAGGGGCAGAGTGGGATGGTGTTGTTGTCTCTAGGAGTGGTGGTGTCCTAGTATCCATATGACTGACAGGTGTGGGTTGAGCAGTTGGTGGGAGCTGAGGTTGCTGGTAGGGGAAACTTGCTTCATCAAAGACCACATTCCGAGAGATATAAACCCGACCTGAAATAGGATCAAGACAGCGGTAACCTTTATAGTGATCATCATAACCAATAAAAATACATGGAATAGATTTAAAGGATAATTTGTGTCGATTATATGGGACCATGTGGGGGAAGCAAGCACAACCAAAACTTTTGAGGAATGTGTAATCTGGTGGTCGCTGAAGTAATTTCTCATAAGGGGAGATGTGATCAAGCTTAGGAGTTGGAAGGCGATTAATGAGAAAAACGGCCGTGGTAAAGGCTTCAACCCAAAAGCTATGGGGCAACCGAGATTGGGCCAGTAAGCAAAGGCCCATTGCAACAATATGTCTATGTTTCCTTTCTACCACTCCATTTTGTTGGGGAGTGTAAGGACAAGAGATTTGATGAGAAATGCCATGATTACTTAGGAATGTCAAAAATAATTTGCTTGTAAATTCTCCTCCACCATCAATCTGCAATTGTTTGATGTGAGAGCTAAAACGGTTTTCCACCAATTTTTTGAAGTTAATAAAAGTAGTAAAAACATCTGATTTCTTGGACAATGGATATATCCAAGTGAATCGAGTATGATCATCAACAATAGATAAATAATAGCGATAACCGAAATTCGAAGATATTGGGGCGGGACCCCATAAATCAAGATGTAAGAGTGCTAAAGGTGATTGAGCATGAAATTGTCTGTCTTCAAATGGTAATTGACATGATTTTCCCAACGGACAAATATGACAATTTTTATTTGAGACAGGTGTACCATTAAGTGGTAAATGGTACTTATTCACTAATGTAGAAAAAACTGAATAGGACGGGTGTCCAAGTCTAGCGTGCCAGACGTCTTGTGTTGTACGCTTTCCATAGCAAGCAATCCGACTAGCAATGGCGGAAGATGTGTGGATATGATAGAGACCATCGTAGCTACTGCTAGTAAGCAGTACCTTCCCCGTTTTGTTGTCCTTCACAGAAAAACCATTAGCATCCATTTTAAAATAACAATCATTATCAGCGCAAAAACGACGTATAGAAATTAAATTTTTGCGGATAGCAGGTACACATAAAATTTCATTTAGATGTAGCGGTTTTTCTATCCCGGTTAAATTTGTTTTTTCAATGTGAGTTATTGCTAGCTGATTACCATTGCCAACAATAATTTTATCTGTACCTGTATATGGACGGACATCAGGGAGAGAGGAGGGATTAGCTGTCATGTGGTGGGTGGCACCCGAATCAAGACACCAATTGAGCTGCGCCACGTCATCAGTGAGAGGGGCTGAGGTGGCAGCGTTCTCTGCCACGTAGGCATGAGGCTGCCTCTCGGGACAAAAACGGGCTATATGCCCTGCCTTGTCACACCGAAAACAAACGACGCCGTTTTGAAGAAACTTTGAGGGGCTGCTCTGCGGCGTTGGGAGCAGAGGGGGACGACCATCCGAGAGAGTTGGGTGAGATGGTATGGTGGTGGACTGTGGTGCACGGTGTTGAGAGTGTTGATTAGGGGGCCATTCACGGTGGTGAGGGTGTTGATTTGAGGGCCATCCACGGTGTTGGGGGTGCTGATTTGAGGGCCAATTCTTTTGGGTCTGTTCCCATTGCCCTGTTCGTCTTGACCCTCTTCCTTGATTCCAGTTTCTTCCACGATTTCTCCCAAAATTGGTGTGATTATGGTTGGGCAATTTGGAATTGAAGTTGTGTTCATTGGGCACACGGTCAGCCGCCATAGCCACACCTGTGGTCAAGGTAAGAGACATGCGTTTCTGCAGGTGTTCCTCTCTTAGGGCTAGATCATAAAACTGATCGAAGTTGATGTTGGGGTGCAGGTGAAGCGACGTTGCCAGTTCTTTGTACTCCAGTCCCAGTCCATCCAAAACGTAGCTGATGAATTCATCATCGTCCATTGTAGCACCAGATTGTATGAGGGAATCAACAAGTGATTTGGCGTAATTGAGGTAATCGGCTACTGTTGTGTCATTGTCTTTCTTGAGTGTGCGAATTTGGTCTCTCAGAATTCTTATGCGTGTACTGGCTAGTGGTGACAGGCGCTTGGCCAACATTTTCCAAGCTTGATTGGCAGTGGTGCATGGGATGAGAAGAGTCTTGATGGAGGATGAGGAAGTCGCTTTGATCCAACTCAGGACCAGTTTGTCCTTTGCAAATTCTGGGTGCACAGAACCATCTTCTTGCATTTTTGGTGGTTCTGTGTCATTGTTGATGACTGCTGTGAGGCCATGCATCTCCAGTATGTCCTCAAACTGTGATTTCCAACTTGCATAGTTGGTGCGGTCCATTGGAACCGTGAACAGAGATGAGATGTTGAAGGAGGTGGGTAAGTGATAGGATGGGAATGAAGGTGAGGAAAGTTTTGACATTTCAGAAATTAATTTTGATAAATCAATGCTACTTGATTCTCCTGATTTGGGTGTTTCTGCCATTGTTTTGTCTAGGATCGAAGGGTGAGGGTTAGCTCAAGATAGCTCTGATACCATAAAGGATTTCACGAAGTAAAGAAGAGAACAAGGGATGAGATGAGAATTGAGAAAGAGTTCTGCACACAATTGTCACTGCAGACCTAGTTTTATTATTCAAGATTGCTGTATATATATTGATACAAAGGTAAAGCTATTTACAGAATATAGCTATATAAGGTAAGTACATTTATTTCTGAATATTACAATTGATTGAGAATTAATTGAGAATTAATTCTGTTGGAGAGTGCCGTTGCTGGTGATCTTGCTTGTGATCTGCATGCCGTTGCTCTTGGTCTACTCATCTTCTTTAATATCTTCTTTATTAAGTTTCAGAATTGCTCTTAGTCTCAATTGTCTGAAACATTATTTCAGAATTTCTTCTTCTTTTATTACAGGTTTTGAAGACAAACAAAAATCGAAAAACATGATACAGTGATGATATATATCTCAAAGTACAAGCATAAATATATAATGAATCAAAATACAATATAACACGCAAAAAAAGAAGAAGAAGAAGAACTGAAAGGAATGCTAAACATCCCTGTAACACTCTTTGGACAAAAGAGAGAGAATTCTGACACACAACATCATGAAAATGCTCTAGTATAAGCACGATCCGCTCACAGCCATATTAATGGTGCACATAAGCTCTCCCTCCATGGAACACAGTGAAGAAACTCAAGGCTTAGTGGTAGCTGGTGGTGGGGAGAGGAATGGAATGGAGGGAAGTGTTGCTGGGATTGGAATTGTGGGCATTGAGGGCATGCTTGAAAGTGGAGGCAAGGTTAGCTTTGGGACAGTAGGCAGAGTTGGCATGCTTGGGAGTGGAGGCAAGGTGAGCTTCGGAACTGCAGGCATTGCTGGCATCGTAGGGAGGCTCGGAAGCGGAGGCAAAGTGGGCTTAGGAAGTGAAGGTTGAGTGGTTGGTAAGGTGGGCTGCGGCAGAGTTGGCAATGTTGGTTTGGGCAGGTTCGGGACAGAAGGCAAATTTGGCAATTGCAGAAGATTACGAGCTGCTTCGCCACCAAAAAACGACAAAGCAATGAAGAGAGCCAAGAAAATACACTTGAAAGTTGCCATGCTGGTAATGGACAAGATGTAAGAAAAAAGAGGATTGCAGGAATTTGTGATTGACATTCCGGTACTTTTCTTTGGGTTAATATAGAGGGGATGAAGACGGGAGATTTGTGTTGAATTGTTGGCGTAGCTGAGAAAACTGGGGAGTTATTTTGAGTTTTGTTATTGTTAGCTCACTTTCATATCCATCTCTATTGAAAAACAGTAGCATATGATGATTGTTGTTGACTAGCTATGATTTTCTTCTCTTTCTTTTTCTTTTTTCCCACGCAAGAATGGAAGTTCTTCTATTGTCCACTATTTATTATTTTTAGTTGACCAGCAATGAAGTTAGATATTGCTATGATGCACAGCGCCTGTTAACAAAAAAGTAAAATAAAAATAAAGATTTTAGAGAAACAAGTAACAGATCTCAATAAGATTGGTGAACAAACACAAGTTTGAATACTGAGCAACCCAAGTTAAGGGAAAGAAGAAAACATAACGTGTCACAATAACAGTAAGAAGAATATTAAAGAAGACTAGGTACTCTTTTCAATGGAAGATGGATAAGAAGGTGAGCTAACAATCCTGTTTTCTAAACTAAACCAACCACATCTCTCCTTCTTACATCTCTATCTATATAAACCCGTAATCATCCCCTGGTTTTTCACAAACAATATCACACACTTCATCGTTTTCTTAATCCTAGCCTTAAAATCTAGCTTCAAGATGGCGAATTTCAGCTGTTTTATCTTAGCTCTCTTCATTGCTTCATCGATTTCAGGCAGCGAGGCAGCTCGTCAGCTTCTGCAATTGCCCCCTTTACCTTCGGTACCGAACCTGCCTAAGCCAACATTGCCACCAATGCCTTCTATACCAACACTACCACAGCCCACATTACCAACCACACAACCTTCCCTTCCTAAACCCTCACTGCCTCCACTTCCAAGCCTGCCAACAATGCCTAGCCTCCCCAAGGTCACCTTGCCTCCACTACCAAGCATGCCCTCAATTCCCACCATCCCTATCCCAACAACAATCCCATCCATCCCTTTCCCAACAACAATTCCCTCTATCCCTTTCCTCTCCCCGCCTCCTGGAAACTAAGTAGACCACGCTATTGCTCGTTTGGAGATGGATTACTACACTTTCGGTCAGGAAGTACGTATCTTTTGTGCTCTGTGAAGAAGTGCGGGGGATTGTGCCGTTTTCTTCTGGTGTTTTCATTCGTTTGAGCGTTATCGCTTCCTGTTTCCCTGTATTTCATTGTCTTCTTGACTTATAGGTGTACCTATATCAATAAATTGAAAGTTGTTTCAAACATTGGTATATATCTGGTGTCTTTTCTACACATATGATTACTAAACTCTTCTCTGTCAAGAATTCTGCTGAGCTAACACTATTGATTAATGATGAAACTGTTGATATCTAACAAGAGATTCATTGAGCACAAATGTTAAGACTTGATGTATGCCAAGCGACTACAGCAGATATATAAAGTTCTACATTATCTTGTGTGTTTAATGCTTGCGACTAGTGTTAAGACTTTTATCATTTTTGACAGGCATCTAGGCACCTACTGCGTTGTTTTTCTAGAGAGGACTCTACTGCATTTTACCATATCAAATAACTCTAATATTGTCGCCGTTATGACGTAGGTTCACATGGTAAGAAAAATATTCATTCGATCCTAAATTTCATTGTGTTTTTAAATCTGATTTTTTTATCGAACTATCCTAAGTTTAGATCTCAACTATTGTGAGTGACCCTACCAAAAAATCGGTTAATTGATACAAAAATACCGACCAAATTTTTCCATGAGGATTTGACCAATAATATTACTGATTGATCATTATAGTTGCCTCGACCAATAGTATTACCGATAGACCGTTTTAGTTGCCCTTTGGGTTAGTATTTACTGGTGGGTTTTCCCTACAGTATTTCGGTGACAATATTAGTAACAAAATTGTTTTCTTGGTAAATATTGGTGGTAACCATCGAGAGAATTACAATGGGATTCAAAACCTATTATGTACAATGATGTGGCATTGGTTTTGTAAGAAATATTGACGAAGTTAGCAGCAAATATATTCCAACTATAATTCCATTGTTAAATACCAATGAATTTGCGATCAAAATTAGAGTGAAATGAGAAAATCTATTAAGTACGATGACATAACATTGTTACTAATAGAAATACCAACGACGTTACCAACAAATCTATTTTGTCGGTAAATTTGTTGATAATTATTTAATTTATGACCTGACCTTCCCCCCTCCCTCTTTCTTTTTCTTCCATCTATATTTTTTTCTCTGTAAGACCTATCCACCTTCTCCTCCCAATTTCATCATAGTTCAACCTCTCACAGCAAATCCAACAACCATAAAACCAAGTTTATGAGCATTTGTGTTCTGATTTGATATTTTAAGGATTCTCCACTTTAAGTAAGCAAATCTAGTATGTTTTCTTGAAATATAATTTTAATGTGTTAATTGTTTTTGCATATTTTTGAAGTATATTCATTTTGTTTGCGTATTCACTATTTTTTATAGTTTTTTATCATATAAATTTATTGTATGATTTATGATGTGTACATATTAGGATTTGTTTTAGATTATGTGAAATTTTATTTGCTTAGCTAATGTATTTAATTAATACATGATTATTGTAATGGATGTATTGTGAATATTTTTGAAGTATATTCATATAGGCTTGATATAAGTAATGAATGACCATTCATGGGTGTATTGTGAATCACCTTAAGGGTTAAGTAGGATGAATTATTGCAATGGAGCTTTGGGTTTTATTAACTGCTCAATATATAATCGAGAAACATTAGTAGAGGCGGTATTAAATGTCCATGTAGATGCTTGAAAAAAAAAAGATTTATTGATCCAGATGTTGTCACGATGCATTTTTAATAAAAAAGGTTCATGAAGGAAAATTTGTGTTGGTATGCACATAGAGAATAATTTGCTCCTCACGAGATCTAGGTAGAAAGGATGGTTGGTTCAATTTCTATGCTAATAGAGAAATTTTATATTACCAAATCCATGATGAAACCCTTCGGGCTAGGATATCAAAAAATCAACATGTGTTCAAATTTCTATGCAGAAAGAGAACATTTAAATTGCCAAATCCATGACGAAACTCCTTGGGATAGGATACCAAAAAATCAACATGCGTACAAATTTCTTCCTGTTATACTACTTTAAAAATACAAAATTGACCAAGTGCAAAACATGTGGGCATCCTTAATATAAAAACACGGATCTAGCAGGGGACAAACTCTTGTTGTAACAAAAAAGTTAGATACTTTCTAGTTACACCTAGACTACAGAGGTTATTCATGTCATCAAAGACTATTGAGCACATAATATGACACTGTTCACATAATGCAGTTGATGGAGTGATAATGCACCCTTTCGATGATGAAGTCTAAAAACACTTTAACAATGTGCATACTCAATTTTCGATGGAAGAAAAGAATGTGTTTCTTGGTTTATGTACAAATGGATTCAATCCATTCAGGTGTTTTTTTACTCTTTATTCTTGTTGGCTGGTGACAATTACAGTATAAAACTTGCCTCCGGGGATGTGTATGAGGCAAAGTTCATGTTTTCTCAATGATCATGCCTGGTCCTTATAGTTCGAGTCGCAACATTGGTGTTTGTCTTTGATCATTGACTAATGAGGTGAAGTAGTTGTTAGAGAATAATATAAATCATATTATGGGGCCTCACTTATAAGCTTAAGCTTTTAGGTGAGATGGTACCTTAACATGGTATCAAAGCCTTGTTGACCCAGCGGTCACGAGTTCGAATCTCACCACCCTTATTCTATTTGATAAAAACTAAGCACAAGGTGATGTGGGCCTGTGCAAGTTTCAAGCCCAAAGGGCTTTCACTTGAGGGGGTGTGTTAGAGAATAATATAAATCATATTATAGGGCCTCACTTATAAGCTTCTTAACAGTAGTTGTGGTCACCCGGAGCTTTAACTTATGATGTAACGAGAATTTTTTTCCCTAAATGAGCACAACTTTCATATGTACTATTAAGATTTTTCTTTCTTATAGAATGTTTTCTCAGTAGAGTATGCATGGGAAACTATCTTGTCTATATAATATATTGAAAACAGCAAAACATCCATGCTGATGAATGATGGTAAAACATCTTTTTTTTTATTATAACCAACAACTCTTGCCAATAGATCACAAGTATAAAAATAATAAAATTGATTTTTTTGTTGGAAGATTTGATAGGGATATTACACCTCTGCTACTATCAGGTGAAGAAATACATCACATGGTGTTGAAGTAAAGTGATGTGATGTATGTTTTCAATCCGGTAAATAAAAGCTTCTTGGTTTTTGTTTTGACCCACAATTAGGTAAAACAAAGTAATTTCTCTGAGCTTTCTTATTGGAAGAGCAATCTTCTCTATCATAATCTTATTGTCATGCACATAAAAAAAAAAAGTGTTTAAAAACATTTTCAATATGGTTATGGAAGTGAAAGGGAAGACTAAGGATAACATCAAAGCTAAAATGTATATAACAGTGTTTTATCACTGTAAAAATATGGAGTTGGTTTATGATATGACATGAGTTGTGAATACCAAAACTAGGTTTATCCTACATAAGAGATCACAGCTACTACAATACAAATAACTTAAAAGTCTGTATTTTCCTGATGAACATGCCTCAAATATATCAAGATTGGTGAATTTGAAGGATTATATATTGTATGGAATGAAGAGTCATGATTGTCACAGTGCAAATGCTCATTCCATTAGCTTATCTAGATGTATTGCCAAAGGAGATGTGAGATTCACTCAAGGATATCAATCACTTCTTTAGAGATATTTGCTCCAATAAATAACAAACTTGACACTTAGAGAAGCTTGAAATGAATATCATACAAATAATTTGGAAACTTGAGATGATATTCCCTCCATCATTTTTGACTCCATGGAGCATCTACGTATACATTTACCATATGAAGCCAAAGTTGGAGGCTTAGTACAATATAGATGGATGAATCCATTTGAGAGGTTAGTGATGTGACATTCTTACTGACGCACCTACCAACGAAATCAAGTAGGATGGCTTATTGCAATGGAGTTTAGGGTTTTATTAACTATGCAATATCTAATTCAAGAAACATTAGTGGAGGAAGTATAAGATGTCCATGTAGATGGTATAAAAACAAAATTCATCGATCTAGATTTTGTCACGATACATCTACTATAAAAAGGGTTCATGAAAGAATATTTATGCTGGTATACACAAGGAGAAGAGTTTGTTTCTCACGAGATCATTGTAGAAAAGATGGTTGGTTGAACTTTTATTCTTAAAGACAACTTTTATGTTGCCAAATCCATGATGAAACCTCTTGGGCTAGGATACCAGAAAATTAACATGTGTACAAGCTTTTGTATGTGACATTACCTTGACACTTAGAGAAGCTTGAAATGAATATCATACAAATAATTTGGAAACTTGAGATGATATTCCCTCCATCATTTTTGACTCCATGGAGCATCTACGTATACATTTACCATATGAAGCCAAAGTTGGAGGCTTAGTACAATATAGATGGATGAATCCATTTGAGAGGTTAGTGATGTGACATTCTTACTGACGCACCTACCAACGAAATCAAGTAGGATGGCTTATTGCAATGGAGTTTAGGGTTTTATTAACTATGCAATATCTAATTCAAGAAACATTAGTGGAGGAAGTATAAGATGTCCATGTAGATGGTATAAAAACAAAATTCATCGATCTAGATTTTGTCACGATACATCTACTATAAAAAGGGTTCATGAAAGAATATTTATGCTGGTATACACAAGGAGAAGAGTTTGTTTCTCACGAGATCATTGTAGAAAAGATGGTTGGTTGAACTTTTATTCTTAAAGACAACTTTTATGTTGCCAAATCCATGATGAAACCTCTTGGGCTAGGATACCAGAAAATTAACATGTGTACAAGCTTTTGTATGTGACATTACCTTGAAAATACAGAATTGACCGAGTGCAAAACTTGTTGACATCCTTAATATAAAAATAAAGAACTGGCAAGGGACAAATTCTTGTAGCACACAAAAAACTAAAATACTTCTAGCCACACCTAGACTGTAGAAGTTATTTATGTCACCAAAGACTACTAATCACATAACATGACATTGTTGACAAAATGCAGTTGATGGAGTGATGGTGCACCTTTTCGATGGTGAAGCCTGGAAATACTTTCACCATATGTGTCGCGACGACGTATTTTCGCACTTTGCGCCCTGCCATCCCCTTGAAAAAGGGGTGTGTTTTATAGTCGTAAAATTACGACTATAATTATTAGGAGTCGCCACCTAGTATTAAGGTCACTAGGAACCTATTGGTCTACGAGAGTCTAGGTAAGGGGACTGGTTGTGCAAGGGGAAGACATGTCACCCCCAGTTCACCCTACCTAAGGTAAACTACTTTGTTGTTTGATTGTTTTTCTAAGTTTGACTTTTTTACATTGTATTTTCAAAAACCATTTTTTGTTTGCAGGTGTACTTTACAATGTAATTTTACACCGTAGTTAAAAAAAACTTTCTCTTATCTACGAATGTACTCTACAATGTAATTTTACACCGTAGTTAAAACAAAATAATTATAACTTTTTTGATATTTTGGACGAATTCCAATGGATAATCATAAACTAGTTACGATATCCAATTTTTGTTTTAAAATATGAGAAAGATGCAACATATTTTTATACGAACAATATGATGGGCAAAAGCTTGGAATCCAACCGTATGCATGAAAACAACATATTTTTAATTTTTTTAATTTTTTGAAAATACATTTTTTATGCAAATTTTGTATTTTGTATTTTTCTAATTTTTTTATGGGTTGGCTACCCAACCCTAATGCGCCAAGAGGCCCATCATTTGGGGTTGGACTGCTAGCCCAGGTGGGCCAAACGGCCCACCCATTTTGTTTGGCCCACCCATTTTAATGGCCAGGCTGAGCCTTCTCCCCGGCCCAGCTAACCCAGCCCAACCCACTATTCTGCATGCAGAACAGTGGGGCGGGGGAGTGAATTAATTCACTCCCTAAGGTGATGAGGAAAAGTGATTTTTAGAGGGTGATGAACGACGTACCTGTTAATACCGTTGGGTAGAGGAGGTCGAGGTGATTCTTTCTGTCATGGTGGCGTCGAAAATGGCGGCCTGTGGTGGTCGGTAGGAGCTCCTGAAGTGGATGACTTGTGTTGCTATTGCTGCTGCTCCTCGTCTCCAATGTTGGAGAAGAAGAGATGAGACTGACGGGGAGTTGCTGGCATGGTGTTCACGGCGAGCTTGCTGGAGGAGAGAGAGATGATGGTGATCAGCTGGCTGCTGTTTGAGGAGAGAGAGAAGACCGTCGTTGCAAGGAGGGAGAGAGAGAGAGAGAGAACTTCTTGTTGCTTCTGCAATGGAGGGATGGTTGGCTGGGGACTAAGTTGCTGGAGCTGCTGCTGGGAGAACTGGAGGATAAAGAGCTTGTTATTGGTTGTGGCTGATGGGAGAGAGAAGGAGCTGCAAACGACGATGGAGAGGGCTGACGAAGAAGAGAATGAGGGGCTGTTACGGGTATGTTTTTCAGTGTTTATGCATGCCCCGTCTGTGTATTTTTATGTTCCTCCTATTCTCTTTTTTTTCCTCTGGTTTTCTCTCCTTTTCTTCCCCTCTGCGTGCATGATTTTTTTGGTTTTTTCCTCTGCGTCCTCCCCTCTCATTTTTTCCTTTCGTTCCCCTAGTGCTCTGCAAATTTTGTCCTGTTCTCCTCCTCGTTCTCCCCTGTTTTTTCTCTCTTTTTTCTGTTCTTTTCCTCCTCCTTCCCCTGTAAATATTTTTCCCTTTGTTCTGTTACGTCCCCCCCTCGTTTTGTTTGTGCGTGCATGTATTTATAAGTAGGAGGCAACCCTTCGACTGCCCATTGCATGCAGCGATGGGTTGCCTCTTCACCTGAACATGCAGCCCTATAGTGGGCAGTGGTGTGCCTGCACTATTCAGGTGACTGAATAGTGTAGTCACATCACGTCTGTGATGATTTTGGGAGAGTGTGAAAATACGATTTGGTCCCTCAATTTTTAATTGGTTCAATCGCACTTTCAATTAGTTTTAAACTTTTAATTTTGTGCAATTGTATCCCCGTCAAAATTTCAACAGCAACCTTAGATTTGCACGCATTTTTATTTTGGTCCTTAGTTTCTGATTTGCATGATTTGACCCTCAATTGACCATTAGTCTCTCAATTTGTTTAATTTGGCCCCTGAATTCGCATAATTGGCTTGGAAAAATTCAAATCGGTTTCTGAAAATTCCAATCCTCTTAATTGAACTCGAATTACGCTTAAGAACTTGATTTTCCATCGATTAAGCCCTTAATAAAATTAATTTGACCAATTTAAAGTATAATTAAGTCCATGCAGTTAATTAAATCCTTCGATTAGACTCTAAATTAATTCTCAAACATAATTATACTTTAAATTGGCCCATGATTAAATCAAATTGGCCTATAAATAAATATAAATATGCCTTTCGACTTAATTTTTGTATAGATTTTATCCCATAATAAATTGCTTTAGCCTTGAATCTGTATTTTCTTTCATTTTGGGGGCACAAAAGAGATACAATTGGGTTCTCGAAAATGTCTATATTTTCCACCTTGAATTTTCTACCGACACCAGCCCCTTTTATTTTATTTTTTTTAGTTTTTGGTAGATTTTGGGGAGTAACCCAGAAATTGAGTTATGACAATATGCATCCTCATTTTTCAGTGTAAGCAAGCAATGTGCTTCTTGGTTTATGTACAAACAAATTTAATCTATTCTGGTCATTTTTCTGCTTCTTATTCCTGTTGGCTGGCGACTCAAAAAATACAACTTTCCATCGAGGATGTGTATGAGGCTAAAATTCATGTTTGTATCAATGATCATACCTAGTCCTTATAGTTCGGGCCACAACATTGATGTATATCTTTCGATCATTGATTGATGAGTTGAAGTAGTGTTGGTCTCTTGATGCTTTGACTTATGATGTATCGAGCAAATAAAATTTCAGATGAAGATAACTTTGATGTGGACTATCAATGATTTTCTTGCTTACGAAATGCTTTCTAGGTGGAGCGCACATGGAAAAATAGTATGTATATACTATAAAGAAAACAACAAAGCATTCACATTGATGAATGATGAAAAAACATCTTTTTTTTTTTATTGTCACAAGCAGTTCTTGCTAAAAGATCACAAGTACAAAAAAAATAAAAAAATCTTCTTTGTTGGAGGAGTTGAGAGGGATATCACACCTCCACTACCATCAGGTGAAGAACTACATCACATGGTGTTAGAGTATAATTACATTATGTATGGTTTTCAATCTAGTAAACAAAAGTTTCTTGGTTTTAGTTTGACCCACAATTGGATAAAGCAAAATATTTTCTTGGAGCTTCCTTATTCGAAGAACAATCTTCTCTATTATAATCTTGATGTCATGCACATAGAATATAATATGTTTGAAAACATTTCCAATACGGTTATGGACGTGAAAGGGAAGACCAAGGACATCATCAAAGCTAGAATGAATATAACATTGTTGTATCACTGTGATGATATGGAGTTGGTTTATGATATAGAGCGGTTTATGAATACCAAAACCAATTTCTCCCTAAATAAGAATTTACAACTACTAGTGTGCAAATGACTTAAACCTTTGTGTTTTACTGATGAACATGCCTCAAACATATAAAGGTTGGTGAATTTGGAGGATTGTAGATTGTATGGAATGAAGAGTGTTGACTGTCAAGTGTTTACGCGAACACTCATTCCATTAACTTACCGGGATGTATTGCCAAAGAGGATATGAGAAGTACTCATAGAGATCAATCACTTCTTTAAACATGACACTTGGAGAAGCTTGAAATAATTATTGCACAAATAATCTGCAAACTTGAGATGATATTCTCTCTATTATTTTTTTTACTCAATGGAGCATTTACCTATACATTTACCATATGAGGCAAACGTTGGAGGCCTAGCCTAATATTGATGGATGTATCCATTGGAGAGGTTAGCGGTTTTACATGCATAATAATTAAAATTATATTATCTCTTTATGCATAAATGACAATATTTGATTAATTTCATTCAGGTACTTATATGACCTTAAGAGACAAGGTAGAAATAAAACGCACATTGAGACTTTGATATGTGAGACCTATATAATTGAAAAGATCACAACATTTATCTCGTTCTATTTCGAGCCTCAATTGACAACAAGAATCAACCATGTTCCAAGCATGAAGATGGTGGGGAAGTTCCCTCGAGTGGAAATTTTTCAAAATTCTCTTATCATGGACTACCCATTTCAAAAACTTTTGTTAGAAGAAGATATTTGAAAAAACCAAACTCAAACAAGCATATAATTACGTGATTTTTCACTGTGATGAACTCAGATCTCTTATCTAGTAAGTTCAATATCAAACATGTTATTTTCAAACAATTATTCTCTTACAAATATCATAAACTGATACATTGTTAAATTCCTTGTAGATATTATCATCAATTTTTACTATCCCAATCCCACAATTAACTGAAACCTAAATCTTTCAATTACAAGATGACAAATCTTTCACATGGTTCATAACACATGATAATACTTTGTAATTATTTTTATCTCTCGGCATACTTAATTTCATTGCATATTTCTTTGTTAACTATTTCTCCTTAATTTCATTACATGTTTTATAGTGTGATTGGTGAACAAACACAAGTTTAAATCCTGACCAACCCAAGTTCAAGGAAAGAAGAAAACATAACGTGTCACAATAACAGTAAGAAGTAAAGGAAGACTTGGTACTATTTTCAATGGAAGATGGCGAAGAAGTTGAGCTAACAATCCTGTTTTCTAAACTAAACCAACCATATGGAACAGATCACAACCAGATCTCTCCCCCTTACATCTCTATCTATATAATCCCATAATCATCCCCTGGTTTTTCACATACAATATCACACAGCTCTTTGTTTTCTTAATCCTGGCTACCTAGCTAGTTCATATAAACTCTCTTCCAAGCCTTAAAATCTAGCTTCAAGATGGCGAGTTTCAGCTGTTTTATCTTAGCTCTCTTCATTGCTTCATCGATTTCAGGCAGCGAGGCAGCTCGTCAGCTTCTGCAATTGCCCCCTTTACCTTCGGTACCGAACCTCCCTAAACCAACATTGCCACCAATGCCTTCTATACCAACACTACCACAGCCCACATTGCCAACCACACAACCTTCCCTGCCTAAACCCTCACTGCCTCCACTTCCTAGCCTGCCAACAATGCCTAGCCTCCCCAAGGTCACCTTGCCTCCACTTCCAAGCATGCCCTCAATTCCCACCATCCCTATCCCAACAACAATCCCATCCATCCCTATCCCAACAACAATTCCCTCTATCCCTTTCCTCTCCCCGCCTCCTGGAAACTAAGTAGACCATGCTATTGGTCGTTTGGAGTTTGATTACTATATATGCTTTCTGTCAGGAAGTACGTATCTTTTGGTCTCTGTGAAGAAGTGCGGGGGATTGTGCCGTTTTCTTCTGGTGTTTTTCATTCGTTTGAGCGTTACCGCTTCCTATTTCCCTGTATTTCATTGTCTTCTTGAATTATACGTGTACCTATATCAATAAAATGAAAGTTGCTCCAAACATTGTTATATATCTCTGCACCTTTGATTACTAAACTCTTCTATTTCAAGAATTCTGCTGAGCTAACACTATTAATTAATGATGAAACTGTTGATATATAACAAGAGATTCATTGAGCACAATGTTAAGACTTGATGTATGCCAAGAGACTACAGCAGATATATAAAGTTCAAGATTATCTTCTGTGTTTAATGCTCGTAACTTGTGTTGAGACTTTCATCATTGTTTACAGGCATCTAGGCACCCACTTGTTTTTCTAAAGAGGACTCTACTGCATTTTACCATATCAAATAACTCTAATATTGTCGCCGTTATGACTTCGGTTCACATGGTAAGAAAAATATTCATTCGATCCTAAATTTGACTTTCATTATTGAAATTGTGTTTTTACATCTGATTATTTATATCGAACTATACTAAGTTTTGATCTCTACTATTGTGAGGCATAAGTGATATGACCAACGAATAGGTTAATTGATACAGAAATCCGATCGGATTTTTCTGTCAGGATTTGATCGATAGAACGTTGTAGTTGCCGTTATTACTATTAAATAACAAAAACTCTTTTATTACAGTCCACAGTCCAAAAAGCCTAAACAGAAGATCATATTAACTCATAATTATTACACCATACACATTATTGATGCTTCAACATATTATTCAAGAGAGAATCATTATCAAAATATTTCGGTTGAATAGTTTCAAAGTTCATGAAATGAAAATTCCCAGATAGAAATCTCTGATATATTTGGCTGGTTGACATTCAAATTCATGTCATTACATGATCAAGAAAACCCGGATAGAAGGCTTTTGAAGACAAATTAAAATTGAAAAAACATAATACAGTGATGATATATCTCAAGGTAGAAGCATAAATACAGAATGAATCAAAATACAATATAACACACACAAAAAAAGAAGAAGAGGAACTGAAACGAACTGAACAAAAGCTAAACACCCGTGTAATACTCTTTGGACAAAAGAGAGAATTCTGCCACAACATCATGAAAATGCTCTAGTATAAGCACTATCCGCTCACAGCCATACTAATGGTGCATAGAAGCTCTCCCTCCATGGAACAAAGTGAAGAAAATCAAGGATTAGTGGTAGCTGGTGGTGGGGAGAGGAATGGAATGGAGGGAAGTGTTGTTGGGATTGGAATTGTGGGTATCGAGGGCATGCTTGAAAGTGGAGGCAAGGTGACCTTTGTGTTGAGAATAGAAATATTTCAGTGTATAAAATAGGAATTATGGAAAAATGCTTTATATTTTATTCTCTGCTGCAAGGGCAGTAACTGATTCCTGACATGTAGGAATCAGTTACAGCCACTTGCTTAGCCTTTGTGTATAAATACACTACTCATGATCAATGAACAAAGTAATTCAGCCAAATCATCTTTTCTATCTAAGGTTTTTCATGGTATCAGAGCAGGTTATCATCACTGCCAATTAGTTTTTTTTTTCTCACTAAAATCATCACAACATCTCACGTTTTGTTCCACTAAAATCATCAATCCAGCATCACCGTTCTCTGCTCTTTTCATCATCTCTTTTCATCGTCTCGTTCCCATCATCATCCTTATCCAGCAGTCATCTTTTCTGCTATTTTCATCAAAAAAAAAAAAAAAAAACCAATCCTCTCATACTCACCAAAAATGGCCAATACAGAATCATCATCCAATCTGGAGACTAGTCTAGATCATTCAAAGGAAAGCTTCTCAAACCCATTTTTCACACACCATTCAGATCACCCAGGTTTGGTTTTAATCTCCAAACCATTAAATGGGGATAACTATCCCACATGGAAGAGGGCTATGACCCTAGCTTTGAATTCCAAAAACAAGTTAAACTTTGTCAATGGTTCGATAAGAATCCCTTCAGCAGAACTTGATCCGGAGGGATATGCAGCATGGTCTAGATGCAATGATATGGTCCATTCTTGGATCATCAACACTCTGAATCCAGAGATTTCAGATAGTGTAATCTACTATTCTACAGCTCATGAAGTGTGGGAAGACCTTCATGAACGTTTTTCTCAAAGCAACGCACCAAGGATTTTTGAAATCCAGCGTGATATTGCTTGTTTCAAGCAGGAGCAGCTCTCGGTTTCAGGGTATTACACCAAATTAAAGGGGCTGTGGGACGAACTAGCTTCCTACAGTGATTCTCTACATGCAGCACAACAAGATCAACAAAAGCTTATGCAATTTTTGATGGGTCTACACGAATCTTACACTGCTGTTCGTGGACAAGTGCTGCTGATGAATCCCCTCCCTTCGATTCGGCAGGCTTATTCCCTTGTTACCCAGGAAGAAAAGCAACGCCTTCTAAGCTCGACGCACACAATCAGCGACTCCATTAACAGTGCTGCCATGGCTGTTCAAGGGAGAAATAACAGACCCATTGACAGAGGAGAACGAACCCACCACCCCGTTCGTTCTCAAGGAAGATTTGAGCAAGACAGGGATAATTTTGGTGGTGGATGACGGTTTGACAACAACACTGACCGGAGGAATTTTGGACCAAGACGGGGACGCCCCCAATGTTCTCACTATGGAGAACAAGGTCATTGGGTGCAGACTTGTTACGAGCTCCATGGCTACCCAAATGGACACCCAAAGGCAAGAAACAACCAGGGAAGACGTTTCAATGGTGGTGGTGGTGGTGGTGGCCAACGATACACTGCCAATCATGTGGCAGCCACTTCTTTTAAGAACGATGAGAGGGCGAACGACAGGTCGTTCCATGTGGCAGCCAATTCTTTTAACGATGAGAGGACGAACGACGGGTCGTTCCATGTGGCAGCCACTTCTTCTAAGCATGATGAGAGGGACGACAGGTCGGTTGGAATTTCTGAATTCCAATTGAAACAGCTCCTCTCTCTTCTCAATGATAAGCCCGAATCCAGTGGTGCAAAACCACCTGCAGTGACTAAACCAGGTTTGCCCAAAATTGCTTCGCGCAATTGGATTATTGATAGTGGGGCAACTGACCACATATCCTCATCACCATTTAATTTTCAGCGAAAAAATAATTATCCTTTGCCTTCTGTATTACTGCCTAGCGGGGAAACTGCAGATACTGTTACAAAGGGAACATTGCCTTTGAATTCCTGTTATTATTTGCATGACGTACTGTGTGTCCCCACATTCAAAGTTGATTTGATGTCAGTCAGCCGATTGACGAGAAATTTGAATTGCTCAATAACGTTTTTTCCTTATTGGTGTATTTTACAGGATCTGGCTACGAGGAGGATGATTGGTTTGGGTAAACAGCGAAACGGACTCTACTACTTGGTGAAGATAGCGACAAAGAACTCTATGGTACAACCTACCCCACCATCTCACCAAACAGTCTGCAACCTCACCATCTCATCAACTGATCTTTGGCATAAGCGTCTCGGCCACATCTCACCCAAGAACTTAAGTTTCCTTGCTCAGCAATTTTTAAATTTTTCAATTCAGTCTAGTCATGTTTGTTCTATTTGTCCTTTAGCTAAACAATGTCGTTTGTCTTTTAATTCTAGTGAAATTTCAACTATTAAACCTTTTGAATTAATACATTGTGACCTTTGGGGTCGTTATCGACACCCTTCTATTTCTGGTGCATATTACTTTCTTACCATCGTTGATGACTTCACACGTTTCACGTGGATTTTTTTAATGCGTCACAAATCAGAAGCTCAATCTCTTATAAAAATTTTTTTTGTTATGTTTTCACACAATTTGATACTTTCATTAAAATTTTTCGAAGTGACAACGGTGGTGAATTTATTTCACTTCGTTCATTTTTTCAAGATAAAGGCGTTATTTTTCAACATTCCTGTGTTTACACGCCTCAACAAAATGGGGTTGTGGAACGCAAACATCGCCATATTTTACAAGTTGCTCGGGCTTTAAAATTTCAGGCTCAATTACCAACTCATTTTTGGGGAGAATGTGCTTTAACTGCTGTACACATTATCAATAGAATTCCTTCCACAGTGCTCAATTTTAATACTCCGTTTGAACTTTTATACTCAAAAATACCTTCTTTTTCACACCTTCGGGTATTTGGGTGTTTAGCTTATGCTACAAATGTTCATCCATCACATAAATTCGATTTTCGTTCTATTCCTTCAATTTTTATTGGATATCCTACTGGTCAAAAAGCATATAAATTATATGATTTATCCACTAAGAAAATTTTTACAAGTCGGGATGTGCATTTTCATGAAAATATTTTTCCTTTTTTATCTGCCAAAACCGGCACATCATCACATTATGGCCCTATCCCTCTCCTGACCCACGGCCCATTCACCACCAGCCCACCTACTTCCGCCCCACTTCACCCCAGCCCACCTGATCACAGCCCACATAACCAAAGCCCACCTACTGCCAGCCCACAGACTTCATCTCTCCCGTTCAGCCCTCCGTCTCTTCCAACCCTCACCGACAGCACCCAGCCACCATCCCTCCCATCACCGACCACCACTACTACCCAACCTCCTCCCATATTACATACTTACACCCGTCGTCCGAAATCCTCCAACCCCGACCCTCCACCATCATGTTCCCATAACATCCCATCCTTACCCCCTCACCTGCCTCGGTCACCAGAACCACCATCACCACCAGTTCCAGTTCGTCGCTCCGGCCGCCACACTGCTCCGCCGACCAAACTCAAAGATTACGTCTGCTCTACTGTTTACTCCCACCAATCATCCCCTTGGCAGCCCGGTTCCACCAAAGGTACTCGTTTTCCCATGAGCAAATTCATTTCTTACCATTGTTATACACCTGCAAACCATTTCTTTGTTGGTCAGATCAGTTCCATTTCAGAGCCCCAAACTTATTCAGAGGCTGCTCTTCATCCTGAGTGGCAGGCAGCCATGCAAACCGAGCTCCAGGCTCTGCAAAATAATAGAACTTGGACAGTTACTCAATTACCGTCGGGCAAGAAACCAATCGGCTGCAGATGGGTTTATAAGGTTAAACTCAATTCGGATGGTTCAGTTGAGCGTTGCAAGGCTCGTTTGGTTGCACAGGGCTTCACCCAAATGGAAGGAGTGGATTATCACGAGACTTTTTCTCCCACGGCCAAAATCATCTCAGTCCGCTGCCTTCTTGCTTTGACAGCTGCCCATGGCTGGTCCTTGCACCAAATGGATGTCCACAATGCGTTTCTTCATGGAGATTTAACTGAAGAAATTTATATGTCTGTACCACAGGGTCTTCGGCGACAGGGGGAGAACAATCTTGTTTGTCGCCTTCACAAATCCCTATACGGTTTAAAACAGGCATCTCGACAGTGGTTCGCCAAATTCTCCGAAGCTATGCTTTCTGCTGGTTTTGTTCAGTCAAAAGCAGATTATTCACTGTTTACCAGAAAGCAGGGTATGTCTTTCACCATTCTCTTAATATATGTTGATGATATTTTGATCACTGGAAATGACCCCGTGAACATTGCTGCTACTAAACAATTCCTGCATGAACATTTTCATATCAAAGATCTTGGTGATTTAAAATATTTTCTTGGAATTGAGGTGTCTACTTCAAAGAATGGCATGTTTGTTTCACAAAGAAAATATGCGTTGGAAGTTATTGAGGATGCCGGAATGACAGGTGCTGCTCCTATCAATACTCCTATGGAACAGGGTTTAAAGTTATCTGATAAAGGTCCCCTACTCAAAAATGCAAACCAGTATAGAAGATTGGTGGGACGGTTGATTTATTTGACTGTGTCAAGACCAGATATAACATATGCCGTGCATGTTTTGAGTCGTTTTATGCATCAACCCAGGAAGCTTCACATGGAAGCAGCTCTTAGAGTTGTGCGATACCTAAAAGGGGCACCCGGCCGGGGGTTATTTTTCTCTTCCAAGAATGATTTGAGGCTGAGAGCCTATTGTGACTCAGACTGGGCAGGATGTCCACTAACTAGAAGATCTACAACAGGGTATTGTGTTTTTCTTGGATCATCATTGATCTCATGGCGATCAAAGCGACAGAAAACAGTTTCGCTCTCTTCCGCTGAAGCAGAATACAGAGCAATGACGGGAGCATGTTGTGAGTTGACATGGTTGCGATGTCTTTTAAAAGACTTGGGAATTTCACACCGTGAGTCTGCTTTATTGTATTGTGACAATAAGGCAGCGTTGCACATTGCAGCTAATCCGGTGTTTCATGAGAGGACCAGGCATATTGAAATGGATTGCCATTACATCAGAGACAAAATCCGAGATGGTTCCATCACTACACAGTATGTGGACTCTACTCATCAACTCGCAGATATTCTGACTAAGCCACTAGGAAAAGAGTTTTTTGTTCCTATGGTTAGCAAGTTGGGAGTGCAAGATATCCACTCTCCAACTTGAGGGGGAGTGTTGAGAATAGAAATATTTCAGTGTATAAAATAGGAATTATAGAAACATGCTTTATGTATTTTATTCTCTGCTGCAAGGGCAGTAACTGATTCCTGACATGTAGGAATCAGTTACAGCCACTTGCTTAGCCTTTGTGTATAAATACACTACTCATGATCAATGAACAAAGTAATTCAGCCAAATCATCTTTTCTATCTAAGGTTTTTCACTTTGGGACAGTAGGCAGAGTTGGCATGCTTGGGAGTGGAGGCAAGGTGAGCTTCAGAACTGCAGGCATTGTTGGCATCGTAGGGAGGCTCGGAAGCGGAGGCAAAGTGGGCTTAGGAAGTGAAGGTTGAGTGGTTGGCAAGGTGGGCTGCGGCAGAGTTGGCATAGAAGGCAACGGTGGCAATGTTGGTTTGGGCAGGTTCGTGACAGAAGGCAAATTTGGCAATTGCAGAAGATTACGAGCTGCTTCGCCACCAAAAAACGACAAAGCAATGAAGAGAGCCAAGAAAATACACTTGAAAGTTGCCATGCTGGTAATGGCAATTGGCAAGATATAAGCAAAAAGAGGATTGAAGGAAATTGTGAGTGACATTCCAGTACTTTTGTTTGGGTTAATATAGAGGGGATGAAGAGGGTAGATTTCTCTTGAATTGTTGGCGTAGTTGAGAAAACTGGGAAGTTATTTTGAGTTTTGTTATTGTTAGTTCACCTTCATATCCATCGCAATTGAAAAATAGTAGCATTAAATGTTGTTGACTAGCTATGATTTTCTTCTTTTTCTGTTTCTTTTTCTTTTTTCCCACGCAAGCTCCAAGTTCTTCTATTGTCCACTCTTTCTAAAAGCCTCCAGTTTTTTCCTTGATAAAGTGGAGATCTACTTGCACATATTTTGTTTAATCATGTTGTACCAGGTTGTGTGTTAGTGTTATAGCTGCTTTGTTGTCACAAAAAAGTTGGAGGATAGCCAACTTCAATGAGCAATTCTCTTAGTCATAACATCTCACATATTCCTTTGGTTATGCCTCGAAACTCAACTTCTGCACTATATAATAGTACCGCCTTTGGTTTCTTGCTCCTTCAAGAAATCAAATTTCCCCACCAAATATAAAGTAACCCGAAGTGGATCTTCTGTCAGTAATGCTTCCTACCCAATCAGCATCAGTGTACCCTTCAATATTTAGATGTTGATTTTTTTGAAAGCATGAGACCCTTTCCTAGAGATGATTTCAGATACCTGAGGATTTGAATTACTGCATTCATATGATCTTCGCTTGGGTTATGCAGAAACTGACTTACCACACTTACTGCATAAGTTATATCTGGTCGTGTATGATACAAGTAGATTAGTTTCCCAACTAATCATTGATATCTCTCCTTGTTGGTAGGAGTTTGATCTGTACAGTCCTTCAAGTTATGATTCAGCACTATTGGAGGGTCAACTGGTGTACAATCTAACATACCAATATCTAATAGTAGATTCAATACATATTTCCTTTGTGAAAGGAAAATGTTTCTTGTTGATCTTGCCACCTCAATTCCCAGAAAATATTTTAACCCCCCAAGATCCTTCATTTCAAATTCAGATGCCAAATTCTTTTGGAGGCTAGAGATCTCTTCTATATCATCTCCTATAATTATCATATCATCCATATAAATTATTAGTGCAGTTACATACCCTTGTCTATGTTTTAGAAACAAGGTATGATCTGAGTTGCATTGTTTGAATCCATATTTCTTCATTGTTGAAGTAAATAACCCAAACCATGCTCGTGGTGACTGTTTTAGTCCATATAATGCCTTCTGCAGCTTGCATGCTATCCTCTTTGTTGAGTTCGGTTGTACCCTCGTGGAATATCTATGTAGACTTCTTCCTCAAGATCTCTATGAAGAAATGCATTCTTCACAGCAAGTTGGTGTAGCGGTCAATCCTGATTAACTGCCAAGGATAGTAGAACTTGAACCTTGGTCAATTTGGCTACTAGAGAGAAAGTCCCTTGGTAGTCTATGCCATATGTTTGAGTAAATTTTTTTGCCACCAATTGTGCCTTATATCTTTCAATAGTCCCGTCTGCTTTATGCTTAATAGAGAATACCCATCTATATCCCACTATTTTTTTCCTTCTGGCAATGCAGCCAGATTCCATATGTGATTTTTTTTTCCAATGCCTCCATTTATGTCATTATTGCTTAAGACCATTTTGGTGAGGATAATGCTTCTCATATGTCTCCAGGAATATATGTAGAAGAGAGTTGTTGAGTAAGAGCTTGAAAGGTTGTGATAATTTATGGGATGAAACATGATTAGCGATATGGTATCTCGGATTTTCTGCCACATACTCTAGGGAGTACCGCTTTGAAGGTTTCCCTCAATTGTGCCTGAAAGAGAGTTTATAACCAATAGAATTATTTATTCCATTAGAGGATAAAGTTGGTTGTATTACCTCAAATATATTATCACAAGGAGTTTGGTCTTCAATTACTGTCAAAGAGGGGGGGGGGGGGGGTCTTCTATTGCTGACTATACGAGTGGCTCCACAAATGCTTTTGTCTCTTCAAATTCCAGATTTATCCATTTCTCACTTTCTAGAGATGTTCTCCCCCTGGGAGGGAGAAATGGATAATGGTTCAGAAAAATAGTAGTCAGATTCCAAAAAAGTGACATCCATGGACATACATGCACCGAGTGGGTTGATGATAACACCGATAACCTTTTTGTTGTGTGTCATATCCCAAGAACACTTATTGGATGGCAAATGGATCAAGCTTGGTGTGCTGATTTTAATGAAGGTGAACAAATGCAACACTCCCGGAGACTCGAGGGACGAGCATCAATATAGATGGAAGGGGTCGGTATGTGGACAAAACTTGTAGTGGAGTTCGGAAGTTTAGTACTCTCTAAGGCATTTTGTTCATAAGATATATTGCAGTAATAACAACTTCGTTCCAAAGGTAACGAGGAATATTTGCACCAATAAGAAGTGCCCAAGTAGTTTCTAGAATGTGCTGATTTTTCCGTTCAACAATGTCATTTTATTGAGGTGTTTGACACAAGTTTCATGAAACAGGTCATGTGTTTACAAGTACTAATGGAAGAGGTGTTTATTATATTCCCTATCATTGTCTGTGCGGAGAATCTGAATCTTACATACATATTGAGTTTGAACCATGGCATGAAACACCTTAAATATACTGAATACCTCATTTTTATTTTTCATCAAACAAAGCCAAATCATTCGAGTATAATCATCAATAAAGGTAACAAACCAATGAATACCATATGGGGTAGAAATTGGTGAGGGTCCCTAAATATCAGAATGTATAATAGTTAATGGTGTAGTACTCTGAGGAGGAATAAGGGGATATAAAACAAGATGGTTTGTAGCAAAAATGCATGTAGCACACTTAAAATCCAAATAACCCACATCATCAAATAAATTAGGAAACAAATACTTTAGATAACTGAATGACAAATGCCCTAATCAAACATGCCATAGCAAAATTTGTTTCTGTCGGGTATTTGATGTGCCTTATATACTGTTTGCTTTACCGACGCTTATATTATCAACATAGTAGAGCCCCCCTCTTTTAGCACCACAACCAATTATCTCTTTGGTGAGAATGTCCTAAAAAATACAAAAAATTAGATACATTAGTACACAATAGTTGAACTCCTTAGTGACTAGCCCAATTGATAGAATCTATTGGACAATGATGGAAGAAGTAATGTGTTGGATAGCGAAAGAGATGGAGAAACAACAATTGTTCCTGCTCCAGTAACTGGGTATGTCACCCCATTGGCATTAGCAATACAAGAGCATTTAGGTATGGAATTGATAATTAAATCTTTCTCAACATAAGTCATATGATCTGTCGTACCTGATTCAATGATCCAATCATTGCAGGTCATTGTGATATGTACTAAGGAGGGCTATAACACAACTACCTGAATCACTGAGAGTACAGGGACCCTCAAATAGAAGGTTTGGAGAATCTACCATTGGCTCTACAGTGAGTACTGGTTCAGTGTTCACCAAGGCTGCTAGACTTGTTTTGTTACTTTTGTCATTTTGTTTCTTAATTTTAAAATTCTTCCACTAGTCTGGATACCCATGTAATTTGAAGCATGTATCACGAGTATGCTTAGAATTGTTACAATGAGTGTACCCGACCTGGTTCTTGGGTTGACGTTTTACGAGAAAAACAAATATTGCTAAAATATTAATTGAAGAAGAAAATGTATCTATTAGATGGGTATTGATTGGCATCAATGATATTAGTCCTTTTATTTGTATGCACTGAGTCAACCAATAGTGAAGCATATAAAAATACTCAGCTTGAGAATTAAAGGTAGATAGATAAAGATTCTAAAGTGGTTAAATGATGAAATAATTTATTTGATTTATGATAGTTCATAGGTTAGTTCTATCAGGTTATATCGAAGAAAAGTGGAATGGAAATGGTGAATGTTAACAACCTGAAAATATATGAATCAATTAATACACAAGATATGAATCAACAATAGATTCACTACTGTCAATTACTGGAGAGATACACCACCAACAACAACAAATTTCATGAGTAGATTTCATGAATCAATTGAATAAATCCTTCCTTCACTGCTGTCAATTAATGAAGAAATACACCAACAATAATTTATGAATCAAGCAGATTTCATGAATCAATTGAATAAATCCTTCCTTCACTACTGTCAATTAATGAAGAGATACACCAACGATAATTTATGAATCAAGTAAATTTCATGAATCAATTGAATCAATCCTTCCTTCACTACTGTCAATTAATGAAAAGATACACCAACGACAATATATGAATCAAGTAGATTTCATGAATCAATTGATACACAAGAGCATATTTCATGAAATCAACAATAGATTTCATGAATCAAGCATTCACTATTTGCAGTTAATGGAGAAAATCACTGATACACCAACAAAAATATATGACAATCCAATGAAGCCTATAAAATCGGTGGAAGACCAGTTTACAATAACTCAGCAATCTCACAAGGGATCCTCTACAATAGATTTTAGATTTCATGGAATTTCCGTTTTAATCTTGTAACTGAATCATTGTATCTTATTAGTATAAATATCTTACTTGTACAACCTAGATGTTCACGTTGAAACAAAAAAGAAAGACACTAGTATATTCATGAGAAAACTCTCTCTCAGATCAGCTCATTTTTTTCTTTATGGTATTAGAGCCTGTGTGAACACTAGGCGTAATTTGCAGATAGTACAACTTATCTTCTCTTCATTTTTCCTATCTTCCACTCATTTCTTCTACTACGACTACCTTATCACTCAATGTTGGGAACTTCATCACCCTCCGACTTCAAACAATTACCGTTTGTGGCGTGAACAAGCACTAGCCCTTGCTGAAAGACAGGAAATGGTCGGGCATCTCACAGATGAAGATCCCACCCTAAGAAATACACATATACAAAAATCCCACAGCTCATAGATGCCTTTATAGCATGGCAAAAGGCAGAGAACCTTCTTTAGGGTGGATAATTGGAACACTCTCACAAGAAACACTTAGGCTCATTGTTGGTCTCAACACATCTAATGCTATTTGGGATGCTCTAAAAAATGCATATGTGCAAGATTCACAAGAACATGAGTTCACATTGCGAAAACAAGCAACCTATCTTTGAAAAAAAGACAACACAACAATAGCATAAAATATATGCACCTTCAAAGGTCTCTATGACAACTTATCAACCATTGGAAAACTGTACCAGATCAAGAAAAGGTCTTCTGCATTCTCACCAGCCTAGGTCCTCATTATGAAACATTCACAACAACCATGTTGAATCCTCCTAGGCCATCGTACTCTGAGTTGGTCTCATAACTCAAAAACTTTGATAATGACATAATTGGTTCTCTAATCACACAAATGTCATAACTCCTTCTCTCATTCATCAATTCACTTTTTATGGACAACAACAACAACAACACACATAATCAAGTTCCATAGGCTATCATGGGGCTCATAAAAAATCACTTTTAATGGTTGTGGATTCCAAGTTCAACAGCAAAGGGACTCCTCTTCATCAAACCCACACTGTATACTTCCACCATCTGGTTAGCGTCGCATGACACCAGTATTATGGGATGACAGGTCATGTTGCTATAATATTTTAGTGGGTGCCAAATAAACCCACTCAATAAGATGAAATTCCACAAGCACTTGCATCACTCACTTTGGACACCACCATTGCCGACACCGAATGGACAATAAACACTAGAGCTTCAAACCATATGATAGGTAAGCCAGGTATGTTAACAAACATTCATAAATACTCTGGTGTTGATTTTGTACTAATCAAAGATGGGTCCTCTATGCCAACACTTGCAATTGGTGATACTTGTATAGAACAAAAAGCATCTTCCTTACCCATAAATGATGTTCTGTTAGTTCCAAACTTAACAAAATGCTTACTTTTTGTAAGTCAACTAACCAATCAATTTCCTGTTAATTATGAGTTTTTTAATCTTAATTTTTTTGTTAAGGAATGGGAAAAAGGTCAGGTAGTGATAATAGGGAAATGCAAGGGTGATCTCTACATACTACCTGCTTCACACGAATTATATTTCTCTCATTAGTTCAAATCAGCCACATTACAGATTCGGCATCAATGTTTAGGCCACCCACAATCTTCAACATTACAAATGCTAAAAAATAAAGGATTTATTGATGTTGTAGGGACAATAAAATTACAACATCTTTGTGATAGTTGTTAGCTAGGAAAACTTAATCATTATACCTTTTTTCTAAATTAGAACATTCAAGTATTGGTATCTCTGAAAAAATTCATTGTGATTTGTAGGGACTTCCACCTGTTTTATCAATTGCAAAATTTAAATATTTTGCTTGTTTAGTATACGATTTTTCTAAATATACCTAGATTATTCCTTTGCGCGACAAATCTGATTTTTTTAATGCATACTTAACTTTTGAAAAATATGTTGCGAGATTGTTTAACAAGCAAAATAAAAAAAAAATCATTTAGATAGAGGTGGTGAATTCATCATTTCAAAACTACTAACTCATTTTCTTTCTATATGCATTGTTCATCAGATATCATCACCATATGCTCCTGAGCAAACTGGTATAGTTGAGAGGCGCCATAGTATCATAATAGAATTAGGAAGGACTATGTTATTTCACAGCAGAGCACCGTTATTCTTATGGATAAAGGCCTTTACCACGACAGTATATCTCATGAATTGCTTACCTTCCTCAACTTTGAACTCTAAAACACCATATTTTGCACTTCATGGGACACACCACAATTACTCCTCACTTAGAGCATCTGGATCTAAATGCTTTCCCTACACTTGGGACATGCGAAAACACAAATTTGACCCAAAAACACTTCCATGCATCTTCATAGATTACAATGAAAAACATAAGGTCTATAAGTGTTTTCATCCAACAAGTAGGAATTTTTTCATCTCTCTTCATGTTGTCTTTGACGAATTAATTTTTGTGTATAAGCCAATCAACAAACCGTGCGAGGTAGCCAAACAACCACATGTACTTAGTATTTTTGATTCTTAGCTACCACATACTAATGTTTCTCCCCCTAGTGAAGAAACTCAAGGCTTAGTGGTAGCTGGTGGTGGGGAAAGGAATGGAATGGAGGGAAGTGTTGTTGGGAATGGAATTGTGGGTAAACTTGGTGTTGTGGCTACTGGATTTGTTTTGAGAGTTGAATCGTGAAGAAATTGGGAGCAGAGGATGGATAGGGATTGTAGATAAAAAAAATATAAATGGAATAAGAAGAAGATGGAAGGGAGGGGGGAAGGTTGATGATCCAGTCATAAATTAAATACTTATCAACAAAATTACCAACATAATAGATTTGTTGGTAACGTCGTTGGTATTTCTATCGATAACAATGTCACACCATCATACTTCATAGATTTTCTCATCTCACTCTAATTTTGCTCACAAATTCTTCGATATTTACCAACAAATTTATTTGTAATTTTGCTGATATTTTTGACAAAATCAATGTCACATCATTGTACATCATAGGTTTAGAATCCCGTGTAATTCTCTCGGTGTTTACCAACAACATTTACCAAGAGAACAATTATGTTAGTAATATTGTCTACGAAATACTGTAGGGAAAACCCATCAGTAAATACTAATCGAAACGGCAACTATAGTGTTCTATCAGTATTATTATCACACAAATCTTGACGGAAAAATTCGGACGGTATTTTTGTATCAATTAACCGATTTTCTACTAGTATCACTTATGCCTCACAATAGTTGAGATCAAAACTTAGAATGATAGTTCGATAAAAATAATCAGATGTAAAAACACAGTTTCAATAATGAAACTCAAATTTAGGATCGAATGAATATTTTTCTTACCATGTGAACCTACGTCATAACGGCGACAATATTAGAGTTATTTGGTATGGTAAAATGCAGTAGAGTCCTCTCTAGAAAAACAACGCAGGAGGTGCCTAGATGCCTATCAATAATGATAAAAGTCTTAACACTAGTCGCAAGCATTAAACACGCAAGATAATGTAGAACTTTATATATCTGCTGTAGTCGCTTGGCATACATCAAGTCTTAACATTTGTGCTCAATGAATCTCTTGTTAGATATCAAGAGTTTCATCATTAATCAATAGTGTTAGCTCAGCAGAATTCTTGAAAGAGAAGAGTTTAGTAATCAAATGTGTAGAAAAGACACCAGATATATAACAACGTTTGAAGCAACTTTCAATTTGTTGATATAGGTACACGTATAATTCAAGAAAACAATGAAATACAGGGAAATAGGAAGCGATAACGCTCAAACGAATGAAAACACGAGAAGAAAACGGCACAATCCCCCGCACTTCTTCACAGAGACCAAAAGATACGTCCTTCCTCACAGAAAGCATATATAGTAATCAAACTCCGAACGACCAATAGCATAGTCTACTTAGTTTCCAGGAGGCGGGGAGAGGAAAGGGATAGAAGGAATTGTTGTTGGGATAGGGATGGATGGGATTGTTGTTGGGATAGGGATGGTGGGAATTGAGGGCATGCTTGGAAGAGGAGGCAAGGTGACCTTGGGGAGGCTAGGCATTGTTGGGAGGCTAGGAAGTGGAGGCAGTGAGGGTTTAGGCAGGGAAGGTTGTGTGGTTGGCAATGTTGGCTGTGGTAGTGTTGGTATAGAAGGCATTGGTGGCAATGTTGGTTTAGGCAGGTTGGGTACCGAAGGTAAAGGGGGCAATTGCAGAAGCTGACGAGCTGCCTCGCCGCCTGAAATCGATAAAGCAATGAAGAGAGCTAAGATAAAACAGCTGAAACTCGCCATCTTGAAGCTAGATTTTAAGGCTAGGATTAAGAAAACGAAGAAGTGTGTGATATTATTTGTGAAAAACCAGGGGATGATTATGGGTTTATATAGATAGAGATGTAAGAAGGAGAGATGTGGTTGGTTTAGTTTAGAAAAAAAGAATTGTTAGCTCACCTTCTTATCCATCTTCCATTGGAAAGAGTACCAAGTCTTCCTTAATATTCTTCTTACTGTTATTGTGACACGTTATGTTTTCTTCTTTCCCTTAACTTGGGTTGCTCAGTATTCAAACCAGTGTTTGTTCACCAATCTTATTGAGATCTGTTACTTGTTTCTCTAAAATCTTTATTTTAATTTTATTTTTATTTTACTATTTTGCTAACAGGCGCTGTGCATCATAGCAATATCTAACTTTATTGCTGGTCAACTAAAAATAATAAAGAGTGGACAATAGAAGAACTTCGAGGCTTGCGTGGGAAAAAAGAAAAAGAAAGAGAAGAAAATCATTGGTAGTCAACAACAATCAACATATGCTACTATTTTTCAATAGAGATGGATATGAAGGTGAGCTAACAATAACAAAACTCAAAATAACTCCACAGTTTTCTCAACTACGCCAACAATTCAACACAAATCTCCCGTCTTCATCCCCTCTATATTAACCCAAAGAAAAGTACCGGAATGTCAATCACAAATTCCTGCAATCCTCTTTATGCTTATATCTTGTCCATTAAGTACCAGCATGGCAACTTTCAAGTGTATTTTCTTGGCTCTCTTCATTGCTTTATCGTTTTTTGGTGGCGAAGCAGCTCGTAATCTTCTGCAATTGCCAAATTTGCCTTCTGTCCCGAACCTGCCCAAACCAACATTGCCACCATTGCCTTCTATGCCAACTCTGCCGCAGCCCACCTTGCCAACCACTCAACCTTCACTTCCTAAGCCCACTTTGCCTCCGCTTCCGAGCCTCCCTACAATGCCAATAATGCCTGCAGTTCCGAAGCTCACCTTGCCTCCACTCCCAAGCATGCCAACTCTGCCTGCTGTCCCAAAGGTCACCTTGCCTCCACTTTCAAGCATGCCCTCGATACCCACAATTCCAATCCCAACAACACTTCCCTCCATTCCATTCCTCTCCCCACCACCAGCTACCACTAAGCCTTGAGTGTCTTCACTGTGTTCCATGGAGTGAGAGCTTATGTGCACCTTTAATATGGCTGTGAGCGGATAGTGCTTATATTAGAGCATTTTCATGATGTTGTGTGGCAGAATTCCCTCTCTTTTGTCCAAAGAGTATTACAGGGGTGTTTAGCATTCCTTTCAGTTCTTCTTCTTCATTTTTTTTTGTGGGTGTTATATTGTATTTTGATTCATTATATATTTATGCTTGTAATTTGAGATATATATGATCACTGTATCATGTGTTTTCGATTTTTGCTTGTCTTCAAAACTTGTAGTTGTTGTAATTTAAGAAGAAGAAAGATAGAAAAAAATACATTGGAGATCAAGAGCAATTCTAAAACTTAATACTTGAACAATTTTATTATCTTCAGCATTACAATTTATATTTTATAGATTTAATAAATAACAACCCATAAAATCATGCTCCTTAGATCAAGCCATGATTGATAACAATGCAAATGACAAAGCTACAAAATAGCAGCAGAAACTAAGAAATAGCACCAGTTTTGATTTGACAAATTCAAACAATGAAAACTTATTCCACATCAGCAATTCTAAACATAAGTTTCTAACAGATTTTTGATCATAAAATCAAACTTAGTGGCAGATAATGGCTTGGTGAAAATGTTTGCCACTTGTTCTTCTATTTTGTAATAGACAAGATTAGTAATTCCATCTTTCTGAACTTCCCTTTAAGAAGAGTAATTTAATGTTAAGGTTCTTAATATTCCCATGAAATATAGGATTATGAGAGATGGCAATAGTATCTTGGTTGTCAACTAGAATCCTTGTGCTTTCTATCTATTCTAAGTTAAGATCAATTAGAATCTTCCTCAACCACAAAGCTTGAATGATAGTAGTTGTTGCTGCAACAAACTCGGCTTTAGCAGTGGATTGAGCTTGAGCTATAGTTTCTTTTTTCATTGATTTCCATGAAAAACACCAGAATCTAAGGAGAAACAGTAGCCTAAGGTGCTATTCAAATCATCAATAGAATCTCTTCAGTCACCGTCTGAGTACCCTACCAGCTTGAATTTCTTGCTTCTTTTGTATTTGATGCCAAAATTATATGTTCCTTTGACATATCTAATCACTCTTTTAACAGCCTTGAAATGTAATTCACTTGCACAATGCATGAATCTAGACAAGATACTCACAACATTCAAAATATCAGGTCTAGTTGCAATGAGATACATCGAGCACCCAACTAGTTTTTTGAATTGTACTTGATCAACTCCATCTTCTTTACATACCTTCTCGTTTTGATTTATTGTAGTGCTAATTGCCTTGTATTATTCAAGTTTGAACTTCTTAAGGATTTCTTTGACGTATTTCTTCTAACATGTGAAGATCTGTCATTTCAAAAATATACATCATCTCTTGCTTGAATTTCTCAACACATGTTCCGAGCATTAAACACACAAGATAATCTAGAACTTTATATATCTGCTGTAGTCTCTTGGCATACATCAAGTTTTAACATCTGTGCAAAATGAATCTCTCGTTAGATATCAACAGTTTCATCATTAAATAATAGTGTTAGCTAAGCATAATTCTTCAAAGAGAAGAGTTTAGTAATCAAATGTGTAGAAAAGACACCAGGTATATAACAATGTTTGAAACAACTTTCATTTTATCGATATAGGTACACGTATAATTCAAGAAGACAATGAAATACAGGGAAATAGGAAGCGATAACGCTCAAACGAATGAAAAACACCAGAAGAAAACGGCACAATCCCCCGCACTTCTTCACAGAGACCAAAAGATACGTACTTCCTCACAGAAAGCATATATAGTAATCAAACTCCAACCGACCAATAGCATGGTCTACTTAGTTTCCAGGAGGCGGGGAGAGGAAAGGGATAGAAGGAATTGTTGTTGGGAAAGGGATGGATGGGATTGTTGTTGGGATAGGGATGGTGGGAATTGAGGGCATGCTTGGAAGTGGAGGCAAGGTGACCTTGGGGAGGCTAGGCATTGTTGGCAGGCTAGGAAGTGGAGGCAGTGAGGGCTTAGGCAGGGAAGGTTGTGTGGTTGGCAATGTGGGCTGTGGTAGTGTTGGTACAGAAGGCATTGGTGGCAATGTTGGTTTAGGCAGGTTGGGTACCGAAGGTAAAGGGGGCAATTGCAGAAGCTGACGAGCTGCCTCGCCGCCTGAAATCGATAAAGCAATGAGGAGAACTAAGATAAAACAGCTGAAACTCGCCATCTTGAAAGCTTGATTTTAAGGCTTGGAAGAGACTATGTATGAACTAGCTAGGTAGCGAGGATTAAGAAAACAAAGAGCTGTGTGATATTGGATGTGAAAAACCAGGGGATGATTATGAGTTTATATAGATAGAGATGTAAGAAGGCGAGATCTGGTTGTTCCATGTGGTTGGTTTAGTTTAGAAAACAGGATTGTTAGCTCAACTTCTTCTCCATCTTCCATTGAAAAGAGTACCAAGTCTTCCTTAATTTTCTTCTTACTGTTATGGTGACACGTTATGTTTTCTTCTTTCCCTTAACTTGGGTTGCTCAGGATTCAAACTTGTGTTCGTTCACCAATCACACTAGAAAACATGTGATGAAAATAAAGAGAAATAGTTAACGAGAAATGCGTGTAGTGTGAAATGTCACTTGCATCACAAATCCACTCAAACGGTAACTCTCAATCTAGTTCCAAAACTATAAAAGATGCCATTTGTTTCTCTTTAAGCAACAAATAGGCTTTCTCACACTTTTCATCAAAATGAAATTGGTTTTTCTTTATAAGGAGATTACCCAATATTTTTCATGTCCAAAGAAGCTCCTAATGCCCTTTACTGTCATTGAAGGTGGAAGTTTCCATATCGACTTAATCTTAGCTCTACCTACCTAAATTTCCTCGGTTGAAACCTGATGCCCTAATATTATACCTTTATTTACCACGAAATGACACTTATATTAGTTCAATACCAAACTAGTTCTTTCATATTTTGTTCCAAAACCAGGCTAACGTGTATATATTTTGGTTTTTATGATTTTGATGTGGTGATATTAAAAATAAGTTTTAAAATATAAAATATATCATATTTTTATGATTTTTCAATCAAAAAAATACGTTTTACCAACTATGTTATGCACAACCTTGGCTAAAATGTCAAGCCAAGTGGGTGTTATACTTTTTCACATTTTGACGCATAGTTGTCAGTGTTGATGTTGAATTTGACTAAGTGCAAAGTTTTACACGAAAGAGGTTTAAGTAATCCCAAGTCAACTTATATCAACTTGTGTTTATCATTTTTGTGTAATATTACTATTTAATTTTTTTTGTTTTTGAACTCCTTGGTTTAAAAGTGTTGGGTTTGGATCAAGTTTGAATAATATGTTGGGTCACTCGAGTTTGACCTAATCTATATCAAAACCAGCTCAACTTAAAACAAAATGTAGATCAATTTTCAGGTAACATGTTTGTTTGGTCAACTCGTGAAGTCAAGTCAGATCAAGTTTAAACTATGTAGGATTACTTATTTCTCTATAATCATTATTATATTTTTATTTTTATTTTTATTTTTATTTTTATTTTTATTTAATTTTTTTGATAAGAGGCGTTGTGGATAAACAAAATCCAATATCTAACTTGGTGAACTACAAATAAGAAAGAGTGGACAATAGAACAACTTCGAGGCTTGCGTGGGAAAAAAGAAAAAGAAAGAAAAGAAAATCATACCTAGTCAACAACAATCAACATATGCTACTATTTTTCAATAGAGATGGATATGAAATTGAACTAACAATAAAAAAAAACTCAAAATAAGCAGTTTTCTCAACTACGCCAACAATTCAACAGAAATCTCCTCTCTATATAAACCCAAAGAAAAGTCCTTGAATGTCACAGATCAGAATTTCCAGCAATCATCTTCTTGTTGTTGTTTGTATCTTGCCTCATTGTCTTGTGATCAGGCCTTGGAACATTACCAGCATGGCAACTTTCAAGTGTCTTTTCTTGGCTCTCTTCATTACTTTGTCATTTTTTGGTGGCGAAGCAGCTCGTAATCTTCTGCAATTGCCAAATTTGCCTTCTGTCCCGAACCTGCCCAAACCAACATTGCCACCGTTGCCTTCTATACCAACTCTGCCGCAGCCCACCTTGCCGACCACTCAACCTTCACTTCCTAAGCCCACTTTGCCTCCGCTTCCGAGCCTCCCTACGATGCCAACAATGCCTGCAGTTCCGAAGCTCACCTTGCCTCCACTCCCAAGCATGCCAACTCTTCCTACTGTCCCAAAGGTCACCTTGCCTCCACTTTCAAGCATGCCCTCAATGCCCACAATTCCAATCCCAACAACACTTCCCTCCATTCCATTCCTCTCCCCACCACCAGCTACCACTAAGCCTTGAGTTTCTTCACTGTGTTCCATGGAGGGAGAGCTTATATGGACCATTAGTATGGCTGTGTGCGGATAGTGCATATACTAGAGCATTTTCATGATGTTGTGTGGCAGAATTCTCTCTCTTTTGTCTAAAGAGTATTACAGGGGTGTTGTATTTTGATTCATTATACATTTATGCTTGTACTTTGACATATATATCATCACTGTATTATGTTTTTCGATTTTTGTTTGTCTTCAAAACCCTTCTATCCGCGTCTTCTTGATCATGTGACGACATGACTTTGAATATATCTAAAACTCGTTAAAAATCACACAAAATTCTCCAAATTAAATCAGGAATGACTAAAAACTTCCATTATCAAATACCTTCAAACTTAAATGCTTGATTGTCCTCAAGTACACAACACCATAAAAAGTTACGGCAATGATTTTACGCAAATGCAATTTTCAACATCCAGGGGACCATCTTGCAAACATGAACATCTTAACTCAATTCATATGCAATATCAAATAAAACATTTAAGTATACCTATTTTCTCCATGTCAAACCTCTATACAAACTTCTAAACTCAATCATATGTATCATACAGCCATTCATCCTCCAATTACTCTTTCTTACTACTACAAACAAGATAGCAAACTATTGAGATTAATTCATTTGTTCCTCTTTTTTTTAGTTTTTTTAAGATGTCACTCGTCTTTTGACACGAATACAAAAATTTATGATTAATGCTCCTAGTTACTAAATAGGTCACAAACTTTAAGTGCTTTGCACAATCATATTTCAAGTTGTTGTTTGATGTAAGAGTAAACATTTGTGATGTATATCCTAGTTACTAAGTGACATAAAACAATGGAGTAGATCACACTTCATATATACTTAGTCATTTAATTTTGTAATTGTTACCACTCTTATTTGATTAAACCTTGTTTAGGATTATATCAAAGGGAATAATCACTAGATAAACATCACAGTTATCTATTATGCCTTTCCACAAAACTTTGCAAGGAAAGATGTACTTTGATAACTCCTAAGAAAATAAGTATGCTCAAACCTCACTTGAAAAGACATGGCATATTCTAAGCCAAGGAATGTCGTGCCTTACATAATAAAGATTTCAAAAATGTTAAGTTTATCTAAATGAATCATTAATTCACCCTTGGTATTTTAGAGGAGAAAAATGAACCATAATTTTAACAGTATAATCATAACTGAATACTTTGCATCACCCTCAAACTTAAATTTTGCATTGTCCTCAATAAGAAAGGAAAGTATAAAAAGAATGGTATATAAGCACTTCGTTTTGGTCTACGCTGGTATGAGGTGTTGGTTTCAAAGTAGTAATTTGCTTGAACGTTTCAAACTTGCACAAAACAATTAAAAATGAGTTAGGGTGAGCTTAATATGTTATTTTTGTGAGGTTGGGTTTCCTCCCAATAAGCTCTTAGTTATAATTAGTAGCTTAATTATTTAATAAAGAGAAGAGTTTAGTAATCAATGTGTAGAGATATATAACAATGTTTGAAAAAACTTTCATTTTATCGATATAGGTACACGTATAATTCAAGAAGACAATGAAATACAGGGAAATGGGAAGCGATAACGCTCCAACGAATGAAAAACACCAGAAGAAAACGGCACAATCCCCCGCACTTCTTCACAGAGACCAAAAGATACGTACTTCCTGACAGAAAGCATATATAGTAATCAAACTCCAAACGACCAATAGCATGGTCTACTTAGTTTCCAGGAGGCGGGGAGAGGAAAGGGATAGAAGGAATTGTTGTTGGGAAAGGGATGGATGGGATTGTTGTTGGGATAGGGATGGTGGGGATTGAGGGCATGCTTGGAAGTGGAGGCAAGGTGACCTTGGGGAGGCTAGGCATTGTTGGCAGGCTTGGAAGTGGAGGCAGTGAGGGCTTAGGCAGGGAAGGTTGTGTGGTTGGCAATGTGGGCTGTGGTAGTGTTGGTATAGAAGGCATTGGTGGCAATGTTGGTTTAGGTAGGTTCGGTACCGAAGGTAAAGGGGGCAATTGCAGAAGCTGACGAGCTGCCTCGCCGCCTGAAATCGATAAAGCAATGAAGAGAGCTAAGATAAAACAGCTGAAACTCGCCATCTTGAATTCTTGATTTTAAGGCTTGGAAGAGACCATGTATGAACTAGCTAGGTAGCGAGGATTAAGAAAACAAAGAGCTGTGTGATATTAGATGTGAAAAACCAGGGGATGATTATAGGTTTATATAGATAGAGATGTAAGAAGGCGAGATCTGGTTGTTCCATGTGGTTGGTTTAGTTCAGAAAATAGGATTGTTAGCTCAGCTTCTTCTCCATCTTCCATTGAAAACAGTACTGTTATTGTGACACGTTATGTTTTCTTCTTTCTATTAACTTGGGATGGTCAGGATTCAAACTTGTGTTTGTTCACCAATCACACTATAAAACATGTGATGAAACTAAGGAGAAATAGTTAACGAAGAAATATGTAATGAAATTAAGGATGCTGAGAGATACAAATAATTACAAAATATTATCATGTGTTCTGAACCATGCGAAAGATTTTTCATCTTGTAATCGAAAGATTTACTTTCCATCTTGTAATCGAAAGATTTAGGATTCAGTTAACTGTGGGTTTGGGATAGTAAAAATTGATGAAAATACCTACAAGAAATTTAATAATGTATCAGTTTATGATTTTTATAAGAGAATAATTGTTTGAAAATAACATGTTCCATAATGAATTTACTAGATAAAAGATCTGAGTTCATCACATCCAAAAAACATGTAATTATATGTTTGTTTGAATTCTATTTTTGACAAATATCTTCTTCCGACAGTAGTTCTTGAAATGTCTTCTCCTTTCACTACCCCAATACTATCCCCAACTATATAATCATTTGCATCACAAATAAACTCAAACGATAAATCCCAATCTAGTTCCATAACTATAGGAGATGTCATTAATTTCTCTTTAAGCAACAAATAGGTTTTCTCACACTTTTCATCAAAATTAAATTGTTTTTTTATTAGTATATTATCCCAATACTTTTCATGTACAAATCCACTCTTAATGCCCTTCACTGTCGTTGAAGGTGGAAATTTCTATATTGCTTCAATCTTAGCTTTGTCTACCTAAATTTCCCTAGCATGAGGCCCCAGTATTATACCTTTATTTATCATGAAATGACACTTAAGCTAGTTCAATACCAAACTAGTTTCTTCATATAGTTCCAAAATCAAAGCTAACATTGCAAGTCACAGTTCTAGTATGTATCAATTTATTATTTGCATCCCTCACCACTGCCATTCTATTTTTCTTCGGTATAACACGATAGAACTAACAATAGAAGAACTTGGAGGCTTGCGTGGGAAAAAAGAAAAAGAAACAGAAGAAAATCATAGCTAGTCAACAACAATCATCATATGCTATTGTTTTTCAATAGAGATGGATATGAAGGTGAGCTAACAATAACAAAACTCAAAATAACTCCCCAGTTTTCTCAACTACGCCAACAATTCAACAGAAATCTCCCCTCTATATATATTAACCCAAAGAAAAGTCCTGGAATACCACTGATCACAATCCCCTGCAATCATCTTGTTGTTGTTGTTTGTATCTTGCCTCATTGTCTTGTAATCAGGCCTTGCAACATTACCAGCATGGCAACTTTCAAGTGTCTTTTCTTGGCTCTCTTCATTGCTTTGTCATTTTTTGGTGGCGAAGCAGCTCGTAATCTTCTGCAATTGCCAAACTTGCCTTCTGTCCCGAACCTGCCCAAACCAACATTGCCACCGTTGCCTTCTATACCAACTCTGTCGCAGCCAACCTTGCCAACCACTCAACCTTCACTTCCTAAGCCCACTTTGCCTCCGCTTCCGAGCCTCCCTACGATGCCAACAATGCCTGCAGTTCCGAAGCTCACCTTGCCTCCACTCCCAAGCATGCCAACTCTTCCTACTGTCCCAAAGGTCACCTTGCCTCCACTTTCAAGCATGCCCTCAATGCCCACAATTCCAATCCCAACAACACTTCCCTCCATTCCATTCCTCTCCCCACCACCAGCTACCACTAAGCCTTGAGTTTCTTCACTGTGTTCCATGGGGTGAGAGCTTACATGCACCATTAGTATGTCTGTGAGCGGATAGTGCTTATACTAGAGCATTTTCATGATGTTGTGTGGCAGAATTCTCTCTCTTTTGTATTTTGATTCATTCTGTATTTATGCTCTTGTACTTTGAGATATATATCATCACTGTATTATGTTTTTCGATTTTTGTTTGTCTTCAAAACCCTTCTATCCGAGTGTTCTTGATCATGTGATGACATGAATTCGAATGTCCACCATCCAAATCTATCAGAGATTTCTATCTGGCCGGGAATTTTCATTTCATGAACTTTGAAACTATTTGTCCTCCGCAGATCAACATGTCTCCTATCAGAATGATTTAGTTTCTTGCTTCCATTCTTAATTGATTGAAGCTGCAAAACTGAATGGTTATGCTGCCTAGATGAGAGACGTTAAATAAATTAAACCAACAATCAGTGACCTCATGCTGTTCTTTATTTGCTTATCTCTTGTTCATATACTCTCTTTCAGGCCTTAAACTTAGCATCGAGATGGCAAGTTTCATCTTAGCTCTTTTCATTGCATTATCACCTCCACGCGGCGAGGCACCTCGTCATCTTCTGCAATTGCCCCCTTTACCTTCCCTGCCCTAAACCAGCATTGCCACCTTCTATACCAGCACCTTCACAGCCGACATTGTGGAAATCCAGAGATTAAAGAAAGAAAAGAGAGAATTCTGTTTGAGAGAGAGAGAGATGAACTCAGATTCTGTTATTCTGTTTTTCACACACACAATGCATGCTTTGTTTACAGTATTTATAGCCACTTCTATGCTATGAGTGTATGCATGTATTACACTGTATGCATTCCACTATATATGCTATCATCCCCCCTCAATCCCAGGCTTACATAAACCAAGCCTGAGATTGCGAACATGGCTTAGAAACAGCGGAGAGCTAAGGCCTTTTGTAAGGATGTCAGCAAACTGCTCCTGTGAATAAACGAATTGGACCTCCAGCTGATTGGTGGACACCCTCTCACGCACGAAATGTACATCAATTTCAATGTGCTTCGTGCGTTGGTGCTGCACTGGATTAAAGGACAAGCCAATAGCAAATAAATTGTCACAAAATAGCACAGGAGTTTGAGGCAGATTAACTCGTAAGAATTGCAGCAACTGTTTTATCCAGTCCAGTTCTGCAGAGGCAGTAGACAAGGCCCTATACTCAGCTTCCGTGGATGATCTAGACACGGTGTGTTGCTTCTTAGAGCTCCAAGCAATTGGATTTGAACCAATGAATACAACCAGACCAGTCGTCGATCGACGATCATTAGGATCTCCAGCCCAATCAGCATCACTGAATGCTGTGAGGTCTAAAGTCCCTTTCTGATAAGTAATCCCAACAGAAATAGTACCTTTAAGATACCTCAATATGCATTTAACTGCCACAAAGTGATCCACCATAGGACGCTGCATAAAGTGACACACCTGGTGAACTGCAAAAGCAATGTCAGGCCGTGTAAATGTCAGGTATTGTAGAGCACCTACAATGCTGCGATACAATGAGGGATTATCAAACGGTTCTCCATCATCCTTGAGTAGTCGTTGATATGGAAGACAGGGAGTGGCACACGGTTTGGCAGATTGCATATCAGTTTTAAGAAGCAACTCATGTATATAGTTCGACTGTGAGAGGAACAGCCCAGCAGTGGTATGAACAATCTGAACACCCAAGAAGAAATGAAGATCCCCCACGTCTGTGATCTGAAACTCGGTAGTAAGAGCAGTAATGACCTGATTAATGACATTAGAATCACTCCCCGTGATTATAATGTCGTCAACATATACCAGCAAAATGATAACCCCAGCATCCAGATATTTGACAAACAGGGACGAGTCTGAATAAGTGTGATGAAACCCCAGTGATGGCAAAAACGAAGTGAACCTCTCATTCCACGCCCGTGGCGCCTGCTTCAAACCATAAAGTGACTTATGTAATTTGCACACAAGCTGCGGTTGCAATTGGTCAACAAAGCCAGGGGGCTGTGACATAAACACATCCTCATGAAGAATGTCATGTAAAAAGGCATTTTTAACATCAAGTTGCCTCAAACTCCAACCAAACTGAGCAGCCAGTGCCAATACCAGTCTCACCGTAGTTGGCTTCACTACAGGACTAAATGTCTCACCATAATCCAGACCAGGCTCTTGACTAAATCCCTGTGCAACCAACCGTGCCTTATGCCTCGCAATAGTCCCATCAGCATGCCTCTTAATTTTAAAAATCCATTTGCACCCCACAAGATTTTTATCAGATGGAAGAGGCATGAGCTTCCATGTCTGCTGTGACTGAAGAGCATCAATTTCATCCTTCATGGCCTTCAACCAAACAGGACTAGTTAATGTTGTTTTGTAACTGGACGGCTCAACCACATTCAAATCAACAGCCGTGGGGACAGCAGACGTGGCAAGACACACTGTCTTCTTCTTAATAATCCCACTCTTACTCCGTGTCTGCATTGGATGCAGATTCATATCTGGAATATGAAGAATCACTGAAATGCACTCAGGATTAAATGAATCAACTGCTGGTCTATCAACCTCAGATGTATTTCCAGAATTGGAGACAAGACCAGCACTGGTGGATGATATTGGCAAAGGCACAGCAGAAATGGAATCTGACGCAGGTGAAACAGGAATAGATTTGGAAGATGATGATGATGCATGAACAGGGGAATGAATGGCAGAGGGAAAAACAACGACATTTTCATGATTAACAACTGGAAAGGACACATGTGAAGGCTGGGAAGAAGACAAACTAGGGCCCTTAGAAACAGTAGTTAAATCAATATATGGAAAAACATGTTCATTAAAAATGACATGTCTAGAGATATATGTTCTTTTGCCAACTGGTTCATAACAAAGAGAGCCTTTATATTGTGAGGCATATTCTAAAAAGACACATATGGTGGTTTTAGGTTGTAACTTATTAAGTCGATATGGACGTAATACGGGAAAGCAAGCACAACCAAAAATTCGCAAGTGAGACACAGAAGGAATAGTTTGAAATAAAAGCTCATAAGGAGATTTATTCTGTAGAGTTACAGAAGGCATTCTATTTATAAGATATACTGATGTTTGAACAGCATGAGTCCAAAACGAAGCAGGTAATTTGGCATTTTGTAGTATAGTAATCGTGGTTTCAAATAAATGCCTATGTTTGCGTTCTGCAAGACCATTTTGTTCAGGCGTATGAGGGCAGGATTTTTGATGGACAGTGCCTTTAGAAATGAGAAATGACTGGAGTTGTTTACTAACATACTCACTACCCCCATCACTTTGCAGAATTTTAATAGAACGCGAAAACTGAGTTTGAACATAGTGATAGAATCTCACGTATACAGAATAAAAATCACTTTTATGAACCAGTGGAAATAGCCAGCAATAACGGGAAAATTCATCTATAAATGTCACATAATATCGGTAACCATCTATAGACAAACAAGGAGAAGGTCCCCAAATATCACTGTGAATAGTATGAAATGGAATTACAGATTTATGATCACGCAATTGAAAGGGAACTTTCGAAAACTTACCCTGTAGACAACTATGACACATAGAAGAATTTGAATCAATGGAACATTTAATTTGGGCTTTTTCTAACATCATCACAGCAATTTTATTAGTGGGATGACCTAAACGATGATTCCAAGTAGATGAAAGAACTAACTGACCAAGAAAAGACCGAGGTTAATGAGCGAAATGAGAGTGACGATGATGACCAAAGGAAAAGGGATAGAGTTCATTATTGCATTGCCCTTTGTATATGATCCTCCCTGTGAACTTGTCCTGAATCCAAAAATTGAAAGCATCAAAGATTAGTCTGCGGTTATTATCCAAACACAACCGATGTACAGAAACTAAATTTTCAGTCAATTTAGGAACATGTAAAACCGAATTGAGCTGAATAGGGGCAGTATGTGTGGGAATAATGGTATTCCCAATATGCGATACAAGCAAACCTTCACCATTTGCCGTTTGCACTGTATCATTCGCAAGATAAGTGGTGGATGATGCAAGATTATTCAAATCTGTTGTCATATGATTTGTTGCTCCAGAATCGTCTAACCAAACTGGAGAGGCATTCTGTGGCTGCTGCAAACCAGAGTGAGATGCCTGCATTATCGTGTTCAATGCTACACTCTTCTGTGCATGGTAATCTTGCGCTGAGGGATAACTGCCACGGTAATCTGCAGCTGGTGCACTGCCATTACCACCAAAATTTGGACCATTGTTATTGTAAAAACAATACAAGGTATTATGATTGGTCTTGCCACATATGTGACACCTCAACCTCTCACTGCGGTTTAAACCACACGCAGGAGCTGTATGGCCTTCAAGATTGCACAATTGGCAGACTGGATTTCTTGAGAGTGACGGTGAAGGCTGGTATGATTCAAACACTCCTGAATTCAATCCTGGCATATCATTCATCCTGCCATGAAAATTGCCCCTCTGATGAAAGTGTCTTAGCTGTGATTGGAATCTGCCTCTGCCACGGTTCCTGTGAAAATTTCTCCCATTTCCATACGAATTGTAGCTGTGCATTCCACGTTCCTGTGGAAAATTAACTTGTGATGCAGGTATGTTAGCCTTTGAAACCGTGTGCATAGCAGTGAGATATGCAGGTGTGTCTGTCACAGTCTCCACAATTCTTTCTTCTGCCAATAACTGTGACCGAAATTCCTGCAAAGGAATGACACTCTCTCTGCCTCTTATCACACATCTAAATGTGTTAAATTCAGTTGGAAGTCCATTCAATGCCAAGATGACTATGTCCTCATCTGCAAAATACACCCCAGCTGCACTCAAATAATCCCATGCCTCCTTTATCTTCAACAAATACTGACTCACAGAATCAGCCCCTTTCTTGATGTTCTGCAAGTTAGATTTCATTTGGAAAATACTGGTTTTGGATACAGTGGAAAACTGATCCTTTAACCTATTCCATAGGTCACGAGAGCTGCTACTCCCTATGGCACAAGACATGGCCATGGGTGACAGTGTAGCTGTAATGAGCTGCATCACTGCACGATCGTGCATTTTGCAAATCATCATATTCTCACTATCCGTAGCAGACAGTGAATTGGAATTCTCGGTATTACTCTCAGCAATTGACTGAGTAATAGGACATAGATTAGAACCATCGGTAAATCCAATGATTCCATTAATTTCTAACAACAATTGCATTTGAAAGTTCCAATTCAAGAAATTTGACTCATCCAATTTTACATTCACAGAGGTGGAAATTGCGGAAATCAGAACTGCGATTGGAGATTGAAGAATCTGAAGTTGTGAAGCAGTCACCATGGCTGTTGGATGGTCAGGAAAAAGGAAATTGACAATGGCAAAGTGATCGCACCCTCTACACAATGCAGTGATAACACAGTAGTTGTTTCTTCACCAAGCTACGAATTTTGCAGTCAAGTTGTATGAATTCTGCAAAAACCTCTACACAATGCAGTGATAACACAGTAGTTGTTTCTTCACCAAGCTACGAATTTTGCAGTCAAGTTGTATGAATTCTGCAAAAACTTTATCACACACTGATCACGATTCAGTGTTTTTCTAGTAGCTTTCTTTTCACCAAGCTATGAATTTTGCAGTCAAATTGTATGAAATCTGCAATAATCTGTCAAATTTGCGGAAGCAAGAAGAGAAATTTCTCTGATTTAGTGTTTATGCGTGAGCAATTCAAGCTCTGATACCATGTGGAAATCCAGAGATTAAAGAAAGAAAAGAGAGAATTCTGTTTGAGAGAGAGAGAGATAAACTCAGATTCTGTTATTCTGTTTTTCACACACACAATGCATGCTTCGTTTACAGTATTTATAGCCACTTCTATGCTATGAGTGTATGCATGTATTACATTGTATGCATTCCACTATATATGCTATCAGACATTGCCATCTTTTCCCACCACGTAACAGCCTTTACTGCCTAAACCCACTCTGCCTCCACTTCCTAGATGCCTAGTCTCCCCATGGAAATTCTAGTCGAACGAAGAAAAACTACCGAGGACTTGGAAATGACAGTAGTTATACTTTTGAATGATGGGCCTGCGATAATTAGCCTATGAGATTGTGAAAAATTAAATGGAAAAAATTGCGTTAAGATTTTTATTATTATTAATGTTGTTTTAAACATAGCAACTAAAAAATAACAGAATAATAATAACTGAAAGTAAATCTGAGGAATATAAATAATTTAGAAGAAAAAAAGTGTAAGATTAAGATTATAGTATATAGTAGTGTTATCTTCATTGAAAAAAACGTTTTCTTTATGCAAGAGTAATTTTAAATATACTAAGTTTCACTTTAAAATACAACAAATTTTAAAAACTTTAATACAATAAAAATTTCACAATTTTTTAATCATTCCTTTTTCTTACTTGAGATAATTAAAAAATAACTAAGTATCCCAATAACTTATCTTAAGACACGGTTTACTATTCATTACAATCATATAATTACTTTTTTTTCTCTAGAACATTAAATCTTTTAATTTGGTTTTTGAGGCGAAGTGGTCTTTTCATTGTCGCGACGATGATTTTTTACGTGCTTCACTCCCCGCAATCTCCTGGGATTTGGGGGACAACGGTGCGCGGTGAAAAGGGATGTGTTTTATAGCCGTAGGAACCTATTGGTCTACAAGAGTCTGGATAAGGGGACTTGTTGTGCAAGGGAAAGACGCATCACTCTCAGTGCACCCTACCCAATTTATTTTTGGGTTGGGTTTCCACTCCTTGCGGGCTAGAAGCCCAGGTTGCTTAGGCGTTTGGGCCGGGCACAAAGCCCAGCCCGCCTCGCTCAAGCCTGACTTGCATGAATAGTGGAACGTGAATTACATCCCATTGCATACAGCGACGAGGTGAAGAAGATGATGAATAGTGAATTTTTCATGTGTGACTAAAGGTGTACCTGATAGTACCATTGGGAAGAGAAGGTCGAGTTGGTTGTCTCACTGGTGGTGGCGTTGTCAACAGTGGCCGGAGGAAGCGTCCAAAGGTGTCGAGGCACACGTTGTAGCTACTGCAACCGTGGTTGTTGCCTCGCAGAGAGTGTGGTTAGGTTGCTTGTGTGTAGGGGAACTTCAAGGTGGTGATAAGGGTGATGTTGGGTGGTTAGGCAGCCACTTTTGGTGGAGAGAGAGAACTTGGCTGAGCTATTTTTAGAGAGAGAAATGGGCTTTTGAACCAGGAGAGTGAGAGAGAACAAGTTGCCGAGGGAGATTGGGATGATGGCATGATTTTTATTCTTGTTTTCTATGCCAAAATCCTCTGTAAATCTTCCCATAATGTTTCTTTGTTTTTCTTCTTTTTCCCTGTCGTGCATGGTTGTTATTCATAGGAGAAAACTGGCCTGCCACGGTGGCTGAAACAATGTGGTTGTCGTCGGCGTGGTGGTTGTTGGCAGTGGCACAGGTGGGCTATCGACAAGCGCAAGCGAAGGGACTGTAGTTTTGAGAGAAATTGGAAATGCGATTTGATCCTTCAATTTGTAATTTTTCTAATTCTACCCCCAATTGGCTTTGAACTTTTAATTTTGTGCAATTATATTCGCGTCAAAAATTCAATTTTAGCCTTAACTTTGCGCACCTTTTTTATTTTGATCCCTGGTTTCCAATTTATGCTATTTGACCCTCAATTGACCATTAAACTCTCAATTGTCTTCAATTTGACCCCCGATTTTGCACGATTGGCTTGGAAAAATTCAATTCAGTCTCCGAAAATTCCAATCTTCTCAATTGAACCCGAATTAAGCTCTAGAACTTGATTTTCCATTGATTAAGCCCTTAATAAAATTAAGTTAACCAATTTAAAGTGTAATTAAGTCCTTGCACTTAATTAAATCCTTCAATTGGATCTTAAATTAATTCCCAAATATAATTATACTTTAAATCAGCCAATGATTAAATCAAATTGGCTTATAAAAAATATAATTATACCTTTCGACTTAATTTTTACACACATTTATCCAATGATAAATTATTTTTGCCTTGAATTTGTACTTTCCTCTATTTTTGGCTACAAAAGAGATACGATCGGACTCTCAAAAACAACCAAAATTTCCACATTGATTTTTCTACGAACGCCAACCTCTTTTATTTTATTTTTTTATTTTTGGCAAATTTTGGGGAGTAACCCAAAACTATTATGTTTTGAACTAGGTTTTCTGAACCAAGTTTAAAACCATTACACAATGTATATCAGTGTTATGTTTTTTCGATCATGCACATATGTTTTATCTCATGAGTGCCTTTAAAAAGTAGTTCAAGCTATTACAGTGCTCACCTCACCACTACACTCACTTAAGTGAATCCTTCGACAATATTTTGTAACCAATATCCTACAAAAGCTTTTGCCTTTAAACTAATTGATATATTAATTCTTCTTTCATTACAATAGTAAGTACATTATTATAGAAAATGGTAACTGAGATTGTCTTGCAAAATATATATGAAATATTTGTGCTCTCCCTAATTATCCAACTATCTCGTTTTTACTTGTTGGACTTCATTTATAGAATTTACTTGTTGGTGATTCATTTAAAGGCTTCAATAGTATTTTTCTTTATGATTTAATATCTCATTAACTTACCAAACTTATAGTGAATGGGTTTGTAATGTTGTTTTTAGACTTGATAAAATCCAAAAAAATAACACCATGAGATATTAAACATCTAAATGATTTATGTCTAACAATTGTATTTTCTCTTTATTTCATTTAAAAATTTAGTTTTAACTCCAATTATAGTAGTTAGACTATCACAATGTATAGATATAGGTGATATTGGTTTAAAAGCAAATGGTATATCAATTAAGAGATTTTGAAGCCTACTCAGCTTTTGAAATAGAAACATCTAATGGAACCAATTATGCTTATATGGTGAACAAGTAATTATGGCTTGTTTAGAAAATTTATAACAAATTGTACCACCATTAAAGTAAAAACATACCCCACTAGTAGATTTTATTTTTTTTAGAAGTAGAAATCTAATTAGCATCACTAAATCTCTTTATTATAGTTGGCATAATCAATATCACTCCAATGTGAAAACACTTTAAGATTTTATATATCTACCAAATCTACCAATGCATATGTTATATCAGGTCTTGTATATTTGGCTAAATGTAATAATGATCTATTAATTTATGACAATGTATATTGAGACACACTTTCACTACTATTTTTTCTTAATTTAGTAAAAAAAAAAGACTATGTACAAAAGACATATCAAAATAATTAAATATTTTTATATATTTTTTAATACAATGTGATTGAATTAAAGCAAAAATATTTCTATTTTTCAATAATCACTTGGCCAAATGAACATTAACTGGACCAATATCCTTAAAACCGTATAATAATTTTCATATAAATAGATTTAGAAATATTTTTAACTTAAATATTACTACCACAAATCATAATGTCATCAACATACAAACATAAAACTATATAATAATTTTCAATTTGTTTAATATAAATACATTTATAAACAATATTTATTTGAAAACCTTCAAATAACATGACTTGATCATATTTATATACGTTATTGTTTTGGAGCTTGTTTTAAACCATAAAGGGATTTTACAAGTTCACAAATTTTCTTTTCTTCATCAGGCATAACAAAAGTTTTTATTTGATTTGTATAAAATAAATTCTAAATTACCATTTAAAATAGTTGGTGTAACATCAATTCATTGAAATCCTAATTTGTAAAAAGAAGTTAAAGCAACTAATAATCTAATTATAGTGATTTTACAGATTAGTGCATGTGTAAAAAAAAATCTACTCCTTTCTATTTAAACCTCTTAGAAACTAATCTTGCCTTAAATTCTTCTTTAGATCTATTAGTTCTCATTTTCTTTCGAAGAACTCATTTATAACATATTGTCTTATAACCATGTGACAAATTAGTCAAAAGCCAAGTTTTACTAGAAAATAAAGAATTCATTTTATCTGTTTTTTCAAAAGAGAACTTCAATATATGTCATAACTTCATTTTATTTTTTAGGTTAATTTTTCTAAGTAAAAATATATAAAAAATTACAAAAAAAAAACTTTGCTCTTTTATTTATTTTAATCTTTCTAATTTTATTAGAAGCATGATTATCAAAAATATCTATTTTAGAAGAACAACTTTCATTAAGTAGTTTAAGAAGATTCATATATTATTGCGAGGTCGATACATGACTAGTGCATACTGTGTCACGAAGGCGATTTTTTCACGCTTTACGCCCCGCCATCCCCTAGATTTAGGGAGACAATGGCGCGCGGTGAAATGGGAGGTGTGCTTTATAGTCGCAAAATTACAACTATAATAATTAGGAGTCACCACCTAGTATTAAGGTCACTAGGAACCTAGTGGTCTACGAGAGTCTTGGGTAAGGGGACTTGTTGTGATGTATGAGAAAGATGCAACATATTTTTTTTTACAAAAAATACATGGAAAAATTTTGGAATTCAGCCGTATGCACAAAAACAACACATTTTTTTAATACTATTTTTTGTATTTTTTAAAAAAAAATAAAAATTTCGGGCTGGGCTAGCCCTCCCAAATGGGTCGGCCCAGCCAAGGGCCAACTATGATAGACTTGGGTTGGACCCGGCTTAGCCAATTGTGCTGGGCCGAGAGCAGTCCAGCCCGCCCCAAACAAATTTCACGTTGCATGAATTAATTCATGCACTTCAATAGTAAAATGGCGGTCGGTCGACCACCACGAGAGGCTCACCTATCACTTCCGCCGGGTAGAGGAGGCCAAGTTTGTTGTCCCTATGGTGGTGGCATAAAAAATGGCGGCCTGTGGTGGCCGGAATGAGGGCTAGAAGTTGGCTAGTCTGTTGCTTGCCTCGCCCCTATTGCTTATGCAAAGGTCACCGGAGTTGGAGAAGAAGGTTGGGTGGTGGTTGGTGACGGAGTTGAGGAGGAGCTTCTGGCGTGGTGGTGGACGACTGGCTAGAGTTGCTGCCGGTTGTGGCCTGCTCACTATCGAGGGAGACGAGAGGGGGGTGTTTATGCTGTTTTTTAGTGAGAGAAAGGAGTCGTCGGGAGAGATAAAGGAGGGAGGCCTGTCGCTGCAAAGGGAAAGAGAGAGGAATGTCGACAGCGGTAGGGGTCTGCCGGAGATGAGGAAGATGGCCGAGAGAGATGGTTGTTTACGGGTCTGTGTTTTTTAGTCTTTCTACATGCATTATTCCATCCCCTCTACCTTGTTTATGCGTGTTTTCCTCTATTCTTACTCCCCTCTGTAACGTGATTCTCCTCTGTTTTTGTGCGTAAAATTTCCCCCATAACCGTCCAGTTTCAAGATTTCCCCCACGTTTTTCGTCTGTTCTCCTCCCTCTCGTGTCAGTCCCTCACTGTCAAAATTTTACTCTCCTTTTTTTCCCCTCTCTGTGAGTTTCTCTCCTCTGTTTTTTTCATTCCCAGTGTCAAAATTTCCCCAAGTTTTCCGATGATCCCCCCAGTTTCAAATTCAACCCCCCCCCCCCCCCCCCCCCCCCTTTTAACGATGAACCTCCTGCTATTTATAGAGCGTAGAGGTAATGTGCAGGCATGGGGGAACTGTCCAAGGAATGGGCTTAGGAACGGTGTGTTATGGGCACCGGATGGATGAGCATGGCTGCTGGTATGGGCAAGCATGCTACCGACAGTTTTCTTTATTTTTTTTTCTTTTTTTTGAAAATTTTAAATAAATAGGTTGTGACAAAAAAGAATTTTTCAATTGGAAAAATCAGGAAGAATGATGTTTTTATCTTTAATTTTGGCTTCCGATTTCATCTAAAAAATTGTCACCGAAAATTCTTATCGTCTCAATTTAACCCAAATTAAGCTTCCAAACTTAATTTCTCACCAATTAAACCCTTCATAAAATTAATTGGACCCATTTAAAGTATAATTAAGCCCTTGCGCTTAATTAAATCCTTTAATTGGGCTCTCAATTAATTCTGAACCATAATGACACCTTAAATTGGCCGACGATTAAATCGAATTGGCCCATAAAAATATAATTATGTTTTAAACTTAAATCTTACACTGATTTATCCAATAATAAATTATTTTAGCCTTGAATCTGCATTTTTCTTCATTTCTGGGCAAAAAAGAGGTATGACCGGGCTTTCGAAAATGCCCAAAATTTCCACCTTGATTTTTTTGCCGACACCAGCCCCTTTTATTTTATTTTTGTTATTTTTTTGGAATAACCCAAAAATAGGTTATGACATATTGGATGCTTTGTAAGCTAGTTAATTGCAAGTTTTAACAAACATCCATATGATTTCAACTATCATCAATGTTTCAGAGAATTAAGGCATACAAAATTAACATATTATTTAAATCAACAGACGAGAGCATTTGTATCAACGACCGAACTGATACGAAGAATCGATGCTACAATCATTTGATGGGCCTCTTAAACTTGTTGGATCATCCATATTGATCCTATCATCATTTGAAGTCTGTTGTGGAACGAGAAAAGGCTTAGGAGGCATTTGTAGAGATTCAATATCTGCTATAAGCATTTGTACAACTTTGTGCATTGAGGGACGATCAATTGGCTTCAATTGTATGCACCATAATGCCACTATAGTCATCTTTTTTATTGTTATCTTTTCTTGCTCCGTGGCTTCATCTTCTAGTATATCCTTTCCTTCACTAACTTGGTCATAAATCCATGAAGGGAAGTACATTTGGCTCGAATGATCTGCCAATGCATTCAAGTTTTTTCTTCTCCCAACCATTTCCATTAACAACATCCCAAAACTATAGACATCGGCTTTGTAAGAGATGCCTCCGATGCTTTTGTAAAATAATTCAGGAGCCATGTATCCCTTTGTTCCTCTAGCCATAGTGAGGGTCACGGTGCTATTTTTAGCTGGATACAATTTTGCTAGTCCAAAATCTGAAACTTTTGGAGTGAAGTTTTCATCAAGAAGAATGTTATGAGGCTTGATGTCAAAATGCAAAATCTGCATTTCACAACCTTGATGTAGATATTCAATACCACGGGCCACCCCAAGAGAAATTTCATATAGTTTATGGTTGCTTAGAGGGATGCTACCTTGTTTGGAAAATATATACCTTTCAAGAGATCCGTTAGGCATGAACTCATATACAAGGGCACGCTTTGAGCCCTCAGCTGTAAAGCCTATGAGTTGCACCACATTGCAATGGTGAATTCTTCCAATGGTGGCAACTTCATTGATAAAATCTTGCCCTTTAGTTTTTTCTTGGCGCAAAAGTTTTATTGCCGCAAAACGGCCACTACGAAGCTTTCCTTTGTACACTGAGCCAAAACCTCCCTCACCTAACTTGTCACTGAATCCATTGGTTATCTTTTTAATCTCCGAGTAAGAATACCTTATAGGTATGAGATTATGAACATCACTTTGCAAGAATTCTTCAATGTTATCATACATTGATAAATGCCTTCTTCGCCAATTATAGACCAATAAGGTTATGAGACATGGAAGCCCGCAAAGGAATAATAATGTATGATATATCACTGCATAAGATATTATAAGGACATTAATCAATTATGGAAATATATTATTTGTTATTAGATTTCCATGTAATTTATATTTTTTTATTTTATAAATTAAATTATGATTCTTAGTTCAAAAGCATAAAATTTCTTCAAATTGGATATTCTTATCACCAAATAAAATTTAATTGAGATTTCATTGATTTTAGGGAAAATGAAAAACAAAAAAAAAAAAATAGTTCTGCCTATATTGTTTTCAATTTTTGTCATTTTATTGATTTGTTAGTTTATTCATTACCACATAATCTCTCCTTGTTTATTTGTTAGAACAATCATAAATATGAGTCATTAATACCTCTATTTGGGATATTTTTTAATGTTTTTATACACTCCCTTTACTCTAGGTATTTTATATAATATCCCTCTATTGTGATTTGATCAATTTCCATTAAATGTGATCGTGTGTCAATGACATGGAATTTTACGCACAATTGTTTTTAAAAAATAAAGAATAATTAAAAAAATGTGAAATTTTATAAAAAAATAAAAAAAACTATAACTTGAAAATTCAAACCAATTTGACAAAAAACTAGATTGAAAACTTGATAAATTAACTAGTATAAAGAGTATTGTAAATATTATTTTTCAGAGTAGAGAAAAATAGAAAAAATAAGAATATGTTAAGTCATTGATATTTATTGACATTTTGTACTTTTTAATAATTTTTTAAACACCATTTGTTTTTTCCTACAAGCTTTTCAATTTATTTTTTTCAGTTTCTAATATGATATAAAGTTTTTAGTATTTTTTTAATATTTCTTGTATCCTTGATAAGTCTTGAGCTTGAAGTTCTATGTTTTTTATGCTTGTCCATATTTAAAAGAAAAATTGATAGAATCATAAATAAGAGACCACATTAAGAAACTATCAAGAGTAGATATTTTATATGTTTAATATAAATGGGTGAAATATCAAGAATATAGAAACGAAATATCAAGAGTATAGAAACGAAATATTTGATTAATCCAGTAAACACCTTTTAAAAATTAATTTATGCTAGTTTTTATATGTCTCTATGATGCAAACAATAAAGTTTATAAAATATAAATAAATAAAAACACTCTGGATATTTTATATTATTAATTAAAAGATATTCATTCAATTGCATTATCAGTCATTGTTTATAATTAAGAGAAAATAAGGATATTAATACATATTTAATATGAGGCTAAAACAATATAAATTTGATCGATTTGCAAGAAAATAAGTAAATAGAATTGAATTGAAAAATTAAGATTTGAAATTACAGAAATAAGCAAAAGGTAATGGATCAAAGCATTGAAGAACCAAAGCTTGGAGATAATATTGCACTTAAATTAATGGTTTTGCATCTTAATACATAAATTTAGTGTCTATTTGATAGTGTGTTTGCGTTGTTTTTGGAAGTATTTTTATTCAGAAATATATTAAAATAATATTTTTTTATTTCTATAAAAATATTTTTGACACGAGCACATGAAAACCAAAAATATTTAATGGTTCACAGTTAGCTGAAGAAAGTAAAGGAGAATACTTACCGATGATAACTAGTAGGGTAATGAGCAAAACTATGGAAATGCTTAGAAAATCTGAAGAGATAGGCGTGATATAACGTTTGTTTCCTGCCAAATAAATACAAATAGAAAAACAATCAATATTACGTAGGAGCAATGCACTTGACAGTTGCCTTGGTCACTCTCTTCCTCTATTACGTTTCAAGAAATTCATCAAACTTGTTAATTCTCTTCTAATGTGAAGAGAGAAACTAAGATTGAGATTTTAACCCCCTAAAATTCACATCCATTTTCGTAAGCATGAACCACATGTAGGATACCAAGTGACTATGTGAGAGTATGGTTAACGTTGTTTTTGAAAATGTTTTTTGTTCATAAATACGTCAAAATGATGTTTTTTTATTTTTTAAAAAATTATTTTTAACATCAGCACATGAAAATGATCTAAACACACCAAAAAAAAATTAATTCAAAGTAAAAAATAAAAATAAAAAAATTTATTTATTTTTTTAAAATATTTTTGAAACGCAGTATCAAACATCCATATAGGCTTCGTTCTCATATATCACAACTTATACACACACATATATAAATTTATTCAGCCACCTTTTAGGTTCCCCCAAAAAAAAACTCACCTGAGCTGTCAGATTGTATCCTGAAGTTTTCTATATTCAACAACAAAAAAAAGTTATTGTCAGCGTCTAGAATTAAAGGAAAAGGCTAAGGTATATTTATCAAATCCAAGACATATATATATATATTCTTTTTGCAGATGATAAATAATACATGATCAAAATAGTCTTCACCTTTTAAATACTTGTTTAGCGGCCATATTGCTACATTTCAAGGAAAAGAAAACGTTGTATCAATGTTCAGAATATTATTATAAGATTACTGATTCGTGAAATAAACTGAAGGAAATTAAGAGCACGCATGTCTGTTTTGACACTAGAAGGGTATGAATTGTGAAGTTTCTTACACCTTCTTTGGGTTTCATGTTTAACATTTTATGTAACTAGAGAAGAAGTGTTCTTACGAAGGTGAGAGAGTATAGTATTAGCCAGAAAATCTGCAAGAGAAACAAACAGATGTTAAAGAGACCTGGTGGCCTTCATAAGAAAGTTGAGGAATTGTAATGAAATGGAAGAGATATTCATATAGAATAAAACACCATCAAGCCGTACATGGAGAAAGGAACTGGAAAAAATTATTTAACAATTCAAAGGAGCTGCTTACATATTGGAGGTCCGACGAGAGCACCCGTTACTGTGTTCATTTGGATTAGAAGAAGAAAAACAAAGAAAGAGTCGAATGAATAAAGATTAATTGAAATCATTTAAAGAGATTACTAATCGGCATGCATGTAGAAAACTTAAATTCCATATTCAATTAAAAAACACATTTCACCATATTATGAAATATATACACTAAGAGACAAACTGAAATTAACCACATATTTTTTTAGCTGGTTTAATATGTTATGCAATGAGATAAAATATATTTTTTTTATAATTAACGATTGTGTTATTTTTAAATAATATTTTATTATTAAACTTATGATATCTGAAATCATTTATTAGTGTTGTAAATATAAATTAAAACTAGTGTTATACGAGTCTTTTTATTTTTAAAAATAATTTCAACTAGACTTCTAAACAGTCAAAACGGAAAGAGAGAGTAACGTACTGCGATTATCAACACAGTTGTATTCGTAGTCGTTATCAAGGTTGAGATGGTTCTCTTTGGCATAATCACAAGCAGCCTGCTCCCATGAAAGCTCAAAGCCATATGCCAAAATATTATGGACTTCTATCAAAGACATGTTGGTAATATTTTTCAATTGAAAATCTAAAGGTGCTTCACAAATCAAATCTATACGGCATAAGTCGGGTATTTCACCAATCTCTACATCACCACCAGCGATCACATAGGAATAAACACTGCCATTGTTGCAGGAAGAAGTATTGACGAAATAAAAAGCAGGACTCGGTATTGGATTTGGGCAGCTAATAAAAGTTAATGAAGAGGAGGGATAGGCAAAATGAAATGGATAATATTGACCGCAGTGGAAGGAATCACCCCGCTGAGGAGAAGTACGAGGGATCAAGAGGCAATCATCCTTTTGAAAATCATCATCCACAACTCGAATTGTGAATCCAGGGTCATAATCGATTGCCTGAACATAATATTTTACCCTCTCCAAGTACACAGTTGTGCGGTTGTTTTCACAACCAAGTTCATATTTTTTGAGGCCACAGCTTTTGGGATCGGTTTGTAATCGAAAAGGGTAGCGAATATTAGTGATATTACCACAAGAAGAGGGAGCACAGTTATTTGTAGCACTGCAACTATGGTGGCCGACTAGGATGACTAGAAAAAGAAGGGCTGAGTACGCACCAGAAATCTGCTCTAACATTCCACCACTCAACATTGCAGGGAAATGAAATGAAGGATTGTTCTTGAGAACAATACTCTTTTTATAAAAAAAACATATCTACGACACCAGCTAATTGATTCCATCGCCATTCAATACGACAGCAATAGCTGGGCACAAAGTCTAGGAATACATTGTCACCGCGTTAGGAAATTACATGAGTGGGTTCCCACAAAAGAAGGAAGCTTATATGACTTTGCAACGATTGCAAAATCAACGCAAAACGAAGCTGATAAAGCCATTTTCTAAGTACTTGCATAAAGAAAATCGTAATTGTTTCAGACTCTGTTAAAATTGTTTTTTTTTGAAAATGTTTTTATTTAAAAATATATTAAAATGATATTTTTATTTTTAAAAAATTATTTTTGACATCAACATGTAAAAATAATCTAAAAACACTAAATTTTTTAATTTAAAATACAAAATAAAAATTAAAAATTAAAAAAATTCAATTTTTTTAAAATGCAGTGTCAAACACTCATTTATTGAAGACTACTTTTAACAGCACCATATTTAATTGCTCCCCCTTTCTATAAAATTAATATAATGAAATGATAAAAAAGAAATCTACAATACAACTCTTTCAGTAGAAAAATAAGAGAAAACTAAAGACTATTTTTTGTTAAGGAACTATCTCGTTAAAGTCTCGGAATATAATTTATATTATTTTTTAATATATTTTTTTGAGTAAAAATCTTTTAGGCTTGAAACTTACATAGACTCATACTAACTTATACTTTATTTTTATCAAATAAAATGGGGAGTGAGAATTGAACTCATGATCGCTAGGTTAACAAGACTCTAGTATTATATTAAAAAATTATATTATCTAAAAACTTAAACCGTAAAATGAGATATTAAAATATAATTTATATTATTCTTTAAATTTTCTAAAAAATTTCTTATTTCAACGTGGGACCGACACAAAGCTAGTGAATGCTCGGATCACTGTACCAAGTAAGTAGAAGACACGGCAGGAACTCTTCGTTTTGAATTTTCCAAGTCATAGAAGACCAGCAGGCCACTAAGAGAAAAGATGGGGATAGAAAAGTTCCCAAGCAAGTTGGCACTCTCTCTCGGCGAGTTTATCTTGTATCATAGTCTTATTGATCCAGTTGTCACGAGTTTAAATCTCATCATCTTTATTTTATTTGATAAAAATTAAGTACAAGGTAATGTGAGACTATACAAGTTTCAAGTTCAAAAGTTTTTATTTGAGGAGTGTTAGAGAATAATATAAATTATATTTTGTGATATTATCTAATAATTTAAGTTTTTAAATTAGATAATTTATTCAGAGGTAACTTAAAAATAGTAAATTCTTCGTTCTCTTTACCATAGCCCGTGATATGTTAGCTATTTCAATTTCCACATTCACTTCGGAACTTGTATTTAACAAACACTACTCATGTACTGGCCATACCCATACCAGCTCAAGGTCACATTAACCCAGTGATGCAAATTCTCCAAGCGCCTAGCCTCCTAAGAACTCCAGGTATTGTCATCTTCTCGAGCAAGGTGCTCAAGCATACCCGCCGACTTGGCTCGGTCCAAGTTGATGGTTTGAAAATTTTCTCAAATATTTTATATATATATATATATATATATATATATATATATATATTTTAATCATTTTTTTGCTTACTTGAGTTAATAAAGTGTAATGTAACTTGAGATGAAATTAAAAGATTTGAGAAATTTTATATATATATATATATATAAAGTAATTTAATTATACAAGTTTGCCCAATAAAAAAAAATCTTAATTATATTAATGTTAATCATTTGAATTTTAGCATCATTAAGATTTTAAATAAATTTCTTAATTATAATTTAAAATCAAAGATTCTAAAAAAACATACATATCTTTATTTTGCAAAAAAAAAAGAGTAGTAAAGATGCTTTTTAAACTTGGGTTTGTCATATCAAATAAAGACTTTAACTAATAAGTGAGACACTCAATGAATCTTATAGCAGCGACAATTATAATATGTATCACATAGCATTGTTGTTGTTAAGCTTTATAATCAAGAAAATTAAAAAGAAAAAAATTAAAAGTATGTGGCCATTTTGTACACCACACCCTTTTACATTTTATTATCGATTGTTGTAGTAGTAATATTATTTTTTATTTTGGCTATTAAATTTTTTTATTCAATGTCATCTTTTTGTAGCCAAATTAATATCCAAATGTTTAGCTAATTTCTTAAGAAATGCATGGTTTAAAGATAGGGAATCAAAGTGAAAAATATAGACAAAATACAGGACAAATTAATATTGGTCCTTCTAGTTTTCAATGGATACATATTTTGTCCTTTTAGTTTTTGAAATTTTAATTTTGGTTCAAAACTTTATTCTCTTATTTTTTCAATCATTGGGTTTGAGAAAGAAGAAAAAAAGTAGTCCAATTGTAGTACAACTGAGATAAAATCATTGTTTATCACTGGTTTTGGCCATGAAAAAAATCAATCTTGGTGTCAAATAATTTTGGTGTCAAATAATTTTGTTGAGGTGTTACTTGGCTTTTATCTTGCTTATGAAAGTAGATTTGGACTCAAAAAGATATTTGAATTTAAGTTTTTTTTTCTTTTTTTAATTGATTTCTAGGTAATTTGAAACCATAAATAGGTTTATTTATGTCACTATGGTGTTTTTAGATTGTTTAGGCCAAAATGGATTGAAAATAAGTTTTTGAGTGTACAATACATTTTTTTCTAATTTTTTGATAATCCTTTGATCGTTAAAATTGAGGCTAGCATACGACAAATTATCTATATTTGTTTTTTAAAAAAAAAGATAAAGAGTAGATAACACATTGTTTGTCTCTAATGAATATGTGTGTGTATAAAGGCTTGGTATGCATGTCAAGACATTTTTTATGGGCCATGCATAGGCCCACATGCCTAAACTATTTATTTTTTTTTGTAGTTTTTTCCTACCATTTATATTTCAATCCATAAAATAGATTTGTTAAAAATCAACCTAGAAATCTTTTTAATAGATATCACTAAGGGCCTGTTTGGGAGGGCGGTTGCTGTTACTTTTGAAAGTGTTTTTCGTTTAGAAATACATCAAAATGATATTTTTTTTAAAAAAAAAATCATTTTTGACATCAGCACATTAAAATGATCTAAAAATACTAAAAAAAAATTTATTTAAAATGAAAAGTAAATAAATTTTGGTCAAACGCCGGTTCGGCCGTAGTGCCAAACAAGCACTAAGAAGAAGAGGATAGAATCAATGCCGGTTTGAAATTTTTTTAATCTATTTTATGAGTTTAGTGGCTTAACTTGAGTCAACTTGTGTCAATAAAAAAACAACTTAATACCAGTATATAAAAAGAAGATGATAGAACAAAAACGACTTAAAATGTTTTTTTCTCAAAATCAAATAGGGTTTTAACTAGGTTACATTGGTTAGTTCTACTTGATTCAATTTGAAATCAGTGTCAGGAAAGGGCCTAGGTCAAGATCTCCATGCTAGCTCGCGGGGCAGGTTGAGTTAACTCGCTGACAATTTTTCTATCTGTTTATTATAGTGTAAGCATTGATAATTGCTCTAGCAAACTCAAAAAATTCTCATATTAACGAAGCATGGGAGGCGAAAAGAAGATTAAAAAAAAATTGGTTCTAACTTTGAGATTGTTGATGATGGAATTTCATGTGAGAATCATCCTCTCATTTTTCTCCTTTCCATACTCTTAACAATTCAAAACATATGACTGTTTTTTTTTGTAATTTTTTCCTCTTTAGTAAGTTTTTTTGTGGAATTTAATGAAATATTTGAGTTGTTGATGTGTTATTATAATAATTTAATTATTTTCTAAAAATAAAAAATTGCGTAATGCATCAAAAAAAAACACCAACTACTTTCTTTTCTTGTGTTATTTATCATTTCTCATTCAAAGTTTTTCAAGCCTTGTATCTTATCACATACAACTTTGCGATAATTGATGCTTTTGCACCAAGGCAACTCTGGATAAAATGTCATCCAAGGTTTTTTTCACATTTTTTCAAGGATAACTTATTTTTTCATGCTTGGTAATGTAGTTCAGAGTAATTCTTAACTAAAATTATATCAAAATAATATTTTTTATTTCTATTTTTTATATCAATTTAGGCAGTCAACAACAATCAACGTAGATAAGAAGGTGAGCTAACAAAAACTACAGCAAAAATGAGTGTCCTGTTTTCTCAACTGCACCAATTCATTCAAGAGGGATCGCCCCTTTTCATCTCCCTGCATAAAAACCTCAAGAATAGGCCTGGTATGTCACACAGAATCTCCTACAATTCTTTGTTTGCAAAGGATATCTAGTTCATAATCTTGTAGGCCTAGAAACTTTGGCAAGATGGAAAGTTTCAACTGTTTTATCTTGACCCTTTTCATTCTTTTGTCATTTTCAGGTGCCCAAGCAGCTGTCATCTTCTGCAATTGCCACCATTGCCTTCTGTGACAAATTTGCCTAAACCAACATTGCCACCATTGCCTTCTATTCCTACTCTACCACAGCCAACGTTGCCAACTTTTTGCCTCCACTTCCTAGTCTACCAAAAATGCCTATGGTAACAATCTAGTAGGTGGTCTAGAGAAGATATGATAAAAACCAGTACAATTTGCTCCATTGGAGCCTATGTTTATTTATAGAGAATACATGTACAACAGGACTGCTATTTAAGGAAAGAATCAAAACGTAATTACAATATAGTACATTCCTATAATCATGGGCTAAGAATAAGGAGGGGAGGGGATTCTGTACAATTCCCAACAGTCCAGTGGTAAGAGTTTGGAATTAAGAGATTTATCCTTCCTGTGGTCTTAGGTTAGAGCTTTATGGTTACTAATATGATGGTCACTGCAGGCTTACATAGTCATTAACTTCAGTGCCTATGAGATTAATCGAGGGACATGCAAGTTAATCCAGACACCTACATTAATCCAAAAAAAATGTTTTTTTGTCCCCAAAGTCAACCTGCCTCCACTACCTCGCATGCCATCAATGCCTGCTGTTCCCAAGGTCACCTTGCCTCCACTTTGGTTGTGTTTGGTACTATGATTCAAAAGCATTTTTGAAAAAAATTGAAAAATTTTATTTTTTATTTTTTATTTTTTATTTTTATTTTAAATAAAAAAAATGATATTTTTATATTATTTTGATGTACTGATGTCAGAAATGATTTAAAAAAAAAACATAATCTTTATGCATATTTGAACAAAAATTATTCTTAAAAGCAACCGTAATCACTCTCAAATAGGCACTTTCAAGCATACTCTCAATCCCAACAATTCCAATCCCAACTGCAATTACTTCTATTCCACTCCTCTCACCACCACCTGCTACCAAAAAGGCCTTAGTTTCTTCATTCTGTTCATAGCAGTGACAACTTTAGTTAGTGTGGCTTTGGTATTTACCATTTGTTTCAGTTCTATTTGTGTTACTGTATTTTGATGGAGTTTTGTATTTATAATTGTATTATGTTTCTTCACTTCTAGTTTGCCTCCAAATGTCATACGTGTGTACTTAATCATGCGATGCAATGAATCTGAATTTCCATAGTTACGGTAAACAACACACCTTACCTACAGTACAGCAAACATCAGTCAAACATATCACAGATTTCTTTTTGTGGATTCCCGATCCATAAAATCTAAAACTTTATGACACAATCAAGGTTGTCAATACCATTTCGGTTAGTGCTTCTCTTTTTCAATTGGAACAAAATGTTTCAGTTTCAGAGCTTTTCGGCGTGTTGTTTCGGGGTTGTATTGTTTATGTGTGTGTGTGTGTGTGTAAAGTTAAATATATTAATAAAAAAAATAGTGCAAATCCAAAACTAAAAGTATTTAGAATTGTGCAATTTAATCTAAAAAACACAATAAAATGATTTTTCTGAACAAAATTATGAACATGTATAATATTACAAGAATGTCATTATCAATCTCGCAAGGTCATTACATTCTCTGATTGCTCTAAAATTTTAATATAATATATATAAATATGTCAAGAGACTCATAAAATTTCATCTCAATCTAATGGTCGGATTAAGAGATATGATTGATATTATAAAATTATTTATTATTTAAAAAAAAACACTATTTAGCCGAAACAGAATGAGTAGAACGAAATCGGAACGTTTCAGCCAGTATTTGGCTGAAAATACAAAACGGGCCGGAATTTAAACCAAGATAAAAACGACGCCGTTTTGTCTCGTTTTTTTAACTGGAACGAAACGTTTCGACAGTTTCGGCCGAAACGGAACAAACAGACAACTATGGACACAACAGATGGATAAGGATGGTTTATTCAATAGGAAAGTAAGAATACTCTAAACCATCAATAATATGTTTGATGTAAGCGGTACATCTAAAATGATTTCATTACAGTCTTTAAAGAGAAATCTCATTGCAATCCATTGAAAATTACCCAGCAGGCTCCATAATAATAATAAAAAAATCATCCTGGCATGTCTAATAAGTTTTCCAATTCTATATGAAACAACAAAAGAAAATGTATGGAAACACCAAGCTTAAACAGAATTATGATCCATGATATATAGAAATGTCTCATGTTGGTTTGAAGTTATATCAGACTTCTGGATTCTGCTACACTCATGTAAAGATGAAACAGAGTTAATAGCATAAAGTTTAGGGTACAAAATCATAAAGGGTGTAATATGTATACAAATTATTCTTCCTAACATCAAAATCTCATATTGGACCATTATTGGTAAATTCTACAAGTTGTAGTGATCGTATTCTTTTATTTTTTGGATCCGAGAAAACCCCATTTCCTGGAAAGTATACTTTGTGGGCCCAAGTGAGCGAGCAAAACCTCGGCTGTCTCAGCCTCTTACAAGAGGTGCACGTCCTGACTCAAACTCGAGACCTTCTGTACAGATCTCAAGCTTTTTGCCATCACGTCATTCCTCTTGAGGACATAGTGATCTTATATTAGTAAGTCTAAGTAAAGGATTTAGTCATCCGAGATCACTCATTTGCTGGCTGGTGGCTAACAATTTCACCTACTCATCACTGGATGGCAAAAGAGGCAGGCATTGGAAATTCCATCGGGGATGAATTGGATGATGGTATAACCAACTAGATCTCCCCTGGAGATCATGACGCTGAATGTGCATACCATATATATCAGTCCTCGGTGATTCTGAACCCTCCAAAATTAGAAAGCTATTAAGTTCAAGAAAAGCACTGAATGATTGCCGCCAAGAATTCATTGTATTTTGACCGATTTTACTCTCAACTTCAAGTCCTGAAACCTGAATAAATTGTGAACCATTTCCCCTCCCTCCACACATACTGTTCTGAATAGAGTTTTTGGTCTCTTTTTTCATAGCGAGGCGGCCTCAATTTTTTGCTCTATCACCATGGCTAGAAAGAGTAAGGGTCGCCAGAAGTTGGAGATGGTTAAAATTCCAAATGAGAGCAATTTAATGGTAACCTTCTCCAAGCGTAGGTCTGGCCTTTTCAAGAAGGCGAGTGAACTCTGTACTCTTTGTGGTGCTGAAGTCAGCATCATTGTGTTCTCGCCTGGGAAAAAGGTTTTCTCTTTTGGCCACCCTTCTGTTGAAAAGGTCATGGAACGTTATGTCACTGGAAATCTTCCCCAGACTTCAGGTGCTTTTCTTCTTATTGAGGCTCATCGCAATGCTAGGGTCCATGAACTCAACATGCAGCTAACTCAGGTACTGATTAGCAAGAATCTTGAAATCATATTTTGTTTTTCCTTTTGTAAACATTATCAGAGAACCAAAATGTTTTCTTGCTAATAAATTATTCACTAGGTGGTCAACCAAATGGAAGTGGAGAAGAAAAGAGGGGAAGAGCTAGACAGAATGGAGAAAGCTGGTAAGAGTCAGAACTGGTGGGAGAATCCTATCCAGGAACTTGGCTTGGCACAGCTTGAACAGTTGAAGGCGTCTTTACAGTATCTCAAGCAGGATGTGACGAGGCACGCCAAACAGATTCTGATTCAAAATTCAACTCCTCCTCAGCCTTTTATCGCAGCAAACCCCAGCAGTAGTGGGAATCTTCCTTTCGATACAAGGAATACTGGATTCTTCTCAAACATGGTTGTGCCACCTTTCAACACCAACATGAGTGGGACTCCTTTCAACACAAACATGGCTGCTGGTCCATTCAATGCAAGCACTGTAATGCCTCCTTTTGGATACAGTCTTGGATACGGGAATAGTTTCTTCTAGTTCGTTAATAATTCTTTTGAAATTAGAATGTCTTCTTTTATAACACATTTCTTTTATGTTTTGAGCCTGTCAATATTTTCAGGATGGAATTGAGTGTTGTGGATCAAGATATTCAAATGAAATGATAATAAATAGCATTTTTATTTGTGAACGATAGTCGTGATCTCCACAACAATATATACATCATGTCGAGCATATTAATATTTTATATGCAAGGAAATCATTCAATTCAGAATTTTCAAAGGTTTCATGTAAAGATACTAATCACTTGTTTTCTCTTTTCATTTTGGTTTCGGAAAGAAATGTCCTGTGACTAGAGGTTCTTGATGAATAAAGCACTCATCTAACTCTATGCATTACAAACCATTGCTGCTACACTATGTTCCTCCACTGCAATTTACTTGCCGATCAACTGGTTTTGTATGGATTCTGTTAAAGAATAATATAAATTATATTTTGAGACTTCGCCTAATAGGTTAAGCTTTTAGGTGAGATGATACCTTAATATGTCCTTAATTCCAACCAGTAACGGAAACATATCGAGAAGTTCTCGTGAAAGAGAATGATTTTGTATCATTGATTGATTTTAGTTTATATGGTAAGTTGATTCAAAATTTAAATTTGATGTCTGCAGTCATGTCTTTTCGCGGTCGCATCATTTAAAGAAAATCCCCACCATGTGAAACATTGCTTGAAATGGCATGCAGCATATAGTAAGTACCTTATAACTATATTTGATCAAGGTTAATAGAAAATACAATTGATCTATGAACAACATCCTAACAACGCTTGACGGATTGCTATATGCTCCAAGGTTGTCAATACCGTTTTGGTTGGTGTTTTGTTTTTCAATTGGAACGAAATGTTTCGATTTCGGAGCGTTTCGGAGCGTCGTTTTGAGAATGTATTGTTTATATATATATATATATATATATATATATATATATATATATATATATAATTCAAAAAAAATAGTTCAAATATGAAAATAAAATTATTTAGAATTGTGCAATCTAATCCAAAAAAAAAAACAAAAAAAAATAATTTTTCTGAACAAAATTATGAACATGTATAATATTACGACAATGTCATCATCAATCTCGTAAGATCATTACATTCTCCGATTGCTTTGAAATTTTAACATAATATATATATGTATATCAAGAAACTCCTTGTAAAATTCCATCTTAATCTAACGGTTGGATTAAGAGATATGATTGATATTGTAAAATTATTCATTATTTAAAAAAAAAACACTATTTGGCCAAAATGGAACGGGCGAAACGGAACCGAAACGTTTCGGCCGGTATTTGGCAGAAAAATCTATTACGGGCTAGAATTTAAACCGAGATAAAAACGACGTTGTTTTGTCTCGTTTTTCTAACTGATACAAAATGTTTCGGCTGTTTCGGCCGAAACGGAATGAAACTGACAGCCTTGGTATGATCTGTTAACATGTTAATCATCATTGCCTGAAACACAAACAACCTTTTATTAACATCCAGAAAATGTTGTGTTGATTATCTTCTTAGTGGCACCTTAAAGTTGTTGTAGTTACAGATACGATATCTTTTATATTGCAAACTTGGCTGGTGCCCTGCACCTGACCAGCATTAAATATTTTTTGCTGCAAAAATTGGTACAAGAGTACGGTAATTTTATGTTTTTTAAGATGTAGATTGTTCTGTCATCACTTACGCTGCAGCAAAACATCACTAGACTTTCCTTCTGTAGTGTGGAGGAATTTAATATAAAATTTCATGTTCATTTATGTATTTACCTCATGCAAATTCTGAAGAATATGCCGTTTCACGTCATGAATCATTCGCGATCGAGCCTATCATGGAAGCTTTACGTATATGCATGCACGTTCGTGCTCATCGTGTATAGGTACCTGCTAACTTACTTTAAAACAAAAATCTACAGTTTATTAACAGATCTATATCTTCAAGATTTCAATCCCATCACCTTTCTCTCCATCATTTCTAACATCCATACATACAAATCTTAAGAAAGATGAACTGCAAAAATGAGTTCTGCAGAAAATTAACATCCCTGACCCTCCTTTATACATGTTTACATCCTTAAGCAAGATGAACTTTTCTATCTAAACACGTACAAATCTTTTAGCATTTTCTGTGACACAGGTCAGTGCATAATTCCGAAATACTACGAAACACCATCATAAGACAAAGCATCAGAAAAGTAACCTATGAAGCAGAGTTGCATAAGCACGGTTGCGAAACAGATTTTGCGTTTGCCTCCATCTGAACAAAGTAACCTAGTTTCATTGGTTTCAGCATTACAGGGAAACTAGTTTAACCAGATCTGCAAAGCCTTAGTGATAACCTGATGTAGAACAAGTGGCAGAGGTGTACATATTGAAGAGGGAACATCCAAAATTCAAGGGCAATTGAATTTTCCAGCAGTCCGAGCGTTGAAGTCAGAATGATGCAAAACTCACCCAATTGATTTGTTTTGGCGATTCCGCAATTAGGCAATTGATTTTGCATTTGCCTCCGTCTAAACAAAGTAACCTGAGCTTCGTTGTTGATGCATACCTTTTTTTGGCCGAATTCCATCGTTTAGACCCCGAAATCATCGTTTTTGTTATTTTAGAAAAGTTTTGTTTTAGCCATAACTCTTGATTTCTCGGTCCAAATCGACTTCCGTTAATTCTGGCTTGCTCAAGATTTCTAGCAGTTTTAATTTCCGCAATTATCTCAATTTTGCTATTTTTTGTAATTTTTAATAATTATCCCGTTTCTTGTTCAACAAGGATTAGGGTTAGGGTTTTCACTTTAAATATCATTGTAATCCTTTTGGCCAGGTACTGAATTATTCAATAAAATTTCAAACTTTCTTGAGAGTTTCTCTTGTTTCTGGGAATCCCAGAATATTATACAGAATACTAACGTTGGTCATATTCTTTTGTGTTTTCCGTTGCATCATAACCAAATTTTATCTTGCAGCATCCTTTGCTAAGTAAGATAAACCACATGAAAGCCTCAACCAGCATCATTGTGCATTATCAGCTGTAGAAAAGATTTCCTACTCTTGACATTTCTGAAAGATATGGAAAAGAAATCAGCAGCTGAATTATTTATCTCACAATTCAGCCACATCTAAACCTTTTTTCCTTGATAAGTTTTCGAGTGTGTTTGGCATTGTTTTTGCTTTTGCGATTGAGGTTGAAAATAGCAGTTTCAAAAAAAGCGCTTTTACTGTGGTTCAAAATAAGCAGTGAAGTGTTTGGTTAAAACTGTGGTTGAGTTGGAGGTTGAAAAAAAAGCAGTTTTGGGTGTTTGGTTACCAAGCTTTTCATATTGCTTTTAACTTGTGAAATTACTTTAAAGGGTATATATATATATAATTTTTTTAAATATTGTAAATTTAATAATTATAATAATATAATGTAATTAATAATTCATGAAAAAAAAATTATTTTTTATTCTCCCATCAAACTACTTGCAATTTCATCACGAAAAAATATTTCCCTTCCATTAAGACCGATCTGTATCTACACATTTTTTTTATTTTTTTTAAATATATATTTTTTAAAAAACGGGTTGGGCCGAGGGCAGCCCAACCAAATTGGGCCTAAGCCCAACTTTGCTGGACTTGGGCTGGGCCGAGTGCAGCCCAGCCCAAGTCCAGCTTAAATAAAAAAGAAGTGAAACGGTGCGCTGCACTGTGCACATCTTCTTCGCGTGACAGTGCAGCGCACCTGTGCACGTGAATTATTTCACATGCACAGTAGCTTCCGACCACCAAGATAGCTTCAACGGACGATATCAACGGGTAGAGGAGGCCGAGGTGGTTCTTCCTGTGGTGGTGGCGTCTGAAATGGTGACTTGTGGTGGCCGCAGGCAGCGTTGGAAGGTTGTGGTACTGTTCACCGACCACGACGAGAGCTTCAAAAGACGATGCCAATGGGTAGAGGAGGCTTAGGTGGTTCTTCATGTGGTGGTTTCGTCGTAAATGGTGGCCTGTGGTGGCCGGAGTCAACGATGAAAGGTCCCGGCATCCATGGCTGTTTTGGAGAGAGAGAGAGAGAGAGTCATGCACAGATCGATTTTTAACATGCAAAATACCAGTTTTTTTTTAATTATCGAACATAAACACACTCAATGGATTTGTCAAAAGGGCAGCGGAGTATGAATGTGAGTTTTGTTCTATATATATATGTATCGGCGTTTCAGAAATACAAATCGCAGATACAAAAGCACCCAAAAGTAGCTTTGCATGAAACACCGTTTCGGAGCATTTTTTCTGTGGGTCCCATGCTTTGAAACTATGTTTGGTTGTTTACCAAACACTCAATTGAGAAGTCGTTTGGCAATCGTGGATCGCACCACAATGCCAAACGGCCACTTCATCGATGCACTACATCGTCAATTCCGAAAACAGTGATTCGAAAAGTGATTTTGCTAAAGAAGGGCTATCATAGTTAATATCAACCAGGTTAGAGAATCCGAAAGGACTTACAATCAAATAATGATTTGGTTTACATGGAACAAACTAATCACTCTGCAACATAACAGATTGAAAACACATTAATTATTCCTCAAAAAAGAATTCAATAGCCCCAAACGGAAGCTAACTACAGAAATGTAAAAGAGTTGAGTAGAAGAAAGAAAAGATCGGTTGTGTAGTTTTATTGCTCTATCGAACTATTGTCACATATCTGAATCTATCAAACGATTTCGTTACTCATAGGCAGATTGTGTAAAAAACATTACTACTAGCTGAAGTTGCCAGGACAAAAGTTATGGACACAGTTATCGTGAGATAATTCTGCATTAATCTCGATGCCACAGATTCCTACATTACTCCTTGTTTAAGATACTTCTTGGTTACCATAGTTTTTAAATTTCATGTTCTTAACAAAGTAATGATCAGTTGCTAATTCTAGAGATATTCATCAGCAATTAATACAGGTTGCTATCCCTTCTGGGCATTTTCCTCAGTGGTCCAGCACCACCTTTTTAATGTTTACTGAGACGGTCATTCTACTTCTAAGATAGATTTAAATAAAAAATTCCATCAATGAATTGAATATTGGATTTTTCCTGTGTTGAAGAGGAGGGTGGCCACAATGCAGTACAAGGGTTCAGGCTGTTAAAAGTTACCTGTCCTGACAGCAATAAATGGTGCACAATATTGTAGGTAACCCGGTATTTCTAGCATATTAATGAGTGGGAATATGTAGCTGTGGGATCTCAGATTCTGATATGAACATCAAGAATCTGTAAGAAACTTACATAATCAAACTTAAGATGTTTAAATTGCAGGGAAAAAATCAGTTTTGATCTCCATCCTAGATAACTAAGTAGCTCGCAAAAACAGCAGATCATTACCAAAACATTTATGGAGCAGTATTTTTCAAGAAAAAATCAAAGTGTTTAAAGCCAATTAATTAGAGAAAGCGTTTTGAAAATGAAGTTTCTAAACATGGAAAATCATGAATGTTTTGGAAAATGATCGTCAACGATGAATTATGAAAAGGAAATGTTTGAGTGATAGCTGCAGTAGCCCAAGAGCAGCATGCAAAACACTGTAATGCATGCAAAACAAGGTTTTAAAATTATTTTTGATATTATCACATGAAAATATCTAAAAATATAAAAATAAAATTAATTTAAAGTAAAAATAAAAAATAAAAAAATTCAATTTTTTTAAAAAAATACTTTTAAAACACAATGTGAAACACCCTCTTAATAAATCATAAATCCAAACAGATTAAAATGGAGGATCTTGCTTCGGCAAATAATAGTTCTGGCCGAATTGATAATTAGTCATCTTTCTTTAAATAGAGAAAAAAATTGTTGAGTACAAATTCTTTCTCAACTTGCAAGCTTGAAGGGTTTTTTATTTCTGTCATAAATAGGTTACTAAAAAAATCATCTCATCTAAAAAGTTAAGTTTTTAAATGAGGTCCCAGAATATAATTTATATTATTTCCTAACACATCCCCTCAAGTAAAAGCCCTTTGGGCTTGAAATTTGCACAGGTCTACACTATCTTGTGCTTGATTTTTATCACATAGAATGGGGTGGTGAGATTTGAACTCGTGACCGCTAGATTCGAACTCATGACCGCTAGATCAATAAGATTCTGATATCATGTTAAAAAATCATCTTAGTTAAATTCCTAAGTTGTTAGATACCACAGGATTTAAACCTTGTCCACAACAACAACAATTCGACACTATTGATTACAAGAATTGTGGACCTGCACCAGCTCATGAAATCTACCCACATATGAAAGAAAATTACTCGATGAATCCATCTAGTCAAGAAGTCATTCAAGTCCCTGCCCATTAAGATTCCACGTTAACACCAATTTCGGGCTTGATTTCACTTCTTTTTTCTATATTTAGTTCATGTATATAGTAAGCTTACTCCCCCCTATAAATACAAAACCAAATTGTCAAAATCCAATAGTTCTCTGCTCCGTCATGGCTTCTGTTCATCACCTGCTGATCATAGCTTTCTTCGTATCGATTCCACTCTCATGCACTAATGTTGCCTTAGCAGCTCGGCATCTTCTTCACAATTCAAAGAATGTGCCGCCGTTGCCTCGGCCTAAATTGCCTCCTTTGCCACCAAACTTGACCTCCACACCAACAGCATCAGTACCAACGTTGCCATCCCCAGCTGAAACATTCGGACCGCCGTCGTTGTCACCGGCTCCTCCTAGCATTTCTGTGTTAACACCACCGAATCCGCCAAAAACATCTCCAGTTACAGTAGAACCACCATCATTGCCACCACCAACCTCCACGTCGCCTCCAAAGGATGAAACGTTCGGACCGCCGACGTTATCACCGGCTCCTCCTAGCATTTCTGTGTTAACACCACCAAATCCACCAGAAACATCTCCAGTTACAGTAGAACCACCATCATTGCCACCACCAACCTCCACGTCACCTCCAAAGGCTGAAACGCCACCGTCGACTAGCTTCAAGTCACCTCCTCTGCCTAAGCCTATATCGCATAAACTGCCTCCCTTTCCCAAATTTCCACCGGTCAAGTCCTGGCCTATGCCAGATCCAAAATCATTTCCTAGCATACCCAAATTCCCACATCTCAAGTGGCCTTCCTTGCCACCTTTCCATTGGATACCAAAAGTTCCAAGTGCAGGTCCTTCAAACCAAATCCATAACTAGACGTTGAAGGTCTGTACCTATCACTGTGTCTCTGGTCAGCTCTAGAGGCAGTATTGACCTGCTGTGATTGCTCTATCTAGACTAAGAGTCTGTTTGATATTGTGGTTGTTGTTGTTATCGAGGTTTAAAAAAGACAGTTTCATGAAAATCATTTTTAATTGCGGTTCATAATTGAAATTGAAGTATTTGGTTAAAACTGTGGTTGAGTTTGAGATTATATGAAAAGCAATTTCGTATGTTTGGTTACCATGTTTTTTATATTGCTGTGAGCTTATAAAATTACTTTAAAGGACATATATACACATATATATATATGCTCTTAACTTGTCCTCTCATCTTTTGTTAAACCAAAATAAAAAGGATGGTTGAAAGTGTGATTATAATTGTTTTCCACTCAAACTAATTCTTTTTATTATTAAAATTTATTTTTAATACCAGTATATCAAAACAATTCAAAAATATTAATTTAAAAAGAAAAAAACAATCAACAAAATACATGTTCAAACTTAATTACAAACATGCACTAATTGGGTACTAGAAAATGACCATTCATGAGATATGACCGTCCCTATTTTTATTATAGTCAAATGTCACCCTCATGCACCGACAATTAATGTAACGTGTTAATTCAAATCCAACTCGGTCCGCAACTGGGACCATGAAAGCAACGAAAAACAATTAATATCTATTTCTCCTAAACCATGATTTGAGTGCTTCATTTTGTGGGCCCAATACAAATTTTGAATAAGTTTAATACATAATCAAACACTAATACATCAAAAAAAAATTTAAACTCAGTTGCAATGTAAAAACAAACACTCACTAACCATGCTCCACATGAACCAATAGAGCCTACCGATATCCATGGACAGATCGAAGTCCATGATATTACTTTATGTTTGTTGTCAATGATTTTAACATTGTTCTTGATGATCCTTGTTTGTAGATGTTGGCCAGACCATGCAATAAAGTGGTTTTTTTTTTTTTGCATCATCTAACTGTAATGAAATGGGAAACCGGATCAGAAATGATGGTGGTTGGTAATGGCTGACATGGAAACACGATTCCGAGAATGATAGTTGGCCATGACGTATTAAAAAGAAGGAAAACATTGCTGTAAAACTATAATATAACGTTTAAAATCGTTTTTTTTTTTAATTTTTTATTTTTATTTTTTATTTTAAATTAAAAAAAAATGATGTTTTAATATTATTTTAATATATTGATGTAAGAAATGATTTAATATATATATATATATATATATATATATATATATATATATATATATAATTTTGATGTATTTCTGAATAAAAAGTATTTTTAAAAGCAATCGCAAGTCCGCAACTACACTCTCAAACAGGCCTAAGTGGGTGTTTGACACTGCGTTTCAAAAATATTTTTAAAAAGAATTGAATTTTATTTATTTATTTTAAATTAAATTTTTTTGGTGTTTTTAAATTATTTTGATATGTTGATACTATTTTTAAAAAAAAAAATCATTTTAATATATTTCTAAACGGAAAAATATTTTCCAAAATAATATCAATCAAACTCCTAAACTCCTAAAACTATTTGAGTTTTGGGTCAAATTGAACTTAGTACCTGTTTGGGAGTGTGCTTGCGATTGCTTTAGAAAATATTTTTCGTTCAAAAATGCATTAAAATTATTATTTTTAATTTTTTAAAATTATTTTTCACATCAGCACATCAAAATGATCTAAAAATGCTAAATTTTATTAATTTAAACTTAAAAATAAAAATAAAATTCAATTTTTTCAAAAACATTTTTGAAAAGCACTCCCAAACACCGACTTAGTCTTTAAAATTTAATTATTATTTTTTGTGCTAAGAATTATTTTTCAAATATAGAAGGTGTGATGTTCATATATGATAAATTTTAGTACAAAAATAATCATAATTATTAAATAAAAATCAAATTATTTATTTAATTAATATAAACCATTAGTAAGGATGAAATAAAACACAGATCAAGTTCAAACAAAGAAAAACCTCCTTAAATAAATCAAACAAATAATAATGAGTGAATTTAAAGAAATTAAATCTAAAAACTCAAAATTAAACACTTACTTTTCTATGGGCTTAGATTCTACTCCACGGATCCAAAGTCCAGGCCCAAGTCTAATCTCTCCAAAACCCAACCCGACTCCTGCCCCAATACTAAATTTCTCAGTTTAGTCGATCGTTCTCTGCTCTCTCAAACGCAAAGGCTGGAGGAAAGCTAGCTATCCCGGTCGGAGATTATCGTTATCCACCTTTAGGATATGAATCAATCCTTTTAAATTTCGAGGTAGCATCTCAATCCATTCACCCCTGTTTCTTTCCTCTTTTGTTTTTTTGATCACCATTCCTTCCAAATTCAAATCACTCATGTTCTTTCTTTCCTCTTTGAAATTTATGTTTTTTCGTTAATATTTTATCCAAGAAAGATTTAAAGTACGGTTTGGTTAGTGCTTATTAAGTCAACGAATTTATGTTTTTTTTTTTTTAGTGTTTTCGACTTCTTTTTTTAATTTCTTCTCTTCGTTTTTTTCGATTTATTTTATTCAGCTTTTAATAGGTGTCTGTTAGGGTTTGATTTTAGGTTACTTCCACAACCTTCCATTTCAATTGATAATTTAAGAGAATGATTTTTTAAAAATTATTTCATGGAGAGCTCGAGTGCAGTTTACTGTTCAGTGTTTCAACGAATTTAAATTTCTAAATTTGTAGTGCTTTTGGATTATTTTTTATTATTATTTTCTCTTCATTTCTGTTTGTTATGTTTTTTCAAGTTAATCTGTGGTTTCCATTTTCGAATTTCGATGTAGTGTTTTTTTTTTTTTTTTATCATTTTAGCTCCCTTTTTTAAAACTTCTTCTCATTTGGTTCCTGGTTTCCACGTGGATTTTTTTGAAATGAAGTAAAAAAAATTATTAAAAAACTGAATTTTAAATAGTTATTTTTTTCTTAGTTTAGTAGCTGAAAGCTGGAATTTTGTTTTTCTTCATTTTGATGATTATAGGGCAAAACTATCTTTAAAACATGGGTGGAGGTGGCTATGACTCCGGAAGTGCTTCCGACGATGGTAAGTTGGTTATTTGACTCAATAGTATGATGTGATTTGATTGTTTCATGCTCATTGGTTGAATTCTGTATATAAATGCGGCATTTGAGGGCTTTCTGGATTTGTCTTCTTTGTCATTTACGGTGAAGGGCATTGTTGTTTTGTACTCGGACACGGTGTTGTAAAAGATATAGGTAGAATTATGATGGCCCTGGTGTATTGATTGTTTGTGTTCTTAAAGTCTGTAGTCTTTGGTTTTAATGGCTGTAGTTTAAGTTCATTTTATTCCCGAGTTTGACAACCTTGTGAAAATCAAATTGGTTTCGTTAAAAAAAAAAAAAAAAAAGAATTGGGATGTGTTTCTTATGTGTTCAAAATTAGTTCCTTTTCTTTTTCCTCCATTTTTTTTTGTAACTCCCATGTGGTCATCCTGTATTAATGTTTGGATGACTGGTGGACAGATGAGGAGGAGGAATATGAGGAAGTCGGTGGTAATCGATTTTTGGGTTTTATGTTTGGGAATGTTGATAATTCTGGTGATCTCGATGCTGATTACCTTGATGAGGTGAGCTTATATGTCTCTTTTATGTGTGATCTTTTATTTCTTGTATTTCCTTCCGTAAAAGGTTTCATAAAATGCACATGTATTTCAAGTGACAGTTGGCGTCCCTTTGAAACTGAGATTGAGTAAAATCAGTACTATTTATTTGAGATAGGTAACAAAACAAAAACCAAAAGAGACTTAGGCTGGTGAAATAAAAGATGTAAAATAAACTAAACTTCATTGACAATGGTCATTTGTTGTGGCCGAAACTTCATTGACAATGGTCATTTGTCGTGGCTTGGTACTTGGGAGGTGAGATTGAGTGAAAAAGTTTTCATATTTGAATATGAAAACCTCTGATAGCCCCAGATTGTTAAGTGGATGAAAACTGATCTTTTCCTAATTACTTTTTTTTTCCTCTTTACTAGAATCTGGTAAATGTGTGTTGTTCAGCCACCAGCTGTATAGACAAAGTCAATTTATGACATGTTAGAAGTTTCAAGTCGTCCAGGCATGCAGCAACTTTGTTTTGCAGCAACCTTGTTTTTGCAGCAACTTCTATGTTCTCATCCATAATGCAACTAAGTTGTGGGCTTGTTGTGTTTATCATACATTCTTCTTTTACTTGTAACAAGGAACATCCTTGTTTGTTAGTATGGTAGTTTTTCAGTTCGATATTCTCACTTGTGCTGCCAAATTATGAAATTTCAGGATGCAAAGGAGCATCTTGCTGCATTAGCTGACAAGTTGGGTTCGTCGTTAACAGAAATTGATGTATGGAAAATTTGTATCATGTGTCATGTGTTTAAGCTTTCCATTCTCATTGATGCTCAGGCAGATTTCTCCCCCTTTTTCTCTTTTGGCTTGGCACTTTAATCTCATTCTATTCTATTTTCAGTTGTCAGTGAAGTCACACCAAACATCCACTGATGCTGCAGAACAAGGTGATGTTATTTGCCAGGAAAAACTATCTCATGCAGTTTTTGATGTTGTGTTAGTATCTTTGGTTCTTTAATTAATCAATCTCTCTCTCTCCATGTTGTTTTTTATTTGTCTTGACTTGCATTTACTAGTAACACTTTAAGAAGCTCTGCTTGAAGTCTTCTACTAATCTGGCATACTGGTTAATGAAACATAAATTGACCTGCCTTTGATGCTTTGGAAGATATAAATTCTTGTTTTATTTCTATTTATTGTATGTCAAGTATGCTGGGAAGCTTTTCAATTTGATCATATGGCTCTCTCTTATGATGACAGTTCTGTTTAAAAAATAAAACTGACTTTTCAGGAACATATTAAGTAATCTCAAGTTTTGAGGGATGCATAGTCACCAGTGCAATACCCAGATTTACATGAAGAAACATTTGGTTGAATCCCATGAAACCAATGCATAGTCACCAGCTCTTTAAATAAGTTAGATAGAATTTATTGAACCAACATTTAAATAAAAGAAGAAAAGGAGCATTAACTGATTCTAGGACTGTGCTTGATGTTTTTTCAAAGACTGGATATTATCAATGGTTGGAGCTGAGACTAAATTTGAGAATGGGAAGAATTTTTCAAGTAACTCAGATCTCTGCTCCTATTTTCAGTGATAATTGATAAGAAATTGGGAGTATCATTAGTTTGTGATTAGGAGAATCTAAGAGTGTGGTTTTTCTGTATATCTAGTAGAAGTCAGCGTGAAGCTAATCAGATTTGTAAGTCACGTTCGATTAATATTTGGTCTGGCCAAGCCAAATGAAAAGTTCTAGAAATATGCTTGGTTTTACAAAAAAATATTCACTGATGAATTTAATTCTGAAAATGGTCATGTTTTCATTTTCAGGGTCGGATAGGTTGTCTTTTGAGGGGTCGCAAGTATTATTTTTTTCAAGTTCAAGCCATGTCAGAAATTTCCAACCATTCCTCTGGCAGTTTGATTATACACCTTTTGGAATGGACTTGTGATTAAAAGCTCAAACAAACAGTCAAAAGCTTGTTTTAATGATTTTTCTGCCCATTGTTTGAGTGCCTATATAGTCTGATTTTGTTCAACCTAATGTCTGCAAGCATTGGACTTGTTAGATAAGCTGCTTCGTTTCTTGTCCTCTTACTAGAATTTGACTTCAAATACTTCTATGTATTAGAGATTAATATAAAATCATTCTTGGAGCCTCACTTAACTTTTGGGTTGAATTAGTTTTTATAACATGGTATCAGAACCTTGATGACTAAATAGTTATGACTTTGAATCTCACCATCCTTATTCCAACTAATTAAATTAACAACATTAAGGGCAGGGTAATGATGGGTTTGTGCAAGTTCCAAACTTAAAGGACTTTCAATTGAGGGGTGTATTAGAGAGTAATATAAACCATTCCTGGAACTCAACTAACAACTTAAGTTGAAAATGATTGGGTGAGCTTATCTGCATATATAAATACATACTCATACATCCATATATTGTGGTGCATATGTGTATCAAAAATATGTAGCTTCCACACCATCATACCCATGCATTATGAGGTTTGTGTTTATGTAACTTGTAGTTTCTCTTGTGGCTACCACACCCAACCTTCTGATTATGTGTTTACTTTGTTTTGTGCTGCTAGATTATGATGCAAAGGCTGAAGATGCAGTTGATTATGAAGACTTTGATGAACAATACGAAGGGCCTGAGATTCAAGCTGTTAATGAGGAGGACTACTTGTTGTCAAAAAATGATTATATTTTGTCTGAATCCACATTGCAGCCTCCTACATCTGACAATGAAGATTATGATGAGGGCGTGGAAGAGGAACTTGAAAAGGAACCAGTGGTTTCGGATAAAATTATTGAAATTCAAGCTGCCTCTCTATCAGGTTTGCTTTTGGTTGATTTACTTCAGTTCATTTTTATAATAGCCAATTGCAGATCAAATGTTCTTTTATATATATATATATATATATATATATATATATATATAATGATTTTCCATGTTTTGAATGCCGTTGCTCTCATCTTGTAAGGTTTTATTACTCATCACCTATTCTGTGGTTTTAGTGGTTATAATGAAATCTGGTATTATTCTCTTTTATTTTAAGAAATTGGAATTCTGAATTTTGACTCTTTTGTGTTTCTCATTTTGGCTGCTGGTTAGATCACAACTTGGTTTCTCTGAAAAATGCTGGCATTTATATTCTCATATGTGTTTGTTTTCATTCATTTGATCCGTTTTTCCTTCAGTTACATTATTTTTAGGTTATGGTTATTCTTTAAAGTTTGTGGGGCTTCTTCCGGTACTAAATCAATGCTGGATATCATTTTGCATTTTTCTCATCAATAATTGTAGCCAAGGGATATTGTTCTGATTGATCAGGTTCTATCTGGGATTTTAGGAGAGTCTGCTGTATTTTGTAGCATGCAAATTATGTTTCCTCAGTCAACACTTGGGTAAAGAGGTTTGCTGGTGATGCCACTTCCTGGCCTTTGTTTTTCTTTTTTCTTATTTTTTTTCCTGTTTAATATGATTATATTTCTGTTTCAAAAAAGCAGCTGTCTTTTTCACGTGTTGTACATGCATTTATATCCATATGACATCCAAAAGTCTTATGTTGTTTGCTCTTCGTGTGGGGTTGCAAAAACATAGGACGCCATCAGTTTTGTTATGGCAATTTCTTGGCATTAGAATTGACTTTGACCTGACCAGACACCTTTTGGATAATATCAATTGTGAGGAATGGACTTTGTTTATGTCAAATACAGCTTGGATTATCTAAGACGCCAAGTTACCAATGTATGGCTGTTAGATAAACTGAAATATGTTTTCAGAGCAAATCTTTGGGTATTTGATGTGCATTAACTCAGAAATGTTAAGCTTGCTGGTCTGTTTCAGTCAAATCCATCTCTGGGCATTAATTTGCTCTACTAGTTAACCTGGATTCAGAACTTTAGGTAGTGCATTTTTGCCTCGACCTAGCAAAATCCTCATTTCAAGTGCTCAGATTCAGTAGCTCTAATTCATTAAACATATATTTTTTGTCCGACACTCCTTTTGTTTTTATTTGTTCTATAGCCCACAAATGTTTCTTAGTGGATCACACCCATTTTGTGGGAGCCTGGAAGAGGTCTTGGTATGATGTACAAATTCAGTATCAGCTGTTTGGGTAGATTTTCTGTGAGATTTCAGCAGTGTCTGGATTCTTTTTGCCTTACTTTCAGTTATGTGCTCTCAGACAGCTGAATGAGTGTGTGCACGAAGTAATTCAAATTGTACCATCCACCTAGGAGTTTTTGCAGTGTACAATTGAACCTGATGATTTCTACCAAGCTTTTCTTCAGATTTGAACTTTCTGAGAAGCTCTATTGTGTCTGAGATTTGGTTTAATTGACACAAGAAAAATACTAGAATTAAGCAATTTCTGATACTTTTTTGAGGATAAGTGATAACTCATCTGACAATGCGACTTTACAGATATACTTTTTTGTTTTCTCTTAATAAAATCGTCACAAATATTTTTATTTCAATTTGAGGTTATTATCCTTGGATATGGAATATTCATTGGTTTTTTACCATTAATATCTCCACTTGCGCACACACAAACAAACTTTTCATTTTTCTAAATTGTGCCAGCAAGATTATTTAGTTTAGAATCTCCTTTTCAGGTCAGCAAGATGTTGGAGTAGTTTCAGGAGTAGGAGTAGAGAAGTCTTCTCAGGATGATGTAGAACTTGGTTCCATGGATTCTGAAAGTTCTGATGCTAAATCGGAAGATATTCATGAGGTCATTTTGCCATGTCCTCCTTATTCTTCAATTTTCTTTAGGTGTTACATATTATCGCGTTTGCATTCTAAATGCTGTGCATGATGTTCTCATCAGCAAATGTTGAGTCTCATTTAAGAAACCGCTGTCTATGGACATGTTTAAAAGATGAATGCAAGCCTTTCAGATTGTAAAAAAAATAAAATTTTGCATGTTTGATTATGACGTCAATACAGATGAATGCTAGCAAGTTACTAAAACTTCTCTCTGGTATTCACCGTGTGCCAATTCTCTGGAAAGGAACAAAGCTCCAAAAAAAATGCTCCAATTCTGTTGAGTGTGCTAGGGAAACAATCTAAAAGCCCCAAAGCATTGCATCACAAGGATGCAAAATCATGGAATGAGTCTGGCCTTGGAAATAATCTCTTCATTGCCCCTACTTAATTAAAACAGTTCCCGCGGTCTGTTTAGATCTGGACATCCCCTCTTAGTTTGCTTACCATTTGTTTGCGCCATCCCATATATTCTGGTATTATTAGAATATACCTTGGGAGACTATGTTGTTCCACAACTACCTTCTCAATGGTAAGTGATCCTTGAAAAGTTTTGTTGGTTCTTTCCATCCAGAAAAACCAGATAGTTGCCAACAAAATTAACATTTTGTTGAAGTATTGGAACACTTCTTTCCTAAACCCAGAAAGGCATCTGTCAAAAATTCTGCCATCCTTGCCAAAGAACTTAACATCACCCATGGCACGACTCTAATAGCAAATTATCACATCCCACATTTCTTAGGAATGGAGGAAAGAAGATGGTACAGAGGGAAAACATGTTTATGCTTCAAACCTGGGAGTTAGTTGGCTGCTTGAACTTCTGAAATGTTAACCTGATAATCTCGATTGTCTGTTAATCAAAGACATACAATGTTTTCAGTGTGACATGGTCAATAAAATAAGGCAAGGTGTATGTGTGCAACATCTTTGAGCCAAGATTTTGAATAATTCTATTGCATCTTTTTTGCAATAGTTATCTTGTTGTTCCAAGTCTTATTGAGGTCTTTATGCTGAAGCAGGAGGAAGGTGATCATGTCAAGGGGGCCCTAGATCATAAAGGTCCAACTCCACTTCCTATTTTGTGCATAGAAGATGGGATGGAGATCTTAAAGTTTTCTGAAATATTTTCTATCCATGAACCTTTGAAGAAAGGAAAAAAAAGAGATCACAGATATTCCATTTTCAAAGGTATGCTCTCTTGCTTTATGTATTTTCTTCCAGGCGATGTTTCCATCTCATACCATTTAACTTGTTCTAGCAATGTCACAGTGAATATAATCTGTTAGGACCTGTTCACCACCTGTGCAATTTGCATTGTACACTCATCTTTTCATCTCTTCTTTTTAGTTTCTAGTTCTTGGTTTTGCTCTTCAATAATGAGGAAGCATTGTCTATTAATTCAGGGCCATCATCTTATGGTTTGCTTTTTCTTTATTTCTGTTTTAATTTTCTTGTTTAACTCATTTTCAGAGAAGTATACATCTATGGATGTTTCTGATATCGTTGAAGCGGATGAAGAGGCATTCTTAAAGGACTCTGGCCAACTGTTTCCATCACATTTGCACTTAAATCAACATGACATTTCAATCTTGAGTGAAGATGCTGCAGAATTAGCAAGATTTGGAACTGTTCATGGAGCTATTAAAACATCTGCTCAAATTGAGGAACAAAGAAAGAACTCTTATCTTAGTGCTGAACCAATGAACGAGGAAATGGAATGGAAGTCTCCGGTGCATTCAAAATTCTACCCCCTTGATGAGCATGATTGGGAAGAGAGAATACTTTGGGACAATTCCCCAGCTATCAGTGACAACTCTGTAGAGAGTTTTGATCTTTCTGGACCTGACCCTGGATCTTCATTTATTAGGGAAAGTGAACAGGTGACTAGTCCACAAAATCTTCATTCGGAGCTCCCAGTGGAGTTAAATGAGAACTTCAGTAACTTTCTTCAGAACAGGTCTTCTGTTCTCTTGGAGTCCTTTGGCTCAGAAGACTCTTCAGAACCTGGAAATCTTCCATTCTCAGAAAGCAGATTCCATCCACAACTTCTGAGATTGGAATCTCAGATGCAAGTGGATAGCCCTAGTTATGTTGATGATAGAAGAGAGAATAATAGTGCAGAGCTTCATGAAAGTGATGCTGTTAGGCGTTTCAGTAAGCTCACATTGCAAAATAGAGATTTGATGGAAGGATCTTGGTTAGATAATATAATATGGGAACCATATGAAACTAATATAAAGCCTAAGCTGATTCTTGATCTTCAAGATAAGCAGATGCTCTTTGAAATTTTGGATCACAGGGATAGTAAGCATCTTCAACATCACTCAGGAGCAATGATTATAACTCGACCCCTAAAGCAAAGGGTTTCTCATGAGCTACTATGCCATGAAAATCAATCTGGTTGGCAATTCAACATTGCTAATGACAAGTTCTATATGAACAGGAAAATTTCTCAGCAATCGCAATCAAATTCTAGTAAACGAACTGCATATGGCATTAAAATACATCACTCTGCACCTGCGATAAAGCTTCAGACAATGAAATTGAAGTTGAGCAAGTAAGTCTTAGTGGCCTACCTTGTAGCAGGTTTTTTTTTAAGCTCTCTCATTTCTGTGATCTTATTGACAGCTATTCTTCAATTATTGAGAAGATTAGATGGTGCTGGGTTTCCCCTTTAAAAAGCTATGTTTGATTCCTACATTTTAGCATATTTGTTTTTTCAATTCCTAATTTACAATATTTTAATATAAGATAGCCTATACAAACTCACAGTGAGGAATAGTATTGCTCAAGAGGGAAAACATCTTACAAGTAGAAGTGATGTACTTTTGTGAGTTAAAGGTATTATTTTTTGCAGGGTAAAAGGAAAGGAGGCCAGAATTATATTAATTGATGACCATAGATCATAATGTAGTGAATTTTGATGAAGGCAAGAAATCAACTGTGAATTTTCTGTTTGAGTTACTTACCAAAAAAGGAAAAGGTGTTGTGATTGCTCAGCATTTGTGATATTGACTTGGATTTTCTTATTGATCATATACATATATGAATTTGATATTGATATTTTGATTAGAAGCCATCTGCTTGGTGATTCTTTGCCTGTTGGTTTTCTTTTATTTGAAATATATATTCTTCTTAAGCTTGCATCTTACTGAGGCAAGCACCTATAGTAGTGCTAGGCACCTCAGGCAAGAGGAAGCCTAATCACCAAAGGTTCCATGCTCTTTAGTATAATTGATTCTGGTGTTTTTTCTTGTTCTCTTTTCAGCAAGTTGTATTGCTTCTAATATATGTCGTGTTTACTTGACTTGAATGTAATTCAAATCGGGGTTCATGATATAGATTTTCCCTATCAATTCTTTGTCCTCCATTTTCTATATATTCCTTTTGAATATAATCCACTGTTTTGCAGTAAAGATCTAGCTAATTTTCATCGACCAAAAGCTTTATGGTATCCCCACGACCATGAGGTGGCTGTCAAAGAACGAGGGAAGCTGCCTACAGTAGGACCAATGAAAATTATATTAAAGAGCTTAGGGGGCAAGGGAAGTAAAGTACATGTGGATGCTGAGGAAACTGTCTCTTCTGTCAAAGCAAAAGCTTCAAAAAAGCTAGGTTGTAATCACTTGTAATATGCCCAATTTATGTTTTAATTTCTTGTATTGTGAATCCACTTTTACTATGTTATTTCTGAATTATTTAAGAAGACCAAGAACTTACTTGAAATATTCTTTATATAGATTTCAAGCCATCAGAAACTGTGAAGGTATATTATTTAGGGAAGGAGCTAGAAGACCACATGTCTCTTGCTGCTCAAAATGTTCAGCCAAACTCCTTGCTTCATCTAGTTCGTACAAAAATTCATTTGTGGCCAAGGGCACAAAAAATTCCAGGTGAAAACAAGTCTCTGCGTCCTCCAGGGGCATTTAAGAAGAAATCTGACCTTTCTGTAAAAGATGGTCACATTTTCCTAATGGAGTAAGTGACAGAAAAATCTTTCTCCTCTACCTGTTTATGTCTTTACAAGATTTGTCTAATCTCCCTTGAAGGCATTTAAGAAGTTTTCATGCTCATAGACAATTTGCTTATTTACATACATGAAACGTGCTCAAATTGGTGGGCATAGACTTGCACGCTCCAATTAATCCAGTTCTATTCCTTTGATATTCTTCTCTTCATTTTCTTTTGGTAGCCTTGCTACACATAATTTTGGAACCAACAGAAGCCATTTTAAATAGAAGTTTTTTATTATTATAACATAGCTATTCCTGAGATGCTTATCTGAAGTAGCTAGTTTGTTTTCATTAATTTCATTTGAAAATGTGATATAAAAAATATATAGCTTCTTATGTACATCAAACCTATCAGTGCATCATTGTCTTAGTGAAAGTGAGGAATTTCGTAATTTGATCATTGATTTGCTACAACTGGCATATGCATGCATTGCTGTGTTAGATGCTCTCCATTTGCTCTACTTTCTCCTTTGTTTCTTCCCTCTTGCTATTGCATGTCCTTTGTTTATCCTCCTTGGTTTTCTTTTCTGTAATTCTAATTTCTCTAGTTTTCTTTGTTCCTTTTTCTCATGGTCATATCTTATTTAAAAAAGAACATTTTTGCAAAATCTGTATACAAGACATTTTTAAAATCCTTCCAAAACAAATTTTCCGCTACTGCCTTCAAGTAAACGAGTTCTAACACATCCTCTGCTCACCCTTTTCTCTGGTACAATGTTGTGGGCAGCACATGGTAGGGAGGGATAATCGAACTATTTATTCATTACCTTTGAATTTTAGCCATTAGACTGGATTTCTATTAAACCTGTCACTAATATCTGGTATAATTGACCTTTATTTATAAAACCTCCATTTTAGTTGATGAAATTTATTGGCCTCAACAATTTAGGTAGTAGTTGTGATTCTCTCTATGTTGTATGCTTGTTCATCATAATGTGCTGTGCTATTCTTTGTCAAACCTCCTATGGTATCAAATTAATATATAATTGCAAAGTTCTAATCTTATTTTCAATACAGACTTCATCAATTTTTTATCTTTTTTTTGTTGAAATCCTTATATCCCAGTTGTTTACTGGGGGCTAGTCATCAATCTTGAAAAAAGGAACCTGGATAGTTGTTTTAATGTGCTCCATTTAAACATTTTTAATCATGTTTTTGGTAATTCTACTTTTTTTGGGCATGTAGGAACTTTTTTTAATCATTTAGAAAACCAGTTCTATACTACCTTAGCAACCATTTTTAGCTAATCTTTCACATATTTAGCTAATCTTCATTTGTACCTTGTTTATTTTCCAAAATGTAATTGCTGAAGCATCAAATAATTCATTTAAACTTCCTCATTTTTTTTTGAGAAAAAGGTGCATCCTACACTTTTTTTTTCTTAAGGTTTTCTTAATCTTTAAATTTCCTCTTACCCTCATGCATATGAAGATGGTACATCTGCTTTCTCACTGCAGGTATTGTGAGGAAAGACCTTTGTTGTTAAGCAATGTTGGTATGGGTGCTAATCTCCGTACTTACTATCAGAAGTCAAGCCCAGGTGATCAAACTGGCATCTCGTTGCGCAATGAAAAAAGAAGCTTGGGTAATGTTGTGATACTGGAGCAGACTGATAAATCCCCTTTCCTTGGAGACATAAAAGCTGGCTGCAGTCAGTCATCTCTTGAAACAAACATGTATAAAGCACCCATATTTCCCCACAAGGTGCCACCTACTGACTATTTGTTGGTTCGTTCTGCAAAAGGAAAGCTTTGTTTAAGACGCATTGACAGGGCAGCTGTCATTGGACAACAGGTTTGATTCAGCTTTCTTAAACGCTATCTGAGGTTGACTTGAATTAGACTCTGGAATCTCTAGTTTTATTTTCTTCTTGTAGTTTTATTGTGATTGGTAATTCATGCTGCATTTTTGGAACACCTAAGAGTTATTTCTATCTTCCTTCATGTAATGACCACCTAATATTGCTCCACACCCTACGTTCTTATTACAGATCAGGATGTGAGTTTTTTTTTTGCTGAAGTGATCTCTTCAAAGTTACAGCCATAATAGGGAAAGTTGTTTGAAGTTGGGAGAGGAAAGGATAGGAGTGGGGACTTTTAACTGATAGTGCCTTTATTCATATTACACAATGAGATGATCAGGTTTAGACTGGAAGAAGTTCTACAATACTTCTCCCCGCCTCCTGGGTGCCTTTTTTTGTATCCCACCATTGGAAGTTTAAAAACTGTGGTGTTTTAAGAAAGAAATGCAAGAATTAATTATTATTTGGTGCAAGGGTGTACAAATAATTGTGGATTATTTGATCTGTCTTTGCAGGAGCCCCTGATGGAGGTTTTAGCCCCTGCTTCTAAGAATCTTCAGGCATATATCATAAATAGGCTATTGCTGTATCTTTATCGTGACTTCCAAGCTGCTGAAAAGCGTGGCACACTTCCCTGGATACGTGCAGATGAGCTATCCGCTCATTTTCCAAACATTCCAGAGACCATCATAAGAAAGAAACTCAAGGAGTGTGCTGTGTTACGGGTATAATTCTTGCTTTATAATTCACTTTAGATTTGGAGTTACTGATAAATAAAAAGTGTTCAGATGATTGTTGGTTCGCCCTTTGATCAATGAATCTTTCAGTTTGCCCAATCTATTTCTTTAAATGGAATGTTCAACATGCAGAGGGATGCAAATGGACACTTGTTCTGGGCCAAGAAGCGTGATTTCATCATTCCATCTGAAGAGGAACTGAAAAAGATGGTCTTACCAGAGAATGTGAGTTTCAGATTTCATATCTCATACTCTTTGTAATTTGTATTTTTTTTTCATCTTCTATGATTCTACTATGACAATAAATTTGGATAGCCATGGTTTTAGTTTGATATGAGGTCATTGGTAATTGCATTTTTACAATTCTGTAAGGTTGTAATATTGCAAAGAGGCTGTAAGCTCTGTTTTGGATATTGCATGTCATTGTATTTGCAATTTGATTCTGGCTAGCAAGTGTTATTGGATGAAAATTCCTGCATTCTAAATGCAAATGAGATTACATGAGTACATTTAACTTCCATTGTAAGAGTTAAGGAACTGTCAGGTTTATAATTAGCACAAGGTAATGATACATGTTGTATTGAAAAATTAGTTCATAATATCGTTTGAGAATACATTGTTAGTCTAAAATGATTGGTATCTGCTACCTTGTGGATCCATAAACTCTCAACTTCGGTGGTTTAATAGAGTTTGCTGTGGAAATAATAATGATCATATGGATTTTCTTGAATCCGGTGCTGCATTTGTTCCTTATTATGCTGAAAATTCTTGTACTTAATTGCTCCATGTACTTCTCCCTCTTCTTTTAAATAAATTTATGATTATCCCATCGTTTTGGGCTTTAGGTCTGTGCTTATGAAAGCATGCAAGCTGGTCTGTATCGTCTTAAACATTTGGGGATTACGAGGCTAACACTTCCTGCTAGTGTTTCAACGGCAACGAGTCAGCTCCCTGACGAAGCGATAGCTCTGGCTGCTGCGTCACATATTGAGAGGGAACTGCAGATAACTCCATGGAGCCTGAGCAGTAATTTTGTTGCTTGTACAAACCAGGTAAGATTTTATTTTTCTGATTTATGACACTTTCCAGCTATCTCTGATTCTAATGAACTTCAAGCCAGTATTGCCTTTGAGAAGTGTTGTGGATTCAGCTACCATTTACTGTGTGAATATCTGCTCTCTGTAAGAGCTTATATAATGAAATAGCATTTCCATTGTGAGAGTCTTATTCTTTTTGTTTCCTTCACTGTTCTCAAGAAATTGATTCTTTTGAATTTAGATTCTCAGTTCTCAGGGATTGACCTGAGCATTTATTGAGAAATTGCCTTCATTGTTTCCTGGATAAAATTTTATATTATCATGTTTGGTTTAGTCGGAGATTGGGAATCTCATTCTGTTCCTTGCTTAATATTGTTTGGTTTGTTAGTAACAAGGACTACAATACTGCAAGAACTGGGTTGTATTTTAAGTGAAATAGTTTACTCAATATCTAGTAGAATTAGGACCCTACTACAAATACATTTAATTTCATATAAATTGAATGTGAATCCCAATCGGAATTGGAACTAGAATCCTGGCCACATTCTATTCCCACTCCTAGATATGATTGCAAAGTTGAATGCTTGAAGGGTGGGGCACTTGTGTAGGAAAAGAGATGTAGAATTGTATTCTAGTAGTACCAACGTCTTGGTTGCTGAGATAAATACAACAAGTATGTATGAAGGAAAAGAACTATTGTTATTTTTGGACATAAAATCTCATAGAAATGCAGATGATGGCATAATTTTTGCAGATTCTTCATTTTATGTCCTTTGTCTTTTCTGTAAAAGGTTGAAAACTCATTGACATATTTTTGTAAGATATTTTTCGATCCTTGTCAAAAGAAAATAGTAAATAAAAGAAAAGAAAGTTGGGTACCAATGGGTCATCTCAACATGTCATGAATGCCTGCCAACTGCCCTGTATTGTTTTGTGTTTTTTTTCTTTTTTCTTGGAGTGATTGTCATTTTGCTTTCTTTTCCTTTGTCCATTATCAGTGGTTTATCTTATCTGCTCCAGTGTTTGTTCTCCTTTAATTTATGTATCTATCAAACAGAATGGCAGACCCTCCTGAAGTTTCACCTTTTGTGTTGCCTTGTAATGACAATCTAGCAATTTTTACTGGGATAATGTTGTAATTGATTTTCTCACTTTCTAAAATGATAAAGAAATAATATGGGTAGTGGTTCTCTAGTCCATACAGCTCTAGTTATTATATTTTTCTGTACTTGAGTAGTTTCTTTTGCCCTCTTTGCTGGTTATTTTCTATTTCATATTCTTGAAATTTGCCATGGCAATGCAATATTTTACAATTATCCCTTGTTTTTTTAAATGCCAAATCTCAATTTTAATTTTTCGTATTCAGGATAGGGTAAACATTGAGCGTCTTGAAATTACTGGTGTTGGTGATCCTTCTGGTAGGGGCTTAGGATTTAGCTATGTCCGTGCTGCTCCAAAGGCACCAATGTCAAATGCAATAGTGAAGAAAAAGGCAGGCGCTGGTCGAGGAGGTTCCACTGTTACGGGGACAGATGCAGACCTACGTAGATTGAGTATGGAGGCTGCAAGAGAGGTGCGTTAGTGTTTTTCTTCAAAGGATTTTTTTATTATTGACTCAATAATCCTTAATGGATTGTATCCTGGAGATAAATAGCTTGGAATTACCGTCCAGGAAACTGCATAGAACTTACTGGTTTTCTGAAACATGTATTATTACAACATGTTGAACTGAAAAAAAAGGAAGCACTGGGGTAGATTTAACCAGATATCTAGCATGCGTAATCATTATAACATGATATTGAGATTGGGCTAATAAAGATGGTTATTTCCCTCCTTCCACTGAAACCCAATACCTGGGATATAATATTATACCACAAGCATTCTTTTATTTAATTTGGTAATGCTATATATTGAATTATCTACTGACATTCAATGATTAAGCAGAATTCTCACATGGTAACAGAAAAACCTCACCAGACCTACAAAGGTATCACTAGATTTTCAGTGGCACCCATTGAGGCACAGCAGTTTTGTGCCTCTTCCCTTGCATTTTATAAAAAACGTAACCGTCCTTCCTTTATGTAATGCATTTTAACAGAGCTACCATAACATTAGTCCTCTTTTTTATGTCCTAACTAGGGTCATCTCCAATTTTATCCACTCTCAATGAACAACATGACTGGTAAATAACAGCCTTAAATTAATCTAACCGATCCTTAGAGAGTAAAATTGATTGTGATGGTTAGAGAATAATATAAATCATATTATGGGACCTCAACTAACAACTTAAGCTCTTAGGTGAGATGGTTCCTTAACATGGTATCAGAGCAAGAAGATGTAGATAATTGATTCAGTTATTCTCTGGTTTCCAGGTGCTTCTGAAGTTCAATGTACCTGACGAGCAGATTGCAAAACAGACAAGGTGGCATCGTATTGCCATGATACGCAAGCTATCAAGTGAACAAGCTTCATGTGGAGTCAAGGTTGATCCAACAACTATCAGCAAGTATGCACGTGGCCAACGAATGTCCTTTCTTCAGCTACAACAACAGACAAGAGAAAAGTGCCAAGAAATTTGGGATCGCCAAGTTCAATCTCTTTCAGCATTGGATGGTGATGAAATTGAAAGTGATTCTGAAGCAAATAGTGATCTGGATTCCTTTGCCGGAGACCTAGAAAACTTGCTTGATGCAGAGGAATTTGAAGGTGATGAAAATAATTATGAGTCTAAGAATGACAAAGGAGATTGTGTTAAGGGGATAAAAATGAGAAGACGCCCATCACAAGCTCAGGCAGAAGAGGAATTTGAAGATGAAGCTGCTGAGGCTGCTGAACTATGCAGATTGCTTATGGATGGTATGGTTTATTTGCTTGCTTCATATGGACATATCTGGTAAACTATTGCTTGCATACTTCCATGAACTTCTAGATAGGTGGAACTTGTATCTTTGCATAAAAATCTCCTGCTACTGGAATATGGCAGTATGTGCTGCCACAAACTGGGGAGCATGAACCACTTATAAATCTTGGTGTATTAAAATCACTGCTACTAGCTTCACGTACGGAAACATTAGTAATATGGCACTTTTTTTTTCATCTTGTTTGTGCGTCTTTAATTTTTTTAGTGCAGTTGACTTTCATGATAGGTTCTTTTCTACTTCATTTACATGTGCTTTCCTGTCCCAATGCTACTGATTGGTTTCTGCTAACATGGCATAACCCTTGAAATTAAGGAACTAACTTAGGTGGCACACTTATGGTATATGGATCATAGATTGCATGTCGTTTATTTATAATTTAGCTTAGATTTTAGCGACTTGTTGTGCTGCAGATGATGAGGCTGAGCAGAAAAGGAAGAAAAAAATTAAAACTGGTGGTGTTAATGCGGTATTGGCACCTAAAAAACCAAGTTTTGTTGACAGTGTTCACTGGGGTAAGAAAATGAACAAAACCCAACTCAGTGGATCATATATGCCTAAAGAGAACAGCATCAGAGACTCAAAGGAGGTAATACATTCCACCTTATCCATGTTGTTCATTGTTTTGAAACCTGCATTTTCCTTGGCCAGTTCACTTCCAGTTTGTTGTCATACTTGCTAGTAGATAATTTCTTCCTGCTTGTGAAAGTATACACTGGTGACTGTGCTGGCAGGTCGAAACACTAACTATGAAAGGGAAAGCATCTGAGAAGGTGAATACAGTGAAAAAGAACGGCACCTTTAACACGCCTCCATTGAAAACAAAAGTAATAATGGCAGATGGACTTAATCACGTGAGCCTCTTCATCTATCTTCAGTTATTGGAATTCTCTTTTATGAACATTTAACTGAAGATACAGATTCTAATGGATAGTAATGCATGGGTATATTCACATTTGTTTTCAAGGTTTAATTTGTTCTTCAATTTTATTTTTATGTGTAATTGCGCAAAAGTTCCTTTCACACCGAGCATGCCTTATACATGTATCATAAACTTCTACTAAATTTGCCGTGTCTTAATGCACAACTGGATATGTGATTGTGGGAGCATGGAAAAAATAGAAGATATGAATGAGAAGCATAGGATAATCATTTTTCATGTTTTGACTAATTAGTAGTTTGGCAATGTTCCATTTTTGTTATTGATTGAATTGAGGTGGATCCAATTCATTGGTAAATGAAAAATCAACCTATTTTAACACGGGAAAAATAAGAAAAAAAACTACAAATGGCAAGGCAAGGGGCTCTCCATCTCTAGGAAAGCTGTTTCCAGGATAATTTAATAAACAAATAAGTGCAGTATTTCATTCTTCTCTAAACTTCTTTAAAGCATCAAGTCTCATCGCCTTCGTCTTCCCTCGTCTTCCCTGACTATAGTGTAGAAAGAATATAAAGAGAACTAGTGTTCTAAACAGTTTACCTAAACTTTACCAGGCTCATTTATATCTCCTTCCAATGAATATTATTTTTACATGCCCTGAAAAGGTTGCACAGAACATTCATACCAAGTGTTGCGTATAGATGCAACCTAAGGTTATTTGAGATTTCATATTTCTATTCTGGACAGCCATCATGCTTTGTAATCTTGTCTTGCAATGTTAGTTGTTCAAGCAATGACTGGTGTTTCAATAGGGCCATGCTATATTTTATAGCTGCATTTACTTCAGATCTTTGACATGTGAAACATTACCACCCATTTTAACTTTGGAAATCTAGCTTTTCCACTTTTTGCCCTGTCCATTCTTAGATTTTTTTTAACCCAGATGTTCAAGGAGAAGAAATCAGCAAGAGAGAAATTTGTATGTGGAGCATGTGGACAGGTGTGTAACTTACCGAGCTTTTTTTTTATTTTATTTATTTTATGCTTCAGAAGAATTTATCAGTTGTAGTTGCTTTAACTTTTATTTTTCAGCTAGGACACATGAAGACCAATAAAAACTGCCCCAAGTATGGAAAAGAACCTGAAACACCAGTAGAAACTACAGATTTGGAAAAGGCTTCCCGAAAATCCACTTCTCAGGATATCTTGAATGTGTCCCAGCATAAGTTGCAGAAGAAAAGGATGATCACCAAAAGTGCAACCAAAGTTGAAGTTTCCGAGAGTGAGAAATCTAGTTTAGCAAAATCTCTTCCAGTGAAGTTCAAGTGTGGTTCCACGGAGAAATTCTCTGATAAGCCTTCTGATGGAGCTGCTGCAGATCCTTCCGATCAACCTACAACTTCTGATGTCCGAACAGTCAGTTCTGATATTGATACTGGGAGTAGGTCTACTGCTAAGGTTAATAAAATCAAAATTTTTAACAAGGCAAAACCTGAAAACATTCAGGTTGAATCACATAAGCCATCTATTGTGATACGACGACCTCCAATGGATATAGAGAGAAACCAAATTGAATCACATAAGCCCTCTATTGTTATACGACCGCCAACATACACAGACAGAGATCATGTTGATCCTCATAAACCCTCCATTGTGATACGTCCACCAGCTGAAAAAGATAGAGAAAAGATTCAAAAGAAAATTGTTATCAAACAGTCCAAAGAGACTATTGATCTGGACAGGGTTAGTCAGGATGGAGGAACTGGGCGTGAGCATCGAAAGACTAAAAAAATTGTTGAACTGTCCAGTTTTGAGAAGCATGGTAAAGCCATGCATTTTTCCAGAGAGTCAGCTAAGAGGAAAGCTAAGGAGGATAGAAGATGGTGGGAAGAGGAGGAGGAGAGAACTGCTGAGAGACTGAGAGAAGAGAAAGAAAGGAGGATGAGGTCACTTGAAGAACAGGAAAAATTAGCTGACATTAAAAGATACACTGAAACCATCAAATGGGATTGGGATGAAGAAGAACGCCAAAAAGCCAAGAAGAAGAAGAAGATGAAAAAGCCCAAAACCAGTGATGATTTCTCGGATGACTACAGGGCAGCTCGAAATGGCAGAAGGATGCCAGAAAGAGATCGGGGTGCAAAAAGGCGACCTGTTGTTGATGTGGGGACATATGGTGCTGAGTATACCCCAGCAACAAAGCGTCGTAGAGTTGGAGAGGTACTAATTAGCTCCAACCTTATTACTTCCATATAGTTTGTGCTCTGAATATTTGTCTGTTACAGTCTTCCATAGTTCCTTTTCTGCAATGGGTTGGAAGAACTTTATTGGTCAAATTGTCTTTTGTGAAATTGTGCTAGCTTTGCTTTTATTTCCGCCCTCCATTATTTTTAAGAGAAAGGAAGGAAAGAAGAAATATTTTTGGTGCAAAACCCCATAATTTAAAAGTCATTTCGGAGCTCGTCATTGCTATTATTTCTGAAAAGCTTGTCAGCAACCATGTATTATTCTCCTGCTCACTACTGGTTAGGTTTTGACTAGTCTCTCTCAGTGTAATGACTTTGGGGGTTGCTCAATTTAGTGGTAACTGAGAGTGACTTAAATTTACATACGTTTCTTATTAATTATTTACATACGTTTCAGCAATATTTTTTATTAATTATTAACACCTAAAATAGAATCTTCTTGCCTAAATGGACTTGGAAATCCAGCTTTAGTATCATACCCCTTAACTGAAACAGCAAATTGCAGCATGATGCATTAACTAGTTATTAAAGAGTGCAAATTTTAGTTTCACAGCTTTTGTATGAAACTTGAACTAAGTTCTTCATTTTTTTCTCAACTCACACGCAGGTTGGCTTGGCAAACATCCTGGAAGGTATTGTGGATGCCCTTAAAGATAGGGTTGAAGTGTCCTATCTTTTCATGAAACCTGTTCCCAAGAAGGAGGCTCCTGATTACTTGGACATCATAAAACGCCCCATGGATCTTTCAACCATCAGGGACAAGGTGAGGAAGATGGAATACAAGGATCGAAATGAGTTCAGGCACGACATGTGGCAGATTGCCTACAATGCCCACGTGTACAACGACAGGAGAAACCCTGGTATTCCTCCTCTTGCAGACCAGCTCTTGGAACTTTGTGATTACCTGTTGATGGAGAAACAGGAGAGCTTATCTGAAGCTGAAGCTGGTATTTGAATCAGGTTCGTCTACACAATGCCCCCATTGTTTTCTTACTCTAATTATTATCCCAATCCCCAGGTGGCAAAATCAATTTGTAAAATTTTCTTCTTTACTGGGGTTGGAAGGGTTAGTAACAAAATAAGTTGAGCGTTGGGCAGAAGCCTGCATGGCAATTGTGCCCTTGTAAAACGAGTCATATATCTTGTAAATTATAGAAATATTTTGAATTGCAGGAATCAGAGACTTTCCCTGTTAGTCATGGACATTCAAAATTGTTTTTGAAAAAAATTAAAAAATATATATATTTTTTATATATTAAATTAAATTTTTTGATATTTTTATATTCTTTTTATTTTTATTTGTTGATGTCAAAAATATTTTTAAAAAAATAAAAAAAAAATATTATTTTGGTATATTTTAGAATGAAAATAATTTTAAAAGTAACTTAAGTGATATTTTAAGTGTTTTTTAAAATATATATTTTTATTTTTTATTTAAAATTAAAATTTTTGAATGATTTTAAATTATTTTTATATGTTAAGTTTAAAAATAAAAAAGAAATGTTATTGTAATATATTTCTGGATGAAAAATAATTTCAAAAAATAAAATTACCTTATTGTGAAACAGGATCTCTCATTTTCGTTTGTCGCTTGAAAACTTTTTTATATTTTTCCCAGCTTCTAATTAATTAATTTTTCTTGGTCTTTTCAGATTATGTTTTTTTACACGGTAATATTTACAAAAAAAAAAAAAAAAGACTAATATTCATATGAGAGGTTTACACATAGAGAACTATGAGGGTCATTTCAGTCCCACCATTGATGCACAGCAACTCCCTCATCTCTCAGTCTTCCATACAGGGCTACACATTCCCAATAAGCCCTCCAGCTTTTCTCTCTCTTCCCTTTCTGCCCTTGGCTATTGCACTCAAGAAACAATTCATCCACCAAACCAATTGTCTTCCTCATCATCATCTCCTCTACTTCTGCTTCTGCTTTCATCACAACGAACTCATCTTCCCTCACATTCTTCATCAACCAATTCGAAACATCAGCAGGCGATGCCACCCTCCCAGGAACTCCCGCAGACACCATGTTCATGCTGTGAATCTCGAAATCTTGATTTCTAGTTGGATAGTTTTCATTAAACCACTGCATTGCACCACTGTCCACCTTCTCCTGTGAGCCCACATCAATGAAAATTCGACGCGAGAAGTCTTCTAAAGAATCTCCCAACAAGTCAGGAACATATCTGAATCTCCTCGTGTAAATTCTAGGTTTTTCCAGTCTCTTTCGTGGTGGCTCGAGCAGAATATCTTCCAAGCCTTGCAATGCCTCTCTCTTAGCATCTAATGCTAGCTGCAAAGGCCGCCTCTTCGCTAAAGAGCTCAGAAACCGATTCACCGAACTCGTTTTCCTCATTGCCACGATGGTTGAGTCATATCGCCGGAGATACACAACTCTATAATTTGACATCTTTTGGAAAGCATTTGGGGGCCATTGCTCAATTAAGAAACCAGAATGCCTCCAACTTTCACGATGTGATCTAAAGATTTTGCATCTTCAACGTGCAATGTGTTAAGAAATCATCTCACCTAAAAGCTTAAGCTTGTATGTGAGGTCTTATAATATGATTTATATTATTTTCTAACACATCTCCTCAAGTGAAAGCTCTTCGAGCTTGAAACTTGCACAGACCCATATCACCTTGTACTTGGTTTTTATCAAATAAAATAGGGGTGGTGAGATTCGAACTCGTGACCGCTGGGTCAACAAGACTCTGATGCCATATTAAGGAACCATCTCACCTTAAAGTTTAAGTTTGTATGTAAGGCTCCATAATATGATTTATATTATTCTCTAATACACACAATGTCAACGCAAAATCAAATGTTGCATCCGGGAACAAGCTTTCTTCCTCCAAATCAGATTCTGGTACGAAATCAATATCATTGACATTCAAGAATCTTGAACTATCAACTACAGCCCCGACGTTAGAGAAAACAATGAGAGCTTTATCGCCATTCTTGATGAGGCCCTCCTTGGCCAGATCTTGCAACAACAAACCGAAGAATTCAAGATCAATTGAAGCAGAGCCAGAGGCATCAAGATAATAACTTGAGTTCAGTTCGCTTAAAATGGCCCCAATAAATGGCAATGTAAGAATAATCATAACGAAAAACAACGAGCGAGACACAACACGCATTACTCGGGAATCAGGAAGCTTAAGCACCAAAATGGTATCTGAATTTAAGCCAATCCCTCCATTCTGGAAATGCTTGGTCTCATTTAGATCCTTGGTAGAAAACCCACTAGCTGATTCCATCTTTTCTCACCTTCCCACCTTAATTTCTCACTCAAAACAAAGAATTTAAATCCACAATCGCGTAAAGACTCAAGCTTTCTTCCTAAGTAGCAAAAGCCAACAACTTCGGTATAAACACAAAGATTGATTCTTTGAAGGAAATGAAACCAACACAACAAGAAAAGAATGATCATTAGCGAGTACAAAACCTGGAAGCTGTATGGTTTCCACCCACGAGGGCCACACGGTTACTTATAATTCTACACCAAAGGAGCAACAACTCCCTAATTCTCTCAATTTCCATGCTTTATCTCTCTCTCTCTCTCTCTCTCTTCTTTTCTCTTTCTTTTTCTTTTTTGTCTGACCAAACCCGGATCAGACCAGGACCAACCATTCACATTCCAGATTTCCAAAACTCACCCAAATGTCGTTCAGAAATCTGAAACACAAAGGGACCTCTGCTTGGAGAGAGACAGGAAATGTGAGATTACATGGAGAGGGAAAGAGAGAGGTTTAAAAGGTGTTCACAAGCTTTTGTCTTTGAGTTGTTTGGTGTTATGTGGCGTTGAAGAGTGATAGAGACAAAGGTGGTTGCGTTGCTTTTATAGGGTTCGGGATGCAGAAATGAAAGGCTAAATGTGTGATTGATGAGTTGTAGGTTTTGAATTTCTTTGCTTCCATTAGTTTTCTTTCAAAATGCCCCGTGTGGGGTAAGTGTCTTAATTTGAGGAGTTTTAGAATTAGGGTTTGAATCTTGCTAGCTCGTGTGTGTTTTGATAATCTTAACACATTATGAGTAATCAATCATCCATTGCATGGGTTTTGGACTCTTCATTTTATAGTTTGCACACCTCATGGTTTGCTATTAGTTTATTGTTTCTCCAAGCTGATGCATAAGATTTACTGATATGTGAACTTCCCTAGAACTTGATCCATAATCGATGAGCTCAAAACTAAGAAATCTTTTTAAATTTTGAAATGACTAGCCCAAGTTTTCGGCCAAGTCAGCCTCTAGTCCATACCGTTTTGGTTAGTGTTTTATTTTTTTAATTAGAATGGAATGTTTTAATTTCGGAACGTTTCGGAATACCGTTTTAGGTTGTACTGTTTATGTATATATAATTAAATATATTAATTCCAAAAAAAATTAGTTCAAATCCAAAAATAAAATTATTTAGAATTGTGCAATTTAATCTAAAAAGACATAATAAAATGATTTTTCTAAACAAAATTATGAACATGTATAATATTACGAGAATGTCATCATCAATCTCGTAAGGTCATTTCATTCTCTGATTGCTCTGAAATTTTAACATAATGTATATAGATATATCAAGAGACTCCTCGTAAAATTTCACCTCAATCTAACGGGCGGATTAAGAGATATGATTGATATTGTAAAATTATTTATTATTTAAAAAAACATTATTTAGTTACTTACAACGGATCAGGAAGAATGAAGCCGGAACATTTCGGCTGATATTTGACCGAAAAGTCCAGAATAGACCAGAATTCAAATCTAGATAAAAACGATGTTGTTTTATCTTAATTTTTTAACTAAAACAAAAAGTTGCGGCTATTTCAGCCCAAACGGAACAAAATAGACAACTATACAAACATGGGAGTGGAGAAGCAGGTGATCAAACCTGGAACCGGTCCCAAACCAACTGCAGGTCAAAACATCACTGTATTGGTTTTGGTTAGCTACCTAACCCTCTTCCATCTCTAACAAAACTTTTTTTGTTATCATTACTTTCTCTGATTTGCAAGTTCGGTCAGAATTTCATTGCTTTCTGTTTGGTTACTGAGAAACTGCATAAAAATATAGATATTTGAAATTCTAAATTTGTGAAAGTTTTATTTTTTTCAATATGGGTTTATGAGGTTGTTATCGGGTGTCTTTTAATTCATTGAATTATTAGGTGTTGTTTTGTAATTTAGGGTTTTTTAGGCGGGTTTCACTTGAGAGACATAATTTTTTTAACTCTTTTTGTTGCGAGGGGGAGTACAGAAGCTTGCAGAGTGAAAAGGCTTGATAGTATTGGGGTGTGTTTTTTATTTGGTGATAGGATTGGGATAGGTGTTGCTACACTGCAAGGGCCTTTTTTATATATATAATTGGGATGTCTACGCATATCATAGTTAATTTTTGAATTCACTGAATATCTTGTAAATCAAATAAATAGGTAAAACGTGGGGATGACATGTGTGCATGGTAGAACTTGAACTATGATACAGAAGAAGGGAACAAGTCCCTTTCACCGCTAGGCCAAGACCCCACTTGCATGTCTGGGTTGTGTTATTTATGTTGAAGGAGGTGAAAAGATTTTATCTTTGTTGTGTATTGAGGGAGACAAATCTCGTAGAGTTAGTGATTGTTTAAGAGTGTGGTTGAAGTTATTTTTTAAAGTATTTTTCATTTAGAAATGTATTAAAATGATTTTATTTTTATTTTTTTAAAATATTTCTTGATATTAGTATATAAAAATGATCTAAAAACACTATTTTTTTATTTAAAGTAAAAATTAAATAAATCACTCCCTTATAATTTCGAGTGCTGTGTGTACTGAAAATTGAAATGAAAAAGGAACTGCTGTTGACTACTGTTCTTTTTTATAGGAAAAAATTGTGATCTCTCGCGCAAGTTTTGGAGGTGAGAAGGGTTTGTCTTGAATTGTTTTAATGTAATTGGAAAATTGACGCACCTAAGTGATAGGATAGGATGGTAAATTTGATATTTATACAGCAGGTATTGAGTTTAATTGTGTATTTTATATAAAAATTTATGACAATTAAAATTTTACTTGCTCATCTGGATTTATAAAAATATTTTTTAGGATAGGTTTTCTTGAATAAATAAAAAAATAATAGGAAAATTGAATCATTGTGTATTTTCATTGATTGTTCGAGCACAAATGATCCTGGGCAGAAGCCTTTCTCATTCAAAAATGGTCAGGGATCAGTTCTTAAACGTAAGATTATGTTTTTTTTCTAAAAATATTTATAAAAAAAATTGAATTTTATTTATTTTTTATTTTTATTTTAAATTAAAATTTAAAAATATTATTGTTTAGATCATTTTCATGTGTTAATATTAAAAATAGAAGTGATTATTATCTCCCAATTTAATTTCTAGCCTTAGCCTCAATAATGCAAATAATAAATAAAATTTATGACTATTATAATTAGTCATATTTTATTAGTTACAGCATAGTTTTTTAATTATATAAATATATATATAATCATTTCATGTTATCAAATTTCTTTATAAAAAAATAAAAATATTCTCTCTTTTCATTAAATCCCTAAAAAGAATCGCCAGCACCTCAGATTTTATTAGGAAACATAAGAAAATATCTCCCCACACACAAATTACACAAACAATAAAGGGCGTGGCCAAAACCCTGTAGCTCCCCTCAGTAAACACTGTGGACTGGAGCAGTGTATTTGCGTTTTTATCCTTAATGAACGGTGTCAAGCTTTCCTCTTACGCGGGGCTTCATTGTCTCTTCCCATGAAATTAAAAAACGACCCTATCTTCACTTCTTCTCCTCTCTGGCCACAGAGCGAACGACGGGCTGGGTGGTGAGGGCCGATCGGGCGGTCGACGATGGCGGTTCGACGGCTGGTCTCGGGTCGATCTGGGTCTTCAATGAGGTATGTGTTTCATCCTTTGTTTGGGTCAATGCCTACTTTCTCTCGGTTTCTTTGCATTCGGTTCTTCTTTTTTTTCTGCATTTTTCATCCATCTTCTCCTTCGATTGATACTCTTTCTGGTCTGGGTATTGTTAATTCATTGCATTTTGAGCTGATTGTGTTTTTTTGCCCTTCAATTGATGTTCTGTGTTTTTTCGTTTCTCAATTATTTTGCTGGGCATTCGGCTTCTTGAGGTCGGGGTCCTTTGGTTTGGTTGTTTGTGTGTGTTGGGGACTGGGTTTTGGGTTGAATTCGGTTCGGGCTGGGTTGGGTTGATCGATTGGTTCAAATCTCGGGTCCTCACTGTTTAATTGGGTTCGGGTGGGTCTTAGGTTGAAATTGGTTTGGTTTGATTATGCAACCGAAGTGAATGAATTTAACTTTGATGAATTGAATCAATTCAGCATTGAATTGATTTATGTGTGCTCTCGGTTTGTCACTCTTTTTTTTTCAGTTTGTTTCATTTGTTCAATTCTGTATCACTGTTGCCATCTGGTTCCGTTTCTTCAACTGGTTTTTCATTAAATATCATCTCGCATTAATTACATTCTCTGTTCATTTTGCAGGGTGACATCCATTAATTTTAACTTCTTCTGTGTTGATATTTTTTCCCCTGGCCTGCACCGACCCTCTTGCTTTCCTAGGTGATTTATTTAAGTTCTTCTTTCCTGTTTTTTACGTACTGTCTCCTGCATGTTTTTGTTGCTTTTTTTTCTCCTCTGGTAGCTTCTTCTTTCTTCCATTTTTTTCCCTGCTTTCCTTTGCATTTCATACGTTATTCCTCTTCAATCTTTTGTTCTTCTTTCTTCAGATTGTGGTCGCCTGTTCGTCACAAATTGCTGCCAAAACTTCCCTTCACAAAGCCTTTCCTAAACCCTTTGTCACCCTACTTTTGAGGTTAGTAAACCTTTGATGAAAACCTTACAATTAGTTGTGCTTATAATGGAAATGTTTAATAGTTTGTTTACTGCTTTTTATTATGGTTGTGGGAATTTTTATTGCGAACATGTTATTATGGTTTGATTCTTTGATATTAAACCAGCATAAATAATAAAGGTTGCCCTGAAATAATTGAGAATGGTATAAAGCATTGCTAATTTAGAGAATCAATTAGGGTGACAAAGGGTTGCTTACAGTATTTGACATTCTATCTTTACATCTTTACACTGAAATCACAAAGGCTGCATTTTATAGAGCCATAAAATCTTATACGAAGACACATGTTTATACACCTCATATAAACAAAAATCCATGTTATCTCATTTCAATGTTACCTTTTACAAATCAAAACATACACAAGTAATCAGACCAAACACTTTAACATTTCAGTGTTACCTCTTACATACACAAGCTGTCCTTTTACTACAGAGTATCAGTGACCATCAATTTCTAACATTGTAAACTATCTTATATGTCCAAATCATCACATGCTCACGGCACCTTCCACACACTGATAAATCATTATCAATCCACAACATAAGAGGGTTGCTTCAAAAATATGTTGAGTGCTTAAATCATAGAGCACAACCACAACCTTCTTTCCAAAAAAGCCTACAGGTTTTCATTTTCTAAGAATATGGTCCAAAACTTTCAGCAATAACTTCACTTGCAAAAACCTGGTTTTGAATTCATATGTAGCATCAACAACCTAAAACTAAGAAACCTGTGGCAAAATCTGTTTCCCTGGCAGCAAAAACAAATGAATTTGAATCTTAAATTTTCTTAAATTCAAACAAATGCTCATCATCATTATGTGACAGCACTAATGATCCATTGTGTGGGAGTCATGAGTGTAGAAAGAATGAAACCAGCATGATGCATCTGACTTTTGAAAAGGATAAGATAAAATGACCACAAATTAATACCTTTATTCTAGCATGATTATCCAACATCTTTTGCTCACAATCATAAAATTCTCTGTTTAGAAGTTCTCTGTTTTTTCATGATGAGTTTTTCCAGCTTCTTAGTTTGCTTTTATTTTGCATTATTTGTTGTTTGCATCTCATTTTGTGGTTAGAAAGAAAATAGAGGCTATTGATTCGATTGCTTTCATTTCAAAATTGAATTGATTGCATAGTGAACAAATACAAAAAAAAAATTATACTTTTGATGATGATTTTGAACTAAAATGTTTTGGATCCCTTATAAATGGTCGATGAAAGATTAAGGCAGAATTCCTTTAGGTCTTCCTTAATTCATCTAAAATCAAATTGCATGTTGTCCCCCTTTTTTAGTTTGACTTATTTTGTTTGTGTGTTTGGTGAGAGTTGTTTAGGCTGTTTTTGCTTGGCACATATATTAGAGTCTTTTCGTTTTTTGCTGGTCATATATATTAGGGTCTCTTCTCCTCTTTTTGGGTTTTTAGCCTTCTTTTTTGTGTGGTTTGTTTTGCTGCTCTTTGCTCTCTGTTTTTACAATCCATTTGTTCTTTCCATTGTAGTTGCTCTTTCAATGTCCTATGCTTATTTTTTTGAGTTTCGGTTCTTCAGGATTGTCAGTGTTAGCTGTTGCTGCCAATATTTCAGTCTGGTGTAATTGTTGGCCTACTGTTTTGAAGGTATTTTTAAATATTTTTTCCTTTTTATTGCTTGCTGGTTTTTTTCTCTTTGCCTCTGTATATGGTATTATTTATGATGTTACTGCTGCTTTTGAGTTTTTTTAGTGGTTGTTTCTTTTTGAATTTTGAAGATGTTGTGCTATTTGAATTCTTTTTTGCTCTTTTTGTTTGGCTGTTTTTGTTTTGTTTCCCTTCTTTTAGCTTTTGCCCTCAAATTCCAATAATTTATCATAGATACGAAAGTGTATGTGAGATGATTTTGCTAGAAAAGAATATTGAGCATTAGATTTTGCACGGAGAGCATGCCTTTTCAGTTTCAAATGCTCTTCCGATTCATCTTCCTTCTGCATGGAAACATTGTTAGATTGCTACCATGTGAGAGCTGAACTCCTTTGTAGATTTTGCTATTAAAGAATCATCAATAGTTCAAGAAGAAACACTTACTCAATTAACACCACCTGACAGCAATCCATCATCTCAACACGAAGAAGACAATTACCGCCTCAAAGCTAAAAAAAGTTTAGATTTCGCCGATCCTCATTCAGAAAAAACGTAACTTTCGTTTTATCACAAATGTACTTATATTCTCATATTTAATACTTTTAATACTTGCTGAACAATTTAATGCCATTGCTTTCATGCTCCTTGATTTTGCAGTCATCTGAAACAGAAATCAATCATTCTCAATGACGAAGATGAACCACCAACTAAGAGGAACAAAGACAACTTTTCTCCGTCATCAGAGGTCCCTTTGCACACCAATTATTTCAAAATATTTATCATTTATTTATCAATCATAGTATGCATTTAGTTGATTTCATTTGAATGCATCAATTTAACTTTATATATATAATGCACAATGGAGATACTTGATTTTTAGAAAATTATGCAGGTTGTGTTATGAATAACTTGGGATCTCCCAATATAGAGGAAACTCTGCCGAAATTTCTAACAAAGTTTCTTCCCATGCTTCATCTACTAATTACAAAAATTAAACAAATTAAAGAGATATATTTCGAATTATTACTAATGATAATTCTTTCTCTACTAATTATTTTCATCTAAATTTTTATATTAGATCTACTTGAATTGTTTAATCATTCTGTTTTTTATTTATTGCAGGAAGATTAGCAACAGAATAATATGACTCATTTCACAAAAGGGATCTTGCTTCGTTCTACACGTGAACATTCCTTTCTTTTGAACTTATGTACAAATTGTATAATTATTACTCTTTTGTCATCTTTGATGATGCTGCAAATATTCCAAAGATGTAACCTATGTTAACGGAACAAACTCTTTTATATTATAGTTCTAAACTTTTATATTATAAAGTCATCGTTATTATTGTAATTATATTATATTATATACGCAACAATGCCCGCGGCAACGCGCGGGCATCTAACTAGTAAAGTGATAAAACAAGAGAACCTTTCTATGATGTTGTGCGTTCGTTGAAAATTATTGCTTGTTGGGTCTACAAGTAAACATCATATGCGATAGGTAAGACGTGATGTTAAATTTGAATTTAATGTAGCGGTTATTATTTTTTTATTAAACAAATTATTTTTAACATTAACATATAAATAAATATATGAAAATATAAAAAATATTGATTTTAAAACAAGAAAATAATTCTTGCTAAAGTTATTCTTTGAGTTCATTTTACTGGATTGGCTTGTTGACAATATTCATAAATGGATATTTGCTGCGCCATTTATTCAGATTTTATAGGAGATTATAGTTTATTTATTAAAAAAAGCTTTATTTTATTCAAATTTATTATTATTATTATTATTATTATTATTATTATTATTATTTGTAGACTAAACCACATAGACTATGTTGGTACCTTTTTTGAGGATATTTTGACTACCTTTGACATGTGCTGCATATAAAAGATCAAGCAATGTATTGAATCTATTGATTTTAGAGTTTATATTCAATTCTTCATCTATATGTAAATTATGTATTAAAATAACTATGAATAAAAGTATATATTTATATTCTATTTATTACTCATTATATAAAAAATTTAGATATACATATTCTATATCACTATATATATGAGGTGTGTATGCATATATTAAATAAATATCTTATAAGATAATTATCCAGAAATATCTACCCATAAGTTATTGAATTTTAGTTTATCCCTAATTAATGTTCTTTGTTTTTTTAATGTGGGTATCCTGATCAGTTTGCGTGCATCAACTTATCTCACTGGTCATGAAGCTAACAACAATGAAAGTCATAAGTAATCATCATATTAGCAACAACAAGTCTCGAATCTGAGATTATAAGAAGAGTAAATCCTTTAATCTCAAACTATTACAACTGAATCAACTACTATTACATGATTATCTTCATTTGTTTTGTGTTTGTTTAAGAGTGTGATTGAGTTTGCTTTCAAAAATATTTTTTGTTTAGAAATATATTAAAATAATAATTTTTAATTTTTTCAAATTATTTTTAATATAAGCACATCAAAATAATTTAAAAACACAAAAAAATTAAAAAAATCAAATTTTCTTTAAAATATTTTAAAAAAAATTATGTCACACAAACACATCTTTCATTGTTTAGAAAGAAGTCATTATTATAAATGTGGTTGAAAATAAAATAAAAATAAAAAACATCAAGAGAATGTTTGGTTGATGCATAAACTCACAAGAGATTTAAGCTGAAATTATTATTGTACCTTCATAATTCAACAAGTGGTATGATGACACAGGAAGCTACCTCATGGAAATGCAAGTTTGCTGCTGTCACCCACCAGCAGCAACAGTACCAAAATAGCACACCTATGACCTATGAACAGGGAAACACCCACACGGTTCTTCTGACAGCATTAACCGCCATGTGAGCTCAGATTGCCGCGTCCAGCTTTCAAGAAGGTCTCTCTGTTCTTTCCCAGCGCTTAATCTCTATAAATATGGATGGTTTATGTTCTTAACACTCATCTACACAGCTTCTTTCTCTCTTTTACATGTTCGATCATCACTTTCTTCGACTCTCTCATCAATCTCAATTAATAATTCAGCCCTTCGTTTGATCATCAGCTAAAGTTTGGGGAATTGTATTAGAAATATTTATAACATGGGTTTGAAAGGTTTCGTTGAAGGTGGTGTCGCCTCCGTCATTGCTGGTGCTTCCACTCATCCTTTGGATTTAATCAAGGTTCGTATGCAGCTTCAAGGTGAATCCCACATCCCAAATCTATCTTCCGTGCAATCCTGCCGCCCTCCTTTTTCGTTAAGCTCCACTGCCAACATTTCCTTACCGACCACCTTAGAAGCCCCACCTCCACCGCGTGTTGGACCCCTTTCCATTGGTGTCCGTATCATCCAAACCGAGGGTGCTGCCGCCCTTTTCTCCGGTATCTCCGCTACCCTCCTCCGCCAAACCCTATACTCCACAACCCGTATGGGCCTTTACGATGTCCTCAAACATAAATGGACGGATCCGGATACTAATAACATGCCACTTGTAAGTAAGATCGGGGCCGGGCTGATCTCCGGCGCTGTCGGGGCTGCCGTCGGTAACCCTGCTGATGTAGCGATGGTCCGTATGCAGGCCGATGGACGTCTCCCAATTGAACATCGTAGAAACTACAAGAGCGTCGTCGATGCCTTGAGTCAAATGTCAAAGCAGGAGGGTGTCGCCAGCCTGTGGCGGGGCTCGGGTCTCACGGTGAACCGTGCGATGATTGTGACGGCGTCGCAGCTTGCATCATACGACCAGGCCAAGGAGATGATCTTGGAGAAAGGTCTGCTGAGCGATGGGATCGGCACCCATGTTGCAGCAAGTTTTGTGGCTGGTTTTGTGGCGTCTGTTGCTTCTAACCCTATTGACGTGATCAAGACTAGAGTTATGAATATGAAGGTGGAGCCAGGGGTTGAGCCACCGTATAAGGGTGCGTTAGACTGTGCAGTGAAGACTGTCAAGGCAGAGGGTCCCATGGCCCTCTACAAGGGCTTTATCCCTACAATTTCAAGGCAGGGACCCTTCACGGTTGTGCTATTTGTCACGCTAGAGCAAGTTCGGAAATTACTTAAAGATTTCTGATCAATTATCATGACGATAAAAAAGATAGCTAAAGAGTAAAGACTGGAGGCAGGAGAACATGCACTCGATGACAGTGCAGTAGAAAATTTATTTTTAATAATTATTAAATTTAAAACTTTTTCCCTTTATTTTCCAGCAACTATAATTGTCATATTTATTTAATTTCTTATAAATACCATATAGTTATAACCCGAAATATTTTTGTTCATTGCTTATTTTTTTTCTTTTCAAGTTTTTTATGTGTTTTTTTTTTCTGTAGAGTAATAACTTGTTGAATCGTGGAGGGTATCATAATGTTAGAGAAATATTTTTAATGATAGTGTTCAAGCATGCCTTGCTTTTATTTTTTACAACAAATTTTAAAAATTTTGTCACGTCTCTTGAGAATCATGTCACCGTCACAATCTAGATTTTCAAAGTTTAGCCTATGATAACGTAAACTATGATGGTGTTTGGGAGTGTGGTGCGATCTGCGATTGCCAGATCGCACCACACTTTTAATGTTTGGTTACTGAAAAATCGATTTTTAAGAGATGGGTCCCACATGATTTTTTGAGCCGAAACGGCGTTTTGGAAAAGCTGGGAAACGATGCTTTTTTTTTTCCGATTGCGTGAGAATACCGATCTGCGTTTTACAATATATCCGTTGGACATCTTATCTTCAGAAAATCTACTTTTTACCCTCAGAGAAGAGAAATCTTATCTTCTCTTCAAAACCGTCTGCACTCCTTCTCTTCCACATTTCCACTTCTCTTCAAAACCGTCTGCACTCCTTCTCTTCCACATTTCCACATACCCGACGATCTGCACTCAACCAACATCCACATTTCCACATTCACCCGAAGGCTACCATCTCTTCTTCTCCACACCCGAAGGCTGCCTTGATAAGCTTCTCGTCCGCAAAAAACCCTTCTCCTCTGCAACCCTCTCTGCAACCCTCTCTGCAACCCTCTCTTCTAACCCACGACGATCTGCACTCACCACCACCGCACTCTCCTTCTCCACACCCTTCGGCTGGCTTCACTTCTTGTCGTCCGCAAAAAATCACAGCCTTCTTCTCCTCTGCAACCCTCACTGCACCCTCTCTACAAACCCACTTTCCTTCTCTGCTAGTTGAAGACGATCTGGACTCACCACCACCGCACTCTCCTTCTCTTCCAGATCAAGACGACCTGTCGGTGAAATCGCAACGATCTTGCTGAAATCGGTGAGTTTTAACCACACTTCCTATTTCTTGCAATTCTTGCATTTTTTCTTGGATACTGTTCTGAAAATGTTGAAAATGCCGTGAGTGTTTTATGAGTAATTTCTGTTAAATTGTTGAAATTGCTGTGAATTTTGTGAAAAATTGCCGTGAGTGTTGTCGGTGAATTTGTTGAATTTGTTGAGATTTTTTATGTGATTTTTCTTTGATTCAATTTGGTAAATTAGATTTTTTTTCAATTTTTTGAACTCTTAAATTTGTGGGTTCTTTTTTCTTTTTTGGGGAGGGCATAGAAAACTTAAGGGAAAGGAGTTGAATGATATATATAAATTTTAATCAAATTCAGCCACCCAATTGATAAAAAAAGAGTTTTAGGAATTTTGCAAGCAATTTTAAACTTCAGAGACGATGAAAGATCGGATTTTCTATGGTGGTCTGCTCGGTTTCTGGGAAAGTGGGTAGGTTATAGATAATCTTTGTTCGGTTGGCGAGAAGCTGTGGGAAAATGATTTTTTTTTTTAAAGTTGAGAAAATTGGGGTTAATTTGATTAGTAAGTAAAAATTTAAGATTGGGTTATTATACTCAATTTGATTAAAATTATGGTCCATTGGTTTGGTTTCAAAATGCGGTTTGATACTACTTCTACTTCACTGATTTAGTTGTTTGGATTTCTTTTAAAATTTGAAAATGTAAGCCACTTGTATGTACCTGGTGAGTTTGGGTTATTGATGTTCTAGATAAATTTTAACTAGGATTTTGCCTGCTTATGTTACTTTTATGCGGAAGTACGATCTGTTTTTAGCCTTTTTGCTTTGGGATTAAAACGTGTTTTCAGGTCTGTCTTAATACTTATTGAAACAAATTCAAGATTAAATTCCCCATTTCCAAACTTAGAAAAACCTAATGGATTGATTTTAGGTTTGATGTTTGAAAATTAGGTTCCTGGTCCTTATTGATTGAGTAAATGGATTTGATTCTCTCTGATGTGGTTTCCCTTCAGAAAATAAAGGAGTTTTTCTTGTTAAAGTATTGCAATTACCGTGAGTGTTTTATGAGAAATTTCTGTTAAATTGTTGTGAGTTTATGCTGTGAAATTGTTGAAATTGCTGTGCGTTTTTTCTGTGAAATTGTTGAAATTGGCCTTCTGTTGAAATTGACATTCTGTTGAAATAGTTTCTTTTCTTTTATTCTAAGCCCGGAGATGTTGGGTTTTATCGATGTTAGTTTGCTTTTCATAGGATTTTGCGTTGTTGTTGTAAAAACAATTAATTAATGTTCTTTGTTTTATCTTTGTATTACTGTGATTGATCAGGTCTGCTTTCTCATCTGAAAGTTTATTGGTTGATTAGCGTGGAGCAGTTGCATTTCCTTACGTTAAGAAGTTTGTTAATGCTCTATGATTGCATTTCTTACGAATTCCAGTTCTTGTATGCGGTGTTCTGTTATGTAGCACAAAGTTACATAGGATTTTGCGGAGACTGTGAAGATTGATGGATATTATTATGAACGTGAAAGCGAAATTATTTGTTCATTGAATTGTGAATTGTTTTTCAATAAATTATCCTGTTCCTATTCAATATAAATAATACAATAATGAAGGACTACAAAATAATTAATAAACGGAATATAATTCTAGTCCTCGAATAATCAAGTAGAGACTTGATTGGCTATTCCTAAAAGTATTTTGAAATAATATATGTATAGTATTTAAGGGTCAAATACATATTTTCATATTGATATGATTTTTTTTACTTTTCATACAACTTGTTTTTGAACTTGTTTTTTAATTTTCATAAATAAATTATCTTATTTATTTTGTACATAATTGACCCTAGCCATTGTGAATTTTATATATATAAATTGGTTTTTAAAAAAAAACTACATATAAAAAGAACCTTTCAGTATAAAAACATTGTAAGAAAACCTTTCTTATTGTTTAATGAAATTTCGTAATTATTTGTAATCATTTAAATGTATAAAAATTAAAATTTAATAAAATTTATAATAAATATAATTTATTAAACAAAAAAAATAAATGAAATTTCTTATTTATAATTAAGATCATTATTTATTAATACTTATATTAGGAAGATAATTTTTCGTTTGGACCCACTACTGTTTTTTTCCCAATTTCATCTATTAAAGACATTTGTGGAAAGATTAACTAAAGAAATTTAGTCAAAAAGTGATATGGCCCAAGGGTCCAGATGAAATAATGTAGTTTTTATTTTATGTGATTGATTTTATTTCATTGTTTGATTTGAAGTGCATTGCGAGTATTTGCAATTTTAGTATTTACGGTGTTCTTGTTGTACTACACATTGTGTGTTTTAGTAATCGTTCGTTCATAGTATGTAGTGCCGGTTTGTAATTTTTATTTGTTGTTCTTTGCAAAGCTTCACGACATATCATGGACGTTTCTAAGTCAGGTGGGAAAGCTAAATGGAGTAAAGAAACCTTGCATATATTTTGTGATATATGCATTAGGGCAATTGATATGGGTATGCGACCGAGTTCGCATTTTGAGCCAGGCGGATGGAAATTTATTGTAAAATCATTTGAAGAACAAACGGGTAAACCGTTGAAGAAAGCTCAACTGAAAAATAAATGGGATGTTTGTAAGAAAGACTGGCGGATGTGGAATAAATTGATTGGTGAAACTGGTGTTGGATGGAGTAATGAATTAGGAACAATTGCTGTCAGCGATGAGTGGTGGCAATCACGAATTGAGGTGATATTTTGTCATGCAATCATTTTTAACAATGTTATTATGTTGTGTGAAGATAATGACAAGAGCATTGATTTGTTTATGTAGGAAAATAGAGGAGTGAACAAATTTAGAGAGTCCGGAATCGAGCCGTCATTGAAGTTGAAATTTGATAGAATGTTCTCTGGAGTCACGGCTACCGGACAACATGCATGGGCACCATCGTCGGGCACAGTACCTGGCAGTGACGACGATTTGGAGACATTAAATGTCGGTCTACAAGGTGCTGATTTGGAGGAAGGAAGCGGGGACTCGGATGAGAATGTGGATAAAGATTACGAAAATTATTTATCTCGAGGCGTTGGGGGGGAGCATATATCTAGTAGTAGCAACTCCAAGAGCAGTGGTAAACGAAAAGAAAGAGAGCAGCGGGAGCCAAGAGCTAGAAAGAAAAAGTCATCTTCCATTGGTGCTCAACTTGTATCAATACAGCAAAAGCTTCTCGACAGCGTGTCTAGTAGGAGTGATTCAACTTCTGCAAATAAAGACTTCCCAGGCTGTAGTATTATTGAAGTTATGGCTGAGCTCCAATCAATACCTGGTTCGACAGATGACGAACAATTTTTGCTTCGCGCCACAAAGTTTCTCCAAGTGCGAAAAAATAGGGAAATGTGGGTTGGCATCAATGGTATTCAAAAAAAATATCGTTGGCTTCAACTAAACGTCGCGCCTTGAGACAATTATTAACTGCAATGATCGTACTTTGTTTGACTATTTGGTTTTCATATTTGTCTTAGTTTTGGATTGTAACGTCACAAACAAGTCATTTGTTGTGCAAATGTTTTTCTATTACGACTGTGAAATTGTGGTGCTCATTGTTATGAATGTTTGTTTGGACTAGGGTTAAAACATATCGTGATGAATATTCTTAACATCATATTGTTTGCTATAATGGATATCTTAACTCAAATTTCTTAATGTCGACAGGTTTGCGCAATTTTTCTCTAGATATGGATGATGCACATTTTAATGCTCTACTTAATGGGGATTTTGAAGGTGACTATGACAATGTTATGGATCGTGTTATTGAGCACATTAACTATGGTGCTGATGAAGGAAACAATAGCGCATACGTTGATGGTGGAACTGCTGTTTCCAACAACGATGACGATGACGATGACGACAGTAGCGACCACGACGACGACAGTAGCAAAGACGACGATGACGATGAAAATCAAGATGAGTCAAATTTTATACGGAGAAAATATGATTATAACACACTAATTGTAAGCACGGCTGGAGCATTACCCTTATATTATAGTGCTTATATCCATAAAGAACCATGTATGATTTCATACAATACAGGGATGCGTTGGTTGCATGAAATTTTAAGAGGTCACTGGAAACGCTGTGTTAACATGTTTAGGATGGACAAAGACACTTTGTTAAGTCTGTGTAATGATTTAGAAACGCGCTATGGTTTAAAACCTTCGCGGAGGATGTGCGTACTCGAGAAGGTAGGAATGTTTCTATTTACTATTGCAGCTGGGGCATCAAATCGACATGTGCAAGAAAGATTTCAGCATTCAGGCGAAACTGTCAGTAGATGCATGAAAGAAGTCCTTAAAGCATTACGTCTGTTTGCTATAGATATCATCAAACCAACTGATCCAGACTTTACCAACACACCAATACAAATTGCGACGAATCCAAGATTTATGCCACATTTCAAGGTAATTTTTAAATTTTACATTAAATGTAGTTTGTACTAAAATTGTGTATTTTGTTTGAATATTTTTATCCTAATTCAAATGTTTTGTACTTGTAGAACTGTATTGGTGCAATTGATGGAACACATGTTCGTGTCACGGTTTCACCTGAAAATCAAATTCCTTATATTGGTAGGAAAGGTGTCCCAACACAAAACATCATGGCGGCCTGTAGTTTTGACATGTAATTCACATTTGTATGGGCAGGATGGGAAGGTAGTGCGCACGATACACGCATTTTTCTCGAGGCTATAGACAGTAGGAGTATCAAATTTCCTAAGCCGCCTGAAGGTTGTCATTTATTATTTCTTATAGATATGATAATTTCAATAAAGTACTTTTCATCTTTTTATATTGAATTAATATACAAGTTGAATTTTGTTTGGTCTATTCAGGAAAATACTATTTGGTTGATGCCGGTTATCCGAATGAGTATGGATATTTAGGTCCATATAGAGGCATTTTCAAGATTTTCGACGTCGGGGTGAACCAAGTGGACGACGCGAAGTATTTAATCGTGCACATTCATCACTGCGCAATGTGATAGAACGGACATTTGGAGTATGGAAGCAAAGGTGGAAAATTTTGCAGTGCATGCCAGCTTATCATTACAAAACACAGGTTGCGATTGTTGTTGCATCGATGGCACTACATAACTATATTAGAAGGAGATCGCAAGATGATGCTGTTTTTGTTGAATATGATCGTAATCCCGATTATATCCCAGATGAGTTATTACCAGATGTTGTTGCGTGTGGAACTAGTCAGAGTTCGCGCAGAAATTCACGTATGGATATTGTTCGCGAGGGCATTGCAAATAGTTTGATGGGTGAATGAAATGACGTTTCCATGTTACTTGAAGTATTAACATTAAGTGAAATTGTTATTTATTTTTAAATGCGTTTTTAGAAGTTATATATATATATATATATATATATATATATATATATGACAAAATTACATAAATATTTAATGTATTAGTCATTTTATCATTTTTCATTAATTATTAATTACATTAAATTATTATAATAAATGAAATTTACAATATATATATATATACCCTTTAAAGTAATTTCACAAGTTAAAAGCAATATGAAAAGTTTGGTAACCAAACACCCAAAACTGCTTTTTTTCCAACCTCCAACTCAACCACAGTTTTAACCAAACACTCAACTGCTTATTTTGCACCACAGAAAAAGTGCTTTTTTTTAACCTGCTTTTTTTCAACCGCAATCGCAATCGCAATGCCAAACACACTCTATGAAGAAATGACCGTAATTCTACATCATTATATGAGTTATAATCCTCCTTATTATTTATTTATTTATATATTGATTGATAATGTGAATTGTCGAGTAGCTTCCAATTTTCCTCACAAAATTCAGAAGTAATGAGGTGGGCGTAAGTATTTGAAATATAAAACTTAAGTTTCAAAAAAAAAATAGCACATGCGTGACTTGACACGTTCAGATCTCACACGTGCGACCTGCCAACAATTGTTTTTTTGTGTGTGCGTGTCTCATGCGTCCGATACACATATCGATTGATATTTTTTTTTGTTGTTGTTGAACACACGCCAACATATTTAAATTTTGTATTTGTCACGTGTTACATGTACTAGCATGTGTAACTCATCATCAGTTTTAAAATTATAAATTTTAAATGGCATGCGTATCAATTCAACCTATTTTTGTTTGAATACATGCGACTAAATTTTAAAAGTATTTAATGTATATTTTTATATAGAAAAATATATATTATCATGTTTTAAAAAAAAAAAAAAGTAGGTTGGTATCCAATTTATAATCATTCATTAAGATTTGATCAAGATTTCAAAAATAGCATAAACTTGTTTAATTAATATTTGTAGTATGAATTTTATAATGTAATGTATACTTTTATTATTAAATTAAATGAAATAATAACAATATGTTTTAGGAATTAGTTGAAGACTTTATTATTTTGGATATAAAACTACACTATAAAGTACATACTTAGATATTAAAGATATAAAGCAAGAATAAGTGCAAAGATATATGTCTTGAGCTTTAAATAAAACAACCAGTAGAAATATGAAAATCAATCAACAATATTGTTTAACTTATTATATGTAGGATGCATTACGAGTGATACATATTTTTCATGCACAACTAATCCTCTTACCAGATTTCTACGAATCATTAAATTTTCAAGTGATCATATATTTAGATAATAATTCTTTTAAAATTATAATTTTATTATTAATTCCAAAAATATTTTAATCCGAAAAGCATGTCCACTATATGATGCCGTGAAAGCAACAACAATGATGATGTTCACTAGTAAAATGTACTTGCAACAAGCTAGTCTAATTAAATGACTGTTTGAAAATGTGGTTGAGATTGTTTTAGAAACTGTTATTTTGTTTTAAAATAATTAAAATGATATTTTTTTATTTTTTAAAATTTATTTCGGATATTAGTACATGAAAATAATCTAAAATATTAAAAAAATTAAAATAAAAAACACTTTTGAAATGGAATGTGAAACAGATATATGAGAGATTTTTGCTTGGGTATGCAAATTTTGTATTCAGCTATCCAGGCACCACTCTCCTCCTCTTAAGCCTCTTGGCAGGCACGAGCCCTAGCATCCATTGGAGCAAAATTGAGCCTCAACAGCATTATTATTCGGGCTGAGGGTGCGAGATAAGCTCCAGGTTGGGCCATAAGCTTGGGCTGTTTAGGGCTTGATTAGAAGTCTTATATCATCATCATGGTCAGCTGAAAAAATATGTAAAGAGCTTGCCAAAAATGGAATCATAATTTAGGCCCATCATACAGCGTGCCAAATATGATGTCCCCAGCAAGCTTGATCGTAAGTGTCTGGACTAGTTTACGTGTATTTAAATAATTTTATGGATTTTAAAGTTAATAATTATATAAATTTTCAATGGTTATCATATTAGTAACCACTTAGTTATTCACATGTCAAGATGTCATGTGGTCTTCATGGTTTTATTGGGCCATTTTGTTGGACCACACTCCCTTCTATAGCAAGTTTTCCCTAGCAACATGAGCTTGAAATTATTGGTAGGGTAAATTGTACAGCCAAAATTACATTTATTTTCTATAAGTTATCACATACAAATTAGATGTAACATCAATTTAATAAGTTAATCAAGAAATTCAGAATTTCAAATATAACTCAAATTAAATTTTAAATTAAAATAGAAACAAATTTGATCAAGTCAAACTTAGTCAAGTTAACATAAACAATAAAAAAAAGGTTGTTTTAATAAAAATAAATCACATGTAAGTTAAATTATTGATAGCCTAAATCCCTATCTAAGTTTTTGATCTATTATATTTCTTACCAACTTTATCTATGATCTTGAGACTATTAAATCATCCACCAAGTACGAGATCACAATTCTTATTTTAGAATATGGCGTTTTTAGAAATATATAAAAAATTATATTATTTTTATTACTAAATATATTTTTAAAACGATTGAACACACTATTTTTGTTATAAAAAAATGGTCTGGAAACCGAGCAGTTGATGATTATTGTAGGAAAAGTACAACAATAATTTCAAATGAAATATGCCCATCAAACTCTTGCAAGTTCTGAACTGAATGTGACACATCTCCCCATAAAATCTCAAGTTCATCTTGCTAGGCCTTTTGACACTGTGCCTAGCCATTAACCTTTTTCTCTTTTGTGGATGATAGTAAACAAAATGAAAATTATATTTTATAGATTCAGACGAATGAATAAAATTTTAATTGTTTTAAATTTTTATAAAAAATATATATATTCTGACTCGAATTCAAAATCTATTACACAGATGATTATAAATTCTCTATCATTACATCACGATCTAATTGAAGACTCCTAGCCATTGAAGACTCCTAGCCATTAAACTCTTGTCATCCCAAACCAACGAGAGTTGAGAAATTCAACTATGCTTTGCCAATTTTCTTTATCTTTCTTCTCTTCCTAAAATTATTTTTTAAAATATTTTATATTTATAAATATATTAAAATATTTTTTTAAAAAACATATCTTTTATACCGGCATATGAAAACAGAAAAAATAACATAAAAAAATCTTAACTTTTTTAAAAGTGCTTTGCAAACAATTTAAAAGGTGCTTTTGAATAAAAATAAAAAGTTTTTATTTTTTATTTTAAATTATTTTTTATAATATTTTTATGTCATTTTAATATATTAATATCAAATCTAAATATTATTCTAAAAAATATTATTTTAATATATTTTTAAATAAAAATAATAATTTCAATCACTGTCCGGCTACGGTAGAAGAAGAAAAAAAAGTAACCTCACGGTTGAATGCTAAATTATTCCGTTTGTCGGACACTTCACAATTAAAATTCAAGGTGAAAGGAGGCAGGGTGGATTTCTAGGCACTAGATTTTTATATAATATAATCTTTATTTTCTTTCAAGATTAACCCTTTTCTATTTTATTTTTTTATCAGGGTTTTGCCTAAATCTTTACCGTCCACTACAAAACATCAGCATCGTACAGAGCTCGTGCCCGCTTTATCTCCACTCATCATCACTATCATAGCCCCATTTGCCTCTAATTACATCACCAAAATTACTGAGGTTTTGCTTTTTTTTTTTTTTATTAACTTAGATATCCGGAATTGTTTGCGTGTACCTCGATTAATCCCATAAATTTTAAAGTTAATGACCATGTAAATTTCCAGTGGTCATCGTATCAGCAATCACATGACTCGAATAGAAATTACGTAAAAAATAATTGTTTTAGTTCTAAACTCATACCACTTAATCACCTATTAGATGGTCGATTTTGCTTTAATTTTTTTTATTAACTTGGATATTTGGAATTGTTTGCGTGTATCTCGATTAATCCCACGAATCTTAAAGTTAATGACAATGTAAATTTCTAGCGGTTATCATATCAGCAATCACATAACTCGAATCTGAGATTATAAAAAATATTTTTTTTAATTCTGAACTCGTACCACTTAATCACCTATTAGATGGTCGGTTTTGCTTTAATTTTAGGTAAATATATGAATCAAATTGCATTATTTTATTGTCACGTTTACTGGAATCCCTAAGAAATAATACTTTTAGAAAGCAAATTCCAACAACTGCTAAAGCAATCAAAAGCAAATTGCCCAGAACACAGGGGTGCGTGGGACCATATTTTAATATAAAGTAGGTTTTCAAATGCAAAAATTACTAATATGATTAAAGAATTGTCTCTAGCAGTGACGGTCCAAGCCAGTGAAATTGATTTTATTATTATTATTATTATTTAATTTATAGGGAAAATAAAAAAGAGTGGAATCCCCTTATATCCTGCAACCCATCTGAAGGGAAAATTTGGAGCATATTTGATTGCCTCAAAAAGGGAAGGTCGTATGATGATTTGATTAAATAAAAATTATCCCTATGATTCTTGTTCCCTCCACTCTAAGCAACATTGTACCAAGCCATGGGTTTTCTAATCCATAATTTATAAAATAATTCATATATTATTGTTTTTTGTTATTATATGGACTTTCTTTTTCACATGGGTGCTATCTACTATTCACAAATTATTTTTTATTTTGAAGTGTGCATATTTTGGAGCCTACACTTGATACCCTTTTAATTATTATTATTAATACATGTCTCTTTTATAGCTTATAATATATATGTATGTATGTATGTATGTATGTATGTATGTATGTATGTTTGTGGGATGAAAAATTTAATAGAGTGGATACTCATGAGCAATGGCACATGTTAATGTCTATATGATTCAAGGTTTTTTTTTTTATTATTATTATGATTAGTGGTATAATTGCAATCATTTCAGCCTGGTGTCAAAATTTGCCTACCTTTTATTGAAATGGATGTTACAATGTGTGAGGGAGGCTATAAGTCCATTCCATTCTCTGACTAGGATTCCATGATTCTTATGAAAAAATTATAATAAAATAAAAGAAACAAATATAATAAATAAATAAAATATAAAGAGATATTTCCACTAGCTAGAACTATATTAATAATAATAATAATAATAATAATAATAATAATAATATACAATGAAGTTTTTTGTTGACACCTAAAAAAGTAGCAGCCTTATTCCTATTAACATAGGGATTGGAAGTGTAACGAAAGATATAATCCATAAATATTGATATTATATACATCTAAAAGGAAACGGAGTTTTGAACAGTAAAAAATACTGTTCACATAGACTCATAGTCACTATTCATGTGCAATTTGCCCTGGTGCTTCGCAGGTGTATGTCCTCCTCTTTTTTTTTTTTCGAAACGGAGTTTTGAACAGTAAAAAATACTGTTCACATAGACTCATAGTCACTATTCATGTGCAGTTTGCCCTGGTGCTTCGCAGGTGTATGTCCTCCTCTTTTTTTTTTTTCGTTTTTATACTATTTATATATTCTTTCACAGAAAGAGACAACGAAAAGCATTTAGCTTATTGGCAAAGACACAGGCGTGTCTTTAAGAGAGGCAGGGGTTCGAACCCCTGCAACCCCTGCCTCCCTCATTGTTTATTTTGTTTTTTTTTTTTCACTTTTGTTTTTTCTTTCATTTTTACTTACGAGAGGCAGGGGTTCGAACCCCTGCAACCCCTGCCTCCCTCATTGTTTGTTTTGTTTTTTTTTTTTTTTTAACTTATGTTTTTTCTTTCATTTTTTTTTGATTGTTTTTTTTTTAATTTATTTATTTTGACGTTTTTTTATTTATTTCGTTTTTGTTTTTTTCACTTACATTTTTATTTATTTTGATTGTTTTTTTTTAACGTTTTTTTTTTCTTTTTTGTTTTTTTTCACTTATGTTTTTTTTTAAAAAACAATTTATTAACATTTTTTTTATTGAATTTTTTCCAATTATTAACTCAATAAGAATAATAATATTAGTTTTTTTTTCTTGCTTCCTTTTTTTTTTCATCGTAATAATTTAATTTTCTGCTCTTTTGTTTAAGTTTATTTCTTTACAAAAATTCTCAGTTCTTTGGTTCTTTAGATTGTAGATCTAATATTGCTGGGAAAAAAAATCAAAAAAACAAAAGGTTGACAAATTTACCTACATCATCTACAATTAAAAAATATACGAGTCACTTCCCGTTTCAATTAAGTTGTTCTTTTTAGACGACAAATAAATAATTATAACACGCAAAAATATTAAGTTTATTTTTAAAAACAAATTACAATATTTTTATTTTTAATGTGTCAGATCGAATATTACTTAAGAACAAAGGCAACTCATAAAAAAAAATATTGACAAATTTACCTAGGTTATCTACAATTAAAAAAATATACAAACCACTTCCCATGTCAATTACTCTGTAAAGTATGTGAGACTAATTATAGGTTTTAATATTTTTTGAATATCATTGCCTAAAAATATAGAGAGAAAGAAAAATGACCTTGAATTTTTTTTTTTAAAAAAAAATTAATATCAATATTCTTAAATACATTTAATATAATAATATGATTAATAAATCTTATATGACAAAATTTTGACTTTGAATTTAAATTTGATACTCTTTTGTTTAAGTTTATTTTTAAAAAATATTTTTTTAATTTATTTATTTTGATGTTTTTTTTATTTATTTCGTTTTTTGTTTTTTTCACTTACATTTTTATTTATTTTGATTGTTTTTTTTTACGTTTTATTTATTTATTTCTTTTTTGTTTTTTTCACTTATGTTTTAAAAAAAAAACAATTTATTAACATTTTTTTTATTGAATTTTTTCCAATTATTAACTCAATAAGAATAATAATATTAGTTTTTTTTCTTGCTTCCTTTTTTTTTTCATCATAATAATTTAATTTTCTGCTCTTTTGTTTAAGTTTATTTCTTTACAAAAATTCTCAGTTCTTTGGTTCTTTAGATTGTAGATCTAATATTGCTGGGGAAAAAAATCAAAAAAACAAAAGGTTGACAAATTTACCTACATCATCTACAATTAAAAAATATACGAGTCACTTCCCGTTTCAATTAAGTTGTTTTTTTTAGATGGCAAATAAATAATTATAACACGCAAAAATATTAAGTTTATTTTTAAAAACAAATTACAATATTTTTATTTTTAATGTGTCAGATCGAATATTACTTAAGAACGAAGGCAACTCATAAAAAAAAATATTGACAAATTTACCTAGGTTATCTACAATTAAAAAAATATACAAACCACTTCCCATGTCGATTACTCTATAAAGTATGTGAGACTAATTATATGTTTTAATATTTTTTGAATATCATCGCCTAAAAATATAGAGAGAAAGAAAAATGACCTTGAATTTTTTTTTAAAAAAAACATTAATATCAATATTCTTAAATACATTTAATATAATAATATGATTAATAAATCTTATATGAAAAAATTTTGACTTTGAATTTAAATTTGATACTCTTTTGTTTAAGTTTATTTTAAAAAAAAATATTTACAATATTTTCATTTTTTATATTTGAAATCTAATATTAATGGGAAAAAGAAACAACTCAAAAATAAAATTTCAAATTTACTTAGGTTATCTACAATTAAAAAATATGCGAGTCACTTCCCGTTTCGGTTACACTATTCTTTTTATACGGCAACTAAATCATTATAGCACGCAAAAAAATTAAGCTTATTTCTTCAGAAATTTACAATATTTATATTTTTCATCTGTCAGATGTAATATTACTGGGGGAAAAAAACAACTATATTTTTTTTTGACAAATTTACTTAGATTATCTACAATTAAAAAATATACGAGTCACTTCCCGTTTCGATTTTACTGTTCCTTTTATACGGCAAATAAGTCATTATAGCACGCAAAAAAATTAAGCTTATTTCTTCAGAAATTTACATTATTTATATTTTTCATGTGTCAGATGTAATATTACTGGGGGAAAAAACAACTAATTTTTTTTTTTTTTACAAATTTACCTATGTTATCAACAATTAAAAAATATACAAGTCACTTTCTGTTTCGATTTCACTGTTCCTTTTATACGGCAAATAAGTCATTATAGCATGCAAAAAAATTCAGTTTATTTCTTCAGAGATTTTCAGTCTTTTTATTTTTAATGTGTCAGATGTAATATTACTGGCAAAAAAAAAAAAACTAAAAAAAATAAACAAATTTACCTAGGTTATCTACAATTAAAAATTATACGAGTGACTTTCCATTCCGATTACACTGTTTTTTTTATACGGCATATAAGTCATTATAGCACGCAAAAAAAAAATACAGTTTATTTCTTCAAAAATTTACAATATTTTTATTTTTCATGTTTCAGATGTAATATTACCGGGGAAATTTTTTTTTGACAAATTTACGTTGGTTATCTACGATTAAAAAATATACAAACCACTTCCCATTTCGATTACACTATTCCTGTTAGGCGGGGAAAAATTTAATTTGTTACATATTTTATCTATTATAATGTTACTAATTAAATATTTAGACAACTAATTACAACATGTAAAAAATCAATTACTTTTCTAAATAGAAAAAACCCTAACGCAATGTGCGGGCAAGCATACTACTTATACTACGCAAAAAACTCATTTCTAACATATTTGATCTATTGCAATTTTAGTAATTAAACATTAAAATAACTACTTATAGCACGCAAAAAATATAAGTTTATTTGTGGAAAAAAATTATAATGTGTCAAATCTAATATTACTGAGATAAAAAAGCAACTCAGAAAAAAAAATTACCTGCATTGTCTGCAATTACAAAATATACAAACCACTTTCCATTTCGATTATACAGATTTTATCAATTATAATTATATTAATTAAATATTAAATTAATAAAATACAATATATATAAAATCAATCAATTTTCTACATAGATAAAAAAAACCCAGCGCATCGCGCTGGTATATCGCTCGTGTATGTTCTATAAAAAAAAATCTTATTATTTTTAATTAAAAAAAGAATTCTTTCTTGTTTATGATTCTGACTCTTATCTATTTTTAATCTTTAAAGAATTAGTCAATCAAAAAAAAATATTCTTTTGTTTTTTTCATTGTATATTTTTTTATTAACACCATATTGAAAACAGTGTATTAAATAAATATAATCCGATATGGGTAATTAGATCTTATACGTAGATTGATTTATATTTATTCCAACGGTTTGGTTTTTAATTCAAATGAAATGATAGGTTTATAGGATTTGTTGTGATACAAAAGTCTTTTTTTATTGGAAAAAAATATAAAAGTATTGTTATTTTAGAAAAATATTAACTTTCAATTAAGAAGGGATGATTCTTTAAATAAAAAAAATCAATAATATCAAAATATATTGTCTCTTGCTTAGATGGACAAATCCACGAGAAATTATTATTATTAATTTTTAAGAGAAAACAACAAATTAATCAAAGATAAAGAGAGAAAAAACTCTATTGATAATTTTTTTTACCGAATCTATTGTAATAAATCAAAGTTTAATTAGAAATAAAGACAAAAAAAATTATGATTTACTTGTTCCCGAAAATCTTTTATCCTCTAAACATCATATATTTTTCAATTATTTTAAAGTATTAATATAAAAATAAAAAATATTATTTTGATAAACTTTAATTTAAAGGTATTTTTAAAAATCATTTTGTATGACAATATTGGACCCACAATGTATAAGATTTTATTTGGTTTGGTTTGAGCAAGTAAAAAGTATATTGTTGTGAATATTTTGTATTTGATTAAGAAAAGAGATGAAGTCAATTAATCTCATTAAATAAAAATGTACACCTTAGATTTCTACCTCTTTTTTAAGTCTCATTCTCCACTTTTTAATTTATTTATAACATACCAAAAATTTACAAAATCGTGTAATTATTCACAAATAAAAATGGTTATCTTTCTTCCAATGTCGAAACTTCATTAATTCAATATAAAATATTGTTGTTAATTACTATATATCATTGGAGACATTTCAATATAAAATAGAGACCATGAAGACATTTCATTGGAGATATAAAGAAGTTTTTAGATACATGGAGAATCACTACTGCTTTTTTATTTGAAAGTTTCAAATGATAATTTTCTAGAGAAATTATTTTATTTCATGTAGTACATCATGATGATGTTTTTTTTCTATTTTTTAGGTATCATCTCCTTATTTATAAATTATTGAAGGTATTTACCAAAGATCAATCTTTCTATAATTTGTTTTAATAAAAGACACTCTTTTTAATTGGAATACTAATGTTGAAATGAATGATGAGCTCCAGGCAAAGATCATGAGGACATATGATAAAGCCAAGATCAAGGTTGTGATAACATACCCTAGTATATTTGTGAGAACTTATGGGAAAAACTTTTTGTTTTTTTTTTTGGAAACGGGGGGAACCACATGACCCGGAAAGCGCACTTTGTGGGCCCAGGACACGCGTAAACCCCTCGGCTGTCCCAGGCTCTTACACAGGGGGGGCTGAACGCAGGACTCGAACCTGGGTGATGAGTTTTAAGCAACCCCAGGCCTTTGCCGCTGCACCCCATCCTCAGGGACAACTCATGGGAAAAACGCTTGCACATGACATCACTCTTTATTGTCACTGTCGCGACGATGATTTTTACGCGTTTCGCGCCCCGCCATTCCCCGCTCATTGGTGATAACGATGTTTAGGAGTAGATGCAGTCTTGTGTCTGTAATATTTAGATTTTTTTTTATTATAGGGAGCATGTGAACCAGATTGGAATTTAAAAAAATATTGATAGAGATAACCATGTGCCTACAATATGTTTAAGTGTTGACCTCTTTTTTCTTTGGAATAGATTGTCTTAATTTGAGCCTCCTAATAAAATAACTTTATAGATATTTGGCATTTCATGGTATGAACACAATTTACAAATTGTTTTTCCACGTCATTTCATATTTAGTATGCACTATCAAGTTAATTCATTGGAAATACTTGTTCTCATAAAAAATAAAATAAAATAATTTATAATTTGGTAAATTATTCTTCACTTAACTAATCTCTTAAAATTAAAAAGCAATTGCCTTCTAAATTGTTATCACATTTATTACATGACATTCTTTTTGTTTCACAATTTCAATAATAGATTTTATAATTAAAATAAATGGTTTATTTTGTAAACTTAAGATTAATAATAATAAAATATTTCTATAAATACAAAAAATGAACACTGATCAAGAATATCCATTTTTCATAGGAACTTTTTTTCCCCTATAACTCAATCTATTTCATATAATAAAAAACATTTTTAAAAAATCTAATAAAAAAGACAACATGTTTAGAATTGTAATAAAAATTGGTTTTTAAATTAATTCTTGTTTTAAAATATATCAAAATATCATATATATATATATATATTTAAAAAATCTAATTTCAAAATTGACATACTATAATAATCTAAAAATATATAAAAAGTAATTCTAAAAAAATAGAGTTAAACCGTAAAACAAGCAAAGCTACAGAAGTGGTGTGCCAGTGTTCCTCCATCAACGGTAAGTAAATAACTAATGTTAGGTTAGCTTAACCAAGGACTAAGGTCAACTACTATTCTATAAGAGTAAAGGGGCAAAATGGTCATAAGAAGCCTTATAAAATCTTACCATCTCTTAGCACACTCAATTCTTTACACATAGCCTTCTTCCTGTGCTTCCACTTTTTACTGTCCCCCCATCTCTCTCTGTAATCTTTCAGTGTTTTAAAGATTTCCTTTTGAGTCAACTCAACTCTTTGTGCCTTTGGATCTGAGCAAACAAAGAATACCAGTACTATATTCCCCACTGTAAGTGGTTCAGCTATAGATTTCTTTATTTTTCTCTTTGTGGGTTCTTTTTCTTGCTGTGTTTTTTTTTTTCTTGATAGGTTTGTTGTTCAATTTGTCATTTTTTCAGCTTTTTTTTGGTTTTATCTTCATTTTGCTTGATGGGTTTTTTCCCTCCTGTTTGGTGATTGGTAAAGCTTGGTGCTTTTCGGTTTATTATAAATTAAAGTTTCCAAATTTTACCACATGGGGTTTGGTTGATTCAGGAGAGAATTTGGATCAGCCTGCTTGCTATTTGACATTAATTGAAAGCGAGGAGTAAAGAGAGAGAGGATGAATTTAACTAGCACCAATATTAATCTGAGTTATGATTTTCTTGGATGCTCTTGCTTGGTGGGAAGTTGGGATGTTGAGATAGATGCTGATTTTAGAATTTTGTTCTTTTGATATGTTGAACATTGAACGGTTCAATCATGTTCATGTGCATACCCTTTTGTTTTGCAAGGAAAAGCTAGCAGTTTTGCCGGCGTATTTTTGTCATCGTTGTTATCTTTATCAGATCTTAAGTTGGAAGAAAATGGTAGAACAAGAAAGCAGAATATGATGATTAAATCTTGTATTTCTTGGTGTTGTCGAGGGGAGTTCATGAAGCACAGTTATTTAGCTGTAGTTTTATGGTGACAAAAAATTCTGCTGTCAAATTGATTTCGACGGTTTAAAATTGTATAGAATTTTTATGAGTCATTTCCACATGTTTTTACTTTATATGGTTTTATCATCTTATTTCATTTCTATCCTGATTGTATCATCTACCGTTTAGCTCATTTTTTCTTTTAATTTTACCCTTTGCAGGAAATCTTGCCATATATATAGAGTTGATATCTGGGAATAATTCACTATTGAACTAAAGGAAACAACATGCCTTGGTTGAGTCCACCAGTTGACGTGTTCCGCAAAGTCATGCGCCTGAACTTGTATTGCAGGGTTATTCTGTAAATCACTTTTCTAGTGAACTTGATTTTTTTTTACTCTTGCCTTGTCATTCTTCACAAAAAATTGTTAATGGGATTGAATCACTTTTTCATCTTTTATTGTGACATTTATAGGATTATCTGAAAAGATAACTAGAAAATCTTTTGAACTTTCCTTAGTTTCTCTTCCTGTCTGATCCTCTTTCTGTTTTTCCAATTCAAGTTTTCTGTCTCTAAAACGTCTCCTACTCCTTTTCCTGTCATTCCAAGTCCAGCAAATCTTAGATCTTTGTAACAATCTTCATCTTAGATCTTTGTAACAGGCTTTCCTTTGTCCTGCTTTGTATTATTAGGTAATTGTTTTGTGTTGTAACCTACATCTTGGATAGTTTGAGTTTTAAGTGGTCGAAAGAAGTTATGGTGTGGCAAGCAGCTAGTCAAACAAGATTTCGGGCACTGAAATACGAGAATGGAATTGCTGGAAAACCATCAATTATAGTTAGATTTATTGCATGCTATCGACCATTACTGGATTGCCAGGTTAGTACAAAACATTTGATGGTTCTTTTAATAGTTAACTGTTTGCGTGGTGCAATTAATTGGCAGTTCTAGGAAAAGATGTTTGTCAAAGAGTTAACCTCATATATATTGTCATTAAGAGTACTTGGATTTATTTTTGCTCAGTGTTTGGTAACGATAACAACTCATTCTTTGTTTCTGTACTTTTTCCAGGCTGAATACTTCCGTCATTTGCTTAAACCTGTCACGTAGTTTGACTCCAGGTTTTCGTTATAGTATCAAGCTGGATTTTGTAGTTTTTCCTTTTCTCTCTTATTCCTGAAAGAAGCAGAAATTAATAGCACTTTGCAGATCAAAGCTAAACTCCTTGGTATGTTTGCGATTTCATACAACTGGGTCTGGAGCTAAAATGGCAAACATATTCTTCTGCAGAGACTAATTTATTCGTCTTTTCTATTTTCATCGGCAGGTAATTCATTTGTTTGGATGGTTAAGGCTGAAGGTTCTTGGCCTTTTCCACCACATTCTACTTGGAAATTGCCAAATTTCCATTGCATGACCACATCATTGGATCCTGCGCAACTACAATGTTCGCCAGAATGTATGAACCCTGGCACATGCATGACTTCTGCAAATATGACAATGCCAGGGTTGGCGGTTTCAAGCATTCCAAATCTCAAGACACAACAAGGCAATGAAGCCTACGGGTTGCCTCGGTCTTCACCATCGAACTTCCAGAATTTTCTTGCTACAGATCCATATGAAAGAGAGAATTTGTCTGTGTTTTCTTATGGGTTTGATAGGGAGGGTGTGCGAAATCCAATCCCTGGATGTCAGAGAACGTTCCTTGTTTTTGATCAGTCTGGTAATGAACAAAGGTTGATCTATAGTTCCTTTGGCCCTCCTGTCCCAAAACCAGTTGCAGCTGATGCGAAGCCAATTTCGGGTTATTTTGACTACAACAAATATGCTGCAAAAATGGACCAGACAAAGCTGAAGTTGCCCGAAGTATCAGAGGAGAATCACTTTCATAGTGAAGAAAGTGAGATGCATGAGGACACTGATGAAATTAATGCCCTGCTATACTCAGATGATGACTATTATGATGAAAATGGTGGTGGTAGTGATGACGATGATGATTATGATAGCGAAGATGACGATATAAGGAGTACTGGTCACTCTCCCATTCTGATTAAAAGTCATGGGACACAAGAACAGGCAGAGAAAATAGTAGAGGAAGTTACTAGTTCTGATGGCCCCATTCTGATTAAAAGTCACGGGACACAAGAACGGGCAGAGAAAATAGTAGAGGAAGTTACTAGTTCTGATGGCCCAAACAAACGGCAGAAATTGATAGACGGTGAGTACAAAAAATCATCACTAGTAGACACTGCTAGTTCAGTAAAAGTGGAAAGATTTCATGGACACGACGATGATATGGAATCAAACTACGCTAAACGGCAAAGCCAAGAAGGGGAAATGATTTCTATTTTGAGCAGCATGCAATTTAGAAAGGACAAGATTCGTGCAACGTTGAAAATTCTGGAGAGCATAATCCCTGGTGCAAAGGGTAAAGAACCGCTGTTGGTTCTTGATGAAGCTATAGATTACTTGAAGTCTTTGAAGCTCAAAGCCAAAACTCTTGAAGTGAACTACCCTTAAGTGTTTTTCCTCCTTCCATGTTAGCATGTATGCTAAAAAGTGGAAGGTAGGAAGAACGAAAGAGAGGTAGAAACTCAAGAATTCTTGGTTTGAATGATTGATGGGTTTGAAATCACTATATTAGCTTTTTTCTCATGTGGGGGCTCTTTTTCCTGCTTTTGTTCCCCAACAGCTTGTATATAATGGGCCAATAAAAGGAGAGTGGTGGTGGGATGGATATGGCTGTTTTGCTCGCAAAGTTGAAGAAAAATCGCGTCTGTTTGTTGACCATGAATGATTATCTTTTAGCCTTATTGTGGATTAAAGGTTAACAAAAGTCACAAAGGACTTGAACGCATGGGTTGATTGTAGTAGAGGTGGGCTGTGCTGTCAATGAAGACTACTTCCCTTTTCTTCAGTGTTGAGAGCCCCCATGGATTTAGTGCATGCGCGTTAGGTAACTCGGGTCCCACCTCCCACCCTTTTCTTTTTCTTTGATTTCATTGCTTTTGTCTCGGTCTCTTCTTTACCTTAACACAAATCATGCCGGCAATAAACTCCTATTGAAAAGTAGTGGAAAGAGAACTTCTGGTGTGAGATACTGTTGTGGAGAAAACCCTTCTTGTTGGGGTCCACTTCTTGATCAAATGATCTCAATAAAGGCTTGTTTGTTTCTACCCTGGCTTGCTCCGGTACTCGCACAGTATTGGGACATGTGACCACCATAGCTGCTATGCTGTGAAGCCCTTCAACAGAGCCTCGGATGGGTTTGTCAGGTTTAAGTGCATTAATAGTTGGAGCGTGGAAGTGTGTTAGTAGTTGGAGTGCTTGAGTCGAGTGTGTGTTTATCTTTCCTGTTGCTTTGTTGTTTTTCTTCTTGTCCTATGTATCAAAGGTTTGTATGTGTCTGTAATGGATGAAGTTAATAAGATTCTGTTGTTGTGAAGATGCCTTCTTGTGATAGCTGTGGTTTGATGTTTTATTTTTTCAATTAGAACATAATGGTTTGGTTATGGAGTGTTTGCTTGCTGTTTTGGGGTTTTACTGTTTATATAATTAAATATATTAATTAAAAAAATTAGTTGAAATTCAAAATGTGCAATTTAATATAAAAAGACACAATAAAATGATTTTTCTAAATAAAATTATGTACATATATAATATTATGAAAATATTATCATTAATCTTACAAGGTTATTATATTCTTCAACTGCTCTAAAAGTTTAATATATATAAATATATCAAGAGACTTCTCGTAAAATTTTATTTCAATCTAAAAAATACAATTAATATTGTAAAATTATTCATTATTTGAAAAAAAAAAAAAAACTATTGAATTATAATAATGCAGGCAGAATAATTCTAGCATGTTTTGGTCGGAATTTATTTAAAAAATCTAGAATGTATCAGAATTTAATCCAAAATATATCTTGTTTTTTTAAGTGGATCATCAAGCTGATCTCAGGGACAATGTCTTTGGTTTTGTAGTGCCACTGTATAGCAGTAAGAAAGTGTGATTTGACAGCATGTTAAAACATAAAAGCTGGTTCAGCACTCGCAAAGAGTGAGAAGAAATGGGAATTTTTATTGCCATCTTATTCTGTCGCTGTTGCTTTGCATGATGATAGCCTCCTCTGTGCATGAAAGATTCTTGAATGAAAAGGAAAATCTACCCTGGCAATGGCATGGATGATGATGGTGAAGTGGCAGACTGATAAATCCCAAGGGGCAATTGTCATCACATCATATGCTATTTGATCCCCATGTCGGGACTTTCTTCTGCTACTTTGTTTTTATTCTTTTTTTTATAATAAAAATATTGAGGCTTGTTAATTCCATTTCATTTCGGCTGGAATGGGCAGAACATTCCGTGCCATTAAAAAAACTGAGACGAAACGACGTCGTTTTCATCTATATTTTAATTCCGGCCCGTTCCGGAAATCCTGGCTAAATTCCGGCCGGAACACCTTGGTACCGTTCCGGCGTGCTGTTCTAGGTCAAAATCATAATATTTCTTTTATTTTAGAACATTTTACTATCATAATATTTTGGAATTTTAGAGATGTTTCTAATTTTGAGATTATGTTTGTTCGACTTTGTGTTTGTATTGTATAATTTAAAGTTAATTTATCTTGAATTTAAATTATACTTGTTAAATTAATATTTTAATTTTTTTTTCATATATATATATATATATATATATATAATTAATTAATTAATTATATATGAACAGTATAACCCCGAAACGGCACGCTGAAACGCTTCGAAACCGAAACGTTATGTTTCAATAGAAAAACCGGAACGATGATCGGAACGGTATTGACAACTTTAAGAATATCCATATCAGTTTGCGTATATCACAACTAATTTCAGAATTCATTGAACACACTGCAAGTCTAATGAATAAATAAGACACCACAAGAAAGATAAGCATGCACAAAGAAACTCTAACTCGGGAAAAAAAAAAATCTCTCACACACTAGACCGAGATCTCAAGTGGTTATTCGTCTTTAATGATAGAGGAGTGTGCTCAGATGTATGATTTCCACCCCCACCCTCTCTTCTTTTATTTCCTGATCGGTATTTTTGTTTTCTAACTTTTTATCTAAATTTATCTCTCAATTTATCTAGTTTTGTTTTTAGTTGTTATTATTATTATTAATATTTTTTTTATTATTTCTTTATACAGATGATTATCAATTTATTCAATTGAGTGCTTGTATTAATATTTTTTTTTAAAAATATCCTGATTATTATTATTTTTTTTTTTTGAAAAAAGAGAGAGTAAAGTAGGTACTATAAATATAAAACATGTGAAAGTTTTTGAAGCATACACATCTTGCCTAGCCCACCTCTAATGATGCTAGCAAGGTCCAGGTTCTCACTAAGATCAAAATCTCTCATAGGAACTTGTCCCTTTCACCAAATATATATTGAGTGCTGCATTACTTTTAAGCTAGGAAGAAGAACATCTCTCTCTCTCTCTCCCTCTCCCTCTCCCTCTCCCTCTTTGTCTCTCTCTCTCTCTCTCCTTAAAACAGGACATATCGGACCACCATGTGAAACGAATGAGTGCACGCGCTGCCTGAATGACATGTGCATGTAAAACATTGCAGACATGTTCGTATAATATATATGTGGTGTCTCAGAAAAATAACAATAAAATAAGGTATAATTAACTATACATTCTTGGACTCATCGATAACTATGAAAAAACTACCGTGGCAAATACAGAAAACCCCCCGGATCCAATGCCTATTTTCTGTCGTTTTTGGGGCTAATATTGTAGTTTCACCGTGCAAAGAAATCAAAAATACCATCCATGTCCCTTGGAAAATTCTAAATAACCCCCGGTCGGGTTTGGCTTCTTGTGTCATTTTCAGGAGCTATTTGTGTAGTTTTACCATCCATGTCCTTTGAAAAATTCAAAAATACCCCCAGTTTCAGAGGTTAAAATTTTTCGATCCTGGAGATAAAATGATCATTTCATTGTAGCAATCCATAATGAACTGTGCTAGGTGAATAGTAGAAAAATACACAGTAAAATAGACATAACTTTTATATTTTAGTTAATAACGAGTTGGGTAGCCCGCGCGTTGCGCCGGGCTTTTTATATGTAGCAAACTGATTATTTATGTGGTAAGCAGAGAATTTTTTAGTTGATAGATAGAGAATTGTAAATTTTAAATAATGCTATAACATTTTTTTATGTATTGAATTAGTTGATTATTGTTATAAGCTTAAATACTCAGATAATAATTCAATTGCGAAATTTAAAAATTATTAGCGAAATTTTTTTTGAAAGATCAACTAATTGTAATTTGAGTATTGCAAGACAATAATTGATTAATTGTTTAGTATGTATTGATTGTATTGATTGTTTTGAAAAATCCTAGGTCATGTTTTTTTTTCCCTATATATATTCTTAGGCGAAAGATTAAAAATATGTATATAAAAAATTAACACCATTATTGTCAAAAGAATAAAAATTATTAAATTATGAAGAGCAAAAAAAATATTAACAAAAGAGTTACTAACAAAATAATTCTTATTCTTATTCTTATTATTCTTATTATTATTATTATTGTTATTATTATTATTGTTATTATTATTATTATTTTTATTATTATTGTTATTATTATTATTGTTATTATTATTGTTATTATTGTTATTATTGTTATTGTTATTATTATTGAAATAATTGTTATTATTATTATTGTTGTTGTTGTTGTTATTATTGTTATTATTATTGTTATTATTATTATTATTCTTATTCTTATTATTATTATGATTATTGTGTTAAGTACACTTATATATACATGGACAAAAGTAGACATTATTCTATAAATAAAAAAAATTAAATTTGTGAATGTGTTTTAATCGGTTATTTGTAATTGTGTGGCAGATCATCTACTATTATATAACTATATTAAATGTATCTCAGAATACTTATATTAATTTTTTATATTAAAAAAATCCTAGGTCATGTTTTCTTTTCCCTATATATATTCTTAGGCGAAAGACTAAAAATATATATATAAAAAATTAACACCATTATTGTCAAAACAATAGAAATTATTAAATTATGAAGAGCAAAAAAAATATTAACAAAAGAGTTACTAACAAAAATAATAATTATTATTATAATTGTTATTATTATTATTATTATTATTATTATTATTATTATTATTATTATTGTTGTTATTGTTATTATTATTGTTATTATTATTATTATTGTTATTATTATTCTTATTATTGTTCTTATTATTATTGTTATTATTATTATTATTGAAAAAATTGTTATTATTATTATTATTATTATTATTATTGTTATTATTATTGTTATTATTATTATTATTATTGTTATTATTATTATTATTATTATTATTATTATTATTATTATTATTTTTAAGCTGAATATAATTATATTATTATTTTTATTATTATGAAAGACTAAAATTATTTTAGAAACTTTAACAAAAGGAAAAAAAAATATCATTGCCATCACTGCTAAAAGATTAAAAATTATTAAATTATATAGAGAAAAAAAAACATTAACAAAAGAGTAAGCAAGAAAAACAATTAAATTATTATCATCATTATTATTATTCTTATTATTATTATTGTGTTAAGTACAAAATTAAAATTCGAATACAATTTTTATTTTATTTTATCCGATTTATCATTATATAATTATATTAGATGTATTTAAGAATACTGATATTAATTTTTTTTACTAAAAAAATTTAGGTCATGTTTTCTTCGCCCTATATTTATTCCTATGAGATAATATTCAATAAATATTAGAACATATAATTAATGAAAGATTAAAATTATTTGAGAAACTTTAACAAAAGGAAAAAAAATCATTGCCATTAGTGTCAAAACAATAAAAATTATTAAATTATACGAAGGAAAAAAAAAACATTAACAAAAGAGGAAGCAAGAAAAATAATTAAATTATTATTATTATTATTATTATTATTATTATATTATTATTATTATTATTATTATTATTATTATTATTATTATTATTATTATTATTGTGTTAAGTACAAAATTAAAAGGAATTCAAATAATTAAATTGCCCAAGGAAATTATTACAAAAAAGCATAATATTTGTATAAAAAACAATAAAAAAATCAATCAATTAAAAATCCAGAAAAAACAAAAAAAAAACAATGAATTAATAACAAATAAAAAATTAAAAGAATAAGGACCGAAATGAAAAATAACATATATTAAATTAATTCCAATTAAAGGATAAAATTAAAGAAAAACAAATTCGGAGGACTAAAAATAAATATTGAAAACTGCTGCCTTTTTTAAAAAAATCAGAAGAAGAGGGACTGAAATCAAACTTTGTATATATTACCAATTTCAATTGGAGGACCAAATCAAAGAAATCAAAACATCTGTACCGGAATAATTGACTGAATAAAAAATAAATACAAAATCAAAAGTATAAGGACTGAAATAAAACGTTCTTATATAATCAGTTTTAATTGGAGGGCACAATTGAAAATAATAAAACTTTAATTTGAATAAATCAGTAATAAAAACGAAATAAAAACCTCAGGGACCAAAAGGAACTTCACACAAACATCAGGGACCTTATCTGCATTTGGGGGCGGGAGGAGAGAGAAAAGGGACGCCGGAGCGAAACCCGTCCGCCGCGGCTTAACCGGTCATCGGTTTATTGAACGCGCCGCGCCGGAGGATAGAGGACCTCCCGGCGCATCGCCTGGAGAGGCGGAAGTCAATTTTTGAAGGCGGGAAGAGGTCGCACGCGCCGCCACAGGGGCGCGTAAGCACGGAACCTCGCTGGCGCGGGATGGACACGCGCCAGTCGCCCGCGGAAAAAATAATAAAATAATGGGCGAATTACCGGATCACCCCTGCCCCCACCCGTAATTACAAAAAAACCGGAAGGGAAAGGACGGCGCTGCCCCCGTGTCCTGTTAGCTAATTTGTCGGTTTCTGGGCCCTTTTTCGGCAGTGCACTGTTCCGAGAAAGTGAGAAAACCCGAGAGAGCCCCTGCAACTGTGCACTATTTTGTCTTTTTCGGGGGCTTTAATCGGTAATGCACTATTCACATGCGGAAAAAACAAAAAAAAATAGGGTGGACGAACTCGCGCGACACACGGATGAAAAAGCTCGCGTCCACAGTGTTTTCAGAGACAATGAACAGTGCATGAATAGTGATTTTCGTATTCTTTTAGTTATTTGTTAATATATATATATATATAAGTTTAACTCCCGTACGTAATTGGTTCATGTTGAGTGCTGCATTTCTTTTAATCTAGGAAGAAGAATAGCACTCTCTCTCTCTCTCTCCATCGCGAGACAAGAGAGAGAGAGAGACGCACTCTGGTCTGGTCTGGTCCAGGGCAAAGCAAGGCTAGAAGGTATGTGAGAGAAAGTCCACTCTGTGATGAGAGAAAACAATAGGAGTCAACAATCCCTCCAATCCATGGAGCTTGAAGGTACTTCCTACGACAAATAAATAGATAGGGTTCATCAGATAGCCCTTCACGTAGGGCGTAGGCCTCGGTCCTCTGCCTAGCTATGGCTGCTAGGCTGCTAGCTATTCGTAGCGCATGCTCTCTATCTTGTCTGCATTCTGTGGTTCAGATTGTGAAAGACGGGTCAGTGTCTAGCGATAAAGTCCTTGTGGTGGTGGTGGGATTAATCTAGGCAGAGTTTATAGATTTTGATTTTAAAAATGTTTTTAGTTTAAAAATATATTAAATTAATATATATATTTTTTATTTTTTTAAAATTATTTTTTATATAAATATATAAAAATATCTAAAAACACTCAAATAATTTAATTTAAAATAAAATAAAACACTTAGGATACCTTGTTTCCATCACTTTTTTTATTAATATAATTTCTTTTATTACCACGGATATTCAAGTTGAGTGTATTTTAATTAATTTTGCAAGTTTTAAAATTAATAATCATTTAATTTTTTAATAATTATGAACTCAAACTTAAAACCACCAAAAATCAAACTCGTTAATCATAAACTCTTATCATCGTTGTACATCTGGACAACTAAAATAATTTTCACTCATGGGGGTGATTTGATTTCACTTTTACATAAAACATTGTAATTAATTTCAGATTTACTTAACGTTATGAATTAATTTCAGATTCACTCATGTGTTCTTGCCGAGTGAAATAAATTAGTATAAATAAATGTTTGGGCCATAGAAGCTTAAAACAAAAACTATAATTCGGGTTGTTGATCCAATTGAATTAGATAAACTAGTATTATTTATTTAGATGACAAAATAATAGACAACAACAATAAATTAAATAAATCAAACAATTTTTTCTTTTTATTGAGAATATGAAAAAAGAAAAAAGTAACATAGGTTAGTTTCAAGCTAACCCGGTACAAAAAACTATGAAAAATTACTAAACTCAATTCTAAAATAGTTTAGAGGAAAAAAATAAAATAAAATTAAAAAGGTAACGATCAAAAAAATATTGAGTCAACCTAGGTTAATCTACCAAATTTGTATTCTTAGTGATGAGATTGAAATAATTGAATAGAAAAAAAAGAAAAGAAAAGAAATGAAATAAAATTATGAAGGCATTTTTTTTTGAAAAAACACTTGGAAGGATTAAAATGAAAAAAAAAATCAAAGTAAAAAAATCCTGATAAAAAATAAAGAATATAACTCGACTTAAGTTCTTAGATCTATGACTCGGATCATGAAATTGAGATCATTCATCAAGTAAAAGCACGAAAACTAACTCTTAACCAACTATATGACGAATGATAAAATTAATTTTTTTCTATTAAAAGGATCTAAAAACAATCAAAATATTAAAATCAAAGTAAAAAAATCCTGATAAAAAATAAAGAATATAACTCAACTTAAGTTCTTAGATCTATGACTCGGATCATGAAATTGAGATCATTCATCAAGTCAAAGCACGAAAACTAACTCTTAACCAACTATATGACGAATGATAAAATTAATTTTTTTCTATTAAAAGGATAAAAAAACAATCAAAATAATAAAATCAAAGTAAAAAAATCCTGATAAAAAATAAAGAATATAACTCGACTTAAGTTCTTAGATCTATGACTCGGATCATGAAATTGAGATCATTCATCAAGTAAAAGCACGAAAACTAACTCTTAACCAACTATATGACGAATGATAAAATTAATTTTTTTTCTATTAAAAGGATCTAAAAACAATCAAAATAATAATATCTATATTAGAAATAAAAAGAGAGAGGACTTTTGACACTTTTGGATTGATGGATGCATTTGAAAAGACAGACTCAATTTTATAAAAGGAACAAAAAGTAAAAATAAGAATTAAATTTGAAAAATAAAATAAGAGAACATTATGCAATTTTTTCTAAGAATGAAATTGAAAATAGTTTTGAGTCAACCTATATATAAATCTTTTATAATCATAATATTAGAAATTACAGAATTCAAACCTAAAATCATAAAAAAACAATAGGGTGTGGAGCAAAGACACCACTAATTTAGTGTCACATACATTTTTTTTTCTCTCCACCTCAAATTTTGTGTCATCCATGCAAAATTTAAGAGCAACCATTTCAAATTTTTTTCTTCATATTGATCTATATCCTTTTGATTACTATTTCTATCTTATTTTAGAAATCACAAATGCTTTCTAATTTAACCCCTATCATTTTCTAATCAACAAATAATCTATTAAATAATATATATTTTTAATTTCACTCATATCATTTTTAAATATATAGATAATATATTGAATTATAAATGTTTTTTAATTTCATTCCCTACCATTTTTAATCTACAAATAGTCTATCAAATTACAAATAATTTTTAATTTTACCCTTATGTTTTTTTAATCTTACAAAATGTCTCTATTCTTTTAATTTCTATCTATTTTATTTGAAATCATTTTTCTACAGATTTCATACTACTTGATTTGTTTTCTATCAAATTTTATGCACATTGTTTTTGTTATTTTGATTTTTTTTATTCATATGTTTTATAATTTTATCATTCAAAAATAAATTTATAAAGAATTAAAGATGGATTCTCCCTCCTTTTTCATTGCAAGTACAGTGCCTCACTCATTTCCTAGTCTGAAGTCTGTTAGTATAGCAGTCGATCATTGTCAAACCTTGTCAAGTTCTCAGTGTTTGGAGAATCCACCAAACATGACTCCAGGTTATGGAGGAGGGACAGTACAAGAATTAGGTGGCCTTGAAACCTATGTTACTGGCCCATCAGATTCCAACCTTGCCATCCTTCTCCTTTCTGATGTTCTTGGTAAAAGAGCCCATCAAGCGATCCTTTGGTTTTTTCTCTTCAATTTATTGATTTCCATTTTGTTAGCTTATGCAAGGTTTGATTTTGACATGGGTTTTCTGTTTTCTGTAAAAGGGTGTGTTTATTTACTAAGTTAGTATTTGATCGGCCTGTTATCTTCATCTTTTCCAGGTTTTAAAGCTCCGAATTTGAGGTATGCTCCATTGATTTTTGCAGTTTCATTGTTTGATGAACTTAGACGATGGTATTAGGGTCTGAAAAGCTAATAGAATTCTCTCTTGTGCTAGAGTGAAGCTAGATAATCTCCTTTGCTCTTGATTTGTTGTTTAACATAGCTTCATCATCAAACAAAATAATGATGTTGAAAAAGGAAAAAGAGGAAATCCTTGAACATTTTTAAGATTCAACTCAAAATGGGGAAAAGAAAAACGATGACCTAAGAAAATCCAATAAGCAGTAACCTTTGTTTTGGAACTATTTCTCAATTGTGAAATCTATTGGGGAGTGTGAATCTGCTTCTGTATCCTTCAACAAGTGAATTTGTGGAGGGTGAATTTGAATTTGACTGTTTAAAGTTTAAACTCAGTATTGTTTTGCCCTTTGATTAATGCCATAAAAAGAAATCTAGGCTTTGGAATCCTTCAAGAATACTTGCCCCGATATAGACAGCTTTTAGCTTAATCAACATTAACAATTATCCCCGCTTAGGAAGAGTTGTACCCTTCCTCTGCACTAGAGTTCAAGTCCCATTATGTACTCCTGTTATCCCCGCGGTGTCTTACCTGTTCACTGGGCTTGCAGGATGTTCAGTGGGTCCGGGGATTAGTTGTGATGCACATAAGCTAGCCCGGACCACCCGGTTATAAAAAAAAATATTAACAATTATCACCCATCTCATCAAAATATTTAGTCGCAGCTGCTGGATTCTTTGTAGTGGTTCCTGATTTTTTATATGGTGATCCAGTTGATCTAAGCAAGCCTGATTTTGATAGAGGCATGAAGAAAAATACATCACCATTTGTGGGATGTCATAGCGGTGAAATACATGAGTTGGATAAAAGGACTAACCACTATTTGATATTGCGTTTCAATTTTTTTTAATATAAAAATCTTTTAATTTATCTTTTTAAATTAATTTTTTAGTATTTTTAGATTATTTTCATATGCTGATATAAAAAATGATTTAAAAAAACATCATTTTAATATATTTATGAACAAAAAACATTTTAAAAAACAACCTCAATATCACTAAATGACAGTCTTCTTGCATGTGCTTTAATGAATTAAACCTTTGTAGGAAAAAGCACATGAAGATGCAAAATGGTAATTGGTGCTCTAAAAACTAAAGACATGAATTCCATTGGTGCTGCAGGTTTTTGCTGGGGAGGTGAGTCATTCCCCCCCCCTGCTACGAACTTGCTCAAGTTGGAACAAGCTCAAATCTAAGACAAAAACTAGTTTGCCTTCTAATATTTGATCGCTCAGGTTTGTTTCAAGCAATGTGGGAGTGAAATTAGCCAGTTCAAATGCTTTTCTGGGAGCTGAAATTGACCGTGCTTCCCCACCAGAACAATTGAAAGAATTTAGAGAACTTTTATCTGCAAAATCTCAGGCAATGGGTCCTCAGCCTCAAGTTTGATGATTGTCCCATAGAGGTTCTATGGTCTAAGGAGATAATGTTTCTTAACTTTTTTTTAGTCTCATGACTTCTAGCAAATATGATTTAGCATTTTGGATTCAAGGTCTCCAATAGGCGTGTCATGGTGTCAAAGTACTTGAGATCTGTCTTGCAGATTTTAGGTTCGAGTCAGAACGTGCTTACTTTGTAAGAACCTGACATAGCCAGAGTTTTACTAATTTAATCCAGGCCCGTAATAGTAGCATTTATCCATTTTTACAGATGGTGAATTGCAGATCAATATTTGGTCTGTGTGATGATATTATAGAGCTTTGTTGAGTTGTATAAGAAAGAAACCTGATGTGTCTTAGACTGAGCTCACTTCGTGGGTTCAGCCCTAGCCCGTAACATTGTTAATTCCTCTATAAACATGATTCATTTCGTTTCCATAATTAATTTTATTTTTAACATTTGTTAAAAATTAAACTCGCAATTTCAAATTAAAAATATTTTTTTAACTTGAGTTGGTTTAGCTCTAAGGTAGTCGAATTCCAAATCAAGCTGTTGGTTTAGGTCTCGAGTTAGGAGAATTTTGAGTCAACTTTTTTTTTTTTACACGAGAAAACACACTTTGCGAAACATATTTTGTGTATATAAGTGAGTGAGTAAAACCCAGATTATTACAAGATATATACGTTCTGACTCAAACTCGAAATCTATTATTCAGATCGTAAGATTTTTTCCATCACACCACATACTTCAGGAACAATCAACTTGTTATACTAGTGTTACCCATCTCTTATTTTACAATGTTTTTGCTATTTTTTTTTTATTTTATAATTCTCATCTTTTAATTGTATATTTATTCATGCATTGTCAAAGATCTTTATATACTTTTAATTTCCAATTTAAACAATTTATCAATTATTATTTTTACAAGTAATTCTGACCGGAACTCCATGATACGGGTACAAGATAGGGCTATTAAAATCATATCAGTAGGTCTGCATGTAACACCAAGTTACAAGCCCATCCAATCAAAATTTAGGTGAGAATTGTTTTTTCAACACAAAAATGTTTTATTTTTTAATATATATAAAACCTTTTTAACCTTTTCTTTTATAGAAGAAGGTGTTACATGATTTTAACCAAGCTAATAAGTTATTAATTTATTAATTACTTCAACCTTGTATAGTCAAATTAAGATTATTTTGGTATAATAAATCCACTTTCTGCAATAATTTGTCTTTTATTTTTTCCATGTATGTTAAGAAAAAGTTGTGTGGCAAAGATTCTATGCTGGAGTTGCCCCAATTGCGAGACAATGGTGCTCTTGCCCTTTCGAGTGGATAAGAATTAGAAGACAGTTCATGCAAGTGCTTCATGTATGGATACAGTAAGAGCACCCAGTTTTGTCTCCTTGATCAGCAATTCAAGCTGCCCCACTTCGAGTTTTCAGTCTCCTCCTCCTGTTGACATTTTGCTTGCATGAGGAGGGTCGAGAAATTCTGTCAAGTCTGCTACTGGGCTCCACTTTGGTGACAATATAGTGCACTCTGAAACTATCTACATTCATTGAACAGATTCAAACATGTTTTAAGTGTTGAAAGAGGTAAATAATTGTTCTTTTAAGCACAAAATGATGGCTTTTTACTTGTGTTATTGATTAATCTGTCTGTTTGAGAGCATGACTGTGGTTGCTTTGAAAGCAAGGTTGTCAATACTGTTCCGGTCGCCGTTCTAGTTTTTCTATTAGAACGGAACGTTCCGATTTCAGAGTATTTCGGCGTGCCGTTTCGGAGTTGTACTGTTCATATATATATAAAATTAAAATATTAATTTAATAAGCATAATTAAAATTCAAGATAAATTAACTTTAAATTATACAATATAAACACAAAATCAAACAAACATAATCTCAAAATTAGAAGAAACAAATCACAAGTTAATCAAAATAAAGAAGATTTTAAGGCCGAAACAGCACACCCAGGAACAGTACCGAGACGTTCCGGCAGGAATTTGCCTGGAATTTTCGGAACGGGCCGGAATTAAAACCGAGACAAAAATGACGTCGTTTCGTCTTGGTTTTTTTAACGGCACGGAACATTCCGGCCGGAACGGAACGGAACGGAATTGACAACTTTGTTTTAAAGTGTTTTTTGTTCAGAAATGCATCAAAATAATATTTTTTCTTTTTAAAAAATCCAGCATATCAAAATGATCTAAAAATACTTTTTTTTTTATTTAGAGTAAAAAATAAAAAAAAATATATTTTTTTTATTTTTTTTCAAAAACACTTTTAAAACACAATGACCAAGACACCTCAAGTGTGGATGGCCAGTCTGAATCTATTTTTAAGTGCTAGGTTGCTAATTGTAATTATATGTGCCGATGAGCTTGTAGCTCAATCAGCATCCATACCCTCCTCTCCCTTCAGAGGTCTCTGCTCGAACCTCTCCTTCGTAACTAAAGCAAAAAAATTTGCAGATCATTGAAATCTGTGGCATTTCAACTTCAGATTGTTGAAATATTAAATTTTTGATTTCAAATAGGAGGCTAAAAATCAAGAATTATTTTGTTGAAGCTGATATCACAGTGAAATCCACCCCCTCCCTTCCGGGAATTTCATTTTCTTATTTAGGATTTTTGAGATGGGCTGAGACCCTTATCCAACCCCCTCCTTCTGCAAAGCATGAGAAAGTACATCAGGCTAAATTCCTATTTGTCAAGAATTGCAATTTCTATTGACTACCTTGCCTGTGGAGTGATATCCTGAGAAGAATGTCAGCTTACAGATTTCATTGTCAGGATTTCCATGCAGGGGACCGAAAGATAGTAGTTATTGTGTTATTGATCCTGAAAGATTGTAGCCACATGTTTTTCATTGATGATTCCTTTCTGTTGTGAAAAACATATAGCAATTATTGATGAATCGTCAACAGGAGGAAAACTAAAAAGAACACAAAATTTGATGTGGTTTGACAATGATTTCGTTTTCAGGAGCGAGAATATTTTATTCTTACTATGTTAAAATGGTATGTATTTATAGTAGGCTCAAATCCGCTCAAAGAGTATTTATAAATTTTCCAAGTACCCCTTTGCCTGCCTAGGAGCCACAAACTACACCACTTTCTATGGACTTGCATGGATATTTCTTTTTTTTTTTTTTTTTGATTTGAGGAAATCTCACCCTCTAGAAAGCTCATTTTGTGGGTCCAGGTGAGCGAGTAAAATCCCAGCTGTTTCAGACTCTTACAAGAGTTGCACGCTTTAACTCGAATTCGAGATCTGTTGTATATATCTCAAGCTTTTTGCCATCACGCACGCCTCTTCAGGATCTGCATGAATATTTCCATATTGAAATGAGCGAATATTTCAAACAATTTGGTAGGTTTATTGATTTGCTTGCGTTTCAGATGATTAATTGGCTTGATTGTCCGAGGTCATTACCTGTGGAACATGTGGGCTGTTCTGCTGTGAGTTTGAGATAGTCCTCTGTCAGAAAGTTGAACTGTTCTTTCTGACCAGCAGGCCCAGATACAGAGATAGCCAAAAGAAGAACAGCCATCTCCACTGTCTGGGGCATGCTTGAATTTTTCATCCTTTCTTAGAATCCTTACAACTTCTGGTATCTTAACTATTACATTTATTCTACTGTTTAGCTATGATTGGCCTGGTGCTTTTGTACGATATTGAATTCTCTGGCAGTTCATATCATCTATCCTTCTGTTCAGACCATTTACTCAATAGATGGTGACAAAAATATTCTGTGGTAACAATTCCATGCTGGTGATTTTGGTTGTCGCATAGCAAGTTATTGGTGCCACTTGAAAAGCAATTGCTTCGGTAAATGGTCACACTAGGGCACGTTATTTTGTCGCCCAGCTATGCTGTTAAAGGCACTTTCAAAGTGTTACTGCCTGCAGCTTCTTCTGAAAGTAGATGATGGCATCTGAATCAATGATAGACATAGTGCAACTTGGATTCCTGAAAAGAGTTTTGTATGCTCGAGCCGATTTCTTATTGAACTGATTATTTGAAATGCTCTCACGCAGCTGAAAACACAAAAAGAAAATGACCCACGTTAATTTTCTGAAAATTACTCTGGAGTCCACTAGAAACGAGAGAAACTCTCAAGAAAATTAGAAATTGTATTGAATAATTGATTGATTTCAGCCAAAGAACTTACAAGCATATTTAAAGTGATAACCTAGCCCTAATTCTTGTTGGACAAGAAACGAGACCAATTACCAAAAATAACAAAACTGAGATAATTGCGGAAATTAAAACTGTTAGAAATCTTGAGCAAGTTGTAATTGATGAAAGTCGATTTGGACTTGGAAATCAAAAGTTATGGCTAAAATGAAACTTTCCTTAAATGGCAAAGACGACGATTTCGGGGCCTAAATGATAGAATTCGGCTAAAAAAATATATGCATAAAAAACAAAGCTTTGACTATTAACTGTCACGCCGAAACACATTAATTGTGCGAGTTTCGAGTCATTCTGACTTTGACACCTGGACTACTGAAATTCGATTACCCTTTAATTTAAGATGTTCTCTCTTCAACATGTACGCATCCACCCATTTCCACTTGTTCTACTAGAGGTTTTATAGTTTTCCTGTCAATTTGCTACTCGATTATGTACTATTCATTTCTGAAATTGTCACTCTGCATCTACATAGTTTCAACAATGATTGTAAGTTTTAGTAGGCTATATATCAGCCAGGTTCATTTGAGGATTTGTCATAATTGATGAAATAATGGTAATTAGTGCCTATAATGTTCAAGATCAGCAACATATTTGATCTTGGATTGAAAATAATGTAACACCATCATTAATCACTGTCAATCTTCCTACATGATTAAGGCACCATGGGACCTACTGCTTTCCGCCCATAAACACTTCAGGACCATATCTCAGAAATGCCTGCCATTGTTTCCCTCTAGATGCGGTGAGGCCCTATGGATATCAATGTCAGTACTACTGTTCACACCTGCTTGGTGAGTGCTGAGTGCGAAAAATCTTCCGTATTTAGGTTTGTCTGATATTTGAATCCTGTCATTTTGAGTTTCTTGCCTCGACATATTACATCAGAAACACCTTTTTTCAATGAAATTGAAATATGATTGAAGGCATGGATTGTCTTTTTGTGTTTGTTTCTTACTGTTCTAATCTATATCAGCTTGAAGCAGTGGACCCATAGAATCACAATTATGAATTCTATTATCACCACTCATTGCCTCTTTCATGCTTCAGGATTTCAAGTGGAAACACAGGAACTTTCAATCAAAGACACTAACTAAGAACGTACTTCATAATCAGCAGTTCAAATCCTTTGCAGTTGAACCGCAAGATGTTGGAAACCAGACCAGTGTGGGTTAGGTTCATGTCCTTCTATCATGGCTATTCTAGGAACCTTGGAGCACCACCTTCCAATTGAGGATCCTGACAAGATTCCCTTCTTATGGACGCTATAAATCTTCCCTGCAAGTACATTCATAGCATGATCTCTGGCAGATGCCAGTCCAGTACATCAGAGGGCCATGTTTGGTGGTTAGCACTTGGCATCGAAAATCATCTTTTCAGGATATTTCTAATCATGTAACACCAATTTTAGCAGATGATATCATTCATCTTGTAATTAAAAGCATTAAAATCTTGTTCTTTCCTATCTTGCTGGTGAAAATGCTTGATTTCTACAGGCACAACTATGATGCATCAAAAAAACTATGATGCCCACTTTTTTTTATGGTGATCTAAGGAAATTTCTCATCATTTTCTTTCAGTTTCCATCCAAAAATCATATTATGTATTTCCTTCCATGGACCAATTCTATAAATCTGATGTTGTTTCACTTTATTGTGGTTTTCCCCAAGTTTGATCTCTAGGACTTGGGGAATGTAGTGACATTATGTAGTTCACCCAGAGTATCGTAATTAGGAGTCTTCCTTTGAAAACTAAGTGAACTTTAATGGAGAATTAACAAACTCATAGATGACACAAAAGCAGATTTTGGGAACAAATTGTACTTGTACTATTTTTTTTTCCAAGGTAATTTCTGAAAATTGAATAAAAATAGAAAGAACGAAAACCCTGCACTTCCAAAGAAACAGGGATGTAAAAGGAAAATGAGAGTGAGAATACAGGATCAAAATGAACAATATCACCTTTCAGGAAATGGAATTTCTCCACCTTCTTGTTGTCTTCCTAGTATCTTCTCCAGGAGCAGTAGCAACCTGAGGATCAATATCATGGTTTTCCAAAGTTGTCATCTTGGTGAATTTGCCTAGTTTCTTCCACCCTGCTGTCCATGCTGACGTCTGTTTCTTATTTGTCAGTTTATCAAACTGTCTCTGCAAAATGTCCATGTCATTTTGGAGCTCGAGATACTTAGCCTTGAAAGTATCGAGTTCAAACTTGAGCGAGTTAATGTCCTTCTTGGCCGCTGCCCATCCTTCCTGGAACGATTGTGGTGTCCCTTCAAGTAGAGTTTTTCGGTTTGATATCACAGGTTGGTACTGGGTTTCACCAGTTTCTTTCAGGGAATTGTTTGCCAATGCATTGCTTATTTTTACCTGTTCATAAAAGATTACCTGGACTACAACTCTCAGTGGTAATCTTTCATTCTGAGCAGCGTGCATGCGGGCATCAATTGAGAGTTTTTGACTGTCCATCACACGACAGAGTCGCTTCCTTTCATGCTCAGACATTGTTGGATGAGCCTGTTGAATAATAATAATACAGAAAGTCTTTAAGAAGAAGAAAATTGCACCTTCAAATTTCAGAATATCCTCAGAATGATTCCCTGACTATCTGCAATTTAGTTTCTTTCCTTCGAAGCTTTCTTTAAACAGCTAGGCTTACAGTTCTACTCATTCCTGACTATCTACCGTGATACATGATGATATGTTTTCTTCCTTTTTGACCCGCAGGTATGACTTTTTCAAATTTATAAGTTCTTTCCAATTATCATATCCTCTATGTCAGCATTTATGCATTGATATCTAAATTATATTCTGGACCTCACCTAAAAACTTAAGTTTTTAGGTGAGATGGTTTCTTGATATGATATCAGAGCCTTGTTCACCCAGCAGTCACGAGTTCGAATCTTACCACCCCCATTTTATTTGATAAAAATCAAGCACAAGGTAGTGTGGATCCGTGCAAGTTTCAAGCCCAAGAGACTTTCACTTGAAGGGGTGTGTTAAAGAATAATATAAATCATATTCTGGAATTTCACCTAAAAACTTAAGCTTTTAGGCGAGATGGTTTCTTGACGATGCCTAGTATCAACAGGTTCACAACTTGGTTGTGTCTAGACCTCTGGCAAGCACTCTCTATTTCAAGTTATTATACTTCAAATTTGTACGCAGCCTCATGATTGCAGATTGATAAAAATAAATGCTGCGAATAATAAAAGGGAGAGGATGGAATTACCTTAAGATAGGAATCAACTGCTCTATATAGTCCATCGTCGCAAGTCCTTGCAGAATCAGGCAAAGCTTCTGCCAGAACCTGGAATTTTGTTAGCGAGAGGTTTCTATCTCTGGAAACCTCTGTAAGATAACTGTCAACAAGCCTTGCCACTCTGATCTTGGCACTTGGATTGGCACCCCTTTGAACTCCGTTGTACATATGTTTTTCAGGAAATGATTGCCTTCTGGGACTTGAACTTTCTGTCTGTTCCTGAACCAGAAAATGCTCGAGAAGTCTCTGGACCAGATCCACATCATACAAAGTTTCATTTTTATTGTAAGAGGGAATTAGAAGATCTGCCAAAGTAGCCTGCTCGAGTTGCATTCCTACGCGCTTCTCCAACTCAGTTACCAGAGCAGGTGCCACTTTCAACATGTTTGCCATTCTCAGCAGGCGAAGAAGGAACCTGCAAGAGACACTATCTTTCTGTGGTGGAATTATGCTGATCAGACTCTCGACAATCATCCGTTGATCTTTGGCCTCAACTGTTGGGGTATCATCTTTGTTTTCTTCCACAATCATATGGAGTTCACCTTTCCAGCTGCTGCCGCCACTACTGCTGCTGCTATTGCTTGCTTCATCTGTAGAACCTCCCCCATCTTTAATCAAACCTGGAAGCCACTTTCCTGCATAATGCATTATAGCAGCTCCAATCAATTCGAACCTCATCCCCTTCACCTTGATCGCAGTAATGACTCTAACAAAGTGATCAATCCTGAGGATTGAAACATCTTCAAACCACCAATCAGGAGGAACTTGGGATTTTATACTAGGACTTGAATCCTTCATCTCAGTCCAGCTCGGGCTAGAAACTTTAGAGGGTTTCCCAGTGTATGCCCACCTTATTCCTTTGGGATTTGCGCAAGCCTTCCAAGCGATGGACTCACTACATCTTCGAACAATCTGAAGATTCTCTGCCCATGGCGAGAGCTTCTCACAGCTTTTCAATACCACTATAGAATCTCTCCACGAGGATAGCACCACATAACTGAGAAAAGCTTCGGTTTTGAAAATAAGATTGCCTTCTTCCAAGTCCTCTGTCATCTCAAGGTACTCTGCAGCACATCTTAGGCCAGATATATTGGCTGCTATTAGATCAACGGCTATGCCATAGCAGAATTTCGCTGCAAGCTCAAAGGCCTCTGGTCCACCCGGAAGATCATCCAATGCCACCTTGTTGAGGCCCAGCTCACGCGATTCATATATTAGTCTATTCATCTTTCCACTTCTTGAAAGCAACGGATACTTTCACGACAAAAGAAACAACAAAGGAGGGTTAGGAATCACAATTCTTAAGAACTATCTGTTGGATGTTGAATTCTGAGATGTAAAAGCTTAAAAGGAGTGAAATTCAAGCATCACAGGAGGAAAATAAGTACCATATGCAAGTGGAAATTTACATCTCCAACCTGAACTAGAAAATCACTTGGAATATCAGTTGCAACATACCTGCATATTAATCACATCCCATATAAATTTTCAGAGGTTCAAGTGCAGAACAACTGAAGAAGAACCATCTCAAACTCTTAGTCATGCTCAAACTTTGTCATGATAATAAGAAAAGAAAAGCAACAAACCAAAAGTTGAAGAATTTCCCAGTTTATAGAGCATGAAACCTTAGTAAAGTTTCATTTTTCACACACATACCATGAGTGATCTCTTAGCTCAAACCCATCATTCTTGACACCATGCTTGCTCGAGGAAAGGATTCCATTTCCATAATCTCCACCAGCAACAGATTCACTCTCGGAGTCCCACATGATGATGCTGGACCAAGAAAATCCAAGAAGATGAACAACAAGTGAAACTGCTCTTGCTAAATCTACAAGTGAAGCACAGAGAGTTGATGAACAAGAAAAGGAGAAGAATCCCACATGGGGTGCTTGGGATTTATCTTTTATATTACAGGCTGTGAAGTAATGGGCATGGGATTGAGCACTGTTTTTGGATGATTTTGTATGAGTGTCTTGGATTTTATTATTTTTTGGACACTTTTTACCTAGCTGTGTGCATAAAAGACAGAGAGATTCAGCTTCTAATCTTTCATATCATGCTTTTTATGATTTATTTTCTCTTTGTGTTTTCTTTTTCAATCATAATTTCTTGCTTCTATTAATTACACAATCCCAAAGCAGACATTCATTCCTGTGTGGACAAGGGACGATGAGAGGATGATTTTCATGTCAGAGGACTTGTATTTATGGAGGGATGGGCCATCGCATCAACGTAATGATTCTAGGTAGTAAGGTTAAGATGGTTACTGAAATTTTTTTTATTTGTTTAAAAATATATTAAAATAATTTTATTTTTTATTTTTTTAAAATTATTTTTGATATCAGCGTATAAAAATAATCTAAAAACTCTATATTTTTTAATTTAATATAAAAAAAAAATCATTTTTTTTTTAAAAATACTTTTGAAACACAATAACAAACAATACAATAGCTTAAAAGGTTTTCACTTCTGCTGTGTTCAAAGCATATTTTTCAACAAAAGCTGATTACCAAGTGAACGGTTTCCTCGTACAAGTTAATCACACAAATCATCCTTAATTCCAGTCTGTTTAGATCAATTTTCCAAGTCAATGGGATTAAGATGTTGCTTTTTACTGTGATAAAAAAATGTTTTTTTTAAGAAATTAATTCGAGTTTAGAATATTTATTTGATTTGTTTGTTTTTTTTTATAAAAAAAATCATGTTTTTGTAGTTATATTTTTTAATATTTATTCATTTGGATATTGATCTCTATTATTTTTTATATGATATTTTTTACTAATTTTGAAAATAATATGAGCTATATTGGGTTTTTTTTTTCATTCTTTTTTATATTTAGCTTTTTTAAAAGAAATTTTATTTTTTTTAATTAATTTAAATATAAGCATAAAATGCCCACTTATTATATCTTGTTTGATTTTTTTCGGTGTCATCATGCAATTTTCTTAATAGCATTAAAATTATCTCGATAAACTCTTTTTAGTAGTGGGGTGGTGTTCACGGTGAACACGAAACTGAGTCTTGAACAAGTTTTTCTTTTTTCTTTTTTCTTTTCTATAATATAATATTAACAATTGATTTTCTTATAGTTAAATTTTTTTTATTGTATATATTGTTTTTTAATTATATTGTTAAGTTAATTGAGATTAATAAACTAGTCGTGTCAATGATATATGTTTTATTTTTTCCTTATTTCTTTAAAAATACTTGCATTTTTATTTTTTTTAATATTAGGAAAAAAAATTAATATGGGCGGGGTATATGCCCCTCTCATATATATATATATATATATATATAGTTGATCATAAAAAAATGTATGGGGCAGGTTTGACACATTCAACATTTTCTTTCATTTTAGATGCCACCATTTGTGGATGCCACATAAATGTTGAAGTTGCAATGAAAGACATGGAAGGAATTATTGGAAGTATTGAATAAGGTGGGGCTAGCATTTTATGAACATACATATGCATTATTGTTTTGCACCCATACGATTATTAATATCGAATCTACATTAATCACTCTTTTATAAATTATTACCTCATATTTAAAAAAATATTAGCTGTGTAATTTTTATTTAAAAATTTCATGATGTTGGAAAAAAAGGATAAAGAAAATAAGATTTAAGGGTGAAGTGTAGATAGTATAAATAAATATTCAATTGAGTTGATTTTTTCTTCTTCAAATAACTTAATATTAAATAACAAAATTGAAAATAAATAGATAAAGAAAATTGAGTTGTTGAAGGGTAAAATTGAAAAAACAAATCAATTAAAAAAAGAAATTGGACCTAATTGTGAAACCTGTGACTTTAGTTATGAGATCATGATAACCCTATAGAAAAATATCAAACAAATTATGAAGTCCATTTAAAAAAATATTCAATTAAAAACTACTTAAAAATAAACATAGTTAACTTAGGTCAACCTATCAAACCCGCAACTTAAATTATAAGATAGAGATAAAATATGATTTATGAATAATAAATAAATAACAATAAAACAATTATGAATGCTAATTTTCAACCAAAGCAATGTTGAAGGGTAAAAAAAATATAAATACAAAAAGTGACCTCGAAAAACAATCTAAATCAACCCGGGTTAACTTGTTAATTCTTCGATATGGATCATGAAACTAAGATAAAATCACAGAAATTTTTTTGAATAAAATTATGAAGTCCCACTTCTAACAGATTTAATGCTAAGTGTTGAAATCGAAAGGATAAAAAACTAAATTCATAAGATCGATATAAAACCTAACATAAAAAAACGCAATTATTAAACACAAACTAATAATATTAAATTAAAGAAAAAAAAGACAAGACACAATTTCTGATTAAACCATACTATTTAGTGTCTTGAATAGTAAAATTAATGTTCATTAAATAGTGTGTATTTTTTGAAAAAAAAGAGAAAGAAACAAATGCTTTGGTCCTTTAATTGGTTAAGATTTTTTTATTGTCTTAGGTATTTATGTTTTGATACTAAATTTTATTTTATTTTTATATTTTAGTTTTCGTGAGTTGACCATAGAGCGAGAAAGTCACTGAGAAAAAGAAAGATTTAAATTTGATCATACTTTGGCTATAATAAAATTAAACTTATAACAAAGAGTATTTTAGATTTGCAAAAATAAAATTATCTCGATAATTATATTAAATAAATATATATTAAAATTTGAATTCATGATCAAAATCTTTTCGATAGACAGTATATTGTCTGGCCAGTTTTAAAAATTAAACTTGAATAGACGAGTGCCAGCTCATCTATAAATATAGGCACGTAGGACTTTCCTTCTAGGCTATGCACGCCTAACATTTTTACATTGCCTTTTTATTTATGTTAGAATATTTTTTTTTAAAAATAATTTATAAAATATTATCCAATTATTTCATAGTCTTAAAATAAAATCATAAGCCATGATGGTAATAATAACAGTAATTATATGTGAATCTAATATAGATAATGATTTAAAAAAAAAAAAAGAATTGAGCATAAATATTCAATGATAATACAACATTATTTTATCAATTTTTATCAAATATTCACTCAATTTTCGTATTTTTTTAATTAAAACTTGCTCTTAAAATTATGATATATTTTAATTTAAAAAATAATTCTTCCAATAAAAAAAAGTTTTTATCAAAATAAATATTAAAAAATACATGTCCCAAAACTTCCAAATAAAATGAGTGCCTTCCTTGCGTTAAATTCAAAATATTCGATTCATGAAAGCATGGGGTCTATCGATTACTTCAAACCAAACGATTATCACAAAAAGGAGGATAAATTTTGAGACATCTCTAAATATAAAAAGGGTGATTGTTCAGAAAAAAAGGAAAGGGATGAAAAGAAAAAGGGTGATTGTGGTAAAGAGAGGGAAAAGAAAATAAAAGATTTTTAAAGAGAGAAAATAGATTTATAGTACCTTGTTCTAATTTTTATTTTTAAATTGATTTTTCGGTGTTTTTTTTAACTATTTTGATATGCTGATATTAAAAATAATTTTGAAAAAATGTTATTTTAATATATTTTCAAGTAAAAAATATTCTAAATAACTATCTTTGTTATATATATGCAGCTAATTATATATACAATTGTAAATTTTTATTTGGGAAAATTTATAGGGATTACATTTTAAATAAATGTAAATTTTGAAATCTGATAAAAAAATCAATTGACACCAACATAATAATTGGGAGATGGACATTGGGATTCTCCCATCTTCCGACAAGCTGTCACAACAAGCTAGGATGTAAACGAAATGAGTTCAAAAGATAATATTATATACATAAATGGTTAAATTATTGCTTAATTAATTATATCCACGAGGGACTTTGCAGAATGTTTTTTTTTTTGTTTAAGAGAATGATGATTGTGTCGGAGACACTTGATATTTTTATATTTTGATTTTGTTTACTTAATGTTGTATTTTAAAATAATAATTATTTTTTAAATCAGTATATTAAAATGACTTGAAAATATAATTTTTTTTTTGTTTTAGTTTTTTTCATAAATATTTTTGAAATGCAATGTTAAATAAATAAATTTCTTATTTGAAGATTGTAGATTTTAAATCTAAAAAGAAAATAAAGAGTTAAATATGGGGTTTAAAAAAGAGTTTTTTTATTACTATGTTACGTTTTGTGTTTTAAAATGCAATATTAAACAAATAATTTTCTTATTTGAAGATTCTAGATTTTGAATTTAAAAAGAAAATATGGATCATTTAACCTGTATTAAATTTGAGGTTGAAAAAGAAATATTTTTCTATTACTATGTTATGTTTTGTGTTTTATATTGTAATATGGATCATTTAACCTGTATTAAAACAATGTTTTTTTTTTAAAAAAATATTATTGTATTAAAATTATAAAAAAAAACATGTAAATATTTAATCTAATATTTTTTCAAAATACAAAAATTAAAAAAATATTTAAAACTTACACTTTAACTTAAATGTATAGGCTTTCACATCAACTATAAAAATATAGAGTATTAAGAAAGTATTTTTCATATAAAATCATGTGGCAATTGTTTTTTAATGTTTAACCAATCATTTAATAACATTTAAGATGAATGATTCTAAAAAAAGTACACACACAATAAATCAAACCCTAGGGATTGATGATCCCTCACACACACACAATATGTCAAACCCTAGGGATTGATGATCCCTCAATCAAGAAGAAGTGATAAGTTAAGGCCCACCTCAACTTGTCATTCAGGAAGCTATAAGCTCAAGAATTTTCTAACCATCGATTCAACTCTAAAATAATTTTGATTAATTGTTGTAATATAAGATGATGAGGGAGAGCAAAAGCAAAGCTTATGCTTGACTTCCATCTCATCAATGGACTTATTATTTTATCTACATGGAAAAACTCATGTGTTTTAGCTCATGTAGTTATATTACTCACTCCCACCAAATTTCGAGTTACAATATTTGCTTCATAATCACGAGAAAATGATTTGGACGTAAAATGAGTATTTTGTTTTTTACATTTTTATGCATATATTTTATTGGCATGATCATCGTGGAACTTGGTTTAAATCATGGATGTAAATTTTGTTTTGTTTCGGCTGAAACGTTTCGTATTACTTAAAAAACGATATGACATGTTTATCTTGGTTTAAATTCCGGTTCATTCTGTATTTTTTGGCCAAAACCAGCCGAAACATCCCAGAATCGTTTCGGCCGTTCCATTTTAGCCAAATAATATATTTTTTTAAATAATGAATAATTTTACAATATCAATCATATCTTTTAATCCAACCGTTAGATTTAGATGAAATTTTACGAGTAGTCTCTTGACATATTTATATATATTATATTAAAATTTTAGATCAATCAGAGAATATAATAAGCTTGCGAGATTGATGATGATATTCTCATAATATTATATATGCTCATAATTTTGTTCAAAAAAAGATCTTATTGTGTTTTTTAGATTAAATTGCACAATTCTAAATAATTTTATTTTTGGATTTGAACCATTTTGTTTTTGAATTAATACATTTAATTATATATATATATATACACAGACACACACACAAAAACAATACAATCCCGAAACACTCTGAAACTGAAATATTCCATTCCAATTGAAAAATCAAAGCACCAACCGGAACATAATTAACAACTTTGGTTTTAATATTGACCTAGAAAAACATTTGTACTGATTTATTTGGTTAATTCATTGGTCACAATCTAGAGTGATTGTTTTTAACTAGATGACACACATGTTTGACATTGTATTTTAGAAGTGTTTTTGAGAAAACAATGAATTGTTTTTATTTATTTTTTAATTAATTTTATGATGTTTTTAAATTATTTTGATATGATGATATCAAAATATTTTTTAAAAAATAAAAAAAATATTATTTTGATATATTTTTAAACAAAAAAAATATTTTGAAAAGCAAAGTTAAAAACACTAATAAACAAAACCGATATTGTTTTATTTTTTTTTTATATATCCTATGAGGTTTGAATCGAGTTGAGCAAAGTCACTAAAACCCATTTAGATAATTGAATTTCACTAAAACAATATTTTATTCAATTTAACTAAAAATAAACGGTCTAAATCAACACTGGAATCTTATATTTTCCAAGCCAGTTTTATGGCCGGATTGAATTTAACAATTATGGTTGAAATACAGGGGCAGCTAGGGTTTGAAGGGTGGTGGTGGGAAATGAGCCACGTTACCATCGAACTCCCTTCACATGCATGTCCCCATTAGTTGGTTGGGGTTTGGCAAGATATACTTATCTATATATCTTTACATTATATCTATATATATAGACATACACATTGGATTTGACAAAACTCGAGTTTTTTTTAGATATTCTTTGTGAGTTTGGATTAAATAAATAAAATTCTGTTTATTTTAGGCTCTTATGCTGACTCGAACTTAAAACTAGTAAAATAAATCTCAAATTATTTATCAGCATATAATATTACTTCATATCAAGGTTGTCAATACCGTTCCGGTTGCCGTTCTGGTTTTTCTATTGGTACAAAACATTTCGGTTTTGGAACATTTCAGCGTGCCGTTTCGGGGTTATACTGTTCATATATATATATATATATATATATATATATATATATATATATATATATGAAAAAAAATTAAAATATTAATTTAACAGGCATAATTAAAATTTAAAATAAATTAAGTTTAAATTATACAATATAAACACAAAGTCAAACAAACATAATCTCAAAATTAGAAACACAATTACAAGTTAAACAAAATAAGGAGGATTTTAAGGCCGGAACGATACATAGACATTCCGGCTGATATTTGGCCAGTATTTTCAAAACAGACCAGAATTAAAACCAAGACAAAAACGACGTCATTTTATCTCGGTTTTTTTAATATCATGAAATATTCCAGCCGTTCCGGCCGAAACAGTATTGTCATATATATATATATATATATATATATATATATAAAAGCCTTAAGCTAGCAAAGGCTACAAAGCGATGTGGTCTCCTCTATATCTTTCCTTTTCTCATCGGATAATGGAAACAAGAACTACAATAATTTCATCTTCTCACTGTGCTCTGTAGCTCCCACTTGCCCAATACTTTTGGGGAACGTTTTGCAGTCGTGGGTGCCAAAGTTTTGTTTCTTAAAGTTGTGTGCGACGAGGAGATAAGATTGAAATACGACGCCGCAATGTCTTTATTTGAATTCAAAACTTGTTATATATGTTTTCAATCCTTTATTATCATGTTATATTTCTTAAAGACTAAAATTTCATATTCTATAGTCTTTTGTGTACAATATATATATATAAAATTCTCAACTCTATATTAATTTTTTTTCCAACAAATATTTATATATAAATCTTAAAATAAAATAATAATCTATAAAAAATATAATAGATTGAACCGGAAAAAAAATAATTTTTAATTACTCCCCTACATTCAAAGCAAAGCAATGTTCATAGTTTGTGATTGTTTTTTAAAGTGTTTTTTATTTAAAAATATATTAAAATAATTTTTTTAAACTATTTTTGATATAGTACATTAAAATGATTTTTTTTTCATTTAGAGAAAAAAAAATCAATTTTTTTTAAAAGCATTTGTTCAGTCCTTCCCAAACAACTCATGTGGAAGGGTTCAAATATGGACAAAGCACAGCCAAATATATATTACTTTACTTGAGTTTGATCCACTGTATTTAGAACGGGGTCCATTCGTGGGTTGATTGGTTTCATTGATGATCTGATCATGAGAATGTTCTGGTCCCCAAATTAATTCTTTAACAAATAGATATAACTATTGCCCGCACTATGTTGCGGGTGAAACAGATTGAAATAAAATATAATATAATATCTATATATGCAAAATTTGATATAATGAAACACATCAACTTAGAACAACAACAACATCGAAGCCTTAATATCTAAAAATATTATTATTATTATTTTTAAATCAATAAAATTTATTAAACAACACTAAGAAAAAAAACTCAAAAACAATAATAAAAGAGGAAGCAAGAAAAAAAAACACAATTATTATTATTGCGTTAATAATGAAAAAAAAATTAAATCAAAGAATAAAAAAAGCCTAAAAACTTTAACAAAAGAGCTAACAAAAAAAAATAGCTGAAAGAAATATCATTTGATGTGAAAATAAAATAAAAACTAATAAAAAAACTAAACAAAATAAAAATTGAAAAAAAATAAGAAATATAAATTTTCAAATAATCATAAACACAAACCGAAATTTAAGAACAAATTTTTTCAAAAACAAATTGATATAATGAAACAGATAAACACATTATATTATAACAACAACAATATTGAAGTCTTAACATCTAAAATTATCACTATTATTACTGTCAAAACAATAAAAAATATTAAATTACTCTAAGAAAAAAAACTCAAAAAATTAACAAAAGATTAAGTAAGAACAAAAACTATAATTTTAATATTATTATTGTTATTGTTGTTATTGCGTTAATAATGAAAAAAACAAAATTAAAACAAAGACTAAAAAAAGCCTAAAAACTTTAACAAAAAAAACAAACAAAAAATAAATTAAATGATAAAACAAAAAAAAAATATTAGCTGAGAAAAAATCACTTGACTTGAAAATAATAATAATAAAAACTAATAAACAAACTAAAAGAAAGAACAAAGAGAAAAAAACAAAAATATCAATTTTCAAATTATCACAAACACATACTATAATTTAAGAACTAAATCTGTTAAAAATATATCACCTCAATAAATAAGAAAATAATAAAAATTAAAAACTTAAGCTAAGAGCACACATATATAAACATGGACAAAAATAGAGACTATTTTAGAAATAGCAAAACATAAAGGAATTAAAATAAAAAAATTAAAAGTATAAGAGCCAAAATAAAAGCCAAATATATTATCAATTTCAATCAAATGACAAAATTAAAACAATCAAAACCTTTGTACCGATTATATTAAGAGATTTAAAACCAATCCGGAAAAATAAGAGAGATTTTGCATTATGGATAGGTATTGCAGTGTTGTCGAGGAAGTAGTAGATATGAAATTCTGCTGGTAACGTTGTGCGTCTCTCCATTATTCTATTTGTTTTGGCGTTTCAACCACAGAAAAGGCCACATCATTATTGAATTCAAGGGAATGTATGGGAGTAGAGTGGAGAAATTAAAAAAAAATTCAAAGCTTATAACATATTAATTCTACGGTAAAACTGATAGAGATCTCACCTAACAACTTAATTTTTTAAGTGAGATGATTTTATAATATAGTATCAGAATTTTGTTGACCCAGCAAATTATAAGTTTGAATTTTACAACACTTATTTTATTTGATAAAAATAAAGCACAAGGTAGTGTGGACTTGTGTGCAAGTTTCAAGCTCAAAAAGTTTTCACTTGAGAAAGTGTGTTAAAAAAAATATAAATTATATTATGAAGTCTCACTTAATATCTTAAATTTTTAGATGAGATAATTCTACGACAAAAAATTGCTTCACTACCTGGCTTGGATATTGTCTAAGTTATTGGCTAGCCGCAAGCACAACTAACAGTTGAAGCGATGGTTTTATTTGCTGCCTCCTCCAACTTCCTTGCTTTGACTTCACTGAGAACATTTCTAGCCCACTCAGAAAAGTAAGTTTCATCGAATCCAATCTTGCCACTCTTGTAAATTGACATGCACCGGCGGTCATCTACGGCGTAGGGGCATTCATCGCCGTTAGGGTCCCGCCAGGCGCCTCGGTGTCGCATCCCAGACCAGCTAGCCATCCAATGAAAAACATATTGGCCTACACCAGCAAGTTTTAACCATCCCTTTGGGAAGAACTCCATGACACTGCTGTTTTTGTCCATGAGAAACATGTTGGTTAATTGAGCACCATGAGGAGATACTAGAATGTCTGTTAAGCTCATCAACTTCACCTGAGAATAATTTAACGATTGCGTTGGATTCATTACAGGCCAGTAATTTAATTAAAGTATGTTTGGTTAGCAAGGAAACCGAACCACATAAAGTATTAACCCTCTGAAATGTTCGATAAATAAAATATTCCTGGAAAGTGTATTTTATGGGTTTCGATTAGCGAATAAAACCCTAGTTGTCTCAGATTCTTAAAGGACTGCACGCCCAGAGTTTAACTTGAGATCTACTATGTAGATTGCAAACCATCTACCTTCACGCCATGCCACTCGAAGAAGTAATTGTTACATGTTTTGGACTGAATTTGATCGAGATGATTAGCATGCCTCTAAATAAAGTATTGCTAATATACTTTAAGAGAAGGTAAGATAGAAACCTAGCCATGGGACTTTTTTTTTTTTTTTTTTTTTTTCATGTTCTATATATGTAGAATAAGTCCCAGCATGACCTCCACCATCTCTCAAATAAAACAATAGTCCTGATCGTATGCTCTGCTAAAACCCTTTTCCCTTCAAGGTTGTCAAGAACATTCACTCAAGTGGGATCAGCACAAATCCCACTAACTAAATAATCTAGTTGATGAGTTTTAGGCTCTAGTGAAAGAAATAAAGAAAATAAACATAGAATTTTACTAACCTGATCACAAAATGTTAGATTGTTGGAGTAAGCCACCATCAATCTGCATCCATCTATCTTAGCGCACTCCTTTTCAAAGATTCCAATCACTGCGGACTCATTCGTGAATGATCTTGGACCAGTTCTCATCAATAAGGTCATGCCAATCACTGGCAAACCTTGCTTGCTAGCTTCAGGAATTCTACCTTCTAAGCTTACATTACAATACATCCTGGCTTTGCATCTCATCAGGTCAAAAGTCTCGATCCTCCTGTCCCTGGACATGCCTCCTTCATTGTGCCTCATCACCACAGCTTTTTCAAAACAAACTGGCTGGTTATCGCTAACCCCTTCAAAGCTTTCAATAAATGGGGCTCCACCATATGTGGCCTCTGTTAGGGTTCTTAGCCATGGAGCCATTTTGAACCTCAGCTCACCCCAGTGGTACAAAATCCATCTGCTAGGCGATTCACACCCATTTCTTATATGCCAAGCAACAAACGGTACCGTAGCTGATAACCCATGCCAAATGTTGTCGTAGTCATAATGGTTATATGATACAAAAGTGAGACCTTTCAGAAGTGTGGCATTGAAAGGCAAGGCTTCTGGCCATGCCAGTGCATAGGAATTCCAAGAACCATCATGTGTCTCCTTCCCTTTCAAGCAAAGCACCCTGCGTTTTGATGATTCTGATGGAAATTGCTGATATTGTACCTCACCCTCTTCATGAGTATCATACATGGAGCTCATGAACCACGTGTGACCTTGAAGAGCTTTACCCGCATAACGCAGGTCTGTAAGTGGGAGAAAGGTAACAGACTGCCGCAGTTTCTGCCGCAGTTTTTCAGCCATGTGTTCTTGAGTGCAGTTGGTGACTCTTTCCCATTCGTGAATGAAAGACCATGGGGGTGAAGATATCGTCCGGGCATGGAGGGACTGGATGTGGTAGAGAGTGAAGAGAGAAATACAAAGGGCTAGAATGAAGATAGAGAATTTAGGGGAGTATAAACAAAAGACCGACATGGTCGTGCGTTTTTTAGGATTTGAAAGGTTTTTGAGAGTGGGATTTGCTGGTCTGCTTAGTTCTAGAGTTGATATAGCCATGAAAGTAATGGGACTTCTCCCTCTCAAAAATGAGAAATCGTGACAAGGAAATTAGATCATCAGATCCCCATATCATTCATAAATTCTCTTGCATAAAAACTATAGAGTTCAGTCGAAAAGATACCTCCCAATTGCAAGTTAAAACGACGTTGGCTGGAAACAAGAAAATAAAAAAAAAGAAAACAAAACAGAAGGTTAAAAAAGGGTCAGGATTGGCTCAATCATGTGACTGAATGGATTTAGAAAAGTGAAATTAACTTGCATATGCAGTTTCTGCAAAAATCCTAACCTAGCCCCAATTTATAAGAGTTAAGAAGGGTAGAAATCAATGGACTGTACATATTACATTTAACATTTTCATTCCAATTGTTTATCTGTTGGCGTTGAAAATTATGGCCATGGTATTCGACTTCAAAATAGAATTTGATGGAGTCTACTAAAAAAATCAACTACTAGATCCCAAGAATTCCACCCAATACAGTACATTTAGTTACAGAACCAAAATCAAAACAGACAAAGATTGACAGAGACGAAGTGGTTCTGCAACTCAAAATCGCACACAGCTCTCATGTTAGGCTTCATATGTTGAAAAAAATTAACATTGTTTGTTAATGTTAGAGGAAAACTCAGCTTTCTGCAGCTGAGTCAACATTTTTACAATGCAGGGTCAAAATGCTGTACAGAGGTTGTTAGATCTCATCTACTCTTGGGGCTTCTTCCGTGATTTCTCCACTCAGACCTTCAGCAGTGATTAGATTGCAAAGCATCGCACGCTCCTTGGCTACGAGATAACGTCTTCAACTTTGCCTCTTTCAAAAATTGTATGTGTCGCTCTGTGAGAGAAAGCTGGGTTGTCATTCGGTGCTGTTCGTGGTCAGGCTGTTGGATTCTTCGTGGTAACAGCTGAAGTCGTGCAAGGCGGAGCTGGAACAGGGGAAGAATAAAAACGTTTTGGCAGAGAAGAGAGAAGAGGCTGAGGCGGCTGCTGAGTGGAATAAGCTGTGAAACCTAGATTTTGTGTTTTGTGTGCTGGTGTCGTTTGTTTTGTGTGTGCTGCCGTTTTGATTAGTTGTTATAATAATAATAATAATAAAAACGAGAAAGAAAAAAAAGAAAGAAAAAAAAAATCATCGAGAAATAGAAAATGAATTCTTACACATATTAAGAAATTCATCAACAAAAGAAAAACTTCAGAAAAACTTAAGTAGACAAATGAAATTCAAATAAAATTCTATTATCTCTCTCACCTCCCATTCCTTTCCTCTCATCCCTCTCTTTTCAAATTCATCAACAAAGGAAAAACTTCAGAAAAACGTAAGTAGACAAATGAAATTCAAACAAATTCTATCATTTCTCTTACCTCTCGTTTCTTCTTCTCAATCTCTCAAAATCTCAAAATCTTCTCAATCAAATTCAAACTCATCTTTCTATTCTCTTCTTTCTATTTTCCAAACTGATTTCTATTAAACAGGGTTAAGTACTCATGTGTTTTGTTTTCATTGCTGCAATTTCATGCTTGGTTTGTCAAAGCAAGAGATTGAGGGGGGATGTTAGAGTGTAAATGAATGTATATTTTAGAATAATGAAAGTGTATTTTAGAATATACATGATGGTAGTATATGATATTTGAAATGTGTATATAAAGATGTTAAACACACCTTCTCTCTCTGAACTCTATATCTCTCTTCTTCTCTGCATAATTTCTTCACTCTTTTACTAATCTCAAAAGCTGAATCATGTGACTGCAAGTCTTTAACTTGCTGCATTGATTTAGAAAAGTGAAATAACTTGCATATGCAGTCTCTGCAAAAATCCTAACCTAGCCCCAATTTATAAGAATTAAGAAGGGTAAAGATCAATGGACTGTACATATTACATTTAACATTTTCGTTCAGTTGTTTATCTGTTGGCGTTGAAACTTATGGCCCTGGTATTCGACTTAAAACTAGAATTCCATGGATGAGTACCAGCCATGCAGTATTTTATTGTTTTCTTGACTTCTGAAAGCAGATTTCCAGTACAAAAGTCCACACAGTTATGATTCCTACTACTACTTTATCCATTGGCTATTTCATATAATATTTTTTATGCAATTCAGTTGCATATAATTAACAAGTTTCAGTCGAAGTCATGGTAAATTGAAAGTCATGGAAGAAAAAAAAAAGTTGACAGAGTGAGAGCAAGATGTACAGAATGACAAGATCCAAAGGTACTAATAAAAATTGAAACCTGAAGTTACTTCTAATGATTTCCATGTTTAATGTTTCCCCCCACCACTTTCTGGAGTCTACTCAAAATCAACTACTAGATCCCAAGAATTCCACCCAATAGAGTACATTTAGTTAAAGAACCAAAATCAAAACAGACAAAGATTGACAGAGACAAAGTGGTTCTGCAACTCAAAATCGCACACAGCTTTCATGTTAGGCTTCATATGTTGAAAAAAATAACATTGTTTGTTAATCTTAATGTTAGAGGAAAACTCAGCTTTCTGCAGCTGAGTCAACATTTTTACAATGCAGGGTCAAAATGCTGTACAGAGGTTGTTAATCTTAATGTTAGAGGAAAACTCTTGCTGGATAGGGCTTGTGGGCCAACACAACCTGTTTCTCTCTGGCTCAGATATCCTCACACGTGATATTGCCACTGTGAGAGCATCAATCAATCCACAGTCGTGCTGTTCCACCCTTGACCTTGAACCATCAGATGATAAAACTAGGCTACAGTCATCATTGAGAAAGCCACTGGCTGTTATCTTGAATCTATCCAACTCCAATCCAGTTGAGAGAGTTCGTTGTTGAGAAGTCAGTGTTACATGGGCTTGAAACTTTGGTTTTGGGGTAAGTTCCTTTTGTGTTGGTTCTGTATAGAACACTATCCATGGATGTCCTGCATAATCATGGATTCGATCATACACACTAATACTGCAATAAAATTTTACATGGAGATAGAGCACTTGGATTTCATTCAGTCTTGAAAGAAATAAAAGCTGAAGGAGCATCGAATTGTTGGATGTTAGCAAATTAATGACATGAGAATTGCTCCATTTGGAAGCTGAAATAAGATTTATGAAATACAGCACAGGTCCAAATCAAACTAGTAGCGAGGCAGTTGTTCTTCGCATATGTCCATGTCATAATACTGTGCACGCACATTTTAAGACTTTGTCATATTGCATGACTATCAAAATAAATGAATGCCTAGAAATATCATCAGAAACATGTCTGTAGACAGTTAATCTTGGTTTCTACAATGTCACCATCCAGGTTGAGCTCAGACTTGCAAGCATTGGTGCAAGTGGACAAGATAATTGATGAGATTTGATTAATTCCACTTTGGTCCTCAAAATTAGTCGTGTACTGAAGGGGAAAAGGCAGAAAAACAAACATTTTCTTGTCTAAATAGCAGCAAAAAGGGCTTCGGCCCATAATAAGGTATTGACGCAGCGGAAAACACAAAAAGAATACGACCCACGTCAATATTTTATAAATTACTCTGGAGTCCACTAGAAACAAGATAAATTCTCAAGAAAACTCAAAATTTTATTGAATAACTAAATGAATTCAGCCAAAAGCCTTACAATGATATTTAAAGCGAAAACCCTAGCCTTAATCCTTGTTGGACAAGAAACAAGAGTAATTATTAAAAATTACCAAAAATAGAAAAAATGAGATAATTGTGGAACTTAACTGCAAGAAATCCTGAGCAAGCCGGAATTGACGGAAGTCGATTCGGACTTGGAAATCAAAAGTTATGGCTAAAATGAAACTTTCCTAAAATGGCAAAAACAACAATTTCAGGGCCTAAACGACGGAATTCGGCTAAAAAAGGGTATGCATCAACAACAAAACTATTGACTAGTGACGGCCACGCCGAAACGCATCAACTGTGCAAGTTTCGCGTCATTCTGACTTCGACGCCCGGACTACTGGAATTCAATTGCCTTTGAATTTAGGATATTCTCTCTTCAACATGTATGCATCCGCCACTTGTTCTACATCAGGCCTGATGGTTATTCTCTTCTGATAAACCCCATATCTTATATAACAATACTCTTAGCTTTTGGTTACACCTCAGCTAGTAATTCAGCTTAACTTAAATCTCTCTTAATTTTGATGATCTGATCCCTAGTTTTATTCTCTTTAAGAACTAAAACTAAGATTGACCTATAAAAGATTTAGAATTCAAACAGAGATAAAAAAATCAGGAGCATTTACGAGAAGGCACATGGTAAACGGAGAGATGCAGCTAGGCTATCTTCAAGGGAATTTGATTTAAAAAAAAGTGAATATTCTTTCAACTGATAATGTTCTTTTGAATCAAGTGTCATTATGATAATCGAAGTTAGAGAGACAGGTCCAGAACCATTTCTTTAATCAAGTTTGCTAGATTGGCGAAGAAGCTTACCAAGTATTTCATCAGCAGTTAGTCTTGCTGAAACACCCCTCATCAACATATGAGCAACCAAATCTTGTGCAGACTGACCTTCTCAATGGCCTCAAACACAGCTTCCAACGAATCACCTTGAAATGGAAGCACACCAACCAACAGAGCATGAAGCAGGACACCAGCACTCCAGATATCAACCTTTTCTGAATAATCACCAGCTAAAACTTCTGGGGCATCATAAGCAGGACTTCCAACTGCACCTCTGAGGCTCTGACCTGCAGGAAAGAAACACAAGTTTACTTATCAAAGCAAACAACACACAATCAAGGATGCAGAGAAACCTGACAGCGGAAATGACACCGGTATTGAAGAAGTGAAGAATGCGGAAGATGCTGGAAAACTTTTGTATGCATACAGAAAACAATAAAAATAAAAGGAATTCGAGAAATAAAAAAAAAAATCTGAAAGGTATAGAATACATACACTCGTATATCTGGGTATGTGTGAATGAGCTTGGATATAGCAAAATACAACAAAACTATTAACAAAATCATTATTACCATTTGACATCCTCACAGCTAGACCAGACCAAAGTCAGCTAGCTTCATCTGCCCAGAGGTTGCAAGGAGTATATTCTCTGGCCTTATGTCCCGATGAACAACTCCCATGTCATGACAATATTAGCCATCTTGTCCAGCAACCGTCCCTCGGGGCAGAGCTCCATCACAAGATAATTTTTTTTAATGTTATGATATTAAAAATAAATTTTACAATTAATAAAGTTTTTTTATATATATATTTTAAAATAAAAAATATTTTAAATAACAATTGCTGCATACATACTGTCATACTGACTACTAACTTTTAAAGTTGCACACTTCTATAGGGTGCACCTTTTACAACGCCTAGTAGTTTTTTCAGAAATATCTGTAACTTTATCGCAATTATTTCTGATATCACTAGTTTTCCGAGTTGGATTATATTTTCTTGGAATATATTTGACCTTATTATTAAAAATAATCAGTAATGTAATTTTAAATTCTTTTTACTCGACTTCTCACTTAATTCAAATTTAAAAAAGAAAAAAGAAAAGGAGGTTCTCATTTCTATACTTGGCAGCACATACAAAAGGCATATTTGAACTCCCCTGCCACCTCCAAACCACAATATTAAAACATCATACTTATTTCTTATCATCGGCCACAAATCATCGCCAGCAGAAGAGATAACATCTCTATATCTGCAAAAGGGATTTTACCAGCACAAACCATGAACGACCAAAAACAAGTAGCAGCAGCAACATCAACTGCATTTATTCTCTCCTATCCGAATCCAATCCTGATGCATTGAGCTCTTTATCTATTCCAATCCTAATATCTTCGGTTCCATTTCCAATTAAATTGTATAGTGCTGAAATGCTCAAAGACTTAACAGGGACTAGGAAAAAGAAACAAAAATATGAAATTCCGAGTTTCATGAAAATGACCAGCAACGCACCACAGCATACTAGTTTGCAGTATAATCAATTCTTGCTCTTGGATGTGCTCTTTATGGAACGTCCATGAAGGCAATGTCAGTTTCCTAGCCATGATAATTTGAGCCAACCACTTAATCTGATATACGTTTGGGGTCACAATTCCTTTCAATCAGTAGCATATGGAAGTTGCTGGCAATTTCAGTTAATCCTGAACAAGAGATAGCGTCCAAAAGCCTATTGCATGCAGAGATATCAAAGTCTGTTGTGGTAGATTGTTTCCATTGATCAACAATTTCTCCCACTTCTTTCAAATGTCCGAGAATCAAATACGAAGAAAGAATGCATGCATAGTTTCTGCACGTCATTTTCTGGTTAGTCATTCTCAAGGATTTCCAGATTTGGTCGAGTTTATCTTTCTTTCCTAAACCTGCATATAAGATAACAAGGAAATCATATGTTATCCATTCTCTTTGTGTGATTTTTTTCTCAGCTTCAACTACAGCTACAGTGCTGGATTCTGCATTCACAAGAAGACCTGCTGTGACATATATGTTTGCTATCTTAATGTATCTCATCCAATCATCATTAACACCCGGGTCTTGGCTCATCTCATCCAAAATCCTTCTGACTTGATCAATATTTAGAGCTGCGGCGCATGAACTTATCCAGAGATTGTAAGTGAAGATATCGGGAGCAACCTTCTGATGTTTCAGTTCTTCAACAACTTGAGAGACTTTCTCCAGCTGTCCAACTGACATGTACAAAGTCATCATCTCATTGTACATGAGAGCAGTGAAGGACAAGTTTGATCCCTTTATTCTCTTGTAAAATTCCTCAGCCCCTTCAATCAATTTTGCTGCAGCATAAGAGTGGAGGAGAGCAGTGTAGGTTTCAGTAGTTTTTGCTGCAAGAGGTAGACTATCAAAGTAGCGCTCAGCAGCATCTACACCAAAAACTTTTGTCATCAAGTCAATACGGCTTGCATGGTCAGTGTCTGATAACTCAAACTCTTCATGAGTAACCATCCATTCTGATATCTGCAATAACATAATGATTATATGACAGAAGAACTTGTGTGTTTTTGAATCAACAGATACTGTGAAAAGTGAAATCTTTTCATAACAGGAAATTTTGATTAAAACTTCCTAACCAATGCTTTCGACTTCAGTAATAACTAAAGGACAGGGAGAAAAGCATGTGTCCTGAAAGCCAACCATTATGGAAATTTGAAGTTTAATTTCTTATGCCTATCAACAAGCCATTGACCATGCAGAGTATCAACTTTTCTACAAAGCAAACTACAGCTATGACTTATGAGTTACACCAATGAGTTCTTTCTAGAACAGTAATCATTTTATCATATAGTTATTTCAACACAAACGATCTCCAAGAATCGTGAACATGGGACATGAAACTGGTCCATCACTTTCTTCAGATAAGAGTCAGGATTCACCAATAAATCATCTCCATTAGCCCTGCAACTCCACCATAGCAGCCCAAGAACTCGACCTTCTCCCATAATCAAATCATATCATCAGTCATAATGTCCCTTCTTCATTCAATCAACCTTAAGGTTTTGCATCTCCTGTGAGCTAGCAGCACACCCCACCCCCCACTTCCTCACCCTAACCACCAAAACTTGTGTTACAATGTTCTTTATAGTCATCTCAGCCTTTAATCACAAGATAGAGAATCCCCTCACAGCATTTTGTGTCAATGCACGCAAATTTTAGAAAGTTCCCTCCTACATTCTTTCCTCGGACAGTGGACGTGAGCATGAGTGACTGGCTATCCTTACAAAATATATTTAATAAATTTCTAGTTCAACAATAAATGAAACCTGAATTTCACATGACACATTCAAACATAAATTCTTCAACTTGAGAGCAATGTCTACCCACCAATTATGCTGCCTCTGTAAAATTAATATTACAAAGACTAACAACAATTTTAATTTCCTCAAATAAAGTCAGGTAAATATTAAAAGTTTCCTCCAGACATATCACACTAAATCTTATAAACAGCATTACTTAAAGTAGAAAGAACAGTAACAACTGGAAGAAAAGATAGGTAGAGCCATGCCGAAAAACACAAACGCCAACAATATGCAAAAATTTTGTCCCAGGGCCAAGAACATCAACCATTTGTCATCTGAGCAAAACTAAAATCCTACAGAAAAATCTAGCATTCCTTCTACTTCTCTAATAATTTTCTCTTATGTGATCATACTTTGCTCTATTTTAATTGTTACATCCAATAACGTTCATAATCAGGTGCAGTTTGTAGGATCCATGAATCGTGATTCTCTTCTTATACATCACCATAAAGCACCAAGCTTTTTGCACAGAAGTACTCAATTACGCCAACTCTATTACTTTATAAGCATCCAAAAGAAAAGGGTATCTAAAAAACTTCCAAAAAGAGCAAAATATTAACATAAGTCGAACCTCAAGAGCATGCTTGAAACGCTGAGACTTCCTTAGCTCTTTAGAGATATGCCTTAACTCAGAAGCAGAAACAGCGTTTCCTTCTCTGACCCATTTGTCTATAACATTTGTTACACTTCTCTTCGGTAGTCTAAGCCTGAAGATTCTACCCTTCAAGTCATCTTCATTTTCCTTTGAATTCAATTCCTCTTCTTCAAGGAATTCACTGGCACTTCTTAAAGCACCCCCCGAAGAAAGAAACCTAACAGGTTTCCATTTCTCTAATGCACATAGAGATCCAAGTTTGGATCTTTTTGTGTTTAGGAAATGAGAAAATGAGTAAAGTTAGGTGCTTTGAATTAAGAAAATTGTTTTGTTTCAATGGATTTTCTTGGAAACCAAACAGAGAATTGGTAAAATGAATAGTGAGAAAAAAGTGGGGGGTTTTGGAGATTACCTTGAGAGTGAGAGGAGGAGCGATCCAGATGCCATGAGCTGTGTGTAAGTGAGTGTTTTCTTTTGGGTTTTACTAGTTAGATTGCCCGCATTACGATGCGGGCTGAGCAAATAATTTTAATAACTATTAGAATTGAAATAATTAATAAAATTTGCTAGTTTGATATAACATTTATACATATAAGGTTTGATATAATAAAACCAATTAACACATTCTATTATAAAAACAATATCATCAAAGCCTTAACATCTAAAATTATCATTATTATTACTGCTAAAATAATAAAAAATATTAAATTATTATCCTGAAAAAAAAACTGAAAAACATTAACAAAAGAGGAAGTGAGAAAAAAAATTAAAATTATTCTTCTTCTTATTATTATTGTGTTAATAATGGAAACAACAAAATTAAATTAAAGAATAAAAAAATTCTAAAAACTTTAACAAAAGAGCAAACAAAAAAATAAAATAAATGATAAAAAAAATGAAAAATATAACATCTATACATGCAAGGTTGATATAATGAAACACATCAACACACCTTATTATAATAACACAACATCAAAGCCTTAACATCTAAAATTATTATTATTATTATTGCTAAAACAATATAAATTATTAAATAACCCCGATAAAAAAAACTCAAAAACATTAAAAAAAAAGAGGAAGCAAGAAAAAAACTAAAATTATTATTATTATTATTATTGTATTAATAATGAAAAAAAGAATAAAAAAAGCCTAAAATTTTATTTTTTAACTCATTTAAAAAAAAATCATCATAAAAACCCATAGACACCACCAAAAAACCAAAAAACCAAAAAAAGAAAAATCAATTGAATCTAAAAAATCCAAACTTTTTGCCTATTTTTATTTTTATAAGAACTATTTCCAATCAACTCCTCTTGAAAAAAAACCTATTCACAGAAATAATCATTTTCAATGGTTGGGATGTTGGCAAACAATAACCTATGATCTGAAAAATAAATAAAATAAAATGTCGGACCAAAATAAAAATAATAAATGCAATTGAAAAGTAAATTGAGGAAAGAACAATGTTTCCATCTTAATTGTGATTCATGGTTTTGTCATTTTAATTTTAAAAGTTTGATTACAGGAGATATATATATATATGGGATGTTAGTGTACTTATTTAATTATTATTTATTATACATAAAGTTAAACCATAACATAAAATCATTGTTCAACCAAACTACTTTAACTGTGGATTACAACAGTTATTTTTAGTATTCACGCTAATTGTTTCACACTACTTTAACTGTGGTTCCCTAATTCTTTATTGGGTCAACTTTGTCTCTTTGTTTTAAATCATAAAAGGATAGGTGCAAGCCATGTGGACAGACGCCTATTGTTATACAGGGCGTGTTTCAGAGAATATTTTTAAAACAATATTTTTTCAGTATTTTTAAATTATTTTAATATAAAAATAAATTAAAAAAATAAAATATATATTATTTTAATATACTTATAAATTAAAAATGTTTTCTAAATAGAATAACACTCCCTCCTCCCGCCCTGCCCTACCATAACTTGATAAATTAACATAACTCAGGATCTATTTAAAGTGTTTTTAATCATAAATACATTAAAATAATATTTTTTTATACAACTAAATTAACTCGCGGAATTACTATAGCTCTAGGCATAAATTACAGTGAATTGTAATGCCAAAATTACTATTTTACCCCCCAATTCGTCTTAGCTTTAGCCTTGGAATTGGGGGTATTTCCACTAGGGCTATTAATGACATTGCACATTTTTTCCCATGTCTAAATACAAATATACCCCCATATAAGACAAAACGGAACAGTTACCTCCGAGGGTATTAAGGAAATTGCACAGTTTTTTGAAAATATACAAATACGGATATACCCCCATATAAGACAAAATTCAAGAGTTGGTTGTAGAGGTGTTGTGGTAATTTACCATTTTTTAATTATATTTTTTGCCAAGGAATTGTGTACGCGTCGTCGGACGTGCCTTCAATTTCCGAGCTCACGCCCTTTTGAACAGTGCGTGCGGCATTTTACAACGAGGAAATGTCCATCCGGCGTCTAGAATGATTCGCCGTCATTTTCTCTTCCTCCTTGTGCAGCGCGTGGTGTTCCATAGTGTCTAGAATTGTGATGGGGTAGGTTGAATTTGTTTTCCCCCTTTTCTCTCATCTGCATGCAACATTATACGTCAGTCCCCGTTGTTTATTGGATTTTCATTGTAGACCCTGATCTTTTGATTATTTTGTATGGGTCTTATTTCTATTATAGAAGTTTTGATTTATTTCAATTGTGTACTTTAATTGAAATTGATTATATATTTTGGTTTCATTTCGGTCCCAGTATTTAATTTTCGGATTGGTATTAGATCCTATAATATTTTCAATATAAAAGTTTAGATTTTTTTTCAAATTTTTCCTTGGGATTAAATTTATTATACATTTATTTTTTATTTCGGCTCTTATACTTTTAATCTTTGATTTTATTTTAATTCTTTTATTTTTTATATATATTTTTGAAATAGTTCCTATTTTTGTCCATGTTCATATGTATATGCTCTTAATTTTTTTTTTAATTTTTTTATTTCCTCTTTTGTTAAGGTTGTAGTTTTTTTTAATATAGTTTTTAAATTTTAATTTGTGTTGTTGATCATTTGAAACTTGATATTTATTATTTTTTCCCTATGTTATTTTTTTTGTTTTTAATTATTTGTATTTATTCTTCAAGTGAAATATTGTTTTTAATCTAATAATATTTATTTTTGTTTTGTCATTTATTTTATTTTTTTAATTGTTTTTTTATTAACATTTTTAGGTGTTAAAATTTCTAATTATTATAGATAATGCATTCAAAACAATGATAATAATTATTTGTAAGGTTTTTTTACTTATAAATATGTAAGACTAATATATATATATATATATATATATATATATATATATATATATATATATATATATATATATATATATATATGTGTGTGTGTGTGTGTGTGTGTGTGTGTGTGTGTGAGCCTTAAAGTTTTTTTTTTTAAAAAATAAACTCAAATTAATTTAATGTCAGTGTTCTTAAATACTTTTAATATAATAATATGAGGAATAAATCTTATAAAATAAATAAATAATTTTTTTTTTCTAGCAATAATAATGGTATCATCGATAGTATAACCAATAATAATTAGAGTTTTTGAGTTTTTGATATATCTCGGGGTAATTTAATAATTTTAGCAGTAATATTAATGATAATTTTATGTGTTATAATCATAATAATAATAGTTACATTATTAATCATAATGATAATAGCAAGTGTAATTTATCAGAATGATTATAGTGCTTATGTTGTTAATAATTATTACTTTGATGGTAATAGTAACAATAACTAATAAAATAATATAGAAAATATCAATAATGACAAAAAATATAATAATGATCATAATACTAATTATAATTGCAATTATATTAATAGAAATAATGGTGTTGATTATCGTGATGCTTATTGTTATAATAATAACAACGATTATAACAATAATGATGGTGACAGCAATGATATTACCAATAATAATCATAATAATGATTATTTACAATGATGATACTTATAATAATTATGACAATTTAACAATTATGATAATAATAATATGATATTAATTGGAATAATTCATCGATCAATGTTCTTTTCATTACAAATTGACTTTTGTGAGCTTTTTATATATGATATTTCAGATTTAATATAACGTTAAAAAAATAAAAATATTGGGCAAATTTATATATAATTAAAAATTAAATGAGCCACTTGCCATGCATTTCGCCACAGACACAACCAATTTTTTTAACATGTGAAAAAATGTTCGTAGTCCTACATGTTTTTTAATGATAAACATATGAACGAAATAATCAACTTACAAAACTTTCAATTATTTAGTTTTTATATACATATTAATTTTATTATAGATAAGGAATTTAAAATAATAATAACGATTATTTTTAAGATTTTTTTCTTACAAATACATGAGGCTAATTATATATTTTGATATTTATTTGATATTTACATCTAGAAATATATATAAATGAACTAAGTTTCTTTTTGAAATCTCAAATTAATTTAATATCAATGTTCTGAAATACTTTTCATATAATAATATAAAGAATAAATCTTAAAACATGAAAAAAAAATTGTATTCCTTTTTACAACAACAATAATGCTAGCAGCAATAATATTGCCAATAATAATTAGAATATTAATTATTTACATTAATGGTTATAATTATATCTATAATAATTGTGACAATTTAACAGTCATGATAATAACAATGAGAATAATAATCAAAATAATTCATCTGTCAATGTTGTTTTTATTCAAAATTGACTATTTTTTTTATATATATGATATTTCAGATCTAATATAATGTAAACAGAAAATATACGAAGCCACACATTGACAAAACGGGTGGAAAAATTAGGCCAAATTTTCTATAGTGAAAAAATATACGATCCACTTGTCGTGTGCATTGTCACTGCGAGAACCAAGTTTTTAAACATGTAAAAAATATATTAATGGTCCTAGATTTTGTTTTATGATGCTATACATCTAAGCGAAATAATCAACATACAAACTTTTCAATTATTTAGTTTTTATATATATTCATTTGTTATTGATAAGACATTTGAAATACTTTTAATATAATAATATGAAGAATAAATCTTAAAAAATAAAAAAATAATTTAATTTCATTTTAAATAAAAATCACTTTAAACTAAAAATATACCAAGCTATGCATAAAAAAAACAAATAAAAAACAAAAAGATAACAAATCTTTAACACTAGAAGATTCACTGTACATGCATAAAAGAGAGTTTCACTCTCATTTAACATCACCAAAGCTATCTTCCAATAATGGTTATTTTAAAGATATTTTTCCAGAAAAAATTGAAAATAATTATATATTTTGATATTTGTTTAATATCAATTTTTAAAATCTTAATCACAAAAATAAAAGCAATACCAAACACACCCTAAATGATAAGTCATACATGATTTTCTTACACCACATGCATCATCCTCCATGTATATTCAATGAGATAGGGCCCATGATGTAGATGAGCTTGACTATGCAAGTGGAGGCCATAAAGAGGTCTTCCCCTTCTTTGATTGGTGTAATCTTCAGGCAAATTCCTAATTCTTAATCAGTAAGACTCTGGCCATGTAATTAATTTGTGGCCATTGATTGATTTCCTTTCGTATTGATGGATCCAGGGTGGTATTCGTAGCTAGTCTGTAGAGGAGTATTGCTCTCAAGACCACATTATATCTTTTGCATAAGATTTGAATTTATTTTCTAAAATGTTTTTTATTAAAAAATATATTAAAATAATATTATTATTTTTTTTATTTTTTAAAAATTATTTTTAACATGAACACGTAAAAATGATATGAAAATAATAAAAAATTTAAATTAAATTAAAAATTTTAAATAATTTTTTTTTAAATTTTTTCAAAAATAGTTTTAAAACTCTTAAACATGAACACGTAAAAATGATATGAAAATAATAAAAAATTTAAATTAAATTAATAATTTTAAATAATTTTTTTTAAAAAAAACTCTTAAAACACAAAAATAAGCAGGATTTAAGAGATGGTGGAGATCTACAGTTGTCGAGTAAAAGTACGGACTAAAAATCTATTTTAAAGATATTTTTCCAGAAAAAAATTGAGAATAATTATATATTTTGATATTTGTTTAATATCAATACCTTAATATATATATATATATATATATATATATATATATATATATATATATATATGCGCTAATATCACATAAAATATAACAATATAAAGAATAAATCTTAAAAAATAAAAACAAATACTTTCATTTTTTTTTATAGTAATAATGGTAGTGACAACGATAATATTGTCACGATAATATTGTCACTGATAATTAGAATATTAATTATTTGCAATAATGTTCATAATAGCAGTTATCATAATTATGATAATTTATTATTTGTTTATGAAATAATTCATCAAATAATTTAATAGATTAAAAAATAACTAATTTTTGTTTTAAACAAAAAAATGTTAAGAGTATAAAGATTTTTTTTAGTAATATCATTAAATTTAATCAAGTAACTCAATCTTAAAATTTATTAAATGTACTTCATGCCTAGCTTGAGTTTTTAATTAAACCATATAAGAGCTTATGTAGAGTGAATCAAATAATTCAATAGATTTAAAAATAATTTGGATAACATGATATAAATTTTCTTTTTTTGTTTCCTTAATTCCATACTTAATTATAATTTTTGTATCGTTTTTCTTATTATATTAATCTCATGGTATTTTTTATTTAATTTCATCATTAATCTTTTAAAAAACAATTCAAAGGAAAAAATAGCAATAAAAATAATGAGTATTAAATATGATAGGAAAAAGAATGAAATTGAAAAAAATAAAATTATCTCAAATAAAATAAATAACAATAAAAAAATAGAGATAAAATATGACATGTAGAGAATTACACGAGAATAAAATTGAAAATAAATTTCAATTTGATAAATTATTTCACAGAAAATAAATAATAAAAAAAGGATCAAATGTAAAAAAAAAAATTAAAATATTACCTTTAAAATTTAAAAGATGTATGTGAAAATCAAGAAGAAAATAAAAAAAGAAAAGTTCTCCCAACACTAAACCTAAGACCTGATGGTCGAATGAGCCGCCATATCATTAAAGAACCCTCAGGGTGATTCAAGCATCATCGTAAAAAATTAAGGTTTGATTCAAACACCACCATAGAGTATGTACTTACTTTTTGATGTTTGAAAATAAGTTGCAAAATAACTTATTGGTTTTGTAATTTTGTTTCAGGTTTATGAAAAGAGCATGAACAAAATATAATAGAAGAAAAAGTTAAAGGACTATGAAATTAAAATAATAATAATTATATATATTATTTTAAATAAAATAAATAGCAATCAAAACAATAAGAATCAAATATAAGATATAAAAATATTGAAAGAGGGTGAGAAATTGACTTTTTTTTATAAATTATTTCAAATACAGTAAATAAAAAAGACAAGATCTAAGAGATAACAAAGTTGAAAGAATATAAAATTGAAAAGAGAACCTCAATTTCTAAATTATTTGAAAAAGAAAATAAGACCAGATTTTAGAGATAAAAAAATATAAAAGGATAAACTTGAGAAAAAAAATTATAATTTCATAAATTATCTTAAATAAATAAATAATAATTAAAAGATAAATATCAAATATAAATAAAAAAATCTAATAATATTTTATTAAAATAATACCTGAAGCGAAGATTCTTTAAATTTCAAAAATATCGAATGGGATAAAAAAGGAGAGGATTAAGTGGAGATCCCATGAAGTAGACGAGCTTGACTTGGCAAGTGGAGGCCATCAAGAGGTCTTCCCCTTCTTTGATTGGTGGGGAGACTCTGACCATGCAATTAATTTGTGGCCACTGATTGATTTTCTTGCGTATTGACCAGGATGGTATATCTTTTGTGCATATAAAGCGATCATTTGATTTCCCATAATTAAAAAAGTTAAATTTCTCTCTCGATGTTCATCAGTAGAATATCAAGGCACCCCTTTGGTGCGTATGCCGCCCTTCTTCTGCTTCAGATCCTTTCCACCCACCATCGTTGCAGTGCTAGACAGATCACCAATGACTGCGCTCCTTCTTCTTGTGGCAATTTCCGTAATATTAGCTCCCCTTTCCGACTAAATACCGATCCTGAAAGTTGTGGCCACAAATTTTTTGAGCTTGCCTGTGAAGACAACGTGCGCCTCATTCTTTTACAGTTGAACATGGAAAAATATTATGTCGAGGCAATCAGTTACAGTGACTCCACAATTCGACTTGTGGATCCTGCTGTTCAGAAGGATGATTGCTTCTCCATCCCTCATCATTCTTTTACACAAGAAGTGCTCTCCTCTCTGAATTTCGATAATAATAATTATCAATATTCTTTTAGTTATAAATATCGGGGAGAGAGTTCTGCGTTAACTTTTATATGTTGCGAAAATGAAATACAGAATCCTCTTCCATATTATATTATGGATACTTCTTCTTGCAAAAATGGCAGTGGTACTGCACAGAATTCTTCTCCCAGCTGTGTCAACATGGAAGGCCATTCTTATGTCATGGTTGATGGGGAGATCAAGGATGTACCTGACCTGTGCCGTGTAAATTTGATTTATACTGTTCCAAAAAATGTGACAAATATGTCTTATACAGATGTCCATGATATTTTGGCAGATGGGTTCGAGCTTCAATGGTCCTATTACAATCTTTTCTATTTTCCAGAACCTACAGAACCATACCGTACGTCTCTGTCAGCTTACCTCAAGTAGTGTATTAAATCAACCTGTTGGCATAACACAACTTAATATTATAAGTTTGTAAAATATCAACACTGTTGACCCTTCTCTTCTCTCTTTATATGCAGCCTTAAGGTCGCTGTTAGACTTGTTTCTTGAAGGTGAGGAGGAATATTACGGTCTTATACATTTACTTTACGCATTTTCTTCGCTATTATATGAACTTTTTTCAATTGATCATCAAGATTTTGCACGCTGATTCATATTTTATTTTGGTGATTACAGGTATCACCTGGATAGCTTGTCGAACTTGGCGGGGTGAGTTAATTTATTTTGTGTAATTATAGCATTTTACAGAAAGAGTACTAATATTTTTCTAATAAATAAATAAAAGACCCTAAAAATGTTTCAATCACATATGCTTTTATTTTGAATGAATAGTAAATCATTCTTCTTCTTTTGTCGTTGTGTTTTTATTTGGCAGCTTCTTATTGTAATACCCGGTACACCACCCTTCCACTTTTAGTAAGCTTTGAAATGCTGTTTCCCTCTGCGATACTTGCCCTTATCGGTGAGTATTTTACTTTTCTTTTATCAGCTTAACAAAAACTATTGTTCATGACCTGTTTTCATTGCGGTTGTATCCAATAGATCTAGAATTAACATAAATTTAGATATTTCTTAGGAGCCCCCCAACTATTTCAAGTTTTGACTTTATGTTACATTTGTATCATTTTTGCATCAATTAATGTATCTATTATTCTTTCTACTTTTGTTCTCAATTATGAACAATATTGATTTAAAGCATTACAAAGTTCTTATCATTCCCTTTATTGTTTGTTTCATAGACTTGCATGGATATTGTTTTCTTTCCAATGTCATATGGTATTTATTAGAGTGTTGAGAGCCATGATGATCATTTTTTGAAATTGAAGACTTAGAATGCACAAATTAATCACATATATATACTAGCACATAAAATCAATGAAATATTTGTAAATTATTTTAATTTTTGATACTAGGAATTTGACATTTGAAAAAAAAACTTTCATCGATGCCTCGTTAAATTTAAAAAAGAATGAAGTCCCACAATAAAAATCACATGAAATTTTTGGAATGCTTTCTATATTGACCTTTTTTTTGTAATGTCTCTATACAGTGATATATCATGTGCTATTATTCCCATGCGGGCTACCATGTCTTCTAACTTTACTTATCTATAAATGGAGAAGAAGACATTTATCCATGTACGACAATATTGAAAAATTCTTGCAAAGTCACGATAATGATCTCGTGCCGATAAGGTACACTTACTCGGAGATTAAGAAGATAACCAACGGATTTAAAGACAAGTTGGGTGAAGGAGGCTTTGGCTCAGTGTACAAGGGAAAGCTTCGTAGTGGTCGTTTCGCAGCAGTTAAATTATTGGGCAATTCAAAAGCCAATGGGCAAGATTTTATCAACGAAGTTGCCACTATTGGAAGAATTCACCATGTCAATGTCGTGCAACTTATAGGCTTCAGCGTCGAGGGATCAAAGCGTGCTCTTATATACGAGTTCATGCCTAATGGGTCTCTTGAAAGGTACATTTTTTCTAGGCAAGGTAGCGTCCCACTAAGCAATGAGAAACTTTATGAAATTTCTCTTGGAGTGGCTCGAGGAATTAAATATCTACATCAAGGTTGTGATATGCAAATTTTACATTTTGATATCAAGCCCCACAACATTCTACTTGATGAAAAATTTATTCCGAAAGTCTCAGATTTTGGACTTGCCAAATTATACCCAACAAATAATAACACTGTCCCCCTCACTGCTGCTAGAGGGACAATTGGATACATGGCTCCTGAACTATTTTATAAGAATATTGGAGGTGTTTCTTACAAAGCTGATGTCTATAGTTACGGGATGTTATTAATGGAAATGGTAGGAAGAAGAAAGAACTTGAATGCATTGACAAATCATTCAAGCCAAATTTACTTCCCTTCATGGGTTTATGACCAAGTCTATGAAGGAAAGGACATAGAAGTACAAGAAGATGCCACAGAACATGAAAAGAAGACAGCAACAAAGATGATTATTGTAGCTTTGTGGTGCATACAATTGAAGCCTGTTGATCGTCCCTCAATGCATAAAGTTGTAGAGATGCTTGAATCAGATGTTGAGTCCCTGCGAATGCCTCCTAAGCCTTTTCTCACCCCACACCAGGTGCAAGAAGATGATTATAGAGCTAATAATGCAAAGTTATCAGATCAACCAAATGACATGGACTCTTCATATCAGTTTGGTCGTTAATAAGTATGATTATAGATGTTGATTTGTATATGGTATTACAAAATTACTAATCACGGCTTATAGAAGTGGATAATTTTTTCACTTTTAATTACATCAATAAAGCTTGATAATTTTACATATGGCACAACTTGATCATTTTTCCTGTTATCGACTTAGAGATAAGAGGAGTGGTTTGATTAATAAAAGTGCTTTCAATACTTTTATATATTTTGGTGAGTTTCTTTATAAACCCATTTATCATAATTAAAGATGAGAAATTATAATTAAGTATTGCAAATTTAATATGTTTGATCATGGGATATGTTTTATACTATATAAAATATGTAGTGAAGGATATTGATTGGATAGTGAAAACAAACAATATTAAGTTTGTAAGTAGAACAAAATTTGAAGAAAAAAATTTATTTTTTATTTTTTATTTTAAATTAATAAATTTTGGTGTTTTAGATAATTTTTATGTGCTGATGTCAAAAATAATTTTTAAAAAATAAAAAATATCATTTTGATTCATTTCTGAACGAAAAACACTTTCTAAAGCAAACTCAACCACACTTCCAAACAGACACTAAATTTTTTCAATAACGTTTTTAAAATGCAATTCTAAACAGAGTCACAACAATGTAATTTATTAATTAATTAACAACAAAAAACTACTCTTCACCAACTACTATTACACATTGTATTACAATCGTAATATACAGTTTTTACTCTATTTTTTTCTTTTTTTTAAGAAATTTATTTTTGTCTATTTTATTTTATTTTATATAATATAGGTTACAGAGCAGAGATAAGAGGAGTAGTTTGATTAATATAGGTTGCCTATATTTACAAATTTGGTGTGATGTATTTTTTTAATTGAATCTCACTTTTTTATTGTGAATTTTTTTATATATTAAAAAAATTGTTTTAAAAAAGCTATTTTACTAAATTTTATAAAGTCAATGGATTTGTTCGCTGATTTGGCTAGTTGATATGATTGTTGGTCTAACAGTTTTAATTAATTCATCCATAGATGTTGGATTAATTGAGAATTTAATTTTTTATAAATGGTTTTGTTATGCTTTTTAAGAGGATATTTTCTTCTCAAAAAATATCTAGGAAATGGGTTGGTGTTTGATTTTGTAATTTTTTATTTTTACTATTATATAGTTAAGTAAGAAAAAAGCCTGTTTTTTTTTTTAAATACAATTATAATCTTAATAATGTTCTGATTCAATGTTTAATGAGATCATCCCCAAATGGTGTTATATAACGATAAAAAACTTGAGATTTGTACAAAAAAAAATTATAATAATTCTTTTTTTTTCATTTTTCTTTCATTAGTCTTTGTTTGTAGTAGCTCTCACTCGAATCGAGAACACACCTTTTAAATTATCTTCTGCGAGTTGCAAGATGGGAGCAGACAAGATTCTTTCCTTGGTTTCTCTTCTCTTATTGACCTGGAAACTTCAAGGAAGCCTCCTCATTCCCCACCATTTTCTCTTCTCTGTGTACTCTCGTCTGCATCACTTTTGGAGACGAACTTGACTTTGCAGGTGCAGGCCATCAATAGGTTTTTTTCTCTTATTGACAGAATAGGATTTTAACCTGGCCTATGACCATGCAATCTCTCGACGACTTTAATTTTTTTTTGGCCACTGATTGATTTCCTCTTGTTTTGACCGATCCAATTCGTAGCTAGTCTGTAGAATATACAGTGTAACAAAGCCATCATTTAATTTCCCATAATTAATAAAGTTAAATTTCTCTCTCGATTGTCAGTAGAACATCATCAAGGCACCTCTGTGGTGCGTACGCAGCCCTTCTTTTGCTAGTGAATTCTAAGGGAGTGAGTGTTTTTTATTTTATTTATTATTATTTTAATGGTTCTTGAAGACATAATTATCATAAAAATCATTTTGTATTTATAGGATTGCACTGAATTAGTGTATTATTAATACTTCAACTGTCTATAATTAGTGACTGATCATAAAGACATGCATGATTTTAACACATTTTATACAATATAAATTATTTGAATCTATACGATTATAGATAAAAGAAGTTAGTCTATAAAAACACAAACCATATTCATTATTATTATTATTATTATTATTATTATTATTATTATTACCCCGTGGATGAAATTGAATATGTAGTCAAGATAGCACTCCCTTTTGTCCTAGGATGATTGACCCCCATGGATTTCAAAAGACTAACGTGTTCTTGTTTTTTTTTTTTTTTTTTTAAAAAAAGTCTCACTTATAATATTAGTTTTATTGATTTAAAAGTTAGAATTAAGAAAAACTAAATATATTTTTCATAATACTCTAAAGTCATCGCTAATTCATATAATAATAATCAAATTCATGTTATATTGATCTAAAAGAATTACAAAGACTCGTTGTTATTATTATTACTGCTACTACTAATTTTGGTGCTTTCACTATACTAAGTCCAGATCAAGTCAAATAAAGTGTTTAAAACAAATGTGCAAGCTGATAAATTATTTTTAAAAAACAATAAAAAAATAAGTTTTCAAAATTATCTCAACAAATTATTTTATATCTCTCTCTGTATCTTCATTTAAATATATATATATATATTTTGTTTTTTATGTAGTATTTAATTAATATCTCGTGATAAAAAAACATAAATATGTTTAGTTAAAGTGATAAGAATATAAAAATAAATTTGTCCATTTGATAATTTTGGAGTGAATTTTTATTTTTCAAAACAATAGGTATAAAAAGAGCATGCTTTCAAATACAATATATTTTTTTTTTATTAACAAAATATCATTATATCATTGTAAGAAAACTCTCAATTCTAAAATTGCCAAACTAAGGTATGAATAGATAATAATAATAATAATAATTATTATAGCTTACAAATCTAAAAATGAAATAATTATTATCATAATTTTATAACCTGACTTGGGATCGACCTGGGACAAAGCCCAACTCATGGGTACAAAGAGTTAACTTGTGTTGACTATGTCAATATAAAGATAAAATTGACTACTATAATAGTTTTAAAATCCAATTTAAAGGTTTACTCGGGACAAAGTTTGGGTCACATGTTGAAAGAGTCAACACGGAGTGACTCATGTCAATATATAAAAAAGTGATTATTATAATTTTAAAACTTGATCTGGGAGTTAAACTAAGACAAAAAGATCGGGAGGGCAACCAAGATTGACCTAAATTTTTTTTTCTCTTTTTCTTGTTTTCTTGTTTTTTTTAATAATCAAAATAAACTTTTTTGGCAAAAAGAATTTTAAAAATCAACAGGTGTCACCCTTGTTTTATTTTGGGTCAATCCAAGATTTTACTAGATCAAGTCAATCCTTTATCTATTTCTTTTACCTCAAATTGATCCATTTCTTATGTCTGTGAGGTCTCCGGTCAGCATGTGAGGTTGGTTTTTAGCTATAATTATTATAATATTATTAATTTTAACATTTAATATAAATTAAAATAAAAATAATTAGAGTAAAATATATATATATATATAATACACGTGGGATTTTCACTGTGCATCCACGCACTGTGCACACAGACACAGTGCACTGTGGATTGCAATAGTTTTTTTTTTTTTTTTTGCTTTTTGCTTTTTTTTTTTTGCTTATGTTTTTTTTTCTGCTTTTTATTTTATAATTACGCTCCTCTTTTTTTTTTTTTCGTTTCTTCTTCTTCGTTTTTTTTTGCTTTTTTTCCTAATTATTCTTTTTCTTTTTTTTTTCCTCCGTTTTTTGCTTCTTTTTTTTTGCCTTTTTTTTGTATTTTTTCCTTATTATTTTTTTTGTATTTTTTTTCTTATTATATATTTTTTTTTTCTATTTATATATTTTTTTGGTTTTTTGTTTTTTAATAATTAGGATGTCCGAGCTCGCTTAAATGCACCACGATTAATCTCCATATCCAAATTTTTTTGATAACCAGGGTGTCCAGGCCAACTTATGCATACCAGGACAATCCTCAGACCCACATTTTTTTTTTTCTAAAATGCTTTCCTACTGGTACATTTTTTTCTTTTTTTTATACTTTTTTTTATTCACTTATACATTTTTTTTATAACCGGGATCTCCGACCAGCTTAAGCACACCACGACTAATTCTTGGGCCGAATTTTTTTAAAATCAATATGGATTGCTACAATGCTTTCATGCTTATACTTTTTTTTTTTTGTTTTCTTTCGCTTATACATTTTTTTGTAACCATGGTCTCTAAGCCAGTTTAAGCTCTTTTTTTCACTTATATATTTTTTTTCACTTATATATTTTTTTTATAACCACGATCTCCGGGCTAGCTCAAGCGCACCACCACCACTCCTCGGACCAAATCTGTTTTTTGATAATCGGGGTGTCCAGGCCAGCGTGGACACACCATGACTAATCTCCGAACCAATTTATTATTATTTTTTATTTTTTTTCCTTATACATTTTTTATTTCACTTTTATTTTTGTTTGTTCTTTGGATTAGATGATTTTTATAATTTTATTATTTGCACAATAATAATGATAATTTTAGTGATTATTTTTTTATAAATATCTTTTGATTTTTTTTAAATATTTTCCTGAAATTTTAATTTATATCGGTGATCATTTTAAAAGTAATATTACTCTATTTTTCCCTTTATTCATTTTTTTTTTGTTTTCTGTTTCTTTATTTGTTCTTTAGATTGTATGATTTTTATAATTTTATTATTTATGCAATAATAATGATAATTTTAGTTATTGTTTTTTTTTTATAAAAATCTTTTGCTTTTTTTTTCCATGGAAATTTAATTATTTTAATTGTTTTGGTAGTAATGTTAGTAATAATTTTAGCTTTAATAGCAATGATAATGACAATAACGTCAGGATGAATTTTCAATCTATGTGTTCGTCTTTTTGTTGATAGAAAATTAACAACTTATTTTTTTTATTTGATTATTGTAGGTATTTTCACAATTTATATTTTATTTTTGTTTGATTTAAATTGAATTATAAAATGAACTAATCTTAATACAGTGAACTTAATAATTCAGATATCCGAGTTTTCTTGCTTTCTTAATGATAATGATAAATTTATGCTGGTTATTTCGTTTGAAACTACTAAACAGATAAATTTATATCAATTTTAAATTCATATATTTTATAGAAAACTTGTACTTGACATGAATTCTGCACAGATTTATTATTTTAGCTAAATTTATATTATAATAAAAAATACACACAATTAATATTTTTTACATTGAAAAAAATATTGTGCCGTCCGCGGCGAAGTAAATGCTTTAAATGCTGTGAAATATATCCTTATTTCAGGTTGGCTTTAAATGCTTGAAACGCTGAGACTTCCTTAGCTCTTTAGAGATATGCCTTAACTCAGAAGCAGAAACAGCGTTTCCTTCTCTGACCCATTTGTCTATAACATTTGTTACACTTCTCTTCGGTAGTCTAAGCCTGAAGATTCTACCCTTCAAGTCATCTTCATTTTCCTTTGAATTCAATTCCTCTTCTTCAAGGAATTCACTGGCACTTCTTAAAGCACCCCCCGAAGAAAGAAACCTAACAGGTTTCCATTTCTCTAATGCACATAGAGATCCAAGTTTGGATCTTTTTGTGTTTAGGAAATGAGAAAATGAGTAAAGTTAGGTGAATTGAATTAAGAAAATTGTTTTGTTTCAATGGATTTTCTTGGAAAGCAAACAGAGAATTGGTAAAATGAATGGTGAGAAAAAAGTGGAGGGTTTTGGAGAATTGATAAAAGAAAGAAAATGGTAAATATAAGATCTGAAGATGTATTTATATCAAATCATTTTATTAGGTATTTAATAAACTACAAATTTATTTCTAATTTTTTATATATATAAACTATCAGTTTAGAGTTTAATTATTTTTTTAGGAATATTTTTTTTCTTAGTTTATGTGATATTTTTTTGGTTAGTCATTCTCAGGGATTTCCAGATTTGGTCGAGTTTATCTTTCTTTCCTAAACCTGCATATAAGATAACAAGGAAATCATAGGTTATCCATTCTCTTTGTGTGATTTTTTTCTCAGCTTCAACTACAGCTACAGTGCTGGACTCTGCATTCACAAGAAGACCTGCTGTGACATATATGTTTGCTATCTTAATGTATCTCATCCAATCATCATTAACACCCGAGTCTTGGCTCATCTCATCCAAAATCCTTCTGACTTGATCAATATTTAGAGCTGCAGCGCATGAACTTATCCAGAGATTGTAAGTGAAGATATCGGGAGCAACCTTCTGATGTTTCAGTTCTTCAACAACTTGAGAGACTTTCTCCAGCTGTCCAGCTGACATGTACAAAGTCATCATCTCATTGTACATGAGAACAGTGAAGGACAAGTTTGATCCCTTTATTCTCTTGTAAAATTCCTCAGCCCTTTCAATCAATTTTGCTGCAGCATAAGAGTGGAGGAGAGCAGTGTAGGTTTCAGTAGTTTTTGCTGCAACAGGTAGACTATCAAAGTAGCGCTCAGCAGCATCTACACCAAAAACTTTTGTCATCAGGTCAATACGGCTTGCATGGTCAGTGTCTGATAACTCAAACTCTTCATGATTAACCATCCATTCTGATATCTGCAATAACATAATGATTATATGACAGAAGAACTTGTATGTTTTTGAATCAACAGATACTGTGAAAAGTGAAATCTTTTCATAACAGGAAATTTTGATTAAAACTTCCTAACCAATGCTTTCGACTTCAGTAATAACTAAAGGACAGGGAGAAAAGCATGTGTCCTGAAAGCCAACCATTATGGAAATTTGAAGTTTAATTTCTTATGCCTATCAACAAGCCATTGACCATGCAGAGTATCAACTTTTCTACAAAGCAAACTACAGCTATGACTTATGAGTTACACCAATGAGTTCTTTCTAGAACAGTAATCATTTTATCATATAGCTATTTCAACACAAATGATCTCCAAGAATCGTGAACATGGGACATGAAACTGGTCCATCACTTTCTTCAGATAAGAGTCAGGATTCACCAATGAATCATCTCCATTAGCCCTGCAACTCCACCATAGCAGCCCAAGAACTCGACCTTCTCCCATAATCAATCCATATCATCAGTCATAATGTCCCTTCTTCATTCAATCAACCTTAAGGTTTTGCATCTCCTGTGAGCTAGCAGCACACCCCACCCCCCACTTCCTCACCCTAACCACCAAAACTTGTGTTACGATGTTCTTTATAGTCATCTCAGCCATTAATCACAAGATAGAGAATCCCCTCACAACATTTTGTGTCAATGCACGCAAATTTTAGAAAGTTCCCTCCTACATTCTTTCCTCGGACAGTGGATGTGAGCATGAGTGACTGGCTATCCTTACAAAATATATTTAATAAATTTCTAGTTCAACAATAAAAAACCTGAATTTCACATGACACATTCAAACATAAATTCTTCAACTTGAGAGCAATGTCTACCCACCAATTTTGCTGCCTCTGTAAAATTAATATTACAAATACTAACAACTATTTTAATTTTCTCAAATAAAGTCAGGTAACTATTAAAAGTTTCCTCCAGACATATCACACTAAATCTTATAAACAGCATTACTTAAAGTAGAAAGAACAGTAACAACTGGAAGAAAAGATAGGTAGAGCCATGCCGAAAAACACAAACGCCAACAATATGCAAAAATTTTGTCCCAGGACCAAGAACATCAACCATTTGTCATCTGAGCAAAACTAAAATCCTACAGAAAAATCTAGCATTCCTTCTACTTCTCTAATAATTTTCTCTTCTGTGATCATACTTTGCTCTATTTTAATTGTTACATCCAATAACGTTCATAATCAGGTGCAGTTTGTAGGATCCATGAATCGTGATTCTCTTCTTATACATCACCATAAAGCACCAAGCTTTTTGCACAGAAGTACTCAATTACGCCAACTCTATTACTTTATAAGCATCCAAAAGAAAAGGGTATCTAAAAAACTTCCAAAAAGAGCAAAAAATTAACATAAGTCGAACCTCAAGAGCATGCTTGAAACGCTGAGACTTCCTTAGCTCTTTAGAGATATGCCTTAACTCAGAAGCAGAAACAGCGTTTCCTTCTCTGACCCATTTGTCTATAACATTTATTACACTTCTCTTCGGTAGTCTAAGCCTGAAGATTCTACCCTTCAAGTCATCTTCATTTTCCTTTGAATTCAATTCCTCTTCTTCAAGGAATTCACTGGCACTTCTTAAAGCACCCCCCGAAGAAAGAAACCTAACAGGTTTCCATTTCTCTAATGCACATAGAGATCCAAGTTTGGATCTTTTTGTGTTTAGGAAATGAGAAAATGAGTAAAGTTAGGTGAATTGAATTAAGAAAATTGTTTTGTTTCAATGGATTTTCTTGGAAACCAAACAGAGAATTGGTAAAATGAATAGTGAGAAAAAAGTGGGGGGTTTTGGAGATTACCTTGAGAGTGAGAGGAGGAGCGATCCAGATGCCATGAGCTGTGTGTAAGTGAGTGTTTTCTTTTGGGTTTTAAGGGCTGCTTGGTTCTTCGAACAGGGGAGGGTGCTCTGCCATGTGCAAAATGTTTTTGATTTTCAAGGAGGGTAAAAGAAAGAAAATGGTAAATATAAGATCTGAAGCATAGTTATTGATCCCGTCCCGGGTACCGTCCCGGATTTGTGTTTGGAACGGAACGTCCCGGTTTCGGTACCGTTCCGGTTTTGTACTGTTCATTTTTATTTAATTATATATATGAAAAAAATAAAATATTAATTTAACAAGTATAATTTAAATTCAAGATAAATGAAATTTAAATTATACAATACAAACATAATCTCAAAATTAGAAACATCTTTGAAATTCCAAAATATTATGAAAGTAAAATGTTCTAAAATAAAAGAAAAATACATCAAACATCCTCTACTACTTCATTAATATAAAAGTAAGGATCTTGATCTGGCTGTGGAACATAAGGAAAGTCGTCAACAAGACATTCCAATAGCTGGTCATCTCCACCAAGCTCATTCTCCTCATTTACACATGTCTCTTCATCATCTAAATTTAAAGTAGCGAAAGGTGCTTCGATACTCTCCCAACTTATGTCATCTCCATCAAGAAGACCGGGTTCTTCACAAATCCATTCATTCAATAGATCAATGTTGTCAAGGCTAATGGGATCTAAAGCATCTCTTGTTCTGCTCATATTCCTACAAAGAATAAACACGAAAGAAATTAAAAAATTAATAGCAATGTAATAGAAAATAATTACTAATATAATAATATTGATATTTTACTTACCTCTGTTTAATCTTTAGATTATAGCGAACAAATACTAAATCGTTTAATCTCTTGTGCTCAAGCCTATTTCGCTTTTTTGAATGAATGAATTCAAATACACTCCAATTTCTTTCGCACCCAGTTGCACTACAGCATTGACTAAGAACTCGAATTGCAAACTTTTGAAGTTCTGGAGTATCAATGCCGAATTGCTCCCACCATGAAACTAGATAACAAATTTTGAATAAATCAAATATTATAGATAAAAAAAAGACATTGTATTGTAAAAAATAAAAGTTATTACCTGGATTTAACTTTTCTCTATTACGAATAGCCACGGTTACACCAAAAAGACCAGTTGCTCTCTTATACTCCTCAATTTGGGCAATGATGTTATCTTGAGTATCACAATCAGGAACCAATCCCATAATTGTGGTAAGCAAACCTCGAGTTACCTCCCTTTGTTTTGAAAAAGAAGGCCTAAAATATATTCCAGGATTAAGAAAACATCCTGCTGCATGTAATGGACTATGAAGTTGCTTATCCCATCTAGCATCAATTACCCGAATATATGGTCCATATTGAGACATTCTATTTTTCAACCTTATTTTGATGGCTTCTTTTGCTTTATCCATTGCCTCATATAAATAGCCCATTGATGGTTTTTCTTCACTGTCTGCTAACCTTAGAACTCGTACTAAAGGCTCGCTGACGTTGACAATATGTGCACATCTCGGCCAAAAGTCGTTATCTTGTAAAATTATAGCAGCAATTTCGTTTCCAACCCGACTTTTGCCATGACTTGATTCAACCCATTTTGTGCAAGTAAACATCTGTCGAAGCTCCTTCTTAAACTTCAGTAAACATTGGAGGCTTAAGAAATGGGTTGCAAACCTTGTTATGCCAGGACGACATAAATCATGTCCATTTGTGAATTCTTTCCTCATCAAAGCTAGAACCCATGCATGATTATATATAAACTTGGTTATATTTCTTGCCTTTTTAATGGTTTCATCAATCATTGGAAAATATCTAGGATCACAAATATTTTCTAGCATTAAATCAATGCAATGGGCAGCACAAGGAGACCAAAAAAAGGTGCCATACCTTTGCTGCAAAGCTTTCCCAGCAGCCTTAAATGAAGCCTCATTATCACTAACAAATTGGACAATATTCTCTTGTCCAACTTCTTTGACAACTTCATCAAACATCTCCAGCAATGTCTCTTTATCTTTTCGAAGTCCTGAAGTGTCAACAGACTTCAAGAATACGGTGCCTCTCGGAGAATAGGCAAGGAAATTCACAATTGGTGCATTCTTCCTATTTGTCCACCCATCAGCCATAATTGAACATCCATAAACTCTCCAATCAGCCTTGATACTTAAAATGTATTCATGGACATTATGAACTACATCTTTCAAAAGTGGTCCTCTTAAATCATGAAATGATGGGCCTTTAAACCCAGGTCCTATGGATGCTACGGCATCTAGCATTGGCTGATAATAATACGAATTAGCACTGTTAAATGGTATATTAGCATCATACCACCATGTTGCTACTGCTATTCTTGCATTGTGTTCCATCTCTTTAGTAGCCATTGCACTTCTAATACTAGGCTGGGAACCCGGGGTAGTTCGTGGAGCAAATAAAGGAATCCTTCTTCCAGATGTACTTGTTCCTTGCACTGTCGTTCTTCTACTTGTTTGTGAACGTATATCACCCGAACGAGGATTTGCAGCATCACCCTCTGCTATTTCTTCATCATTGGAAGCTGATTGAGAATTTCCAATATCGGTTCTAAGTCTTTTTCTTCTCTCTTTCTCCATCGTCATCTCATCTACCATTTGTTTCATTTGCCACTTAACCTCCGGAGGGACCTTTTTACAAGCTTCAACTTCACCTTTAATACCAGCAAGGTGGTACTTCAACCGAGTAACACCACCACCATTGATCCGTTTATTACAATAAATGCATATACTTCCATTCTTTACACCAGGAACCACCTGTCCATGAGCCCATGCTGGATCATCTGATCTTGTTGGAGCTGAATACATGGAAGTCCCACCACTAGATGAGTTTTCAGCCATGTAATTTAATCTGTTGTAAAAAAGATAACACAAGTTAGGCATGTATCATTCTTTAGTCCACGATTTGAAATTCATACCAAATTGGATTTCAAAACATGAATCTCTTAATGGACGATGCACAATGGTAAAGAAAATATCTTTATTCTATTAGCCTTAATCATTTTGACTAAATCTTGAGACAAAAAGAATTACAAGGAGTCAAGGAGTCAAGGAGTCAAGAATTACAAGAGAATAAGGCAGAAAATTCCTAAACAATGCCAAAAAATCAATGGGCATCAGAAAAAACCCAATGAGAAGATTAATAACTGATCTGGGACTAGAGGCTATACGATCAAGAACCTTTCTGTTATTCACCATAAAATAACTAGCACTGGGATTGCTCTGCAGCAACCACGCAATCACCCAGAACAGTATGCTAAGTTTTCCCCATGTAGATCATTCCTAGCCTTTGCAAAGAATTGGATAAAGCAATAAGCTCTTATTTCCTGCAGTCTGGTTATGCTTAGATTACTCTAAGAAAGTTGTGGCATTATATATTACATTAATATTTAACTGCCCATCCTTGCCTAGACCCACTTTCAGCAAGTTACATGTTGTTCTTGAATGTGATTTTTAACATAGTTTGCCTTTACAAGCTCATGTTAACATTTTTCGTGTGTACCGTGCATATAATTCCATCATGAACCTCAAAATCAAAGCATGATTTTGTTTTCAACATCGCCATTCAGTACAGTGTTAAAAAATAGTTTTCTAATAGGGGAATGGAAGCTTGATATACATAATAATCTTTCTGCTATTTATGACATATCTTCTTCTTTTTTGTTAACAGGATTCGTTACCTCCTCATTATAATTATTTTGTTTTGCATTGTTTAGGTTGGCTTCTATCAGATACTTGCACTTGATCCAAAATCATTTATCAAAATTAGCAAATTGTATTTTACATAAAAGAAATCCCACAACATCAAGCATCAACAACATCAAGCATTCATTATCAAGCATCAACAACATCAATCCCACATTCACATTCATGCATTTTCGACAGTTTCAATTTTTCAATAAATTAAAGGATTTGGTTCCTCAAATGTGTACCTTTAACTGGAGATATGGGGAAGAAGAACTACTGAAGATTTTGTGCCGCCGTGTGGAAGAAATTGTGCCGCCGTGTGGAAGAAATTATGCCGCCGTGATTTTGATTTTTGATTTAGGGTTTCAGAAATTGAGCTGATTTAGGGGTTGAGGATAACAAATTGAGCTTTTCAAGTGTGGGATTTCTGGATTATGAATCGAAAACAAGGGATTTCTGGATTAATTTGAGAGAAGAGAACTCGGGAGTAGATTGGGGGAAATTGGGGGAAAATTGGTCGTCTGGTTTGGGAGAGTGGGAGCGGGAAGAAGAAAGGGAATTAGGCGTAACGTGTAATGGCTAAACGACGTCGTTTCTTACTTATGTAAACGACGTCGTTTTGATCCGTACCGGAACGGAACGACCGGTACGGAACCGGGGCGCTCCGGCCGGAATTTGCCCGGATTTTCCGGGACAGGCCGGGATTCTAGCCGGGACAAAAACGTCGCCGTTTTGTCCCGGATTAGGCGTTGGGACGGGGCGTTCCGGCCGTTCCGGCCGGAACGGGGCGGGATCAATAACTTTGATCTGAAGATGTATTTATATCTAATCATTTTATTAGGTATTTAATAAACTAAAAATTTATTTCTAATTTTATATATATATATATATATATATATATAAACTATCATTTAGAATCTAGTGATTCTTTGGGATTTCTGAGGTTGTTTTTGAATATATTTTTTATTTTGAAATGTATTACAAAAAAATTATTTATTTATTTTAAAATTATTTTTAATATCAACATATCAAAATGATCTAAAAATATCAAAAAATAACAATTTATAATAAAAAATAAAAAAATATATGTTTTTTTAAAAAATATTTTTAAAATACCGTGTCAAACACTACTCTTATATTGGTCACTTTCAAATAAAATGTTTTCTCACATCTCTTTTGAATCATAACCAGTTACTTTGCTACGGTATGGATTGAAATAAAAAAAAATGAATTTTCAAAAATATATATACATTTTTAATTTAATTTTTTTATTGTGAAAATTTAATGTATATGAGAAGAAAAAAACATAGTAGAGATAACAATATTGTTGATTTACTCAACCCGAATCAGGTTAATTTATTAAATTTATGATGTGCGTTTAGATTTAATAACATTGTTTTTCTAAAATAATTTTTATTTAATTATATAATAATAAAAATATATACTATTATAAAAGTAATAGTATAAAAAAACAATGTCAGTCTTTAAAAAAATTACTAATATTGTAAAATAACCATTACACTCTTATTTGAAAACAAAATGAGATTTAAATGGTATATAATAAAATAAAATCTAAAATATATTCCTAATTGATTTTGAAATTCATAAATTAATTAATTTATAATATTTAATTTAGTTTCCATCTTAATTGTGATTCATGGTTTTGTCATTTTAATTTTAAAAGTTTGATTACAGGAGATATATATATATATGGGATGTTAGTGTACTTATTTAATTATTATTTATTATACATAAAGTTAAACCATATCATAAAATCATTGTTCAACCAAACTACTTTAACTGTGGGTTCCCTAATTCTTTATTGGGTCAACTTTGTCTCTTTGTTTTAAATCATAAAAGGAAAGGTGCAAGCCATGTGGACAGACGCCTATTGTTATAAAGGGCGTTTTTGATAGAATATTTTTAAAACAATATTTAATATTTTTAATATTTTTAAATTATTTTGATATTTTAATATAAAAATAAATTTAAAAAATAAAATATATATTATTTTAATATACTTATAAACTAAAAATTAACAATTACCTAAAACAAAACGGAAAACACTGTTGAAAACACTGTACATACACTCACATATGAACTGTGGACGCGAGCTTTTTCATCCGTGTGTCGCGCGAGTTTGTCCACCCTTTTTTTTTCTGCCTATGAACAGTTTAATAACGAAATTAGCCCCTGAAAAAGACAAAAAACGTCGCCGGTTTCAGGGGCTCCGAGGTAATTGACCATTCCGGTCCGGTTCGACCCGGTTCGTCTGGGCAGTTTATTTTTTTATATATATATTTCTTCAAACAGTGCATTCACCGTTTTAGCCCTCGATAACGACAAAATACCGCACAGGGAGGGAGGGTTGAAACGGTAATTAGCCATTTTTTTATTATTTTTCGCTTCAGGTTACTGTTTGCGCGTCCATTCACTCGCCATCCATTTCCGCGCGCACGCGTCTTTCGGGCGGCGCTTGCGCCTTTATACGGCGTCCAAAAATTATCAACCGCCGTCTAGAACAATTTTTCACCATGCTCTCTTCCACATGGGGCGGCGCGTGTAAACATTGTATGCTCAGGTACGTGTCAATGGGCATTTGAATTCCCCCCTCATTTCTCTCTCCTCCTGCGCATGCTGACGTCAGCGAGGCAGTGTTTTTGGCAAAGTTCATTTCAGTCCCTGAACGCTCGAATTTGTTGTCTGGCCCTTATTTCAATTATATTAGTTTTGATTTCTTTCAATTGCGTCCTTAAATTAAAAATCAGTATAATATATAGTTTCAGTTCGGTCCTCCTACTTTTAATTTTTGATTTGGCTTAAATAACTCAATAAATTCGATACACAAGTTTCGATTTTTTCAACTTAGTCCTTTGATTTAAATTGATAATAAATGTGGTTTCCATTTCAGCCCTTGGACTTTTAATTTTTCAATTTAATCCCTTTATATTTGATTTTCATTTCAGCTCTTATACTTTTATTTTTTTATATTTCTAAAATATTCCCTACTTTTGTCCATGTATATATAAGTGTACTTAACACAATAATAATAATAATAATAATAATAATAATAATAATAATAATAATAATAATAATAATAATAATAATAATTTGTTTGTTTTTCTTACTTACTCTTTTGTTAATGTTTTTTTTTTCTCCGTGTAATTTAATAATTTTTATTCTTTTGACAGGAATGGCAATGATATTTTATTTTTTTTCTTTTGTTAAAGTTTCTAGGATATTTTTAGTCTTTCATTAATTATATGTTCTAATATTTATTGAATATTATCTCATAGGGAGAAGAAAACATGACCTAGGATTTTTTGAATAAAAAAAATTAATATCAGTATTCTTAAATACATTTAATATAATGATATAATCAATAAATCGAATAACATAAAAAAAATTTGTCTTCGAATTTTAATTTTGTACTTGACACAATAATAATAATAATAATAATAATAATAATAATAATAATAATAATAATAATAATAATAATAATAATAATAATAATAATAATAATAATAATTTAATTGTTTTTTTAGCTTGCTCTTTTGTTAATGTTTTTTTTTTCTCCGTATAATTTAATAATTTTTATTGTTTTGACAGTAATGACAATGATATTTCTTTTTTTTTTCTTTTGTTGAAGTTTCTAGGATATTTTTAGTCTTTCATTAATTATATGTTCTAATATTTATTGAATATTATCTCATAGAAATATATATAGGGAGAAAAAAACATGACTTAGGATTTTTTGAATAAAAAAAATTTAATATCAGTATTCTTAAATATATTTAATATAATCATATAATGAATAAAAAAAATTTGTCTTCAAATTTTAATTTTGTACTTAACACAATAATAATAATAATAATAATAATAATAATAATAATAATAATAATAATTTAATTGTTTTTCTTGCTTACTCTTTTGTTAATGTTTTTTTTTCTCTGTATAATTTAATAATTTTTATTGTTTTGATAGTAATGGCAATGATATTTTTTTTTCTTTTCTTAAAGTTTCTAGGATATTTTTAGTCTTTCATTAATTATATGTTCTAATATTTATTGAATATTATCTCATAGGAATGTATATAGGGAGAAGAAAACATGACCTACGATTTTTTGAACAAAAAAAATTAATATCAGTATTCTTAAATACATTTAATATAATGATATAATGAATAAATCGAATAACATAGAAAAAATTTGTTTTCGAATTTTAATTTTGTACTTGACACAATAATAATAATAATAATAATAATAATAATAATAATAATAATAATAATAATTAATATTATTATAATAATAGTTTTTTAATTGTTTTTCTTGCTTACTCTTCTGTTTATATTTTTTTCCCTCCGGATAATTTAAATTTTTTTATTGTTTTGGCAGTAATAGCAATGCTAATTTTTATTTTTATTTTATTTTTTTGTTGTATCTTTTTTTAAATTTTCTTGAATATTTTTAGTCTATCATTAATTATATGTTCTAATATTTATTGAATATTATCGCATATAAATATATATAGGGAGAAGACAACATGACCTAGCATTTTTTGAATAAAAAAAATTACTATCAGTATTCTTAAATACATTTTATAATAATAGTAACAACAACAACAACAACAACAATAATAATAATAATAATAACAATTATTTCAATAATAATAATAATAACAATAATAATAATAATAATAACAATAATAATATAGATAATAATAATAATAATAACAATAACAACAACAATAATAATAATAATAATAACAATTATTTTTGTTAGTGACTCTTTTGTTAATATTTTTTTTGCTCTTCATAATTTAATAATTTCTATTGTTTTGACAGTAATTGTGTTAATTTTTTTTATATATATTTTTAGTCTTTCGCCTAAGAATATATATAGAGAAAAGAAAACATGACCTAAGATTTTTTTAATATAAAAAATTAATATAAGTATTCTGAGATACATTTAATATAGTTATATAATAGTAGATGATTGACCACACAATTACAAATAACCGATTAAAACATATTCAATATAAAAAATTAATATAAGTATTCTGAGATACATTTAATATAATTATATAATAGTAGATGATCGGCCACACAATTACAAATAACCGATTAAAACACATTCACAAATTTAATTTTTTTTATTTGTAGAATAATGTCTACTTTTGTCCATGTATATATAAGTTTACTTAACACAATAATAATAATAATAATAATAATAATAATAATAATAATAATAATAATAATAATAATAACAACAGCAATAATAACAACAACAACAACAACAACAACAACAATAATAATAACAATTATTTCAATAATAATAATAATAACAATAACAATAATAACAATAATAACAATAATAACAATAATAATAACAATAATAATAATAATAATAATAATAATAATAATAATAATAATAATAATAATAATAATAATAATAACAACAACAATTATTTTTGTTAGTAACTCTTTTGTTAATATTTTTTTTTTTGCTCTTTATAATTTAATAATTTCTATTGTTTTTACAGTAATGGTGTTAATTTTTTTTTTTAATATATTTTTAGTCTTTCGCCTAAGATTATATATAGGGAAAAGAAAACATGACCTAGAATTTTTTCAATATAAAAAATTAATATAAGTATTCTGAGATACATTTAATATAGTTATATAATAGTAGATGATCGGCCACACAATTACAAATAACCGATTAAAACACATTCGCAAATTTAATTTTTTTTTATTTGTAGAATAATGTCTACTTTTGTCCATGTATATATAAGTGTACTTAACACAATAATAATAATAACAATAACAATAATAATAACAACAACAACAACAACAACAACAACAACAACAACAACAACAATAATAATAATAATAACAATTATTTCAATAATAATAATAACAATAATAATAATAACAATAATAATAACAATAATAATAATAATAATAATAACAACAATAATGACAATAATAATAACAATAATAATAATAATAATAATAACAACAATAATGACAATAATAATAACAATAATAATAATAATAATAATAATAATAATAATAATAATAATAATAATAATAACAACAATTATTTTTGTTAGTAACTCTTCTGTTAATATTTTTTTTGCTCTTCATAATTTAATAATTTCTATTGTTTTGACAGTAATGGTGTTAATTTTTTTTTATATATATTTTTAGTCTTTCGCCTAAGAATATATATAGGAAAAAGGAAACATGACCTAAGATTTTTTCAATATAAAAAATTAATATAAGTATTCTGAGATGCATTTAATATAGTTATATAATAGTTAACGATCGGCCACACAATTACAAATAACCGATTAAAATACATTCACAAATTGATCAATAAACTACAACAAAAAAATATCACACCAAACAATCAAATAATTCACCATACAAATGGATACAAAAAATATTTCCATAACCAGTAAACACAACTGAATAAAGAAAAATTAGATGATCGGACACACAATTACAACAAAACCAACCACCAACAGATTCCCAATTGACTACAGCAAACAAAAATCTCTAATTGATATAATCTATTATATTTTTTCGACCAACTGATTATATAATTATCAATCCAATTAAAACACACCAGATAATCAAAACATTGCAATTTTGCTATCTATGAGTTAATTAAATCAACACACAATTCAAATCCAAACTGTGACTAAATTATTCTCCAAGCCAGTAAAATAATGTCAACAACCAACCAGACCAATGCAAACAAAAAATAATCTATCTTTAATAGATTTCAACGATTACAATATTGCTATCAACCAGTTAAATGCTTAGTAACTGTTAAAAAATATTTAACCATCAACACATTCAGTTCAAGACAACAAAAAATCATCTTTCATTCATTTTATTGATTACAGATTTACATCAACCAATTAAATAACCATCAAAACAATTAATACATACTAAAAAATTAATCAATTATGGTCTTGCAATACTCAAATTACAATTCGCTAATATTTCATAAATTTTATCGCTTATAATTTTTAAATTTCAAAATTGAATTATTATCTGAGTATTTAAGCTTATAACAATAATCAACTAATTCAATACATGAAAAAAAATTATAGCATGATTTAAAATTTACAATTCTCTATTTATCAACTAAAAAATTCATTGTTTACCACATAAATAATAAGTTTGCTATATATAAAAAGCCCGACGCAACGCGCGGGCTAAACAACTCGTGTTTTCTAAATAGACAATAACACTCCCTCCTCTACCTGCCATAACTTGATAAATTAACTTTTAATTCATGATCTATTTAAAGTGTTGTGTAATCATAAAAACATTAAAATAATATTTTTTATATATAGCTAAATCAACTCGCGGAATCACTATAGCCCTAGGCACAGATTACTGTGAATTATAATAGTAAAATCACTATTTTACCCCTCAGTTCGCCTTAGCTTTAGCCTTGGAATCAAATGTATTTTTTATTTTTTATATTTTGTGTACAGTAAAATAACCATAATACTCTTTTAATAAGATAAAAATCAACAGTTTCTGCTAGGGCTATTAATGACATTGCACTTTTTTTTCATGTCTAAATATAAATATACCCCCATATAAGACAAAACAGAACAGTTGCCTCCGGGGGTATTAAGGAAATTGCACAGTTTTTTTTGAAAATATGCAAATACGGATATACCTCCATATAAGACAAAATTCAAGGGTTGGTGTGTAGGGGGGGTTGTGATAATTTACTATTTTTTAATTATATTTTTTTCCAAGATATTGTGTGCGCATCGCCGGACGCGCCTTCAATTTCCGAGCTCACGCCCCTTTTAAACGGCGCATGCGGCATTTTTCGACGAGGAAAAATGTTCATCCGGCGTCCAGAATGATTCGCCGCCATTTTTTCATCCTCATTGTGCGGCGCATGGTGTTCCACAGTGTCCGGAAACGTGATAGGGTCGGTTGAATTTGTTTTTCTCCTTTTCTCTCAACTACATGCAACATTGCACGTCAGTCCCTGTTGTTTATTGGATTTTCATTGTAGACCCCGATCTTTTGATTAGTTTGTATGATTCTTATTTCTATTATAAAATTTTTAATTTATTTCAATTGTGTATATTAATTGAAATTGATTGTCTATTTTGGTTTCATTTCGGTCCCCAGTATTTTAATTTCCGGATTGATATTAAATCCTATAATATTTTCAATATCAAAGTTTAGATTTTTTTCAAATTTGTCCTTGGGATTAAATTTATCATACATTTGTTTTTTTATTTCGGCCCTTATACTTTTAATCTTTAATTTTATTTTAATTCTTTTATTTTTTATATATATTTTTGAAATGGTTCCTATTTTTGTCCATGTTTATATGTATATGCTCTTACCTTTTGTTTTTAATTTCTTTATTTCCTCTTTTGTTAAGGTTGTATTTTTTTTTTAATTTAGTTCTTAAATTTTAATTTGTGTCTATGAGCATTTGAAACTTGATATTTATTATTTTTTCATATGTTATTTTTTTTTGTTTTTAATTATTTTTATTTATTCTTCAAGTCAAATATTTTTTTTAATCTAATAATATTTATTTTTGTTTTTTCATATATTTTATTTTTTAATTGTTTTTTTTATTAATATTTTTAGGTGTTAAAATTTCTAATTATTATAGATAATGCATTCAAAATAATGATAATAATTATTTGTAAGTTTTTTTTTTATATAAATATGTAAGACTAATTATATATTTTTATATTTGTTTAATATTAACGTCTTAATATATATATATATATATATATATATATATATATATATATGACTTTAGTTTTTTTCAAAAAAAACTTAAATTAATTTAATGTCAGTTAATATAATAATATGAGAAATAAATCTTATAAAATAAAAAAATAATTTAATTTTTTTTTAACAATTATAATGGTATCAGCGATAGTATGACCAATAATAATTAGAGTTTTTGAGTTTTTGATATATCTCAGGGTAATTTAATAATTTATATTATTTTAGTAGTAATATTAATGATAATTTTATGTGTTATAACCGTAATAATAATAGTGACATTATTAATCATAATGATATAGCAAGTAATTTATTAGAATGATTATAGTGCTTCTGTTGTTAATAATTATAACTTTGATGGTAATAGTAACAATAACTCATAAAATAATATAAAAAATATCAATAATGACAAAAAAATATAATAATGATAATAATACTAATTATAATTGCAATTATATTAATAGAAATAATGGTGTTTATTATCGTGATGCTTATTGTTATAATAATAACAACGATTATAACAATAATGATAGTGACAACAATGGTACTATCGATAATAATGATTATTTACAATGATGATAGTTATACTAATTATGATAATTTAACAATCATGATAATAATAATATGATATTAATCGGAATAATTCATTGATCAATGTTCTTTTCATTACAAATTGACTTTTGTGAGCTTTTTATATATGATATTTCATATTTAATATAACGTTAAAAAAAACAAATGAAAATATTGGGCAAATTTATATATAATCAAAAATTAAATGAGTCACTTGCCATGCATTTCGCCGCAGACACAACCAATTTTTTTATCATGTGAAAAAATGTTCATAGTCCTATATTGTTTTTAATGCTAAACATCTCAGTGAAATAATCAACTTACAAAACTTTCAATTATTTAGTTTTTATATACATATTCCTTTTATTATAGATAAGGAATTTAAAATAATAATAACGATTATTTTTAAGGTTTTTTTTCTTACATATACATGAGGCTAATTATATATTTTGATATTTACATATGGAAATATTTATAAATGAGCTAAGTTTCTTTTTGAAATCTCAAATTAATTTAATATTAGTGTTCTGAAATAAATCTTAAGAAATAAAAAATATATATAATTTAATCTTAGTGTTCTGAATATATATATATATATATATATATATATATATATATATATAATAAAATAAGTTTTTTATTTAAAAAAATCAAATTAATTTAATCTCAGTGTTCTGAAATACTTTTCATATAATAATATAAAAAATAAATCTTAAAACATGAAAAAAATAATTGTATTCCTTTTTACAACAATAATAATGCTAGCAGCAATAATATTGTCATTAATAATTAAAATATTAATTATTTACATTAATGGTTATGATGACATCTATAATAATTGTGATAATTTAACAATAATGATAATAACAATGGGAATAATAATCGAAATAATTCATCTGTCAATGTTGTTTTTGTTCAAAATTGATTTTTTTATATATGATATTTCAGATGTAATATCATGTAAACAGAAAATATACGAAACCACACATTGACAAAATAGGTGGAAAAATTAGGCCAAATATTCTATAGTGAAAAAATATGTGATCCACTTGTCGTCGCGCATTGTCACAACGAGAACCAAGTTCTTAAACATGTAAAAAAAATATTAATGGTCCTAGATTTTTTTTATGATGCTCTACATCCAAGCGAAATAATCAACATACAAACTTTTTAATTATTTAGTTTTTTTTATATATTCATTTGTTATTGATAAGACATTTGAAATACTTTTAATATAATAATATGAAAAATAAATCTCAAAAAATAAAAAAAATAATTTAATTTCTTTTTAAATAAAAATCACTTTAAACTTAAAATATACCAAGCTACGCATAAACAAAACAAATAAAAAACACAAAGATAACAAATCTTTAACTATAGAAGATTCACTATACATGTATAAAAGAGAGTTTCACCCTCATTTCATATCACCAAAATTATCTTCCAATAATGGTTATTTTAAATATATTTTTCCACAAATATTTGAGAATAATTGTATTTTTTGATATTTGTTTAATATCAATTTTTAAAATCTCAATCATAAAAATAAAAACAATACCAAACATACTCTTAGTGATAAGTCATACGTGATTTTCTTACACCACATGCATCATCCTCCATGTATATTCAATGAGATAGGGCCCATGATGTAGATGAGCTTGACTCTGCAAGTGGAGGCCATAAAGAGGTCTTCCCCTTCTTCAAGCAACTTCCTAATTCTTAATCAGTGAGACTCTGACCATGCGATTAGTTTGTGACCACTGATTGATTTCCTTTCGTATTGATGGATCCAAGATGGTATTCGTAGCTAGTCTGTAGAGGAGTATTTCTCTCAAGACCACATTATATCTTTTGTATAAGATATGTGATTGTTGTTGAAGTTATTTTTTAAGATGTTTTTTTATTCAAAAATAAATTAAAATAATATTTTATTATTATTTTTTAAAAATTATTTTTGATATGAATACGTAAAAATGATATGAAAATAACAAAAAATTTAATTTAAATTAAAAAATAAAAATAAAAAAAATTCAATTTAAAAAAAAAATATTTTTAAAATACAATGTCAAGCATCCCGGAAGACCCACAGTTTATGGGCTTGAAAATATATCGACATGGAATGTTTTTATTTCATTTCATTTCATTTACTATTAATATTATTAAGACACTTGATTCCAACTTCGAATTGAGGGAAATTTCTCTGTTCTTTCATCGAGTGTGGACAAAGACTTGGTTGTCTGGTGTCTTCCAGGAAGTTTGCAATTTTGTTTAATATAATTTATAATTGTGACAATATTTATTTTTTAAATGATTTTTACTTAAAAGTATATTAATTTCTTTTTAAAAAATATTAATTATGATATTAGTATATCAAAATAATTTGAAAACACTCAAAAATATTAATTTATAGCTCATAAAAAAAATATATTTTTTTAAAAAAACTCTTAAAACAAAAAAATGAGCAGGATTTAAGAGATACACTAAAGATAAATATTACACAAAAAATTTAATTGCATATATTAAATAACAATTAAAAGATAAATATCAAATATAAATAAAAAATGTAATAATATTTTATTCAAATAATACCTGAAGCGAAGATTCCTTAATTATAGGTCCTCTGCATCACATTTAGAAATTTCAAAAATATAGAAATGTATAAAAAAGGAGAGGATTAAGTGATAAATCATGTGATTTTCTTACACCACATGCATCATCCTCCATGTGGAGATAGGGCTCATGATGCAGACGAGCTTGACTTTGCAAGTGGAGGCCATCAAGAGGTCTTCCCCTTCTTTGATTGGTGGGGAGACTCTGACCATGCAATTAATTTGTGGCCACTGATTGATTTTCTTGCGTATTGATCGATCCAGGATGTGCATATAAAGTGTAACAAAGCCATCATTTGATTTCCCATAATTAAAAAAGTTCAATTTCTCTCTCTCGATGTTCATCAGTAGAATATCACGGCACCCCTTTGGTGCGTATGCCGCCCTTCTTCTGCTTCAGATCCTTTCCACCCACCATCTTTGCAGTGCTAGAAAGAGCAGCAATGACTGCGCTCCTTCTCCTTGTGGCAATTTCCTTAATATTAGATTCCCTTTCGGGCTAAAGACCGACGCCGGCAGCTGTGGCGAGCGATTTATTCAGCTTGGCTGTGAAGACAACGTGCGCCTAACATTGCAATTGAACATGAAAAAATATTATGTTAAGGCAATCAATTACAGCGACTCAACAATTCGACTTGTGGATGCTGCTGTTCAGAAGGATGATTGCTTCTCCATCCCTCATCATTCTCTTACAGGAAGAGATCTCTTCGATTCGTATTTCTATTATAATCATAATAATAATAATTATTATGATTATGATTCTTGGGAAGAGAGTTCTGTGTTAGCTTTTATATGTTGCGAAAATGAAATACAGAATCCTCTTCCAGATTATATTATGGATACTTCTTCTTGCAAAAATGGAAGTGGTACTGCACAGAATTCTTCTCCCAGCTGTGTCAACATGGAAGGCCATTCGTATGTCATGGTTGATGGGCTCATGAAGGATGTACCTGACTTGTGCCGTGTAAATTTGATCTATACTGTTCCAAAAGATGTGAGAAATATGTCGTATACAGATGTCCATGATATTTTGGCAGATGGGTTCGAGCTTGGATGGTTCAATTACATTCCTGTTCCAGAACCTATAGAACCATACCGTACGTCTCCTCTCCCCCCCTCTCTCTCACAGCTTACCTCAAGTAGTGTATTAAATCGACCTGTTGGCACAACACAGCTTAATATTATAAGCTTGTAAAATATCAACACTGTTGACCCTTCTCTTCTCTCTTTATATGCAGCCTTAAGGTTGCTGTTATACTTGCCTTCTAAAGGTGAGGAGGAATATTACGGTCTTATATGTTTGGGCTCAATTACTTTACGCATTTTCTTCGCAATTATATTTCGTTTTGGTGATTGTAGGTATCAACTGGATATATTGGATATTTTGTGATCAAGCTACCGGGGGTGAGTTAATATATTTTGTGTAATTATAGCATTTTACAGAAAGAGTAGTAATATTTTTCTAATAAATAAATAAAAGACCCTACAAAGTTTCAATCACATATCGCAGTTTCAATCATTCTTCTTCTTCTTTTGTCATTGTGTTTTTATTTGGCAGACTATTATTGTGATTACCGGTTCACCACCCCTCCAGTTGTACCAACCTTTCTAATTGTGATACTTGTCTTTATCGGTGAGTATTTTACTTTGCTTTTATCAGATTGCAGTGAAACAATATATATATCAACGATAAAAAATTATAGCTTTAAGAAATAATTATTGTTCATGACCTGTTTTCATTGCGGTTGTATCTAATATTCTTTCTACTTTTGTTCTCAATTAGGAACAATATTGATTTAAAGCATTACAAAGTTCTTATCATTCCCTTTATTGTTTGTTTCATTGACTTGCATGGATATTGTTTTCTTTTCAATTTCATGAGGTATTTATTAGAGTGTTGAGAGCCCTGGTGATCATTTTTTGAAATCAAAGACTTAGAATGCACAAATTAATCACACATATATACTCGCATGTAAAATCAATGAAATATTTGTAAATTATTTTAATTTTTGATACTAGGAATTTGACATTTGAAAAAAAAAACTTTCATGGATGCCTGGTTAAACTTAAAAAAGAATTAACCACCATGATAAAAGTCACATGAAATTTTTGGAATGTTTTCTATATTGATTCTTTTTTTGTAATGTCTCTGTACAGTGATATATCATGTGCTATTATTCCCATGTGGGCTACCATGTCTTCTGACTTTACTCATCTATAAATGGAGAAGAAGACATTTATCCATGTACGATAATATTGAAAAATTCTTGCAAAGTCACGATAATGATCTCGTACCGATAAGATACACTTACTCGGAGATTAAGAAGATAACCAACGGATTTAAAGACAAGTTGGGTGAAGGAGGCTTTGGCTCAGTGTACAAGGGAAAGCTTCGTAGTGGTCGTTTCGCAGCAGTTAAATTATTGGGCAATTCAAAAGCCAATGGACAAGATTTTATCAACGAAGTTGCCACTATTGGAAGAATTCACCATGTTAATGTTGTGCACCTTCTAGGCTTCAGCGTTGAGGGATCAAAGCGTGCTCTTATATACGAGTTCATGCCCAATGGGTCTCTTGAAAAGTATATTTTTTCTAGGCAAGGTAGTGTCCCACTTAGCAATGAGAAACTTTATGACATTTGTCTTGGGGTGGCTCGAGGAATTGAATATTTACATCAAGGTTGTGATATGCAAATTTTACATTTTGATATCAAGCCCCACAACATTCTACTTGATGAGAAATTTATTCCGAAAGTCTCGGATTTTGGACTTGCCAAATTATACCCAACAAATAATAACAGTGTGCCCCTCACTGCTGCTAGAGGGACAATTGGATACATGGCTCCTGAGCTATTTTATAAAAATATTGGAGGTGTATCTTACAAAGCTGATGTTTATAGTTATGGGATGTTATTAATGGAAATGGTAGGAAGAAGAAAGAACTTGAATGCATCGGCAAATCATTCAAGCCAAATTTACTTCCCTTCATGGGTTTATGACCAAGTTAATGAGGGAAAGGACATAGAAGTACAAGAAGATGCCACAGAACATGAAATAAAGACAACAACAAAGATGATTATTGTAGCTTTGTGGTGCATACAATTGAAGCCTGTTGATCGTCCCTCAATGCATAAAGTTGTACAGATGCTTAAATCAGATGTTGAGTCCCTGCAAATGCCTCCTCAGCCTTTTCTTACCCCATACCAGGTGCAAGAAGATGATTATAGAGTTAATAATGAAAAGTTATCAGATCCACCAGATGATTGCATGGACTCTTCATATCAGTTTGGTCGTTAATAAGTATGAATGTAGATGTTAATTTGTATATGGTATTACAAAAGTACTAATCAGGACTTATAGAAGTGGATCATTGTTCATTTATAATTACATCAATAAAGCCTGATAATTTTACATATGACACAACCTGATCATTTTTCCTGTTATTGACTTGAAATGGCTTTTTTCCACCAAAAAGACTTTGCAGAGCAGAGATAAGAGGACTGGTTTGATTAATAAAAGTACTTTCAATAATTTTATATATTTTGGTGAGTTTTTTATAAGCCCATTTATCATAATTAAAGATGAGAAATTATAATTAAGTATTGCAACTTTAATATGTTTGATCATGAGATATGTTTTATACTATATAAAATGTGTAGTGAAGGATATTGATTGGAAAGTGAAAACAAACAATATTAAATTTGTAAGTATAACAAAATTTGAAAACTTTTATTTTTATTTTAAATTAATAAGTTTTAGTGTTTTTAGATAATTTTTATGTGCTGATATCAAAAATAATTTTAAAAAAATAAAAAAAATATCATTTTGATGCAATTCTAACGAAAAGGAGGAGTATGACGATGATCATTTTTGTTTCCCAAGGATTTCTCTCCTTCCCTTTCATCACAAATAAATTAAATATTTTCAAAAATGATTTTGAAACAACACACCCTTTTATAAATTTAAATTTTTTTATAATTCTAGATATTCAGTAAATCTAAAAATTAATTGTGATGCATATAAATTGACCCAAACATCCCAATTATAAAATAAAAAGAATTCTTAAAAGTCGAATTTAGTATAATATATATGTATATAATAATAGCGATGGTGGTGAGCATTATAATAATAATTATTTTTACTTTAGATCACTTGTGGTGATTAATTATTGAATAACTTTAATTCAAAAGACAAGTATTATGGTTTGATTATTTTATATAGTCCTTATTTCTGTTATAGAAGTTTTTATTTATTTCAATTGTCTCCTTCAATTGAAATTGATTATATATTTTGGTTTCATTTTGGTCCACAGTCTTTTAATTTCCGGATTAGTGTTAAATCCTGTAATATTTTCAGTATCAAAGTTTATAGGTTTTTTCAAATTTGTCCTTGGGATTAAATTTATTATACATTTGTTTTTTTATTTCGGCCCTTATACTTTTAATCTTTGATTTTATTTTAATTATTTTATTTTTTATATATATTTTTGAAATGGCTCCTATTTTTGTCCATGTTTATATGTATATGCTCTTAATTTTTGTTTTTAATTTTTTTATTTCCTCTTTTGTTAAGGTTGTAGCTTTTTTTTTTTTTATAATTTGTGTTAGTGATCATTTGAAACTTGATATTTATTATTTTTTTCCTATGTTATTTTTTTTTTGTTTTTTATTATTTGTATTTATTCTTTAAGTCAAATATTTTTTTTATCTAATAATATTTATTTTTGTTTTGTCATTTATTTTATTTTTTAATTGTTTTTTATTAATATTTTTCAATTATTTTATATTCAACATACAAACTTTTCAATTATTTAGTTTTTTTATATATTCATTTGTTATTGATAAGACATTTGAAATACTTTTAATATAATAATATGAAGAAAAAATCTTAAAAAAATTAAAAAAGTAACTTTTTTTTTTAAAATAAAAATCACTTTAAACTAAAAATATTCTAATCTATGCATAAACAAAACAAATAAAAAACACAAAGATAACAGATCTTTAACAATAGAGGATTTACTATACATGCATAAAAGAAAGTTTCACTCTCATTTAACGTCACCAAACCTATCTTCCAATAATGGTTATTTTAAAGATATTTTTCCAGAAAAATTTGAGAATAATTATATATTTTGATATTTGTGTAATATCAATTTTTAAAATCTCAATCATAAAAATAAAAGCAATACCAAACACACCCTTAATGATAAGTCATACATGATTTTCTTACACCACATGCATCATCCTCCATGTATATTCAATGAGATAGGGCCCGTGATGTAGATGAGCTTGACTCTGCAAGTGGAGGCCATAAAGAGGTCTTCCCCTTCTTTCATTAGTGAGAAGTAATCTTCATGCAATTTCCTAATTCTTAATCAATGAGACTCTGACCAAACACACCCTTACATGATTTTCTTATATCACATGCATCATCCTCCATGTATATTCAATGAGATAGGGCCCATGATGTAGATGAGCTTGACTCTGCAAGTGGAGGCCATAAAGAGGTCTTCCCAACTTCCGTTGGGGGGGAGTAATTTTCAGGCAACTTCCTAATTTTTAATCAGTGAGACTCTGACCATGTAATTAATTTGTGGCCACTGATTCATTTCCTTTCATATTGATGGATCCAGGATGGTATTCGTAGCTAGTCTGTAGAGGAGTATTGCTCTCAAGACCACATTATATCTTTTGTATAAGATATGTGAGTGTTGATGAAGTTATTTTTTAAGATATTTTTTATTCGAAAATATATTAAAATAATATTTTTTTTTATTTTTTTTTAAATATTTTTAATATGAGTACGTAAAAATGATATGAAAATAATAAAAAATTAATTTAAATTAAAAAATAAATTTTTATTTTATTTTTCTTAAAATATTTTTAAAATACAATGACAAGCATCAGAAAGACCCACAGTTTTATGGACTTGAAAATATATCGACATGGAATGCTTTCATTTCATTTATTATTAATATTATTAAGACACTTGATTCCAACTTTGAATTGAGGGAAATTTCTCTGTTCTTTCATCAAGTGTGTACAAAGACTTGGTTGTCTGGTGTCTTCCAGGAAGTTTGCAAATTTGTTTAATATAATTTATAATTGTGACAAAATTTATTTTTTAAAATGATTTTTACTTAAAAGTATATTAATTTTTTTTAAAAAAATATTAATTTTGATATTAGTATATCAAAATAATTTCAAAACACTCAAAAAAATTAATTTATAGCTAATAATTTTTTTTTAAAAAAAAAAAAAACTCTTAAAGCACAAAAATAAGCAGGATTTAAGAGGTGATTGAGATCTACAGTTGTCGAGTAAAAGTACCGACTAAAAATCTATTTTAAAGATTATTTTCCAATAATGGTTATTTTAAAGATATATTTCCAGAAAAAAATGAGAATAATTATATAATTATATATTTCGATATTTGTTTAATATCAATACCTTAATATATATATATATATATATATATATATGAGCTAATATCACATAAAATATAACAATATAAAGAATAAATCTTAAAAAATAAAAACAAATACTTTCATTTCTTTTTATAATAATAATGGTAGTGGCAACGATAATATTGTCACTGATAATTATAATATTAATTATTTACAATAATATTTATAATAGCAGTTATCATAATCATGATAATTTATTATTTTCTTATGAAATAATTCATCAAATAATTTAATAGATTAAAAAATAAGTAATTTTTGTTTTAAACAAAAAAAATGTTAAGAGTATAAAGATTTTTTAGTAATATCATTAAATTTAATCAAGTAACTCAATCTTAAAATTTATTAAATGTACTTCATGCCTAGCTTGAATTTTTAATTAAACCATATAAGAGCTTATGTAGAGTGAATCAAATAATTCAATAGATTTAAAAATAATTTGGATGACATGATATGAATTTTCTTTTTTCGTTTCCTTAATTCCATACTTAATTATAATTTTTGTATTGTTTTTCTTATTATATTAATCTCACGGTATTTTTTATTTAATTTCATCATTAATCTTTTTAGAGACATAATTAATTATGTTCTAAATATAGCTATTTAATTTGAATTAAATAGAGATAAAAGGACAAGCCATATTTTTCCAGGAAAAATTGATAATAATTATATATTTTGATATTTATTTAATATCAATACCTTAATATATATGAGTTAATTTTGTTTTGAAGAAATATCAAATTAATTTAATATCAATGTTCTAATATCACATAAAATATAATAATATAAAGAATAAATCTTAAAAAACAAAAACAAATACTTTTATTTCTTTTTATAGCAATAAATTTAATCATAAAATTTATTAAATGTACTTGATGCCTAGTTTAAGTTTTTAATTAAACCATATGAGAGCTTATTCAGAGTGAATCAAATAATTTAATAGATTTAAAAATAATTTGGATGACATGATATAAATTTTCTATTTTTATTTCCTTAATTCCATACTGAATTATAATGTTTGTAACGTTTTTCTTACTATATTAATCTCATAGTATTTTTTATTATCATTAATCTTTTTAGAAAAATAATTAATATAGCTATTTAATTTGAATTAAATACAGATTAAAGGAGAAGTCATACTTCATGAAAGAACATGCATGACGAAGTTTACGGTGTAGTACAAGTGAACTATCCTACAAAATAATTTAGATGGGCATAACTAGTAATTAATGTTTCAAATCTCAATCATTGATTTGAATTTATTAATTAATTAAATATTAAGAAATTAGGTTATTTTAATTTTTATCATGCACTAAAAACTTGAATTTCCAGAGTATTTTCCTTGAATAATCAAACAGACACTAAACCTAAGATATAAAAATATAAGATACAAAAATATTGAAAGAGGGTGAGATATTGATTTTTTTTATATAAATTATTTCAAATACAGTAAATGAAAAAAGACCAGAACAAAGAGATAAAAAAGTTGAAAGAATATAAGATTGCAAAGAGATAATAATTTTCTAAATTATTTGAAAAAAATAAGATTTCAAATAAAAAAAATTAGAGTTAAAAAAATAAAAAAGGATAAACTTGAGGAAAAAAAAAATATAATTTCATAAATTAAATAACAATTAAAAGATAAATTATTATGGATACTTCTTCTTGCGAAAATGGCAGTGGTACTGCACATAATTCTTCTCCCAGCTGTGTCAACATGGAAGGCCATTCGTATGTCATGGTTGATGGGGAGATCACGGATATACTGTTCCAAAAAATGTGAGGAATATGTCGTATACAGATGTCCATGATATTCTAGCAGATGGGTTCGAACCTACAGAACCTCAGCTTACCTCAAGTAGTGTATTAAATCTACCTGTCAGCACAACACAGCTTAATGTTATAAGTTTCAATCACATGTGATTCATATGAACTTTTTTTAATTGCGGTGATTCGTATTTCATTTTGGTGATTGTAGGTCTCGACTGGATAGGTTGTCAAATTTGGCGGGGTGAGTTAATATATTTTGTGTAATTATAGCATTTTACAGAAAGAGTAGTAATATTTTTCTAATAAATAAATAAAAGACCCTACAAAGTTTCAATCACATATGCTTGTATTTTCTAATAATATCATCCGTCTTTCTTTTGTCATTGTATTTTTCTCACGATACTTGCCCTTATCGGTGAGTATTTTACTTTGCTTTTATCAGCTTGCAGTGAAACAATATATATATCAACGAACAGAAATTACAGCTTAAGAAATAATTATTGTTCATGACCTGTTTTCATTGCGGTTGTATCCAATAGATCTAGAATTAGCATAAATTTAGATATTTCTTAGGAGCCCCCCAACTATTTCAAGTTTTGACTTTATGTTAAATTTGTATCATTTTTAAATCAATTAATGTATCTAATATTCTTTCTACTTTTCTTCTCAATTAGGAACAATAGTGATTTAAAGCATTACAAAGTTCTTATCATTCCCTTTATTGTTCGTTTCATAGACTTGCATGGATATTGTTTCTTTTCAATAATTTTTGATACTAGGAATTTAACATTTGAAAAAAAAAATACTTTCATGGATGCCTGGTTAAACTTAAAAAAGAATGAAGCACCACGATAAAAGTCACATGAAATTTTTGGAATGTTTTCTGTATTGACTTTTTTTCCTGTAATGTCTCTATACAGTGATATATCATGTGTTATAGTTCCCATGTGGGCTACCATTTCTTCTGACTTTACTCATCTATAAATGGCGAAGAAGACATTTATCCATGTACGACAATATTGAAAAATTCTTGCAAAGTCACGATAATGATCTCGTACCGATAAGATACACTTACTCGGAGATTAAGAAGATAACCAACTGATTTAAAGACAATTTGGGTGAAGGAGGATTTGGCTCAGTGTACAAGGGAAAGCTTAGTAGAGGTAGTTTCGCAACAGTTAAATTATTGGGCAATTCGAAAGCAAATGGGCAAGATTTTATCAATGAAGTTGCCACTATTGGAAGAATTCACCATGTCAATGTCGTGCAACTTATAGGCTTCAGCGTCAAGGGATCGAAGCGTGCTCTTATATACGAGTTCATGCCTAATGGGTCTCTTGAAAGGTACATTTTTTCTAGGCAAGGTAGCGTCCCACTAAGCAATGAGAAACTTTATGAGATTTCTCTTGGGGTGGCTCGAGGAATTGAATATCTACATCAAGGTTGTGATATGCAAATTTTACATTTTGATATCAAGCCCCACTACATTCTACTTGATGAGAAATTTATTCCGAAAGTCTCAGATTTTGGACTTACCAAATTATACCCAACAAATAATAACAGTGTACCCCTCACTGCTGCTAGAGGGACAATTGGATACATGGCTCCTGAATTATTTTATAAGAATATTGGAGGTGTTTCTTACAAAGCTGATGTCTATAGTTACGGGATGTTATTGATGAAAATGGTAGGAAGAAGAAAGAACTTGAATGCAATGGCAAATCATTCAAGCCAACTTTACTTCCCTTCATGGGCGTATGACCAAGTCAGCGAAGTAAAGGACATAGAAGATGCCACGGAACATGGAAAGAAGACAATAACAAAGATGATTATTGTAGCTTTGTGGTGCATACAATTGAAGCCTGTTGATCGTCCCTCAATGCATAAAGTTGTAGAGATGCTTGAATCGGATGTTGATTCCCTGCGAATGCCTCCTAAGCCTTTTCTTACCCTATATCAGGTGCAAGAAGATGATTATAGAGCTAATAATGCAAAGCTATCAAATCCACCAAATGACAAGGACTCTTCATATCAGTTTGGTCGTTAATGAGTATGAATGTAGATGCTAGTTTTTTTATATGGTATTACAAAAGTAGTAATCACGGCTTATGGAAGTGGATCATTTTTCACATTTAATTACATCAATAAAGCTTGATAATTTTACATATGGCACAACCTTATCATTTTTCCTGTTATCGACTTGAAATGACTTTTTTCCACCAAAAAGACTTCGCAGAGCAGAGATAAGAGGAGTGGTTTGATTAATAAAAGTGCTTACAATACTTTTATATATTTTGATGAGTTTTTCTTATAAGCCCATTTATCATATTAAAGATGAGAAATTATAATTAAGGATTGCAAATTTAATATGTTTGATCATGGGATATGTTTTATACTATATAAAATGTGTAGTGAAGGATATTGATTGGAAAGTGAAAACAAACAATATTAAGTTTGTAAGTATAACAAAATTTGAAAACTTTTATTTTTATTTTTATTTTTTTATTTTAAATTAATAAATTTTGGTGTTTTTAGATAATTTTTATGCGCAGATATCAAAAATAATTTTTAAAAAATAAAAAAAAATATCATTTTGATGCAATTCTAAATAAAAAATACTTTATAAAACAAACTCAACCACACTCCCAAACAGACACTAAATTTTTTTCAAAAACATTTTTAAAATGTAATACACTAAATTTTTTTCAAAAACATTTTTAAAATGTAATACCAAACAGAGTCACAACAATGGGATTTATTAATTAATTAACAACAAAAAACTACTCTTCACCAACTACTATTATACAATGTATTACAATCGTAAGCACATTCTTTACTCAAATTTTTCTTTTCTTTTAAGACATTTATTTTTGTCTATTTTATTTTATTTTATATAATATAGGTTGCAGAGAAGAGATAAGAGGAGTGGTTTGATTAATATAGGTTGCCTATATTTACAAGTATGGCATGATGTATTTTTTTAATTGAATCTCACTTTTTTATAGTGTATTTTCTTATATATTAAAAAACAGTTTTGAAAAAAGCTATTTTACTAAATTTTATAAAGTCAATGGATTTGTTCGCTAATTTAGCTAGTTGATATGATTCATTGGTCTAACGACTTTAACTCTATTTTTAATTCATCCATAGATGCTAGATTAATTGAGAATTTAATTTTTTTTTATAAATGTTTCTGTTATGCATTTTAAGATGATATTTTCTTCTCAAAAAATATCTAGGAAATGGGTCGGTGTTTGATTTTGTAATTTTTTATTTTTATTATTATATAGTTAAGTAAGAAAAAAAGCCTTTTAAAAAAAAAATAGCAATCAAAACAATAAAAATCAAATATAAGATATAAAAATATTGAAAGAGGGTGAGAAATTGATTTTTTTATATAAATTATTTCAAATACAGTAAATAAAAAAAACCAGAACAAAGAGATAAAAAAGTTGAAAGAATATAAAATTGAAAGAGAACCTCAATTTTCTTAATTATTTGAAGAAAAACTAAGACCAGATTTTAGAGACAAAAAAAATAAAAAAGGATAATCTTGAGAAAAAAATATCAGTTTACTCGTGAGTTAATTAAAAAAAATCATATAATTTTATAAGTAACATTTATATACTTGTAAAATTGAATTAAAACTAAAAAACAATTAAAATCACGAGTTTACTCTTTAAACTCAGTCAAACTCGTTAAGAAATAAAACTCGTAACCAGTATATAATGTTCCAACGCCAACTAAAAAAATAAAAATAAAAGAATTAAATTGAAAAAATATAAAAATAAAAGAATCATACTTATCTCAAATAAAAAAAGACATCAAATATGACATGTAAAAAATTACACTAGAATAAAATTGAAAATAAATTTCAATTTGATAAATTATTCATATAAAATAAATAAAAAAACAAGGATCAAATCTGGAAAAAATAATTAAAACATTGCCTTAAAAATTTAAAAGACGTATGTGAAAATAAATAAGAAAAAAAAAACAAAGAAAAAAAGAAAAGAAAAGGTCCCTGTTTGGTACTGGATTAATTTTTTTTGGGTAATAATCGGGGCAATACGCCCTTCTAAATTAAACGAGAAACAGTAGACCCAATCAGATCATAGTACAGTAAAATATAAAACCCTGCCAGCGGGACAGCTATAATATCCGTCCCCTTATGCTCTAAATATAGCTATTTAATTTGAATTAAATACAGATTAAAGGACTAGTCATGCTTCATGAGAGAACATGTATGGCGAAGTTTACGGTGTTGTACAAGTGAACTATCCTACAAAATAACTTAGACGGGCATAACTAGTAATTAATGTTTCAAATCTCAATCATTGATTTGAATTTATAAATTAATTAAATTAGATGAGAGAGATAAAATAATAAAAAATTAAGTTATTTTAATGATTGAGATTCAATGAACCATGCAGTCTCTCGACGACTTTAATTATTTTGCATTGGTTTGCGTAGTGTCCGATCCAATTCGACGACTTTAAGTTATATCTTTTATGCATATATAGCCAAGTGTTTAAAACCATCGTTTGATTTCCCATAATTAAAAAAGTTCAATCTCTCTCTCGATGTTCATCTGTAGAATATCAAGGCACCAATTTTGTGCTTATGCAGCCCTTCTTCTGCTTGAGATCCTATCCACTCACCATCGTTGCAGTGCTAGACATATCACCAATGACTGCGCTCCCTTTTCTTGTGGCAATTTCCTTAATATTAGCTTCCCTTTCCGATTAAGCAACGATCCTGAAAGCTGTGGCGACGGATTTGTTGAGCTTGCCTGTGAAGACAACGTGCGCCTAACATATCACTTGAACATGGAGAAATATTATTATGTTGAGGCAATCAATTACAGCGACTCCACAATTCGACTTGTGGATCCTGCTGTTCAGAAGGATGATTGCTTCTCCATCCCTCATCATTCTCTACTAGAAACAGAGCTCACCTCTCTGAATTTCTATTATAATAATTATGAATATTATTTTGATTATAGAGAGAGATCTGTGTTAGCTTTTATATGTTGCGAAAATCTAATACCGAATCCTCTTCCAGACTATATTATGGATACTTCTTCTTGCAAAAATGGCAGTGCTACTGCACATAATTCTTCTCCCAGCTGTGTCAACATGGAAGGCCATTCGTATGTCATGGTTGATGAGTATGTCAACAGAACGATCAACTATGTACCTGACTTGTGCCGTGTAAATTTGATCTATACTGTTCCAAAAAATGTGAGAAATATGTCGTATACAGATGTCCATGATATTTTGGCAGATGGGTTCGAGCTTCAATGGTCCTATTACAATCACTGCTGCTAGAGGGACATTTGGATACATGGCTCCTGAACTAGTTTATAAGAATATTGGAGGTGTTTCTTACAAAGCTGATGTCTATAGTTACGGGAGGTTATTAATGGAAATGGTGGGAAGAAGAAAGAACTTGAATGTATCGGCAAATCATTCAAGCCAAATTGACTTCCATTCATGGGTTTATGACCACGTCAGTGAAGGAAAGGACATAGAAGTACAAGAAGATGCCACAGAACATGAAAAGAAGACAACAAGAAAGATGATTATTATAGCTTTGTGGTGCATACAATTGAAGCCTGTTGATCGTCCCTCAATGCAGAAAGTTGTTGGGATGCTTGAATCAGATGTTGAGTCCCTGCGAATGCCTCCTAAGCCTTTTTTTACCCCATATCAGGTGCAAGAAGATGATTATAGAGCTAATAATGCAAAGTTATCAGATCCACCAAATGACATGGACTCTTCATATCAGTTTGGTCGTTAATAAGTATGAATGTAGATGCTAGTTTTTTTTATATGGTATTACAAAAACTAGTAATGACAACTTATACAAGTGGATCATTTTTCAATTATAATTACATCAATGAAACCTGATAATTTTACATATGGCTCAACCTGATCGTTTTTCCTGTTATTGACTTGAAATGGCTTTTTTCCACCAAAAGACTTTGCAGAGCAGAGATAAGAGGAGTGGTTTGATTAATAAAAGTGCTTTCAATACTTTCAATAAAAGATTTTGGTGAGTTTCTTTATAAGAGCATTTATCATAATTAAAGATGTGAAATTATAATTAAGTATTGCAAATTATAATCAAGAATTTTGGCCGGTCCAAAGCAAGACTGAGCCATGAGTGGGAAGGGTCGACCTCTATTTACTTAGGTCAATTTAAGAATAAAATAATTATTATCATAATTTTATAACTCAACTTGGGATCGACTTAGGACAAAGCCTAACTCATGGGTACAAAGAGTTAAAAGTGACTATTATAATAATTTTAAAATCCAATTTAAAGGTTTACTCATGATAAAATTTGGATTACATGTTGAGAGAGTCAACACGAAATGACTCATATCACACATATAATAATAATAATTAATTTTTATAATAATTTCAAAACTTGACCCATGAGTTTAACTAAGACAAAAAGACGAAGAAGACAATCAAGATTGACCTAATTTTTTTGTTTCTCTTCTTCTTGTTTTTTTTTTAAATAATCAAAATAAACTTTTTTGGCAAAAAGAATTTTAAAAATCAACAAATGTCACCTCAATCCTTTATGTATTTCTTTTAACTCGGATTGATCCATTTCTTATGACTGCCAGGTCTCAAAACAGCCTGTGAGGTTAGTTTTATAGCTATAATTGTTATAATATTATTAATTTTAACATTTAATATAAACTAAAATAAAAATAATTAGAGTAAATTATATTCTTGATATATATATATATATATATATTATTCATCTTAACCAAACCAAATAGATACATAAATAATTACTTTACCTTCTACAATTATGTTTTTATATTCTTTTTTCATCTTATTGCCTCTGAATAATGTAGATCAAGTTGGTTAAACTCGTGAGTTAATTAAAAAAATCATATAATTTTATAAGTAACGTGTATATACTTGTAAAATTGAATTAAAACTAAAAAACAATTAAAATCATGAGTTTACTCTGTAAACTCAGTCAAACTCGTTAAGAAATAAAACTTGTAACCAGTTTACGATCTGCCAGTGCCAACTACATAACTTTATTATTATTGATTGAATTTTGGTCCTCCTTACTTCTTATTTAGTCATTTTGTTTGGATTTTCATTTCGATCATGTTTTTTAAGAGAAGGGTTTACTTTTTAATCAATTTTGGTTGTCTTCCGAGTTGCGTTGATCGGTGATGGAGCCTGTTAGCATGAATATAGACACCACCCCACAACTCCCCGCGGATCCTCTCCCATTTGCTAGAAGGTGATTCCTTAATTTCTTCTTCCCCAATGTTTGGTTGCTCAGAGAACGCCTCAAATAAGTAGAGAGAGAGAGAGAGAGAGAGAGAGATGTTTTGGTGTTTTGGTTTTGTTTTCTTCAAACAATGAATGAGTCACTGATTATTTTTTTATGCATGTAGTTTGTGAATTTTCTGTTTATATATATATATTGTTAGAACATAATATAATCATATTATGGGGTCTCACCTATCAGCTTGAGCTTTTAAGTGAGATGGTTATTTAACATGGTATCAGAGCCTTGTTGACCCAGCGGTCAAGAGTTCGAATCTCACCAATCTCATTCTATTTGATAAAAAAATCAAACACAAGACAGTGTGGACCTGTGCAAGTTTCAAGCTCAAAAGGCTTTCACTTGATGGTGTGTTAGCATATAATATAATCATATTATGGGGTCTCACCTATCAGCTTGAGCTTTTAGGTGAGATGGTGTGTTAGCATATAATATAATCACGAATGATTTTCTGTGTTGGGTTACATTTTCTTTTAACAGCTATCAATTGGAGGCTTTGGAGAATGCGTTAGAGAATAATACAATTGTGTTCTTGGAGAATGGTTCCGGCAAGACTTTGATTGCCATCATGCTACTACGCAACTACGCTTATCTTCTTCGCAAGCCTTCACGTTTTATTGCTGTTTTCCTGGTTCCTAAAGTCGTTCTTGTTCAGAAAGTATGTGTCTCAATCTTTTGGGAATTTATGTTAATCTATTTACTCAGAAACTGCATAACAATTCAAATTACAGGTCTCGTTTCTCTTCTGCTGAATTTTATAATAATTGGACTAAACATTGGAGATTTTAGGAGTTGCTGGTGAAGATGGGATGTGTCTGCAATCTTACGGGTCAAATACAATTTACTTTATGTATCTACTTTGGAGTTTTTAAGTGTGGGAGATGTGTTTGGAAATGCCAGAAATTGTTGCTAAATCTGAATTTGCAAAAATATTCTATTTCGCAGTCAAACCTTAGTAATGTAAAGAAATTTGTGGGTTCTTTTAGTAAGAACTTCTTTTGCAGTCCAAAATGCAATTATAGAAACCTTAACGAATCAAGTTTATTTTACATTTCCAAATCAAAAAAGTGATTTTAACAACTTCTGCTGTATGTGTGTCATGAGCCACGTTATCAGCGTTGCTTGAAGAACTACTTAGTTATGAGAGCTCTTGCCGAGCTCAGGGAGATGAAATTTCTTTGTTATCAGAGTTTCTGCCAGCCTGTTTTTTTTTTTACATGCACAACTTTGGCAGCATGAAAATGTACATGCACCATGCATTGATAGTGCAAAATCATCAAATCGACAGCTAAAGTCCCTGTCATTTGCAGCAGGGCAGCCATTGTAATAGCATGCCAGTGCAAACTAACTGCATGAACAAATATTCTGTTTTCCTGAGCTTCATTGTCTACAAAAGATCGACCCACTTCTTATATTTTACAAGAAATCTTGAATAATTTTGATTACAATCAGATTCTTTATCCACGCTTTCATAAAATCGCAGAAGTATCATTATTACTTTCACGGTTTGGAACACACACAAAGAAGCAGTAGCTAAACTGCTGAAATTCGAACTCGATCCAAGCAAGATTTCCCGTCCAGCTTGTTGCTTTGCTGAAGTTCGAGGTAGTCTTTATATTTCATGCCAATGTATGCTGCTGGTTCATCGCCTTCACTGCTCACTAATAGCTCTGGTGATGGGCTGACAACTGAGTCTAGTGATGGTCCATGTGCCATAGCTATGGATATCCTTGTACCCTTGCTGTTCACCATTGCTCGGTGCAGAACACTCTTGTACCTTCCATTACTCAAAATCTAATAACAAAAAAACACGAAGAACTTCACATTTTTTAACAGAATTATTAAGCCTTAGCAATCTTCAAATTTGATCAGGAAATTAGGATCCACCTCAAGGTGATCTCCAGTGTTAACCAGGAAGGAGTTGGGGTGGGTACCAACGTTGACCCACTTCCCTTTGTGTTGAATTTGAAGGCCACCGATACCATTTTGGATTAGAAGTGTCAACAAGCCATGATCTGAATGAGGGGGCATGCCCATCGCAAGTTCTGGCTGTGGACAAGCTGGATATAAGTTCGCAATAAATATTTGTTTCCCTCGTTCCAAATTCAGTGCCTTGTCTATATAGCTTCCTTCCAGCCCCAAACTTTCTGATATTCCTGTCAGTAACCCCCTTGCTATTTCTCTAACTCTCTGGGAGTACTCTAATGAAATTTCACTACATATAAAAAGGGTCCATCCAAAAACTTAAAATTCTGTAAGCTTTCATGAGTTTTCTCGCAAAATTCTATCTTATCCAAGAGAAAACGATCGAATTTACCTCAGGCCAGCAGGTTTGGTAGGTGAGTAGAACACAGGATGTACAAAAACCTTGAGAAAATCCCTCCAGTAGAAAGCCTTTTCCACTGAAACATTAAAACTGGTTCCAGACCTTATCGGGTCCAGTACATGGTTCCCTTTAAACTCTTGCTTCTCCTCTTCTGCCAGATCAAAAAACCCTTTGCACCCATCAAGTATTGAGCTGAGAAGTTTCTGTGGTACCCCATGATTGATCACCTGATCATAATTAAAAAATATGATAGGTTATAAATTAGAGAGAGTTTTATCTTATAATTAAGGTGCTCATCTCGTCAACTGATAAAAACACAGGCTATTAATTTAATCTGGGATTAATCAGGATGTGGGAACAAAAAACAGAGCACGACATGCACTCTCGTCGACTGTTTTTGTCCTCAAACGTGCTACATAAAAAGAAGGAAAAAAGAGAAATACCATGAAGAAGCCCCAGTCCTGACAGGCTCTGCCAAGTTCATGAACTATTTTTGATCGTTGGTCAGGAGTGCCTGAAATGAGAAGAGAGTAATCTATGACAGGAATTGAGGCTTCTAGGACAGAAGTAACCTGGCCATGGAGATCAGGAGTGAAGGTGTGAGTGGCAGGGATGGAGGTGAGACCAGGTGATTCAGCTAATGTTTTGATGCTTGTTATCTTGGTTGGTTGACTAGGAAATGTATTGGAGGGAAGGGGTGAGGCTGTTTCAGCTGCCATTGATAAGAGGGAGAGGGCTGAGTGATTTGGATAAGGAGATAGATGTGCTCACACATGAAATCAAGGCGCTGATGATAAATATCTTTTCTGTATATGTACAAGAACTTGCTTGTCTAGTGGATTCATCACATCAACCGGCAATTTGCAAGTTTTTGTATAAGAAGTGGGGACCCACAGTTTTTGGACTTATAATATATCGACATGGAAAATTTTTATTTTATTATATTTATTATTAAGACGCTTGATTCCAACTTCGAAGAGAGGGAAATATCTCTGTTCTTTTATCGAGGTTGCTAATATGATGATTATTAGAGATTTTTATATTTCTTAACTTCAGAATCCATGAAATTAGTCGAGGTACACACAGGCTGACCCGAACAATCATGTTAATAAAAAAAACTCATCCTTCCTCTATCTCTCTTCAAGACATCACATGTTCTTTTCCTAAATTTGGTTTGTTTTTCCTGAACATCTCATCTCATCAGCGAGGTGGTGGGGTTTCGGGTGGGTTTGGTTCATGAGTCTGGATGGCTAGGTTTTGATGTTGCTGGTGAGTTGCAACCTCATTCGAGCCATGGTGTGATTTAAATAACAAAGTGGTTCTAGTAAGCGGTGCACCATCCTGTTTATTCAATGACTTTTCTCTTGACTTGGCCATGGTTTTAGGAATATTTTAGCAATAATTTGTCGTGTAAATCGTTCAAATTCTTGATGTGATGAATTCAATCAAATGAGTTTTGTCTTTCCCTTTATCTTCCTCGACAATGAAGGTGGATGTTTTTGCTGATGGAGACACTATTGATAAGTGTCTAGAAAAAGATTGGGATGCTTTTGGTGGGACTGGTGCTTCGGTTAATAATAATGTGTTGAATAATTTACAGGTAATGATCAATGAATTTGAAAAGATGGGTTATATATATATATATATATATGCTTCCTGTTTGGATTCTAAGAAATTATGTGAAAGACAAGTGAGAAAGTTCAATCTTGTTTTGTTTTGTTACAATGATGGGTTTTTATTTATTTATACCTTCATTGTTTTATCCTGTTTGGATTCTAGGGAAAAAATTTGCTAGGGTTTTTTATTTTATTTTAATTGTTGAATCAATTGCATTTTATGAGATCTCGAATTGATTATTAAAAGAACGGTTTATTAAATTTATAAAACTTGAATATGATAGCTTGTTGGGTTACATTAACCAAATAAATTAGAAATAATTTTAGTGAATTTGAGATGATTTTAAATAAAATTTGCGTATAGCCCCGTGTTTTGAATTTGAGATGTTTTTAATGGGATCTTAGGACTCCTAAGAAAAAATTAAATTTATTATTTTTGTTGTGTATATATATTTCAAGAAACTCAATAATTAGAAGTTGGGCAAGTAGACAATGCGTTGTTTGCTTTTTATTTAAGAAGAATAAATGGACCATGCGTCGTCTGCCCATATTCCAAAAAGATAGAAAAAGACCTAAACACACGCCCAAACACATTAAAATTATTATATTGTTATTTTAAAAAAAATTAATATTAAAAAAGTTTTTAATGCAAGTCCTAATAACAAGGAGGTAAAGATTTTGATCTCGCAATTAAAATGCTACATTGAATTAGTTTTGGCTTCACTAAAAATAGCCCGGCCCTGCCTACAACTTTTTTCTTACTTTAAAGTGAAAAAACACAACTCCGATCAATATACAAAATTCGTGCCTGAATGGACTAGCAAAACAAGAGGAGTGTTAGTTTACTTTATTTTCATACTCCTATGATCCAATTCACACACACACTAGCCATGCACCCCTTTTTCGCAGCATTCAGAATCATATTTTTCTCAACGCAAAAAAATATTAAGAATGTGAGAGTCTTTTTTATAATGCTATAAACTTGAGTAAAATAATAAACATGTTCAGAATTTTTGTGACGCGTGATTTTCTAATAAAATATATGAATTTTAAATTAATATGAATTTATTTGTTTAATAGGTTTCAATGAAATCACCAATATAAAATTATCATCATTATTAAAAAAATAAAAAGATTTGGATACCTAAATCATTGAATTCACTGTATTAGGATCAATTCATTTCATAACTTAATTTAAATTACACACAATAATAAAATATAAATTTTGTAAACACCTACAATAACTAACAACAAAAATAATTCATTGATTCTCCACCTAGCATTGAAAATCCACTGCTACGTGACTATTATTATCATGACTATAACAATTAAAATTATTATCACCATTATTGCCTGAACAATTAAAAATATTAAATTGCCTTGAAGAATAAAAAAAAGGAAGTAATTTTTTTTTACAAAAATCACTAAACTTATCATTATTATTGCGTTAACAATGAAAAACCATAAAATTATCTCGAAGAATAAAAAAAACATTTAACAAAAGAGCAACAAAAAAAAGGCAAAACCAAAATAAATATCATAATCACAACATTTGATCCAAAGAACAAATAAAAATAACAGAAAATAAAAAAAAAAACAAAGGGAAAAAAGAAGAAATATCAATTCTAAAATGATCACCAACATAAATTCAATTTTCAGGGTTAAACTGAACAAAAATAAGACCTCAACAAAAACAAATGATAAAATCAAAAACCAAAACTAAAACCATAGATACATAAATACGGGGAAAAAATAAATATTGTCCGAGAAGGATTAAAAAAATCAAAGGAATTAAAAAAATAAGGACCAAAATCAAGAACAAAATATTTAATTAATTTTAATTAGAGGACAAAACTGCAAAAATCAAAACCTCTGAGTTTGAAAAAATTAAGGGATTTAAAACAAACAAAAAATCAAAAGAATAAGGGTCAAAATGAAAAATAACATATATAATTAATTTCAATTAGAGGACACAATTGAAACAAATTAAAATCTGCATATCAAAAAAATTAAAGGAACAAAAAACAAACCAAAAATCAAAAGAACAAGGGTTAAAATGAAAAATAACATATATGATCAATTTCAATTGAAGAGTAAAAATAAAAAAAAAAACAATATTTCTATAGAAGAAATCAAGAAGAAAAAAATCAAAGGATCAAGGACTGAAATGAAACACCCATAAACATAGAAGTCCGACATGCATTTTTTCACTACATGAGAGAGAAAAGGGGTAAAAAAAGAAAAACTAACCATCGAAGATCGTTTGCCCGCCGACCGATGACATGCAGACCACCATGTGGAAGAGGCCATGATGGCTCATACGGAGACAAGACAACCAGGCATTTTCAACCGCCGAACGACATCGCACATGTTGACTAAAAGGCGCGTGCGGTAGGAAACTGCTAGCGTGTAAGGCAGACAAACTTGCAGTTACCCAAAAAAAGATAAAAATATATGGAATTAACTAAACATCCCTCATAGCCGGCGATAACAACGAAAACACCAGGCATTAAAATACCATTATGCTCCCAGCGCCAACCCTTTGTTTTTGTCATTTAGCCGGGAATTTAAATAGTTTTATTATTCATAAAACATGAAAAAACAAAATAGTCTCACCGTTAGCTACTTGTTTTTGTCCCACCTGAGGGTAAAGTTGTTATTTCACTATTCATGGTCAGATGAAAAAATAAAAAATACCTCAATATAAATCATATTCTGGGGCCTCACTTATCAGTTTAAGCTTTTAGGCGAGACGGTTCCTTAACATGGTATTAGAGCCTTGTTGACCCAACGGTCATGAGTTCGAATCTCACCACCCCCATTCTATTTGATAAAAATCAAGTACAAGGTAGAGTGGGTCTTTGTGCAAGTTTCAAGCCCAAAGAGCTTTCACTTGAGGGGGTGTGTTAGAGAATAATATAAATCATATTCTGGGGTCTCACGTATCAGCTTAAGCTTTTAGATGAGATGGTTCCTTAACACACTCAACCTTCATCTTTTTGTCAACACTCATGAGTAAATATGCAGTTTCAAAATTCAAATAAAAATGAAAAAGATAAAAACACCCCAAACAATCAGCTAATGACACAGGTTCAATGGAAAAGTCCAAAATGCTTCTGACATCGAGAGTTAAATTTTAAGGGCTAAAGGGTAAAACAAATAATTTTACTATTAAAATTCATAGTAATGTGTGTCTAGAAGCACAATAAAATATTTTTGCGTTTTATGTTTTGTTAAATATATACAAAATAAAATTTAAAGGATATGTTATATATATATATATATATATTTACTATGTTTCAGGATTTTCTTAAATAGTTTTCAAATACGAAGTTTCAAAGGCAAAAGCAAACGAGTGAGAGCTCCTCACCTGCAAAGGGTTGGCACAGAGGTGAACCTCCTAGTTCATCAAGCCAAATAACTTGGATTTGACTCGTGGTACGATAGCTTTAAGTACTTGTGAGTGTTTTCGATATTATTTTTTAAAATAAAAAATATTAGATTTTTATAAAAAAAAATTGATATTAATATAGTAAAATAATATAAAAATACACTAAAAAATCTAATTTAAAATAAAAAATATATTTTTTAAATTATTTTTCATAAAAACACTTTTAAAATGCTTTTTAAAACACTTTCTACGAGACACTAAGGGCCTGTTTGGCACAGCTATTGTTGTTGTGGTTGAGGTTGAAAAAAAGCAGTTTCATGAAAAGCGCTTTTACCTGCGTTTCAAAACTGAAATTGGTGTTTGGTTAAAACTGTGGTTGAGTTTGAGGTTAATGAAAAACAGTTTCGAGTGTTTAGTTACCATGTTTTTCATATTGATGTCAACTTGTGAAATTACTTTAAAGGACACACACATATTTTTTTTTAAATATTGTAGATTTAATTATCATAATAATAAAATATAATTAATAATTCAAGTAAATTACTTAATTTTTAATTTTTTAAAAATATGATTTTTATATTTTTTTTAAAATTGGACTGGGCCTGACCCAAATAAATGGACCGGCCCAGCCAAGTTGGGCCAAAAGGCCCAACCTTGCCGTACTTGGGCTGGGACGAGAGCAGCCCAGCCCAGCCCAATCGTTAAAAACAGGCACAGGCAAAAACACACAAAATGGTGCGTTTTTTCTTTCGTTTTGCATGAATTAATCAGGGTCATGTTACTGTTGATAACATGGTCGACTGTGACTAGAGGGTGAACGACCGGTACCGACGGGTAGAGGAGGCCGAGGTGGTTCTCCCTGTCGTGGTGGCGTCGAAAATGGAGGCCTGTGGTGGCCAGACGGGGCATTGGAAGTTGTCGGGCTGTGCTGCCGTTCGCCTCTGCTGCTTCGTTGCTGCTTCCCAGAGCTGGAGAAGAAGGCTTGGGTGGTGGCTGGATGCTGCTGGAGCTCACGGTAGAGCTGGTGCTGCTTCTGGCCTGGAGCTTTTGCAGGAGTTGGCGAGGAGAGAGAGAGCTTGCTGTGCTGCAATGGCGAAGGAAGAGAGAGAGAAGAGGTTGTTGTTGGGGGAGAGACAAGGATGAGCTGGCGCTGTCTACCTTGGTGGCCGGTGTTGCTGTCGCCGGAGTTGGGGAAGACAATGGGTGGCTAATCTTTGCTCCCTGTCTGTCCGCATGTTATTTTTCTTTATTATTTCGTTTTGTAACGCAAAACACGTTCTGTAAAGCATCTCACAGATGCTTCTCAAATTGCGCCGCAAACGCTGTTTTTTTGCCCACCACTTAAAATTCATTTCGTGTTTGGTTTAATAAGCGTTTGGCGCTGCGGTGAACCACGTTGCGGTTCACCGCAGCGCCAAACACCCACTTAATTGGTGACAACTATATCTACTTTTGCTCCATTCTCAAAAAAGTACCATGAATTTGGATTTAAACATGGATACAGAAGTGAAATATTTTCAACCATGAACACAACAAAAAGTAGTGAGGCGTCCAGTCCCTTTGTTGTTGTTGTTTTTTTTTGTAATAAAAGAATTCGATACTTAACTTTTTTCTGTCTATGTAGGGGTCTTGGTGGTGCCGTTAATTGCAGGTTTCAAATTCTCAAAGAAATGCAATTAGGCTGGTGCAAAATCTCTCTGCAATTTTATTGGAATCTCTCCAATAGCAACTTCAAACTGAATTTTATTCAATTGAAAATGATAAAACTGAACTGCCTTGTCTTTTACATTCTTCCCCTGAAATAGTCACGACAACTTACAATTTCCAAACTTAACTAGGAAAGAAATAAATTAGGAAAATTAAATAAATTCAGATAAGTAAAACAATCCGGCAATTAATGAAATTAACTAAATTTAGACTTCTTGTAACGGTAGGATTCCAAGACTCCAGCAGCTGTGTTGATGTTGCAATCGTATCCATATCTGTCTTCTTGTAACGGTAGAATACCAAAATTCCAGCAGCTATGTTAATGTAGCAATTGTATCCATATTTGGCATTTTGCTTGTCCCATGTTCTGCCCCAATTGCATCCTCCCGAACTTGCTCTGCCTCCTGATATTGCTCTGCATTTGTCTCCTGATTTGCATCACTTGGAGTGATGAAAAAGAAACTAACAGAAGAAGAAAAGGAAGCCATGGAGAACGTCACTGTTGGTAGGTTATATGATAACTCATCTTGAACAAGTTTGTTGACACTTGGAATTTTCTCTTAGAGATCTCGGGTTAAAACCTAGTAGGGAAAGAGGGGAGGGGGGTTAGGATGGAGGAGATAATACCATGATTGGTGTTAGGGAAGGAGAGGGCTATCTCCAGTAATGTAGTTTATTAAGACTTTTAGGTCTCCTAAGGTGTTGTAAGGGTGTGCCTCTTCATAAAACCACTGTAAATTTGTGATGCCAGGATTCTCATAGAATTGCAGCCATCCCTGAGATTCATAAAACTACTAATTTATTCTAGTTTGACATGAGCATATTAAAACCATAAAAAAACATTACAAAATTATTAATTTAATAATTTAAAACACGTAAATATATAAATATAGCGAGGAAGATGAAAGTAATGACTAATGAGGCTGATTTTAGTTTACATAACTCGCCGGAAGAATATTTATTTTAAATTTGTTAGTTTTTACCTAATAAAATTCTATGGACATAATTGTTTTGTAATCTACTTTTAAGTTAATTTAAATTATTTATGAACCTTAACTAATGAAGTTTTATGGTCATAATTATGATGTATTGTATTCGGAAATATTCTACTTATGATTTTATGATTTTTCTATTTACACGATTTTAGTTCTGATTTTACGATTTTTATACAGAAAAATTCAGGTACGATTTTACGATCCGATCTTACGATCGTCCATTGCGTCCTTCTGATTTCAGGAAGTTAAAGCTCTTTCCGAACGGACATATGAAGCAAAGGGGCAAGCACTTATCTTTATTTTTGGGACACCAAGTTTCATGCTGGATGGAAACTGTTTGTGGAATTCACACTGCGCATTAGGGATCAAGTCCGGAGCCATCACCATGAGAACACCAGTGAGTTCACTTCCTTTTCCTATTACTAGAACAATTGGTTATAGAGGCTGACATTATAGTACCTTGAACAATTGGTCATGGAGTCTGAAATTCTTGTTCCTTCATGTTTTCGATGGCAGATAGTTAATCCATTTGGTTCATTATATCAGGCCTGGAAAAAAAAATCTAGTTTTTCTATACATCGAGGCATCAACAGTGCAACTGCAGGGGATTTTACTTGTACTGATGTTAGGCTTCGGATAAAAAAATAGTGATTTTTTCCATGGAATGAGACTTGCAAATTGAGAACTAGATGCAAGGAGACGGCCGGGAACATTTTGTTACCACTACTAATGAAATCACTGTCATGTTAGGTTGCTTTTAGAAGGTTTCAAATCTTTTTCAAGGGTTTTTGCAAGTGCATTTAAAAAATATTTAAAAAAAAAATTGGTTTTTAAATTTTTTATTTTAAATTAATTTTTTCGCTGTTTTCATATTATTTTGGTAAGCTGATATCAAAAATATTTTTTTAAAAATAAAATAAAAAATATTATTTTGATCCATTTTAAAATTAAAAAAACACTTTGAAAACAACATTTACTATACTTCTAAACATGCCCGAATACTTGTATATTCAAGTTTGCTTGTTTATTTCACTTTTTATAGGGACTTACATGTTGTTCCTATTTCAATCACTAATCTTCCATTTTTCTGGGCAGTTCGTAAGTGGTTCGATGCCTCTGAGGATGATTGGGGTCTGGCGAGCTTCATATCATTGACCGATATCAAGAATCAATCAAACAACTTTGTTGTCAATGATACTTTGATTGTTGAATTGGTATTTAAATCATTTATCAGTTCTCAAGGATTTTGATGGTGCTTCTTTGATCCGTAAAGAAGATTAGGCATGGACTACATAAACTCTTTTTCTGTGATTTCCAGTACAAGACTTGTATGTTTAAGTATATTTTCTTCCATAATCTTTATGGTATTTGATTTTTTCCTCAACATTAGGCTATATATATATATATATATATATATATATATATATATATATATATATATATATATATATATATATATATATATATATATATCCGCATTAAGTCTTGACTAGGTTGCAATAATCAAATCACAAAAATAAGTAGTTGATTTTCTATCCATAAAAAGACAAAAATATAAATTGTAAATTCATCCTTATGTTACCATTATTATAATTATTATAATAGTTAAAATTATTATTAACATTTCTGCCTAAACATTTAAAATCATTAAATTGTTTTGAAAAACTAAAAATAAAGAAAAACATTTTTATAAATACACAATTAAAAAATAATCACTAAAATTATTATTATTATTGCGCAAATAATAAAATCATAAAAATCATTTGATCCAAAGAACAAATAAAAATAAGAGAAAACACACAAAAAAAAAAAACAAAGAGAAAAAGGAGGAATATTAATTTTATAATGATCAACATAAATTAAAATTTTAGGATTGAACCGATTGAAAATAAAACCCCAATAAAAACTAAAACAAAAACTAAAAGAATAGATGTATAAATACGAATAAAAAACTAAACATTGCCCAAGAATGAGAAAATGAAACCAAAGGAATTAATATTAAATAAAAAATTCAAAGAATAAGAACCGAAAATAAAAAATAAAATATATAATTAATTCCAATAAAACATAAAATTAAAACAAATAAAAATCTTGGAACCAAAACAAATAAAGCTATTTAAAAAAAAATTGCAATGTAATTTTGTTAAAAAATTAAAAGAATAAGGATTGAAATGAAGAGTAGCATATATGACCAATTTCAATTGGAGGACACAATTAAAACAAATTAAAATAATATATATAATTAATTCCAATTTTAGGATAAAATTGAAACAAATAAATACTTTGGGACCAAAACAAAAAATTAAAAGAATGAGGACTAAACAGAAAAGTAGCATATATGACCAATTTCAATTGGAGGACAAAATTAAAAGAAATGAAAACCTGTGTGCCAAAAAATTAAAGGAACCAAAAATAATAAAAAAATCAAAAGAATAAGGACTGAAATAAAAACCAACATTTATAATTAGTTTTAATTCAATGGCACAATTGAAAATAATCAAACTTTCAATTAAAGAAATCAAGAATAAAAACAAAATTAAAACCTCAGGGACTAAAATTAACAAACTACACACATCAGGGACTAAGGCATAATTTGCGGCAGTAGGAGAGAGAAAACGGAGAACATCTAAAATTGTTTGACTGCGATTAACCGTACACCGGCGATGGACACGCGCGGCATCGGTGGAAAGAGGACAGGGAGGCGAATCAGGAGACACAACGAAAGAGAAATTTTGACAGCCTAAAGAGCCTAAATGATCCGCCTTAAAGGCGCGTCCGTGTTGAACACTGCAGGTGCGTTCTAGTGACACGCCCTGCAGTGTTTAAGGAAAAAATAACAAAATATTAGCTAATTACATTTACACCCCTGAACCCAGTTAGAATTACGCAAAAACCAAAGCGGAAAATACACATTACCCCTCGCTACAGTGCTCGTTTTTGTCTTTTTCGGGGGTTATTGCAGTTGATTTATTGTGCAAAAATGTTGAAAAAACAAGAACACCCCTAGTTCTAGGTGAATTATTTTGTTGTTTTTGGGTGTTATTTGCATCGTTTTACTGTACAACAAATCTGGAAATACCACTTATTTTTCCTGAAAAATTTGAAAATACCCCTGGTCCCGAGGGTTATAAATTTTCAATCCTGGGGGCTAGATAGGAATTTTACTGTTACAATAATAGTAATCCAAGTCTTTGAGAATAGTAATTGGCGCTACAGGAAAAGGGGCAGGGCACGCAGTTTATTTTTTAGTTAATTTTGCAATTTGCAAGACGGGCTTGACTTTGCCATCAAGAGGTCTTCCCCTTCTTTCATTGGTGGCCGGGGAGTAATCAGTGAGACCATGCAAATATTTTCGCTGCAATAATTTTGAAGAAAAAGATGTATAAACACAAAGAAGATAGTTGCAAGATGGGACCCTACTGCATCATTCTTTCCTTGGTTTCTTGTCTGTTTCACATTTGGAATGGGCCAAAGAGGAAGACGAGCTTGACTTTGCACGTGGAGGCCATCAAGAGGTCTTCCCCTTTCTTTCATTGATTATCAGTCAGTCTTCGAGCATGCAATAATTCAAAAACTTTAATTTGTGACCATTGATTTCCTTTCATATTGATCCAAGATGATATTCTTTCCCTTCATATTGTTCGCAGAATCACATGATATATACTTCTTATCTTGTTGCTAAAGATTTTGATGATAGTTCGGTTAATAATATATTTTAAAAAACAATTCAAAGGAAAAAATAGTAATAAAAATAACGAGTATTAAGTATGATACGAAAAAAATAAAAATAAAAGAATTAAATTAAAATTATCTCAAATAAAATAAATAGAAATATAAGATATAAAATATTGAAAGCTGGTGTAAAATTGATTTTTTTATTTTATAAATTATTTCATATACAGTAAATAAACAAAACCAGATATAAGAGATAAAAAAGTTGAAAAATATAAAATTGAAAAGAAAACCTCAATTTTCTCAATTATTTAAAAAAAAAAGACTTAGAGATAAAAAAGGATAAACTTGATTTAAAAAAATTATGAAGGATAAAGTACCACACATTGAATGGCACGGCATTCTTTCCATGGTTTCTTTTCTCTTATTGACCTGGAAACTTCAAGGAAACCTCCTCATTCCCCAACTTGGTGCGCTTTAAAGTATTTATGTCTATGCCCTTTAAAGTAATTTTACAAGTTGAAGGCAATATAAAAAGCTTGGTAACCAAACACATGAAACTGCTTTTCATTAACCTAAAACTCAACCACAGTTTTAACCAAACACTTCAATAATTATTATGAACCACAACTAAAAGTGCTTTTCATGAAACTGTTTTTTAAAACCTCAGTTAAAAAAAAAAAAGCGATACCAAACACACCCTTAGTGGTAAGTCATATGTGATTTTCTTACACCACATGCATCATCCTCCATGTATATTCAATGAGATAGGGCCCATGATGTAGATGAGCTTGACTCTACAAGTGGAGGCCATAAAGAGGTCTTCTCCTTCTTTCATTGGGGGGGAGTAATCTTCACGCAACTTCCTAATTCTTAATCAGTGAGACTCTGACCATGTAATTAATTTGTGGCCACTGATTGATTTCCTTTCGTATTGATGGATCCATGATGGTATTCGTAGCTAGTCTGTAGAGGAGTATTGCTCTCAAGACCACATTATATCTTTTGTATAAGATATGTGAATGTTGTTAAATTATTTTTTAAAATGTTTTTTATTCAAAAATATATTAAAATAATATTTTTTTTATTTTTTAAAAATTATTTTTGACATGATCACGTAAAACTGATATGAAAATAACAAAAAATTTAATTAAAATTAAAAAATTTCAAACTTTTTCAAAAATATTTTTAAAACGTAATGTCAAGCACCCCAGTAAGACCCACAATTTATGGACTTGAAAATATATCGACATGGAAAGTTTTTATTTCATTTTATTTATTATTAATATTGTCGCGACGGCGATTTTTTACGCGCTTCGCGCCCCGCCATCACCCCTGTGATTTGGGGGAGACCACGGCGTGCGGTGAAAATGGGGTTGTTTATAGTCGTAAAATTTACGACTATAATTATTAGGAGTCGCCACCTAGTATTAAGGTCACTAGGAACCTATTGGTCTGCGAGAGTCTTGGGTAAGGGGACTTGTTGTGCAAGGGGAAGACGAATCACCCCCAGTGCACCCTACCTAAGGTAAGCTGCATTGTTGTTTGATTGTTTTTTTTCTAGGCTAAAATTTTTACACTGCATTTTAAAAAAAACAATTTTTTTTTTGTCTACGGGTGTACTTTACAATGTAATTTTACACCACAATTATAAGTTTTATTTTATCTACGGATGTACTTTACAATGTAATTTTACACCGTAGTTAAAATTATTTTAATCTACGGATGTATTATACAATGTAAATTTACACCACTAAAACCGAAAAGTTGTTAAATTATTTTTGACATTTTGGCCGAATACCAATGGATAATCGCAAACCGGTTACGATATCCAAATTTTCGTTTTAAAAATATGGAAAAATATGCAACATATTTTTTTACGAAAAATACAATGAGAAAAGCTTTGGAATTCGGCCGTATGCACAAAAAAAAACAAATACATTTTTTATATTTTTGAATTTTTTTGCAATAATAATAGTAGTAAAATCAAAATATTTTTTTGTTAATTTGTATTTTTCTATTTTTTATTTTTTATTATTTTTTTGGGGCCTGGGCTGTCAGCCACTATGGGCTGACAGCCCGCCTGAATGGGCTGGGCTTCCAGCCCTTGCGGGCTGGAAGCCTGCCCTTATTTGGGTCGGGCTGCCAGCCACAATGGGCTGGCAGCCCGCCTGAATGGGCTGGGCTTCCAGCCTCGTGGGCTGGAAGCCCGAAGGCTTTCTTGGGTTGGGCTTCCAGCCTCGTGGGCTGGGAGCCCGAAGGTCTTCGGGCTGGGCTTCCGGCCTCGTGGGCTGGAAGCCCAAAGTCTTTTGGGCTGGAAGCCCGAAGGTCTTCGGGCTGGGCTTCCGGCCTCGTGGGCTGGAAGCCCAAATGTCTTCGGGCTGGGCTTCCGGCCTCGTGGGCTGAAAGCCTAAAGTCTTTTGGGCTGGGCTTCCAGCATCATGGGCTGGAAGCCCGAACATACATGGGCCGGGCCTAGAGCCCAGCCTATTTCTTCTACCTCTCGGCCCGCATGAACAGTGGGACGTCTACAACGCCCCACTGCATGCAGCCGAGAGGTAGGAGATGATGAATAGTAAAATTTCAAGTGTGATGAAACTTGTACCTGTTAGTGTCTTTGGGTAGAGGAGGTCGAGGTGGTGATTTATGTCGTGGTTGCACTGTCAGCGGTGGCCTGTGGTGGCCGGAAGAAGCCTCCAAAGTTTCGGTTCTTATGTTGCAGTCACGGGAAACAGTCGTCGGGACTTCGCCTGAGGATGTACTATTGTTGCTGGTGAGGAGGAGAGGCTCACGGTGAGGGAAAGGGGGCTAGTGGACGGTCAGTTTGGGAGCAAAGGTGGAGAGAGAGAAGACAGGGGCTGCTTGTAGAGAGAGAAGAAAAATTTCCAGTTTTTTCCCATTTTTTTCCTCCCCTTAAACCGTCGTGCATGACGGCCTTTTATAGGCGGTGGTGGTCTGACAGGGTGGCTGCTTGTCGGTGACGTGGTGTCTGTCATGCCTGCGCTGGTGGCCGGTCGGCAGGCGTGGGCGGCCGGTCGGTGGGCTGCAGGTAAAAGGAGATGGCGGGGAAATGCATGGCGTGCGTGCTGTGCAGCTTTGAGAAGGCAAAGTTACACTTTGGTCCTTCAATTTATGATTGTTTCAATTGCATCCTCAATTGGATTTAAATTAGTAATCTTATGCAATTGTGCCCCTGAACGAATTTCAACATTACCCTTGACTTTGAGCGCCTTTTTCACTTTGGTCCCTTACCCTTGATTTACGCAATTTAGCCCTTAATTGACAATTAAACTTTTAATTGTTTTCAATTTGGCCCTTAATTTGCATAATTAGCTTAAATAATTCAATTTGACCTTCAAAAATTCTGATTTTCTCAATTGGGCCCAAATAAAACTTGAGAATTCAATTTTTCATCAATTAAGCCCCAAATAAAATTAATTAGACCAATTTAAAGCATAATTAAGTCCTTGCACTTAATTAAATTCTCCAATTGGACCCTAAATTAATTCTCAAATGTAACAATACTTTAAATTAGCCCATGATTATATCAAATTGGCTTATTTAAAATATAATTATGATTTTTGACTTAATTTTTACTTTGAAGTTGTATCTTTTCTCATTTTTGGGCACAAAAGAGATACGGTCCAGCTCAGGAAATATTCAAATTTTTACCGTGATTTTCCACCGACGTCAAAACCTTTTTTTATATTTTATTTTTGTTATTTTTATTTTATTTTGGGGAGTAACCCAAAAATTGGGTTACGACAGTTGCCCCCCTCTTTACAATGCTTACGAATAAAGTTTTGTAAAAGACTTTAAATAGTAAGCGTTGTAAAGAAAAAGAAAAGTGGATTTATCAGACCAAGAAATGGTTGATCCATCCAGTAATGAGAATGAGAGCTATAAAGCGCATTCAGAAGGAAATGGTAAGATAGGGCTAGAAAGTGCACTACCTAAGGATTGAGGCCTAAGGGGGACACTTAAAGGATGGAAGATGATGGTATTTGTAAATGACACAGAAAAAATGGTCTCATTGTAATGGATGATCTAACCAAGTGAGAATGGTGAAGATGGTAAAAACAAAGAGACGGTCTTGTTGTGATGGGCGACCTGCCCAGATGGAAGCGAAAAGTGGTGATGAAAATTTCATGGGATGGAATATAGGGCTAGAAAGCTCGCTATCTAGGATCTATGGTCGGGGGTTAGAAAACTCACTCAACAAGGAGGATAGAGATGGAAAATGCACTATCTTGATTGGTGGATGGAAAACACACACGAAAAGGAAGAAAAATAGGGTTGAAAAACACGCTATTTTTAGCTTATGGTTAAGGGTTGGAAAACTCACTCAAATGAGAGGCAAGGAATGGCTAAGAAGCGCACAATCCTAAGTAATGCTTGAGGGTTGGGAAAACTTACTCAAATGATAGGAAAGGAATGGCTAGAAGCGCACGATCCCTATTGATGGTTGAAGGTTGGAAAACTCACTCAAATAAGAGAAAAGGAATGGCTAAGAAGCGCACTCAAATAAGGAAAGGGATAGGGTTGAAAAACACACTATCTGGTCTGATGAAAGGCTCGCAACCGCACTCGGTAAAGTGAAAGTGGTAAGGGCTCGAAGGCGCACACAAAAATGATGAGTAGAGGTTTATGAATTGCAATTCCTTTAACATTTCTTGGATTCCTAGGGAGATGCAATGCATGATGACACCTAGAATAAAAAAAACAAATCAAGTTGAAAAGCATGTTCAAGGAAATGAAAGAGGTGAAAGCTTAAAAGCGTGCACACACAATGATGAATGAAGGTTCGTAAATTACGATCCCTCTAAAACATTTCCTATATTCGCAATGGGGATGCAATGCATGATGATGCATGTATACTTACCTGAGAGATATAGGTCCCCTTTTCTTCTTCTTGCCCTTCTTTTCCTGGGTTGGATCTCCGGCTTTGACGGCTTCTCGCTTCTGCTTACTCGAGCCGCAACTTGTTGATTTTGACCACTGGAGATGATAGATTTTCCATATCAACATGCCCCCCGAGTTTGATCCAGACTCTTTGAAAAGGAATTGTGGAGTCAACTTCATGATTTGACGGCTTCTCGCTTCTGCATACTTAGGTCGCAACTTGTTGATTTTGACTACTGGAGATGATACGACCCCCTGAGTTTGATCCAGATTTTTTGAAAAGAAACGATGGAGCCCACTTCAATTGCATTTTAGATTGCCCCCCTGTTTGGTCGTGCCCCAAAAGTGTTTTGGGCTTCAGGTGTTTGCAGGAAGGGGTTATTTATTTGCAAAGGTGGTGTTTTCATGTGGGATTTTTGGAATTTCAAAGTCATTCCAAACACAAAAACCATTTTGATTGCCGCAGTCGGGTCATGTCACACCAGTGTTTTAGGCTACAAGTATTTGCAGGGAAGGGATGGCTATTTGTAAAAAATATTTTCATACAAAACTTTTGGAATTTCAAAATCATTCCAAGCACAAAAACCATTTTGATGTTTGTTTAACAAACTTGTTCTCGAAAGAATTCAAGTGATCTCATTGTCAGGTTTTATGTTGACTTTGACAAGAATGTGAAATGATATTTACAAGTCTCGTATGTCAGGAAAATTTCAATCAGGTTTTGTGAAACATTTGTAAGGATTGTTTCAAATGGAAAAGCATTGCTTATCGATCCAGATAACTCGTATTTGATCAGAAAGGGCTTTATTAGGCTTGTAACGTAGGCTTAGGTTACTAGCTACGAAAAAAAAAGATATTTGTAGGCTCAAAAAGTGTTTAAGGGTTCTTTAGACTAAGGATCACTTAGTGCTTACTCTTAGAACTTCATTTAGCCCTCATGATTGATTTTCATAGTGACCTAACATGCCTCCCCAGTTTTTGTTTGGGCTCTGACTTTGACATACCCCCCGGTATTTGTCTGGACTTTTTCATTGGTATCTGGCACTAACGTTGTGCTGACTTGACATGCCCCCAAGTATTTGTTTGGGCTTTTTCATTGGTTTTTGGCAGTAACATTATGCCGACTTGACATGCCCCCAAAGTATTTTGTTTTCGCTTTTTCATGGTTTTTGGCACTAACATTATGCCGACTTGACATGCCCTAAAGTATGTTGTTTGGGCCCTTTTTTTTTTTTTTTTTTTTTTTTTGCGACATGCTCCCGAGTATTTTGTTTGGGCTTTCTATGTTGGGTTTTTAGTACTACCAAAATATTGAGTTAATTTGCTATAGTGTACTAAAACCCTTTTTATGTTTATGCCCCCCAGCTTTGTTCGGGCGTCACTTGTCATTGAGAATTTTTTTTTTTTTTTTTTTTTTGCACTTGCCCCCAGTGTAGGGTGTGATCATTGTCAGGGTTAATTATCAAGAAATAATTATTAGGCTCAAATAGGGACTGCAAAGGATATTTGAGACTTTGTGAAGGCATATCAAAGATGGCCTTTCCTCATTTCAAAAACATGCAATCTGAATCAATAAGCTTTGCTTTTCCATACGAAACATGTTTTTGATGATTTTTTTTTTGATTATTTGTTTGGCTAAGAGGTTAGTTTTATTATATGGGTTTTGGTGGTATGAGATCACCTTTCAATGAAGTCCTTTGAATTCCCAGAACACATTTGTTAAATAAACATCAAATTGGCATTCATTTTCGTACTAGACTTTGATTTGCCAAAAATCTTTATGAAATCATGGGATCATGCAAGGATAGAAAAGAGAGGATACACCAAGAATTCATAGCCAAATTTCAATTCCATTATGTTGTGAGTAATACATTAGGCATAATATTTCTTCACAATATCAGAGTTTACAGGCCTAGGCAGATCTTCCCCATCCATGCTAGTTAGGATTAAGGCTCCTCCCGAAAAAGCTTTCTTCACCACATATGGTCCATCATAGTTAGGTGCCCATTTACTCTGGTCTTCCCCTAACGATATCTTCTTTAGTACTAGATCTCCTTCTTCAAACACCCTTGGCCAGACCTTTTTATTGTAAGCTTTTGCTATCCTGCCTTGATATAATTGGTGATGGCAAATAACCGCTAGTCTCCTTTCATCGACTAAGTTTAATTGCTCAAATCTCAACTTTGCCCATTCTGATTCTTCTAACTCTGCATCTTTTAAGACCCTTAGTGATGGAATCTCCACTTCTAAAGGTGTGACTGCTTCCATTCCATATACTAAAGCATATGGGGTCGCCCCTGTAGAAGTTCTGATAGTAGTGCGATATGCGTGCAAAGCATATGGGAGCATTTCGTGCCAATCTCTGTAAGTGACAACCATCTTCTGGATGATTTTCTTAAGGTTCTTATTAGCTGCTTCAACAGCCCCATTCATTTTTGGTCTATAAGGAGAAGAATTGAGGTGTTTAATCTTCCATTTAGTGCAAAGCTCGACAATCAGCTTTCCATTGAAATTCTGAGCATTATCAGTTACCAACCTTGCGGGTATACCATAGCGACAAACCAAGTCCCTTTCGATGAACTTCTTGACAACTTTTTGCGTCACATGGGCATATGAGTTGGCTTCCACCCATTTAGTAAAGTAATCAATTGCCACTAAAATGAATCTGTGTCCATTACTTGCCTTCGGGTTAATTGGCCCTATGACATCTAATCCCCACATGTCAAATGGCCATGGTGAGGTCATGTTGAATAAAGGCTTTGGAGGTGCATTTATCTTATCACCATAAACTTGGCATTTATGACATTTTCTAACATATGCCACGCAATCCCTTTCCATTGTCAACCAAAAATATCCAGACCGTTGTATTTGCCTTGCCATCGTATGACCATTGGCATGGGTGGCACAAATTCCTTCATGAACTTCTTCCAAAGCCTGCCCCATTTCTTTCTCATCCAGACATCTGAGTAAGGTGCCATCAAACGATCTCCTGTATAGGATTTCACCATCTAAATAGAAGTTTACGGCCATCCTTCTTAAGGTCTCTTTATCTGCCTTAGAAGCTTCTTGGGGGTATTCTTGATGTTGGATGAATTTCTTGATATCACTATACCAGGGTTCTCCATCTGGTGATTCTTCGAGTGTGCAACAATGGGCTTGGTGATTTCGAACTTGGATGTCGATTGGGTGGATCTTTTCTTTGGCAACAATTTGTACCATTGAAGCCAAAGTTGCCAAAGCATCAGCGAACTGATTTTTATCCCTACTCATATGAGTGAATTTGACCTCCTCGAACTCACTGGCTAACTTTACAAGGTAGTTTTGGTAAAGCTTCAGCTTTTCATCTTTAGTTTGCCATTCTCCTTTCACTTGACAAATGATCAACATAGAATCACCAAAGACTTCAAGCTTTTTAACTTTAAGTTCTAAAGCAGCCTCCAAACCAATGATGCAAGCTTCATATTCAGCCGTGTTATTGGTGCACTCGAATTGTAACCTTGTTGAGAAAGGATATTGTTTCCCATCTGGGGAAATTATGACTGCTCCAACCCCATTTCCTGATACGTTTACTGCTCCATCGAAATAAAGTGTCCACCATTCACTTGTCTCGGTGTCATTCCTGACTACCAAGATGTCTTCATCAGGAAGATCAAAATCTAAAGGCTCATAATCTTCCACGGCATGATCTGCAAGATGGTCGGCAATTACACTGCCTTTTACTGCTTTCCTTGTCATAAAAACGATGTCATACTCTGCTAACAACACTTGCCAACAGATTCATCATGTTGTCCCAGCACACAGCCCATGGCCGTTTCTGTGACCGTTAAGTACAAAATCAATGGCTTCCCTGGTACTGGGGGTACTAACAACGGAGGATTTTGTAAATACCTCTTTATCTGATTGAAGGCTTCTTGGCAATCATCATCCCATACTCCAGGGTTTTTCTTCCTAAGTAAACGAAAAATCGGTTCACATGTCACTGTTAGCTGGGATATGAAGCGAGCTATATAATTCAAGCGTCCGAGAAAACTCCTTACTTCCTTCTCAGTCTTAGGTGCTGGCATTTCTTGTATGGCTTTGGCTTTGTCTGGATCAATTTCTATTCCTCGGTTGCTTATAATAAAGCCTAGTAATTTTCCTGTCTTTACTCCAAAGGAGCATTTGGTCGGGTTCAATCTCAACCGGTACTTCCGTAATCTTTCAAATAGCTTCCTCAGTATCTGCACATGGTCTTCTTCAATTTTGGACTTAGCAAGTATATCATCCACATAGACCTCAACTTCCCGATGCATCATGTCATGGAATAAAGCGACCATCGCTCGCTGATACGTTGCCCCAGCATTCTTCAAACCGAATGGCATTACCTTATAACAGAAAGTCCCCCAAGGTGTGACAAAAGTGGTTTTCTCTTTGTCCTCTTCTGCCATCCTAATTTGGTTGTAACCAGAAAAACCATCCATAAATGAATATGTGGTATTTTTAGCAGCGTTATCCACCAAAATGTCTATGTGAGGCAATGGAAAATCATCTTTTGGGCTTGCTTTGTTCAAATCTCTATAGTCCATGCACACTCGGATCTTTCCGTCCTTTTTTGGGACTACAACCGTATTGGCTACCCACTGAGGATAGTGAACGACATCTAGAAATCCTGCATCCCATTGTTTTTGTATCTCTGCTTTCACCTTCAAGAGCATATCTGGTCGCATTCTCCTGGTTTTTTGCTTGACTGGCATACTTCCTTCTATTAAAGGGATTTTGTGTACCACTATATCAGTATCTAAACCCGGCATTTCTGCATAAGTCCAAGCGAAAACATCTGTATATTCATACAAAAGAGAGATCAATTTCTCTTTTTCCTCAATTGTTATGAGGGTACCAATTTTTAACTCCTTTTTCTCCTGTTGGGTTCCTACATTAACAGTCTCAAGCTCTTCACTAACAGGCTTCCAAGTTCTTTCAGAATTTTCCATCAACCTAGCAAATTCTTTTATATCCGCTTCTGCCCACTCTTCATCATCCAGTGTAGTGACATTATTGAAATTTGGCCAATTATTCTTAGTGTAATAGTTTTGTGAATGGTTGGAAATTTCAGAACTCCTGAAAGCGTAATGTGTATTTGTGTAAGAGCCACTATTTGCAAATGATATGTCATAAAAATGCATGATCTCATTAAAAAGAAAAGGTGCTCATTTAACAGGGCAAAATATCGCAGCATCGTGAGCTAGATTACTGCTATGATCAAAATAAAACACATGTTCATGACCAAACAAAAACAATTACTTTTTGAACACAATATGAACAGGCTCCATCTTCCAGTTCTGGAACACTTCTCCTTCAGCTAATTTCCGCACGAAGGTCCTTGCAGAGGGGGCATCAATGTTGTGGATGGAGAGCTGCGGGAAATCTACTTCTTCCTCCTGGTATTCGAGAGTGCTGACATGAAGATCTCTCATTCCTGCTCTGATTATCCCTGTTGAGCTGCGGAAGGATTCTTGAAGTGGTGGAATGACAAGCTCTTCATCTTTTGATTCTCTTCCTTCGATCTTCGCTAACCTGGCCTCCCTCCTAATTTGCGCAACCCGCTTGAAATCCTCTTTCTTTGGCTTATATCCGAGCCCGAACCTTTGATCAGCACATTTCAATTTTATTATGTTGACTCGCTCCGGCATTCCACTGACAAGATCAAACTGAAAAGGGATTCTGTTCCGCAAGAAACATTTGGCAGCCATCCTTGCGGCTTCTGGAATTCTCGGCTTTTTCAATGGGGCACCTTCAAGGACCCAATCTGCATTTACTACTTCAAATGCATGGATGTTCCCGTCTTCACAAGCAACTGTTTCTATAAACGGTACAGCCACATTTTTAACCATTGATATGGTTTCTTCAGCTTTCACCGTGACCAACATCCCGTTTGCGATATACTTTAAACATTGGTGTAATGAAGAAGGTACAGCTCCTGCCGCATGAATCCATGGCCTACCCAGCAATATGCTATAAGATGGATGGATATCCATCACTTGCAGCATTACCAAAAACATTTGTGGTCCTATACACAGCTCCACCTCAATAGTCCCCACTATCGGCCTTGACGACCCGTCATACGCTCTTGCCATCATGGTGCTTGGCTTCATATGTGACTCATCAATGGGCATTTCTCTCAGCATATGCCTTGGCAACACATTAAGAGCAGAGCCATTATCGATTAACACTTTTCCAATCAAAACATCCTTGCATTGTATTGTGATGTATAATGGCTTATTATGTCCGGTGCCGTCAGGACCCATTTCATCATCAGAAAAATACACATAATTTGAAGCCTGTATTCTCCCTACTAAATGCTCCATGGTATCTGGGTTGATGTCTTGGGGTACATAGGCCTCATTCAGTACTTTTTGCAAAGTCTTACGATGAGATTCAGAACTCAAAATCAAAGAAAGCAATGATATCCTAGCAGGGGCTCTCTTAAGTTGCTCAATGCTATACTCGCTATGCTTCATCAACTTTAAGAATTCGTTGGTTTCCTCTTCTGTCACAGGTTTATTGGTTTCTTCGGACACATCAATCACTTCTTTCCCTTTCATTTTCCTCAACTCTTCTGGAGTAAAGCATCTGCCACTTCGAGTCAGCCCTCCAACCTCTGATGAAATGACAAATGGTTTTTTTACACCTTGAGATGAATTCCCATAGTTGTAAGGGATGGCATTATAGTCTTCTTTAGGTGTAATGCGAGGCTTGGTCAATATCAGCTTAGGAGGCTCCTGGAGTGATTTGGACCCTGCAAACTTCTTGGTTCAACATTTCTGTCACGGCTATCTCGTCTTTTGTCATCGTCTCAATTCGAAGCACACTTCTGTTCATTAGTTGCATTACATTTTCGTAGAAGCCTGGACACTGGCTAATAAAGTGACTCTTTTGATCAAAATGCTGGCAACACTTTATGTCACTATATCCTGCTTTAGTCAGCATCTGATAAATCTTTTCTAATGGCACCTTTAGTTTCTTTGGATGTTCAACATCCAGCATATTTACTGATCCGCTACCTGAAGCATGACTAGGTAACGGGTTGGTGCTTACATTTGGGGAATCTTCAAATGTCATCCATCCAGTTTTTAGCAACTGCAGGAGTTTCCTTTTGAATGCATTACATGTATGGATGCTATGCCCTGCAATTCCTGCGTGATATTCGCATGTGAGATCTGGCCTATACCAACTAGGGTAAGGTGGTTGCAGGGGTATCAAAGGTACTGGGGCTACTAGCCCAATGCTTAACAACTTCTGATATATTTCATCCAAAGGTAGAGGTAGCGGCGGTAACTGTTCTTGGACTCTAGGGTAATTTCTTTTTGGAAAACCGCCAGTTTGGTTTTTCGAAGTATTCTCGACTTCATTCCCAGGCCTCTTGGTAGGATATGGAGGTTTGAAGTTGATATTGGCGATTTGAGACGATGAAGTACTATGTTTTTGTAACTGAGTATCCCTTCTTCTATAACCAGTCTCAATGTGATCTATCTCTCTCTTTTTTCCGACGAAACCTTTTTTTTCTGTAGACACAGAGATTCTTCCATTTTTAATCCCTTGCTCTATTCGTTCTGCTACAGCTACAGCGTCAGTAAATTGCTGAGCTGAACTGCCCATCACATGTTCATAGAAAGGTGCCTTGAGCGTGTTGGCAAATAGAGTAACCATTTCTCTATCTAGAAGAGGAGGGTGCACTTGAGCGGCTAAATCTCTCCACCTCTGGGCATATTCTCTCATGCTTTCTCTTTCAGCCTTTTCTAAACTCGACAAACTAGTCCTATCAGGGGCGATGTCCATATTGTACTTGTATTGTTTGACAAAAGCATCCACTAAATCTTTCCAACTACGAATCTTTGTGTTGTCAAGCCTCATATACCAACTCAGAGCTGGGCCATTCAGACTGTCCTGGAAAAAGTGCATAAGTAATTTTTCATCATGCACTACTTCAGCCATCTTATTGCAATATGATTTTAAATGAGTGACAGGACATTGTGTTCCTGTATACTTAATGAAGTCCGGGACACGAAATTTCTTTGGGACCACGACATTTGGAACTAAACACATTTCTACTGCTTTCACTGGGTCATATAAGTCTACTCCTTCGATGGCTCTGATCCTGGCCTCTAGTGTCGCCATTTTGTCTTGATCTGCATTATCAGATAGTTGTGTCTTATGAGATTCATTGGCAAATACTTCGACAGCTGGTATTGGAATAGGTGCTGGGGTTGCTGATTGCACAAATGCCGGAGGTTGTGGAGGATCTTGAATTACTTCATCCGGGTTGCTTGTTGCTTGTGGGGGTCTATTTGAGGGACCTTCTCCTGAAGCATTTCTCAATGCTTGTTCAAGTAGACCTGTGAGACGGGCTACACTTTCTTTTAGGGCGTTAAGCTCTCCTTGAAAATGGGCATCTTGGTGTGCACGCTCTTCATTCTCCATATTTCTTCGTCGGAGCCGGGTATTGTAAATTCTGGGAGGCGAGATTCTTTGGGGACCTATATTTGACCTGTTGATGCTATGCACGTTATTTATGAAAAATGAATGTATGCATGGTGATTTGTTTTATTTTATTTTGAAAGACCAATCCATAACTTCCTTGCCAGGTAAGATGAGTAGTCTGATGCCTGAGAAAAGTTTTGTTCGAATTAATTGAGTCATACACATTTTGACAGAAACAAAAGGTGGATCTCGTCCACTTCATTCACTCATATTGAATCATACAAAAGCATTTATTCAAATGCTACCGCCCTATTAGCTATGAGCCCAACAAAACTTGAAAGTTCATCCAGGTATACTTCAAACCTACGAGTACTTCCACTGATCCTGGTAGCCTTTACACGTAACTCATCAGCTTTTCTAGCTGCCATGTTGATTAGCTTATCTGTTTGCTCTATTTTATGCTGCAAAACCGTATTGTCTTGAAGTAATGCTTCATTGCTGGCGGTCAGGGAGTCATTATTTCTCTCTAGCATCAGAACCATCTTCTTGAGCTGTCGGGTGTGCTCTTTAGCCCTTCGTAGCTCTGCATCAAACCTTGTTGTTTCAGACTTCAACTGGGTTTCAAATTTGATGATGTGTTCTTGCCATTCATTGTGCTGCTCCTGCACCACTTTTAATTCTTCCTCTCGAGTTTCTAATTCTGTTTGCAGGGTAGAAATACGGTCTCTTAAGCTATTGGCTAAGGTCAAATATCTCTTCATGTCAGACTCAGCTGCCCTTCTTGCTTCGAACTCATTTTCCGCCCGAGCTTTGTACTGGGCTTTCAACTCTTTTTCTTCTTCAATGATAAGGCCAGCCACTCTTCCTTTTTCTTTCTCGGTTTCCCATTTCTCCTTATAATGATCTCTTTCTTTCATCATTGAGGCTACCAATTCTTTATCTGCGTGTTCCTTATCTTCAAATGTCTGTTTCAAAGTGACCAATTCTCTTTTCATCATTTCATATCTATTTATTTGGTCATCATGCTGAAAACCTAACTTCTCTAGCTTATTTTTTTCTCGGATCAGTTGACTAATCTGCTCTTCTTTTCCTTGCAGTTGACGGTCCAAAGAGAGCCTCATCTGTTCTTCTTCTAATAGTTGTTCCTCTAGGAACTTCTGATTGCTTTTGCTATTACTAAGCTCAATCCTTAGCCTATCCATATCCTCCCGTAAGTCTCCTTCGTCAATCTTCCTTCTTTTAATTCCAGCGGGGATGGTTTCCTTTACTTGTACCAAGCTTTGCCTTGCAACATCTCGAGGCGTCTTATAACTCCTCCAAGCCAAGTAACTGGTGCTGACAGAAATCTTCTGGGGGTGGGGGTCTATGTTAACTGAAACAGGGTGTCCCCAGTCCTTTTTAATTATCTCAAGCTCAGCCATCGAGTTGACTTCTTTGAAGGAACCTGTATACTTAGCCAACCCTTTAGTTCTTGGTGTATATTGCATTTCTCCAAACTGTCTGGCTACTAGAGAGGGACAATAGCTAATATATCCGGTTAAGCCAATTAACGGGACCCATGCTTTATCACCGCAACTCATCAGGTAAGCTGACTTTCCTATCCAAGGGGCTTTCCATCTGAATTTACTTTCAGGAATCGTTTGGTATTTTTCCACCCAGGCCCTCTCGTCTAGGCCTTTCCATTCTTCATTTAAAACCAAACTAAGAGGCCTCATATTGAACCACCAAAAATTATTAAAAACTTCTTTCGGGGTTTCTAAATGACTGACGATCCATATGAACAACAAAGGGATACAACACCGCATTGCTCCTTTACCATGTGACCTGCAATGATTCAAAGACAGGAAAGTCTCGGCTAGTATAGCTGAAGCAGGGTTGTTTCTCTTTTGTTCATATTCAACAAAAGCACTGGCTGCCTCTATGCTAATTATCCCCACAGCTTCCGAAGGAAATAAAACCAAACCGAAAATAGCAAAGGCTATTAACCGGTGTCTTTCTTCCCGAAGTCTCCTTTTATCTTTATCGGCTTTCAACATGTTCTCAATCGCTTTCCATTTGAAATCTCCAGAAGAAGTCATATACTGGCCCATTGGATCCAAATGTAGAAGCTTAATGACCTCTTGAACTGTATCCTCAATTTTCTGCCTGAAGTAAACTTTGTGAGGGTTATGAGGAAAACTCAAGATTTGAGCATATTCTTCTATGGTAGGAGTCATGTCAATATTCCCAAAAGTGAAGCACCGGTAATTAGGATCCCAAAAGTGTGTAAGAGCTTTAATGGCTGATGTTTGGATTGGAATTTTCAAAAGATGAATAATTCTTCCATATCTTTCTTCAAACAATGCTTCATCTATATATCCCAGGAGGGGTAAAAGCCTCTTTATATTCTCTATAGAGCAATGAATCTTGGTCACGTGTGGCAACTCATTACTCCTTGGACAATCTCCCTCAGTTAATTGCATCATCTCAGATCCTTCCCCATATTCCGAAAAGGTCAAGGAAGCCATGGTCTTGGTTTGGTAATTTCTGTGGAAAAGTTAAAATGACATGAATGATTAGAGTTTGTATCTAAGTTATTTCATGAAGGGTAGGTTTTCTAACTGGTCTCAAAAGGTCTATGAACTGCCCAGTGACCACCTTACGTGAAGGTAGTATAGGGGTTTACAAGAAATGGTTGGGGCACAGTGTGACCGCCATTTACAAGTAAACACTCAGTTCATAGTTGGATGTTTCACGAATCTGAACCCCGACCAAAAGTCATGGGGCAGACCGCTACTCCCCACCTAACTTAAAATTGGGTTTACTGAGAAAATTAAAATGCATGATTACATTGATTTAAATTTTATGATATGCATGAGCAGAAAGTAAAATGCATGCTAAAGCAATAAAAATACTTATTAAAGCATAAAATGCGTGCAAAAATAAATTGAGACTAACAATCAACAAACAAAGCTCAGTCCAGCGAGGTCCCCAGTGGAGTCGCCATCTGTCGCGACGGCGATTTTTTACGCGCTTCGCGCCCCGCCATCACCCCTGTGATTTGGGGGAGACCACGGCGTGCGGTGAAAATGGGGTTGTTTATAGTCGTAAAATTTACGACTATAATTATTAGGAGTCGCCACCTAGTATTAAGGTCACTAGGAACCTATTGGTCTGCGAGAGTCTTGGGTAAGGGGACTTGTTGTGCAAGGGGAAGACGAATCACCCCCAGTGCACCCTACCTAAGGTAAGCTGCATTGTTGTTTGATTGTTTTTTTTCTAGGCTAAAATTTTTACACTGCATTTTAAAAAAACAATTTTTTTTTTGTCTGCGGGTGTACTTTACAATGTAATTTTACACCACAATTATAAGTTTTATTTTATCTACGGATGTACTTTACAATGTAATTTTACACCGTAGTTAAAATTATTTTAATCTACGGATGTATTATACAATGTAAATTTACACCACTAAAACCGAAAAGTTGTTAAATTATTTTTGATATTTTGGCCGAATACCAATGGATAATCGCAAACCGGTTACGATATCCAAATTTTCGTTTTAAAAATATGGGAAAATATGCAACATATTTTTTTACGAAAAATACAATGAGAAAAGCTTTGGAATTCGGCCGTATGCACAAAAAAAAAACAAATACATTTTTTATATTTTTGAATTTTTTTGCAATAATAATAGTAGTAAAATCAAAATATTTTTTTGTTAATTTGTATTTTTCTATTTTTTATTTTTTATTATTTTTTTGGGGGCTGGGCTGTCAGCCACTATGGGCTGACAGCCCGCCTGAATGGGCTGGGCTTCCAGCCCTTGCGGGCTGGAAGCCTGCCCTTATTTGGGTCGGGCTGCCAGCCACAATGGGCTGGCAGCCCGCCTGAATGGGCTGGGCTTCCAGCCTCGTGGGCTGGAAGCCCGAAGGCTTTCTTGGGTTGGGCTTCCAGCCTCGTGGGCTGGGAGCCCGAAGGTCTTCAGACTGGGCTTCCGGCCTCGTGGGCTGGGCTTCCAGCATCGTGGGCTGGAAGCCCGAAGGTCTTCGGGCTGGGCTTCCGGCCTCGTGGGCTGGAAGCCCAAATGTCTTCGGGCTAGGCTTCCGGCCTCGTGGGCTGAAAGCCTAAAGTCGGGCTGGAAGCCCAACCCAAGAAAGCCTTCGGGCTTCCAGCCCACGAGGCTGGAAGCCCAGCCCATTCAGGCGGGCTGCCAGCCCATTGTGGTAGCAGCCCGACCCAAATAAGGGCAGGCTTCCAGCCCGCAAGGGCTGGAAGCCCAGCCCTTTCAGGCGGGCTGTCAGCCCATAGTGGCTGACAGCCCAGCCCCCAAAAAAATAATAAAAAATAAAAAATAGAAAAATACAAATTAACAAAAAAATATTTTGATTTTACTACTATTATTATTGCAAAAAAATTCAAAAATATAAAAAATGTATTTGTTTTTTTTTTGTGCATACGGCCGAATTCCAAAGCTTTTCTCATTGTATTTTTCGTAAAAAAATATGTTGCATATTTTTCCATATTTTTAAAACGAAAATTTGGATATCGTAACCGGTTTGCGATTATCCATTGGTATTCGGCCAAAATGTCAAAAATAATTTAACAACTTTTCTGTTTTAGTGGTGTAAATTTACATTGTATAATACATCCGTAGATTAAAATAATTTTAACTACGGTGTAAAATTACATTGTAAAGTACATCCGTAGATAAAATAAAACTTATAATTGTGGTGTAAAATTACATTGTAAAGTACACCCGCAGACAAAAAAAAAAAATTGTTTTTTTAAAATGCAGTGTAAAAATTTTAGCCTAGAAAAAAAACAATCAAACAACAATGCAGCTTACCTTAGGTAGGGTGCACTGGGGGTGATTCGTCTTCCCCTTGCACAACAAGTCCCCTTACCCAAGACTCTCGCAGGCCAATAGGTTCCTAGTGACCTTAATACTAGGTGGCGACTCCTAATAATTATAGTCGTAAATTTTACGACTATAAACAACCCCATTTTCACCGCACGCCGTGGTCTCCCCCAAATCACAGGGGTGATGGCGGGGCGCGAAGCGCGTAAAAAATCACCGTCGCGAAAAATATTATTAAGACGCTTGATTCCAACTTTGAATTGAGGGAGATTTCTCTGTTCTTTCATCAAGTGTGGACAAAGACTTGGTTTGTCTGGTGTCTTCCAGGAAGTTTGCAAATTTGTTTAACATAATTTATAATTGTGACAATATTTATTTTTTAAAATGACTTTTACTTAAAAGTATATTATTTTTTTTTTAAAATATTAATTTTGATATTAGTATATCAAAATAAATTTGAAAACACTCAAAAATATTAATTTATAGCTAATAATTTTTTTTTTAAAAAAAAAACTCTTAAAACACAAAAATAAGCAGGATTTAAGAGATGGTGGATATCTACAGCTGTCGAGTAAAAGTACTGACTAAAAATCTATTTTAATGATATTTTCCAATAATGGTTATTTTAAAGATATTTTTCCAGAAAAAAATTGAGAATAATTATATATTTTGATATTTGTTTAATCTATTTTAAATGAGCTAATATCACATAAAATATAACAATATAAAGAATAAATTTTAAAAAATAAAAACAAATACTTTCATTTCTTTTTATAGTAATAATTGTAGTGGCAATGATAATATTGTCACGATAATATTGTCACTGATAATTAGAATATTAATTATTTGCAATAATGTTCATAATAGCAGTTATCATAATTATGATAATTTATTATTTGCTTATGAAATAATTCATCAAATAATTTAATAGATTTAAAAATAACTAATTTTTAACTAATTTTTGTTTTAAACAAAAAAAAAATGTTAAGGGTATACAGATTTTCTTAGTAATATCATTAAATTTAATCAAGTAAATCAATCTTAAAATGTATTAAATGTACGTCATGCCTAGCTTGAGTTTTTAATTAAACCATATAAGAGTTTATGTAGAGTGAATCAAATAATTCAATAGAATTAAAAATAATTTGCATGACATGATATAAATTTTCTTTTTTTGTTTCCTTAATTCCATACTTAATTATAATTTTTGTATCATTTTTCTTATCATATTAATCTAATGGTATTTTTTTATTTAATTTCATCATTAATCTTTTGAGAAACACAATTAATTATGCTCTAAATATAGCTATTTAATTTGAATTAAATAGAGATAAAAGGACAAGTCATGCTTCATGAGAGAACATGCATGGCGAAGTTTAGAGTGTAGTACAAGTGAACAATCCTACAAAATAACTTAGATGGGCATAACTAGTAATTCATGTTTCAAATCTCAATCATTGATTTGAATTTATAAATTAATTAAATTAGATGAGAGAGATAAAATATCAAAAAAATTAATTAATTTTAATTTTTATCATGCACTAAAAACTTGAATTTCTAGAGTATTTTATAACTTATTTGACTGAAATAACATAAGTTTAATTTCTCGTGTCCTTTTGCCAGCAAAAATGCTTACAGTAACATATGGATACTTCTCATCTTGCTGGTCAAGATTTTGATAATAGTTCGGTTAATAATATATTAAAAAAAAACAATTCAAAGAAAAAAATATCAATAAAAATAATGAGTATTGAATATGATAGGTAAAAGAATGAAATTGAAAAAATTAAAATTATTGATAATAGTTCGGTTAATAATATATTTTAAAAAACAATTCAAAGGAAAAAAATAGCAATAAAAATAATGAGTATTAAATATGATAGGAAAAAGAATGAAATTGAAAAAAATAAAATTATCTCAAATAAAATAAATAACAATAAAAAAATAGAGATAAAATATGACATGTAAAAAATTACACGAGAATAAAATTGAAAATAAATTTCAATTTGATAAATTATTTCACATAAAATAAATAATAAAATAAAGATCAAATGTGAAAAAAATAATTAAAGTATTACCTTAAAAAGACGTATGCGAAAATCCAGAAGAAAATAGAAAAAAGAAAAGGTTTCCCAACACTAAAAAGAAATATTTTTTTATGTTTTATTCAAACACCACCATACGAAATGGATAAAAAAGGAGAGGATTAAGTGATAAATCATGTGATTTTCTTACACTACATGCATCGTCCTCCATGTGGAGATCCCATGATGCAGACGAGCTTGACTTTGCAAGTGGAGGCCATCAAGAGGTCTTCCCCTTCTTTGATTGGTGGGGAGTAATCTTCAGGCAACTTCCTAATTCTTAATCAGTGAGACTCCGACCATGCAATTCATTTGTGGCCACTGATTGATTTTCTTGCGTATTGATCGATCCAGGATGGTATATCTTTTGTGCATATAAAGCCATCATTTGATTTCCCATAATTAAAAAAGTTAAATTTCACTCTCGATGTTCATTAGTAGAATATCAAGGCACCTCTTTGGTGCATATGCAGCCCTTCTTCTGCTTGAGATCCTATACACCCACCGTCGTTGCAGTGCTAGACAGATCACCAATGACTGCGCTCCTTCTTCTTGTGGCAATTTCCTTAATATTAGCTTCCCTTTCCGACTAAATACCGACCCCGCCAACTGTGGCGACCGATTTATTGAGCTTGCCTGTGAAGACAACGTGCGCCTGACATTAAACTTGGACATGGAGAAATATTATTATGTTCAGGCAATCAATTACAGCGACTCCACAATTCGACTTGTGAATCCTGCTGTTCAGAAGGATGATTGCTTCTCCATCCCTCATCATTCTCTTACAAAAAAAGAGCTCGCCTCTCTGTATTTCTATTATAATAATTATGAATATTATTATGATTTTTATTATAAATATTGGACATATGTGTTAGCTTTTATATGTTGCGAAAATCAAATACCGAATCCTCTTCCAGATTATATTATGGATACTTCTTCTTGCAAAAATGGCAGTGGTACTGCACATAATTCTTCTCCCAGCTGTGTCAACATGGAAGGTCATTCGTATGTCATGGTTGATGGGCTCTTCAAGGATGTACCCGACTTGTGCCGTGTAAATTTGATGTATACTAGTTCAGAATATGTGAGTATGTCGTATACAGATGTCCATGATATTTTGGCAGATGGGTTCGAGCTTCAATGGCACTATGGTACTTACTATGGCTCAGAACCATACCGTACGTCCCCTCTCTCTCTCACACAGCTTATCTCAAGTAGTGTATTAAATCGACCTGTTGGCATAACACAGCTTAATATTATAAGTTTGTAAAATATCAACACTGTTGACCCTTCTCTTCTCTCTTTATATGCAGCTTCAACATCGCTGTTATACTTGTTTCTTGAAGGTGAGGAGGAATATTCTACAAAAAGAATACAATTATATGATTTTTTTTAATTGATCATCAAGATTTTGCATGCTGATTCATATTTCATTTTGATGATTGGAGGTATCGCCTGGATATTCTGTCGAATTGACGGTGAGTTAATTTATTTTATAGCATTTTACAGAAAGAGTAGTAATATTTTTCTAATAAATAAATAAAAAACCCTAAAAAGTTTCAATCACATATGCTTTTATTCTGAATGAATAGTAAATCATTCTTCTTCTTCTTTTGTCATTTTGTTTTTATTTGGCAGACTATTATTGTTATTCCCGGTACACCACCCCTCCAGTTTTACTAAGCTTTCTCATGCTGTTTCTCTCTGCAATACTTGCCTTTATCGGTGAGTATTTTACTTTGCTTTTATCATCTTGCAGTGAAACAATAAATATATCAACGACCACAAATTACAGCTTAAGAAATAATTATTTTTTCTACTTTTGTTCTCAATTATGAACAATATTGATTTATATTGATTTATATGTTTTCTACAAAGTTCTTACCATTCCCTTTATTGTTTGTTTCATAGACTTGCATGGATATTGTTTTCTTTTCAATTTCATGAGGTATTTATTAGAGTGTTGAGAGCCACGATGATCATTTTTTGAAATGGAAGACTTAGAATGCACAAATTAATCACATATATATACTCGCACATAAAATCAATGAAATATTTGTAAATTATTTTAATTTTTGATACTAGGAATTTGACATTTGAAAAAAAAAACTTTCATGGATGCCTGGTTAAACCTAAAAAAGAATGAAGAACCACGATGAAAGTCACATGAAAATTTTGGAATGTTTTCTGTATTGACTTTTTTTTTTCTGTAATGTCTCTATACAGTGATATATCATGTGCTATAAAAGATAAGTGTTTAACACAGAGATTCAATGAAAAATACCATGATCTTTATTGATCAGTAGAGGATTATATATATACATTGAATCAGAGTAACGTTGGAATAGAATGAATGTACAATTAATTTCATGATTTGTACAGTTTATGGAAAGATTTCCAACGGCTAGTGGAGGCTGAGAAAGGAAACAATTGCTTGAATGTTGCTGCTGAATGTTGCTGAGAATGAGCTGAAGATTAGCAAGCTGATTTTGTGCAGCTTTCCCCAATACGCCCCCTCAAGATAGGGCTGCCGTCAGAAAGGCCAATCTTGGAACGTAAAGCTGCAGTGCGTTGTTGAGATAAGGGTTTTGTAAGTAGGTCTGCGAGTTGATCCGTGGTGTGGACATGCTGCACCTGAATGGTGCCTTTCTGGACTAGATCTCGGACAAAGTGGAGATCAATCTGGATGTGCTTCATGCGTGAGTGGTCGACTGGATTGTAGCTAAGATGAGTGGCTCCCAGGTTGTCGCAAAGCAGAGACGGAGGAGCTTTGAGTGGAAATCCAAGCTCATTGAGGAGATGAATAAGCCAGAGTGTTTCCGAGGCTGCATTTGCAAGGGACCTGTATTCGGCTTCGGTGGACGACCGGGCAATTGCTCTTTGCTTCTTGGAGCTCCAAGATATGGGATTGTTACCCAAGAAGCTGATGTAGGCCGAGGTAGAAGTGCGATCATCAAGGTTTCCAGCCCAGTCCGCATCCGAATAAGTGGTGAGGTTCCAGGCAGTGGACTTCCGGATGTGAATTCCATGAAAGATTGTGTGCTTCAAGTACCTGAGAAGTCTTTTAGCTGCTGTCCAGTGCAAGTGTGTGGGTTTGTGCATAAATTGAGACAATTTGTTAACTGCAAAAGAGATATCAGGACGTGTAAGAGAGAGGTATTGAAGACTCCCAATTACACGTCGAAATTCGGTGCTGTCAAAGGCAGCAGTACCATCAACTAGTTTCAATGAGGTGCTGGTGCTTAAAGGAGTGGAGACATCCTTAGCACCAGACATATTAGTCTTAGATAGCAGATTTCTAATGTATTGATGCTGAGATAAAAATAAACCTTGGGAAGTGGGAAGAACTTCCACTCCCAGAAAATAATGAAGTTGACCCATGTCTTTTAAGAAAAATTTAGAACTTAATTTCTGCACAATAGAACACACAAATGGTGAGTCATTCCCAGTGATCACAAGATCATCCACATAAACAAGTAAATAACATATAATATGACCTTTGTGATAAATAAATAATGATGAATCAGCTCTGGAGATGAGAAACCCGAGAGTCAGCAAAGCATTTTTAAGGGTTGAATACCAAGCTCTTGGAGCTTGTTTAAGGCCGTAAATAGCCTTTCTTAATCTGCAAACATGGTTTGGTTTGGAATTATCTTTGAAACCAGGAGGCTGAGTCATGTATACATTTTCATCAAGGTGTCCATGCAAAAATGCATTTTGGACATCCATTTGCCGTAAAGGCCATCCTTGGATTACGGCTATAGTGAGAATGACCCTAATTGTGGCTGGTTTGACCACGGGGCTAAACGTTTCCGTGTAATCAACCCCTGGTTTTTGAAGAAAACCCCTAGCAACTAGTCTGGCCTTAAATCGTTCAATTTGGCCATTTGCCTTTCGCTTGATGCGAAATACCCATTTGCAACTTACAGGGTTGCAATTTGCAGGTGGGGGAACTAATTCCCATGTGTTGTGTTTCATGAGAGCAGTGAGCTCATCAGACATGGTTGCACGCCATTGAGGCATGGATAGAGCCTGAGTTACACAGGTTGGCTCAAGGCCGTGAGGGAGTGGGTGTTTGGTCACAATGTTCAATTGCTTGGGTTTATGAATGCTATTCATGGAGCGTGTGGTCATGGGGTGTGTGCGATGTGGTGTGTGTTGTGATTCGGGAAGAGGAGCATGCTGAGAAGAAGGGGATGATGCTATCGCTACAAGTGGATTTAGGGTTTGACTAGATGCATAATCGGGTGGAGATGAACATGGTAAATTAGAAGAAATTGGAGATGAAGGAGATGAATGATTACCTGGAGGTGATGAAGGTGTGGCGATATCAGACCCCAAAAGCACTGTTGGAGCAGGCGACGGCAAGGAGACAGTGGGAGAGTGAACGACGGGCGGAGGCACGGGAAGAGAAGATATGTGAACGACAGGTAGAGAGGGAGGAGTAGACGACATAGGGGCTGACTTAAGTGAGGATATGTCTTGCGTTTCGTCAAAGATGACGTGCCGAGAGAGATATATTTTTTGTGTTTTTGGATCTAAGCATTTGTATGCATTTTGGGTTAAAGAGTACCCAATAAAAATACAAGGTACTGATTTTGGCTGTAATTTATGGGTTGTATAGGGCTTGGTGAAGGGATAACAAACGCACCCAAAAGTTTTTAACTTTAAGTAATTTGGTTTTTGGCCAAAAATAACTTCGAATGGTGATTTGTTTTGAAGGAGGGGTGTTGGTTGACGGTTTATAAGGTAAGTGGCAGTGTGGAAGGCGTGAGGCCAGTATGAGAGAGGTAAGTTGGCATCAGTGAGTAGGGTAAGTCCTGTTTCGACTATGTGACGGTGACGTCGTTCAGAAACACCGTTTTGTTGTGGTGTGTGGGGAGCAGTCGTGAAGTGACTAATCCCATGCAAGGATAAAAACGGTTTTAGACTTATAAATTCTCCACCATTATCAGAGTAAATACTTTTTATGGTGGTTTGAAAACGTTTTTCAACAAGTAATTTAAATTGGGGAAAAATGGTTTTTACATAAGATTTTGCAGACATGGGATAAAACCATATGTATTTAGTGTAGTGATCCATAAAAATTAAGTAATATTTGGAACCATCTAAACCGAGACAATGTGCGGGCCCCCATACATCGGTGTAAAGAACATCAAGTGGTGCATGACTTTGAATACTTGTTGACCGAAAAGGAAGTTGGTGGGCTTTATTAATGGAACATGAAGAACAAAGTGAATTAAAATTTTTGTTTTTTGTTTGTTTGTGAACGGGTAAAGAAAAAAAATTGACAAGACTACGAACTACTCTAGATGTTGGATGTCCAAGGCGTTTGTGCCATCCATCAAGTGAGGTTCGCTCATGCATGTTTGCAACTATTTTTGAAGTCGGGCCCACCAATGAATTTGGGAACTGATATACACCATCCTCACATGCACCTTTTAGCAAAGTCGCCCTCGAAGCTTGGTCCTTCACAAGAAAATGATATGGGTGAAGTTCGATAAAAACATTATTTTTCAACGTAAAATGATGAACAGAAATTAAATTTTTGGAAATGTTAGGCACACAAAGAGTATTATCCAGAACAAAAGTTTTTAATGGAGAGTCTAGAGTTAAAGAGCCAATATGAGAAACGACCAAACCTGTACCATCACCTATGACGACCTCATCGGTTCCATCATACTCAGAATGGACTGATAAATTTGCCAAGTCACCAGTAATGTTGTGTGAGGCTGCAGAATCAAGGAGCCATTTTTGTTCTTGTGCATTATTGATATTAGCACAATTAGCCGAAATGGAATTTTGGCGTAACTGGGAACAAGTTTTAGCTGTGTGTCCCATTTGGTCACAAAATTGACACTTTGGGTTGTAGCGTTTTTGAATGGGCTGAGTAGCTGGATACTGCCTGTGTGTCTTGAAAGGGCCATTTGGCCTGTGGGCCATGTAGGCCGTGTCACTTGACTGGCCCATTTTATGAGAAGGCCCGGGCTGCCTATAATTTGTTCTTCGGGCTGACCCATGTGTGTTGTAGGTGGGCTGTCTGTGTCTTTGGGTGTAGTTTGCGGAAGCAAGGAGATGTTGCGCCGATGAGTCCAGACGCCGGAGATAGCTGTCGTGTCCGACGAGGAGATCATGCAGCTCCTCAAAGGTCAGGGATGTTGGCCTTGCTCGTATGGATGTGGCGATGTCCCTGAAATCAGAACCCAAACCATTTAGTACATACAGTGTCAGATCATCGTCGGAGATAGGATGATCGATTAGGGCAATTTCATCTGCAAGGGCCTTGACGGCGTGCAGGTAATCGGGCACGGAACGATTTTTCCGTTGAATTAAGGTGAGTTCCTCCTTCAATTGCATAGCCCTGGTTCTTGATTTGCTTGCATACATGTGATGCAATTTTTCCCATGCTTCATGAGAGGTCTTGGCGGTGGCGATGAGTGGTGTGATGGTGGTGGAGGTGGATGCCAGGATGGCGCTTAATATAAGCTTGTCTTGCCGAACCCAATGGGTTTTGTTCGGGTCAGTGTTGGAGGTGCCCACCGGAGAAGGACACGATGACACTCCTTGGACATAATCAAGGAGGTCATAACCGATGAGGAGAGCTTCGAATTGTGCTCTCCATTGAGGAAAAGTTGATGGCTTTAATTTCTCATTGATCTGTGATGTTATGTTCAGTGCAATAAGAACACTGTCAGTGGAGGAGATGGGTTGGGAAGTTGGGGTGGTGACTGAAATCGGTTCTGCACTTTGTTCTGTGGGTGAAGACATGGCTTTGGAATGGATAGGATCTTAGTTCTCGTTGGAGGTTTGCTCTGATACCATAAAAGATAAGTGTTTAACACAGAGATTCAATGAAAAATACCATGATCTTTATTGATCAGTAGAGGATTATATATATACATTGAATCAGAGTAACGTTGGAATAGAATGAATGTACAATTAATTTCATGATTTGTACAGTTTATGGAAAGATTTCCAACGGCTAGTGGAGGCTGAGAAAGGAAACAATTGCTTGAATGTTGCTGCTGAATGTTGCTGAGAATGAGCTGAAGATTAGCAAGCTGATTTTGTGCAGCTTTCCCCAATATGCTATTGTTCCCATGTGGGCTACCATGTCTTCTGACTTTACTTATCTATAAATGGCGAAGAAGACATTTATCCATGTACGACAATATTGAAAAATTCTTGCAAAGTCACGATAATGATCTTGTGCCGATAAGGTACACTTACTCGGAGATTAAAAAGATAACCAACGGATTTAAAGACAAGTTGGGTGAAGGAGGCTTTGGCTCAGTGTACAAGGGAAAGCTTCGTAGTGGTCGTTTCGTAGCAGTTAAATTATTGGGCAATTCAAAAGCCAATGGACAAGATTTTATCAACGAGGTTGCCACTATTGGAAGAATTCACCAAGTCAATGTCGTGCAGCTTCTAGGCTTCAGCGTTGAGGGATCGAAGCGTGCTCTTATATACGAGTTCATGCCTAATGGGTCTCTTGAAAGGTACATTTTTTCTAGGCAAGGTAGCGTCCCACTAAGCAATGAGAAACTTTATGAGATTTCTCTTGGGGTGGCTCGAGGAATTGAATATCTACATCAAGGTTGTGATATGCAAATTTTACATTTTGATATCAAGCCCCACAACATTCTACTTGATGAGAAATTTATTCCGAAAGTCTCAGATTTTGGACTTGCCAAATTATACCCAACAAATAATAAGAGTGTGCCTCTCACTGCTGCTAGAGGGACAATTGGATACATGGCTCCTGAACTATTTTATAAGAATATTGGAGGTGTTTCTTACAAAGCTGATGTCTATAGTTACGGGATGTTATTGATGGAAATGGTAGGAAGAAGAAAGAACTTGAATGCAATGGCAAATCATTCAAGCCAAATTTACTTCCCTTCATGGGCGTATGACCAAGTCAGCGAAGGAAAGGACATAGAAGATGCCACGGAACATGAAAAGAAGACAACAACAAAGATGATTATTGTAGCTTTGTGGTGCATACAATTGAAGCCTGTTGATCGTCCCTCAATGCATAAAGTTGTAGAGATGCTTGAATCAGATGTTGAGTCCCTGCGAATGCCTCCTAAGCCTTTTCTTACCCCATACCAAGTGCAAGAAGATGATTATAGAGCTAATAATGCAAAGTTATCAGATCCATCAAATGATTGCATGGGCTCTTCATATCAGTTTGGTCGTTAATAAGTATGAATATGTAGATGCTAGTTTTTTTATATGGTATTACAAAAGTAGTAATCACGGCTTATAGAAGTGGATCTTTTTTCACTTTTAATTACATCAATAAAGCCTGATAATTTTACATATGGCACAATCTCATCATTTTTCCTGTTATCGACTTGTAATGACTTTTTTCCACCAAAAAGACTTCGCAGAGTAGAGATAAGAGGAGTGGCTTGCTTAATAAAGTGCTTACAATACTTTTATATATTTTGATGAGTTTTTTTTGTAAGCCCATTTATCATATTAAAGATGAGAAATTATAATTAAGTATTGCAAATTTAATATGTTTGATCATGGGATATGTTTTATACTATATAAAATGTGTAGTGAAGGATATTGATTGGAAAGTGAAAACAAACAATATTAAGTATGTAAGTATAACAACATTTAAAAAAAATAATTTATTTTTATTTTAAATTAATAAATTTTGGTGTTTTTAGATAATTTTTATATGCTGATGTAAATTTTTTTAAAAAAATATATAAAAAAATATCATTTTGATGCATTTTGTGAACGAAAAGCATTTGAAAAGCACTCCCAAATAGACATTAAATTTTTTGAAAAGCATTTTTAAAATGCAGTACTAAACAAAGTCACAACAATGTAATTTATTAATTAATTAACAACAAAAACTACCCTTCACCAACTACTATTACACATTGTAATACAATCGTAATATATAGTTTTTACTCTATTTTTTTCTTTTCTTTTAAGACATTTATTTTTGTGTATTTTATTTTATTTTATATAATATAGGTTGCAAAGGGAGTGGTTTGAGTAATATAGGTTGCCTATATTTACAAGTTTGGTGTGATGTATTTTTTTAATTGAATCTCACTTTTTTATTGTGTATATTAAAAAAATAATTTAAAAAAAAGTTATTTTACTAAATTTTATAAGGTCAATGGATTTGTTCGCTGATTTGGCTAGTTGATATGATTCGTTGGTCTAACAATTTCATTTTTTTTAATTCATCCATAGATGTTGGATTAATTGAGAATTTAATTTTTATAAATGGTTTTGTATGCTTTTTAAGAGGATATTTTCTTCTCAAAAAATATCTAGGAAATGGGTTGATGTTTGAATTTGTAATTTTTATTTTTATTATTATATAGTTAAGTAAGAAAAAAGCCTTTTTTTATAAAAAAATACAATTATAATCTTAATCACTAATCAGATTCAATGTTTAATGAGATCGTCTTGAAGGGACATTGTATAGTAGCAAAGAGCTTGAGATCTGCATAACAGATCTCAAGTTCGAGTCAGGGCGTAAATAGTTTTGGAGCTTCATGTTACACAACATAAGATCAAAGAGAGAGCTTCGGAGGGAAGATAAGATCGTCACCTGATTGTAATAATTCGTTGTTTTTCATTTTTCTTTCATTAGTCATTGTTTGTATTAGCTCTCACTCGAATCAAGAACACACCTTTTAAATTATCTTCTACAAGTTGCAAGATGGGACCAAACAAGATTCTTTCCTTGGTTTCTTTTCTCTTATTGACATGGATACTTCAAGGAAGCCTTCTCATACCATCTCACTTAAAAAATTAGATTATTAGTTATGGTTCTAGAATATGATTTATATTATTTTCTAATACACATTTTCAAGTGAAAGCTCATTGAGCTTGAAACTTGTACAAACTCATATTACCTTATTCTTGATTTTTATCAAATAGAATGAGGGTGGTGAGATTCGAACTTATAACCGTTGAGTCAATAAAGCTCTTATACCATGTCAAGGAACCATCTCACCTAAAAGCTTAAGCTATTAGTTGAGGTCTTAGAATATAATTTATATTATTGTCTAATACTCATTCCCCACCAATTTCTCTTCTTTGTTTAGAGAGTGTTTGAAAGTATGTTTGGAAAGTGTTTTTGAAACTTCAAGGAAGCCTCCTCATTCCCCACCATTTTCTCTTCTCTGTTTAGTCTCGTTTGCATCACATTTGGAATGGGTCAAAGAGGCAGACGAGCTTGACTTTGCAGGTGGCGGCCATTAAGAGGTTTTTTTTTCCTCTTATTGACAGAATAGGATTTTAACCTGGCCAATCTCTCGACGACTTTAATTAATTTTTGGCCACTGATTGATTTCCTTTTGTTTTGACTGATCCAATTCGTAGTTGGTCTGTAGAATATACAGTGTAACATGTGAGAAAATAATATAAATCATATAAATTATAGTCTGGAACATCACTTAAAAACTTAAATTTTTAGGTGAGATAGTTCCTTGACATGGTATCAGAGCCTTGTTGATCTAGCGATCACGAGTTAGAATCTCACTATCATTATATTTAATAAATAAATCAAGTACAAGGTAGTGTGGACCTATACAAGTTTCAAGTCCAAAAAGATTTTCATTTGAGGAGGTGTGTTAGAGAATAATATAAATCATATTCTGGGGTCTCACTTAAAATCTTAAACTTTTAGGTGAGATGGTTTTTTAACATAACAAAGTCATCATTTAATTACCCATAATTAAGTTAAATTTCTCTCTCGATGGTCAGTAGAACATCGAGGCACCTCTATGGTGCGTATGCAGCCCTTCTTTTGTTAGTGATTTCTAAGGGAGTGAGTTTTTTTTTTTTTTTTAATGGTTCTTAAAGACATAATTATAATAAAAATCATTTTGTATTAATAGGACTGCACTGAATTAATACATTATTAATACTTCAACTATCTATAATTAGTGATTGATCATAAGGACATGCATAAGTTTAAGACATTTTATACAATATAAATTTTTTGAATCTATACGATAATAGATGAAAGAAGTTAGTCTATAAAAATACAAACCATGTTCATTATTATTATTATTATTATTACTACCCCGTGGATGAAATTGAATATGTAGTCAAGATAGAACTCCCCTTTGTCCTAGGATGATTGACCCCATGGATTTCAAAAGACTAACATTTTCTTTTTTAAAAAAGAAAAATTAGACCCACTTATAAGATTAGTTTTATTGATTTAAAAGTTAGAATTTAGAAAAACTAAATATATTTTTCATAATTCTCTAAAGTCATCACTAATATTAGATAATAATAATCAAATTCATGTTATATTGATCTAAAAGAATTACAAAGACTAGTTATTACTACTACTACTACTACTACTACTACTATTACTACTACTACTAATTTTGGTGCTTGCACTACACTAAGTCTAGATCAAGTCAAATACAGTGTTTAAAACAAACAAATGTGTAAGCTGATAAATTATTTTTTAAAAATAATAAAAAATAACTGTTCAAAATTATCTCAACAAATTATTTTATATCTCTCTTCGTATCTTTATTTAAATATATTTTTGTGTTTTAGGTAGTATTTAATTAATATCTTGTGATAAAAAACATAAATATGTTTAGTTAAAGAGATAAGAATATAAAAATAAATTTGTCCATTTGATAATTTTGAAGTTAATTTTTATATTTTCAAAACAGCAGGTATAAAAAAAAGGTGCTTTCAAATGCAATATTTTTTTTTTTATTTTTTATTAATAAAATATCATTATATCATTGTAAAAAACTCTCCATTCAAAAATTGTCAAACTAAGGTATGAATAGATAATAATAATTATTATTATTATAGCTTAAAAATTTAATATGAGGATCAATCCAGAGTAAGACTGGGCCATGAGTGGGAAGGGTCAACCTATATTTATTTTGGCCAACCCAAGTTCTTACTACGTCAAGTCAATCCTTTATATATTTCTTTTAACTCGGATTGATCCATTTCTTATGTCTGTTAGGTCTTGAATCAGCATGTGAGGCTGGTTTTATAGCTATAATTATTATAATATTATTAATTTTAACATTTAATATAAACTAAAATAAAAATAATTAGAGTAAAATATATTCTTTATATATATATATTATTCATCTTAACAAAACCAAATAGATACATAAATAATTACTTTACCTTCTATAATTATATTTTTATATTCTTTTTTCATCTCATTGCCTCTGAATAATGTAGATTAAGATTGTTAAATTTGTGAGTTAACACAAAAAATCATACAATTTTATGAGTTAACATACATATATCATGTAAAATTGAATTAAAACTCAATAACAAATGAAATTACAAGTTGACTCGATAAAATTAATTAAATTTATTGAGTCATATAACTTGTACCTAGTTTACGATATGTCAACGCCAACTAAATAACTTTATTATTATTGATTGAGTTTTGGTCCTCCTTACTTCTTGTTTAGTCATTTTGTTTGGATTTTCATTTCGATCATGTTTTTTAAGAGATGGGTTTTCTTTTTAATCAATTTTGGTTGTCTTCCGAGTTGCGTTGATCGGTGATGGAACCTGTTAGCATGAATATAGACGCCACCCCACAACTCCCTGCGGAACGTCTCCCATTTGCTAGAAGGTACATGCACCATGCATTGATAGTGCAAAATCATCAAATCAACAGCTAAAATCCCTGCCATTTGCAGCAGGGCAGCCATTGTAATAGCATTGCAAACTAACTGCATGAACAAACATAGCTATAAGAGGGCACTGCAGACAAAGAACCGCATAATATTTTGTTTTCCTGAGCTTCATTGTCTACATAAGATCGACCCACTTCTTATATTTTACAAGAAATCTTTAATAATTTTGATAATAATCACATTCTTTATCCACGCTTTCATAAAATCATAGAAGTATACACACACAGAAGCAGTAGCTAAACTGCTGAAATTCGAACTCGATCCTAGCAAGATTTCCCGTCCAGCTTGTTGCTTTGCTGAAGTTCGAGGTAGTCTTTATATTTCATGCCAATGTATGCTGCTGGTTCATCGCCTTCACTGCTCACTAATAACTCTGGTGCTGGGCTGACAACTGAGTCTAGTGATGGTCCATGTGCCAAAGCTATGGACATCCTTATACCCTTGTTGTTCACCATTGCTCGGTGAAGAACACTCTTATACCTTCCATTACTCAAAATCTAATAACAAAAAAACACGAAGCACATCACATTTTTAACAGAATTATTAAGCCTTGGCAATCTTCAAATTTGACAAGGAAGTTAGAATCCACCTCAAGGTGATCTCCAGTGTTAACCAGGAAGGAGTTGGAGTGGGTACCGACGTTGACCCACTTCCCTTTGTGTTGAATTTGAAGGCCACCAATTCCATTTTGGATTAGAAGTGTCAACAAGCCATGATCTGAATGAGGGGCTTGATCTTGTGATGTTAATGGTCTACACTCTTCCACCACGCAGTCAAACAATTCCTCATGATGATTTGAAGAGGCTTGGCATTCCTCCTCCACCAGAGGGGAGATATATGTCTCACTATGAGGTATTGTTCCTTCTGGCATGCTGTACGAGTCTAGTTGATATGCATGATTAAGCATATACCTTTTGCTTTCTTTCTAGGTCAATGTTATTGGAGCTGCTGATTTTCGCAGTTTTCTTGTATTTGATTTTTCTTGTATAGATTATCTAAGTTATGAATACTCAACTGAAAAGGAACTTAAATACATAAATGGGCTCATTTTGTTTTCGTTCCTCATCCTGTTGTCTCAGGTCCCATCACCCCCCAGAAGAAAACGGAGCTCCAGAGAAAAGGAAGAAAGCTCTCACAGGAGGAGCTCCATTGATAAGGAAGAACACAAGCATAGAAGTAGCTCAGTTGAGGCTGAGGAATCCTATAACACAAGGAACTATCGGGGCAAGGAAGAGAATTACAGTGAAAGGCACTCTGTTGAAAAGGAAGAACGCCGCTACAAAGACAGCTCCATGGATAGATCAGAGCGCTCTCACAGAAGAATCTCACCAGAGAGGGGTGGTTACCATCACAACAGGAGCTCTTTAGACAGGGAAGAGCACTCTGAGAAAAGGATCAGCCCTGTGGATATGGAAGAAGCTTCCCACAAAAAGTTGAGAAACAGGGAGGAGCGCAATCACAAAAGGAGCTCCAGGGACAGGGAAGAAGGCTCTCGCAAGCGCCATAAACATGGGAGTTCTGATAAAAGACGCAGGGAAGATGTCTAGTAGTCAGGATTGCTCCTCTACTCCGATTATTTGCAGGCTGGCCCGCCTATGTAAATTTGTTTTGAGAAAGAGAGCAGCTTCTGGTTGTAAGATTGTGTTGCGGAACTTCTCAAGCCTTTAAATCATTCTCTTCGTATTTGAATTGTAGGAGTATTATATGTGAGGATTGGATTTTTACTATCCTATATGATATTACTTAAGATACCGGAGAAAATTAAAATAACTAATTTAGCATGGAAAATAGGGAATTAAATTGAAGAACTTTAATCAAAATCTAAATAATATATCTAAACTTGCAAACTTCACATGGAAAATAGGTTTATGAAATTGTTTGGCATTGAAAGAAGTATTGAAAACAACGAAAAATTAATCATCAACTGTGAAGGTTATATTGATTTTTTTTTTTCAAAAAAAATATATGTAAAGATATTATAATGTTTCTAACAACAACAAAAAGGTCGGAGTTAGTTAAGAAAAACTATGTTGTGTTTTTTTAAGCTGTAAATTTTAGCAGCAAATTAAAAATTAAATGTGATTTTTTTTTTGTTTATTTGTGGAAGGACAAAAATCGTACACTTAATTATTGAAGATTAATTAATCTTATAGTTTCATTTGTATACTTAGATCCAATATTATCTCTTAATATAAGTATTTTTTTTCAAAGTTCTCTCTCAATCAGAATAATTCTATAAAACCTGATTCATAGAATTCTACAATCAAACTATGATAGTGGAGTTAAGCAAGGGAATTACGCTACCTTCAAAATATACAAGAGCTTCTCGATCGGGATAAACCTTGTATATTTTCATGGCTGCCGACAGACTAAGCTTGATCAAACCTGGACGAACTAGCAGCTAGTTAACTCTCCCATCATCCCAGAGAGTGATTTCTACTCCACAACAAACAGTGTATACGCACAGTTTTTGCACAAACTGTTCTTCAAGTCTTTTTTTTTTTTTTTTTTTTTTTTTTCAAGTCTTGAGAGCATGCAGCAGTCAACCTTTTCCATTTCCTTTTTTTCTTTTGGGAGTGTGGTTGCGGTAGCTTTTCAAAGTGCTTATCGTGCCGAAATACATCAAAATAATGTTTTTTTTTTAAAATCATTTTTGAAATCAGCACATCAAAATGATCTAAAACACACAAAAACATATACATTTAAACTAAAAAAAAAATTCAAATTTCGGCCAAAAGCCGGTGGGATCGCAATGCCAAACGGGCACAAAAAATTTTGGATTTCGGAGTGGAAGAAGCTACCGATGATGCTATGAACCGAAGATAATGAGTGATTGATCCCCACCATCGAACGTTCTGTTACATTATAGAGTGATTTTTTTAAAATTTATTTTTGATATTAACATATTAAAAATCATTAAAGAATACAATTGACAACCATGCTTGATAGAGTATAGTTTTCTTAATAAAATTTCATATATAAGCAATTTAATGTCAACTATGATGGTGGGTATATTAAAAATCATTAAAGAATACAAATGACAAACACATGCTCGATAGAGTATAGTTTTCTTAATAAAATTTCATATACAAGCCATTTAATGTCAGCTATGATAGTGGGGTGAAATTAATGTTTGACGGAATATTTATTTATTTGAATATGTATAAAAAACATTAAAGAAAAAAAATATAAATTTTATATAAAGCACAGATCAGCAAAATCCTTATATATATATATATATATACACGAGCTTGTTAGCAAAAACCTTGTATATTTTCATTGCAGATAGCCTACAGACTAGCTGAATATGAACCCGACGAGTGGCTTCAACTCCACGTCAAAGACTTTCCATAGCCTAAGACCTCCTATCCATCTCCCTCCCGAGGAAACACCTCTGTCAGCAGCTGAATATGCTCTCTCAATCCATGCCGACCACTCTCCTTGGCCTGATTCAATCGCCATTATCAACTCATCCACAAGCCAAAAACTTTCTTACTCAGAATTCATTACAAGAATCAAATCCTTGACCTCGTATCTCAAAAATGTCACTAAGCTTTGCAAGAATGACACTGCCTTCATTCTCTGTCCAAACTCCATTGAAGTCCCCATCCTCTACTTCTCTCTTCTTTCACTTGGTGTAGTAATCTCTCCGGCGAACCCCATAAGCTCTGAATCAGAAATTTCACACCAGATCAGTCTCTGTAGCCCCGTAATCGCCTTTTCTGTATCAAAAACATGTCACAAGCTTCCGAAGCTGAAACACAGAGCCATTCTCATCGACTCACCTGAGTTTGACTCAATACTTACCATGTCTCCTCCTGCAGCAGCAACAACAGCTCAGCGAGACCTCGAAAAGGTTACAGTGAGTCAGTCCGATTCGGCGGCGATCATGTACTCCTCCGGCACCACAGGGAGAGTGAAAGGAGTGGTGTTGACTCACAGGAACCTAATTGCTGTAATTGCAGGATACTATCCATCTAAACAAGAGAGGAACTCCCCTACGGTCATGCTTTACACGGTGCCATATTTTCACGTGTTTGGATTCTTCTACAGTTTTAAATCAATAGCTTTAAGTGAAACAGTGGTGGTGATGGAGAGGTTTGATTTGAAGAACATGTTGAGAGCTGTGGAGAAGTTTAGGGTAACAGAACTGGCGGCGGTGGCGCCACCAGTTGTTGTAGCGATGACAAAGAGTGATTTGACAGACGGTTATGATTTGAGGTCGTTGGAGACTGTGGGGTGTGGTGGTGCTCCGCTTGGGAAGGATGTTATGAAGGTGTTCGCCGACAGGTTTCCTACCGTCGACCTATGGCAGGTTAGTGGCCATAATTTTTCCGTATTTTATGCGAAGATCGATGGTATTACCCGACAGTACATGTTCATACATAGCAATATGAATTATTTTATAGATTTTTATAATTATTTTACAAAAGGACGTAGAAATTGATTATAGAGGAGAGTTATGTTTTTGTTTTCAATTCTATAATTTTTAATATAATCAAGGATGGTAATTTGATTTAATCCATGTATAATGGATACCGACATGACCCAAATGAATATGAATTTGTTAGACTCAATAAATAATATAATAGCTAAAATATGAATATTGTCAAATCTGATCTAAAACTTAACTGAACAATTCAAAATATATATTTATATAATATTTTTTTAATACAATATGATATGTACATACAATTAATATTGAGATAACACATAGACATATATAATACTTATCATTTTATTATTTAATATACATATATACTTCAAATATATATTAACCATTTTATTTAAGTTATAAATAATAATGAATAATGAATACCCATTAAATATCCAAAATCTAAATAAATAACTTATATTTTTTTAATCTAATAAATAATAAATAAATATTAAAAAATCCAACCCGAATCAAATTGCATCCTTGCTTACACTCAAATAGTTTTTTTTTTTTAATATGAGAAATTTTATTATTCAGAAAGAAGTGTAGGTTTAAATGAGTAAATAAAATTCTAATTATTTTAGTTTTTATAAAAAATATATATTCTGACTTGAATTTAAAATCTATTATAAAGTTTGTAAACACTCTGCTATAACATGGAACCCTGAAATAGCGGGGAACAAGGAAGTTTAATATGGATGCGTTGTTCCTAAGCAACAAGAAGATGATGAAGATAAATATGTCTGCCACCTACTTAACAAAACTATCTACTCAAGATGGGACGGTGCTTTATGATTACTAAAAATTCTTATTATATTAGAAAAGATATTATCAATACTGTTACTAAAAAATTATTAAATATTATATTAGTAAAGATTTGATAAATATTTATAAAAAGGGTTATTTAAAGCAGGTGTGAAATTTTTTTGCACCTCATTTGTGTGTTTGTCTAATTCATTAGTAACAATTTAAATTTATTATGGTGACTCAAAATTCATTAAAGAAGGTTTAATTAATATCTATATTTATATAAAAAAACTATATATATATAAATCACCATTCATAATTGTTAGCCACTCTAAATCATCAGTTCACTAGACGGCAGTTTTTTTTTTTTAACTTAGCACAATTAAAAAAGATTTTATTAAAGTAACACAAATAAAAAATATTTAAAAATCTAGCACGCTTAAGTAAGTCGTAATTAATATCATATCAAAACTATATATATAAGCCAAACACTTTTGGTTATTTTTGGGTGCTACTATGTTGTGGGTAAATTATAGTCTATAGTAGTGGTAGATTTTTGCATGTTTCTTTACTATAATGAGTGTGTTCTCGCTATTAGTTATTTTAATGGTAGAGAATTAGATGGATCAAAGAGGTTCCTTATCAACACTTTATATTTTTTTTATTTAAAATTGATTTTTTTAATGTTTTTAAATTATTTTGATTTATTGATGTTCAAAATAATTTTTTTTTAAAAAAAAACATTGTTTTAATTTATTTATAAGTAAAAATTACTTTGAAAAACAATTGTTATGCAATTTCAAACATGCTTTAAGTGCGATAAAAGTTGTTTTCAAACTTTTTTTTGCATAGAAATATATTTAAATAATATTTTTTTATAAAAAAATATTTTTGATATCAGCCCATCAAAATAATCCAAAAATATAAAAATAATAATTTAAAGCTAAATTTTTTTATTTTTAAAAAAATACAATTGGACCACAATCCTAAACAAAATCTTATTTTTATGTGATTATCCTCTTAAATTACCCTTTTATTTTCATTTTGTTACTTGGTTTAAGAATTGATAAATAATCTGAGGTTGATAATTTCAATGTTCTGATTACTTAATTTGAAAATGCAACAATTACTTACTACTTGATTACCATTGTGTCCTCGTTCTTTATTTATTTATTTATTAAAAAAACATTATGGGGGTGTTGAATTGCTTGATTGAGCACTTCTTTCACCATCTAATCCTAAATCAGTAAAATAATTTAACACATTATTTTTGTAAATAGTAAAAAAAAAAAAAAAAGTTTTTGTGTTCTCGAAGAAAATTCTAGCCCCTGACAATCAAGTTCGTTGCTCTTTTTGGGTGTAGGGATTGTTTGAGAATGTGATTGAAGTTGTTTTTCAAAATATTTTTTGTTCAGAAATTCATAAAAATGATATTTTTTTAATGTTTTAAGAAATATTTTTGATACCAACATATCAAAATGATCTAAGGACATTAATTTTTTTTAATTTAAAACAAATAAAATTAATTTTTTTCTAAATTATTTTTGAAGCACAGTGTTAAACAAGTACGTAATGAACACGCTTTTACATGAGAGAAACAAGAAAAAATCCACCATTAGTATAGACTATAATCTACACACAATATAGTAGCCCATGGAAAGAACAAAAAATGTTTGGCTATTTTTCAACATAACCATGAAATACATGTCTTAGATTGCATCAACAACTCATGAAACTATACTACATTTTAAATTATTTCTTATCAAATGATTTAAGAAATGTTTGGCCTTCCACATACTGTTCCTGTATGAAGGGTTATGGGCTAACTGAATCAACGGGGGTCCTTTCCCGATCAAATGATCCGGAAGAAAGCCGCCATTGGGGTTCAGGAGGAAGGCTCACCGCCGCTTGTGAAGCAAGAATTGTCGATGCTGATACCGGCGACGCCTTGCCTCCTGGAAAGCAAGGAGAGCTCTGGGTTAGAGGCCCCACAATAATGAAAGGTAAATTGTCTTGGTATTGATTAGAGACTCCTGTTGGTTCTAGCTTTTACGAGGCTGCTCAAGAGTTTAAGCAACCATTAAATTTTTTACGAAGATAAATGTACTATTAATCACCAAGATAATATTATTATAAAACCTCTTAACAAATCTACATTTTCATGAGTCCCATATAATTTAATAGATAGAAAAATTAGCCAAGACCGAGATAATAATGGATGAGACCAATGTTTCTACAAGTTAGCCAGAGACAAAAGCTAGATGTTCAATAATATAACATAGAAAGTAAATACAAAAGGAATAAAATAAAAGTGATTACAAAATAATTAATTTTAAAGTAAAATAAGCAAACCTAATATTATTACATAAAAGAGTACAATGCGCGCGCGCGCGCGCACACACACATGATCAACTAAAGCAAAAGTAGTAGTAGATCAATTATGTCTTGTTGTTATGTGTGAAGAACATGTAACACATTTAGTAAAGTAGTGATAAGTCTATTGAATATGTAATTTCATATTAACAATACAAGAGACAATATACATATTTAATAATGCTTTAACATGACCATTTCAACATAAATACAAAATTTTAGTATTATGTTTTCACATTCTAATGTTATGTCACCATGTGTTTATCATTAATATCCTTAGTTACATTGAAACTCCCAACTATGGTACTAATTCATTTAATTAGTTTTCACTCAAAGGTAGACATTATTGCTTTCATTTGTCTTCATTCAAGATGATAGAGTTTACTATTCTTATTAGTCTTTGTTTAAGCTGAAGACTTGTACATTTTATTAGTCTCCATTTAAGATAACAAACTTTAAAATTTCGTAAGTCTTCATCTAAAATGATAGACTTTACTATTTTCATTAGTCTTTCTTATAATGACATTGAAATCAGCAGACTTCATAATTTCATTAGTCTTTGTCCAAGATGACAATTTTTTACATTTCATTAGTCTCCATCCAAGATGACACTTTAACATTTCATTAGTTTCATCTATAACAATAAGCTTTAACATTTCCTTTCAATCTTATATAACATTTTCTTGTTTCGTTTTTCTTATTTAAGACATATAAATACATGTTTTAAAAAATTTCATAAAAAGTTTAATCGAATGAGGTGTTAGGCCTCTACCTGATTCTCTAGTCCCCCAACCTCCCTATGTGGACATCGTAGCTAAAGATGTCTCTCTTCATGTTTTCCAAGAGGTACCCTTATTAATATACAAACAACACATTTCAGGAAATCTGTACCATTCATCAATATTTTTCATAATTTTCCATATATTAACTTTCAAATTCTCATAAAATCATTAACTCAAAATGTTCTTTCTCTAGCTTGCCTTTTTTAGTTTATCTCAATCATATTTATAATTCAAAATGTAGTTTCTCTAGGTTTCCTTTTTAGTTTAGCTCAATCATATTTATAATTCCCTTCACACAATAACCTTAAAAAAATGCCATAAAAATTCAATTCAATTTTAGTTTAGTTTTAAGTCCTCTAATTGTTTAAGCTAAAAAATTGACCAACAAATTTGACCAACTTTTAATGAGACTTACAATCTTTCCATATTTTATCCCAATTTATTATTTGAATATTTTATATCTTGATATCATCATTAATATAACTTTAACAAACACGTACTCTAAAGATTTTATTGATAATTAACAAGAATTCCTTGTTCTTTCTACTTATATTTTATTATACCAATCCTACTACAAGAGGAAGATTGATATGCACGAACACGGTCCACATAATTTTTTAAAGAATGGGAATATCTTTGTATTAAAGGAATGAATTAATTAATGTTTACCTAATGTTTCATGGTCGTTTTATACCCATGAAGAACACCCATTTGCACGATGAAGAGGGCATTTATAGAAAAACACATTTTGACCTCTTTTGGAGGCATTTATTTGAGTTAATCAACCCTCCTAGTTGATGGTTACTGTCGCACGTCGCCGCGCGGCGTCCCGGGAGGGATCCTGACTCTCGCAGTGGAGTTGAGAAGGAGTCGCCACCTGGCTGTTGAGGGTCGCTAGGAACACCCGATTTGTACTGGTCTGCTCAGAGATTCAAGGGTAAGGGACTGGTTGCGTAAAGGGAAGGTATTAGCACCCCTAATACGCCTTACCTGAGGTAAGCTGCATTGTCTATTTCGATGTGATTTTAAATGCTTCAATAAATCGTATTTATTCACACAAAAAAATGTTTCAATTGAGAAAGAAATCGATCACCACTTAGAACAATCCTGTGAAGTTTATTGATTATTATCATTCCCGCCGAATATTTTGGATATTAACCCCTTAGAATTTATTTATCCAAACACCGAACAGTGAATAATAGCATACTATCCCCACCAAATATTTTGGATAGAATTTATTTATCCAAACACCGGACAGTGAATAATAGCATATTATTCCCCCCGAATATTTTGGATATCAACCCCTTAAGATTTAATTATCCGAATACCGACAGTGAATAATAAATTCCCAAAATATAAAATTTTATTTTTTTTTGAAATATTGACCGTATGCAAAGAAAACACATTTTTTATTTCATTTTATATTCTTTTTTCTTAACAAAACAACATAAAAATTAAATAAATAAACACAACACAAAACTCCACACACGCACACATATTTTCTTTTTCATTTCTTTTTCATCACATTTTAAAAGTAAAATACAACTCACACACACATTTGTCTTTTTCATTTTTTTTCCATTACATTTTACAAATAATAATTAAAAATACACTAAATTCAAATAAACACAAAGAAAATTACAAAAATGGCCCTCGGGAACAGTGCCATACACCAGGAACAGTAGCAGCAGCAGAGATGGTCTTGGTAGCGCGTCTGCCCACGCGCCACCGGAGAACAGTGGGGAAGAGTGGACCAGCAGATCTGCTCCTTCTCTTCTTCCTCACGCCGGAGATGGCCTTCCGGTGACCTGCGAAGCAAAACAAAACACACAAACAGACACAAACAGGGCAGCTGGTCAGTTTTTCTCCTCTCGGTCCGTTCGTCTTCTTCTTCTTCAAGGGACAGCTGGGCTCGTCCATGGTGGGGGCTGCTGTGGGTCGACGGCTGCTTGCTTCTTCCCCTTCTCTCTCTTCTTCTTCTGCTTTCTCTCCGACAATGGTGTTCATGGTGACCTGCCAAACAAAAACAAACAAACACAAAACCCAAACATCTCATAATCAAAATCCCACAACAAGCATCGGTTTCATTTTTCTTCAGTTCTCTTCTTCTCGGGTCTGTTCGTCTTCGATTTGTCCAAAGTGGGGTTGCTCTGTTTGGCTGGAGGGAGAGAGGAAAGCGGGTAGATTGTTAGTGTTTCAAGCTCTGATTATGGAACTCACAAGATTGATGAAAACTACACAATTTATTAAGCAAAGTGGGGCTGTTTAAATACAGCTCTTACATAACAGAAATTGAGAAATATTAGCCATTACTCCTACTATCTCTACTGTGATGATCCGCAGATCAAATCACTACAAATGTGCCGTGAGAATAGGTCCTCTTCTTGACTGCCACGCTAACTGAGAATAGCATGGGAATAGGTCTACTCCTTGACTGCCACATCATGTTATTATTCTGCACTTATGCATGCATGCATATTTATTCAAACGAAAACTATCTTAACAAATCCTCCCCTAAACTGAGCATGCCGTGTTTGTTCAGCTCAGTTTAATGCCTTCTTCTCTTGTACTCCTAAGAGCATGCGAAGTTTCACAAAATCTTCGAGTTTGAGTGGTTTGGTCATGATGTCCGCTATTTGCTCTTTTGTTCCACAGTAGACTAGTTCCACTTCTCCCTTCTTGATCAAATCTCTGATAAAGTGAAATCTCACATTGATATGTTTTGTTCTTCCGTGTAGTACCGGATTCTTAGACAATTTAATGGATGAGCTATTGTCATAGAATACGGTAATACACTTACAATAATCTTCTTCAATACTGTTAAGAACTTCCTTCATCCATATACTATGACATGCACATGTGGTAGCTGCTACATATTCAGCCTCCGTAGTTGATAGTGTGACGATAGGCTGCTTCCTGGAACTCCATGCTACTGCCCCATCTCCCATCATGAACACATACCCGGACGTGCTTTTTACTCCATCTAAGTCTCCCGCAAAATCGCTATCTGTGTAGCCTTTGAGGACGTTATCTGAACCTTTCTTGTAGAAAACACCGAAATCAATTGTCCCCTTTAAGTACCGAAGTATTCTTTTTGCAGCTAGTAAATGTCCTTCTTTTGGCGCGGCCATGAATCTGCTTAAAAAACTTACAGCATACATTATATCAGGTCGGGTTGTCGTAATGTACATAAAGCTACCAATCAATTGCTTGTATTCGGTGCTGTTTACTTCTTCTCCTTTCTCCTGAGATGATAACTTAGTTCCTGGAACCATTGGATTGTTAACAGCATTGCAGTTGCCCATTCCAAACCTCGTAAGAAGTTTGCCTGCATATTTTTCTTGACACAAAAATATTCCAGCATCTGTTTGGTGTACTTCAACACCCAGAAAATACTTCATCCTCCCTAGGTCAGTCATGTCAAATACCGATTGCATGGAAGCTTTAAATTCTCTACACAGCTTTATATTATTGCCGGTAAAAATTAAATCATCCACATAGAGACTTACCACCAAAAAACTCCCTCCTTCCTTCTTTATGAACAAGGTGTGTTCATAGCTGCATTTTTCAAAACCTTCACCATTGAAGTAGTCTTCTATCCGACTGTACCACGCTCTTGGAGCTTGTTTTAGGCCATACAATGCCTTCCTCAGTCGATACGCTTTATGCTCCTCTCCTTTCCGAATGTATCCTTCAGGTTGTTCAATATGAACAACCTCCTTCAGTTCTCCATGAAGAAATGCGCTTTTTACGTCAAGCTGAAAAACTTCCCAACTTCGTAGCGCAGCGAGAGAGAGTATCATCCTAATGGTGTCCCATCTGGCAACTGGTGAGAATACTTCACTATAATCTATTCCTTGTCGTTGAGCGTAACCCTTCACAACTAGTCGCGCCTTGTATTTGTCGACTTCTCCCTTTTCATTTAATTTGGTTTTAAAAACCCATTTGACTCCAATTTTTTTCATCCCTTTGGGCAGCTCCACTAATTCCCATGTATTATTTTTTTCTATAGCCTGAATCTCGGCATCCATAGCTTGCCTCCATTTTCTGTCTTTCACCGCTTCATCATAGCTTACTGGATCATCTGCTGTAGTGTAGAGCACCATAAATTGGTCGTCTTCTTCCTCCTCCTCTGTGAGATTATCCCCAGTTACGTAGTCTTGCAAGTATGCTGGAGCTCTACTGATCCTCTTTGGCTGCTCCCTTCGAAATGCTCCGGATGATGAGGTGGCGTCTGATCGCCAGGTGGAGTCTGGTCGACGTGCTGCGCGGCTTGCTTCCTCGGGCTGAGCTGGAATTTGCTCATTTCCATTTTGAGCGACGACAACGTTTTGAGCGTTGCCAGCATCGTTTGGAGCGTTGTCGTTTGGAGCGTTGCCAGCGTTGCCTTCTTCGGCTGTCCCTGTAAAATGCTCTGCATCTTCCCATTTTAATTCCTCCGTGTCACCATCTATCCTCCCCCAATTCCAGATCTCCTCTTCAGCAAAAATCACGTCTCGGCTAGTGATGATTTGTTTGCTTTCTGGGTCAAAAAGTCTGTATGCTTTAGATTCTTCACTCACTCCTAAGAACACACATTTTTGACTCTTTGCTTCTAGCTTGACTCTCCTTTGATTTGGTACATGTACGTAAGCAATGCATCCAAAAATTCTGAAATGTGCCACACTTGGTTTCTGTCCAGTCCAGCATTCTTCTGGGGTTGCATCTTGCAGTGCTGCTGTTAGGCTTCGATTAATGATATGAACTGACCATTTCGCTGCCTCTGCCCAGAAACTTCTAGGCATTTTTCCTTCTACCAGTAGACACCAAACCATGTTCATGAGTGTTCGGTTTTTGCGTTCCGCTACCCCGTTTTGTTGGGGTGTGTAAGACGCGGTAAGCTGTCTCTTGATACCCTGTGTGTTGCAAAAATCTGAAAAAAATTGAGAATTGTATTCTCCTCCGCGATCACTCCTTAGACATCGAATTTTTAGCCCTGTCTCCATTTCCACGCTAGCTTTAAAAAGCTTGAATTTCTCAAAGGTTTCGCTCTTCTCTGCAAGTAAATAAATCCATGTCTTCCTGCTGAAATCATCAGTAAATGTCAGAATATACCGTCGGTTGCTCATGGTTTTTGGAGTTATGGGGCCACATAAATCGGAATGGATTAGCTGCAGTTTTTTGGATGCTCTCCAATTTGCCTTTTTTGGTATTTCTTCTCTATTTTGCTTCCCTTTGTTGCATACTTCACACACTTTGTGTACTGCATGAATTGCTGGAATCCCGAGCACCATTTGTTTATGATGCAGTCCTTGAAGCCCTCTCAAATGAAGATGGCCGAATCTCCTATGCCAAAGCCCTGTGATATCTTCTTGTATTACTTGCAAACAAGCATCATTATGTAATTCAGCAAGCATGACAAACATGCGGTTTGTGGTCATTTTTGTATGCACAATGAGGCCTTTCGTCGGATGAAAAATCTTACAAACTCCCTTTTTCATTAACACTGCTAAGCCTTGCTCCTGCAGCTGCCCCACACTTAACAAGTTATTTGTTAAGTCTGGTACGTAATAGACATTGCTGACAATTTGTGTCCTCCCTTGAACTTTCAGCTTCACATTTCCTTGACCCATGACTTGCATCCTAGCATTATTGCCCAGCTTCACAGAGTGCGAGAAGCTCTCATCCAAAGTGACAAACCAATTCTTGTTGCCTGTCATGTGGTTTGAACAACCCGAGTCAATAAACCACACTTCTTCCTTTATCAGCTCCTTTGTTTCACTGTGAGCCATAAGGAGAAGAACATCGTGTTCTAATTTTTCATCTCCACCAGTCATTGTCATGCAATTCAGTTTCAATGCCACGTTATCTCCATCTTGCAGCTCCACGTGTCCTCCATTTACTGTCAAAGCCACGTTATCTCCATCTTTCAGCTCCACGTCTCCTCCATTTGCTGTCATGCAATATGGTGCCACGTTATCTTCAATTTCCAGCTCCACGTCTCCACCATGCTTTATCACATAATCTGCCACGTCCTCTCCATTTTCCAGCACCACGTCATGTCCACCATTTGCTATAACACAATCTGCCACGTTCTCTCTATTTGCCAGCACCACGTCGTGTCCACCTTTTAACTTTACATTATCTCCATCGCTTATTTCCAGTCTTTGTTGCACAGCTTCATCCTCTGTTTCGCACTCTGCAGATCCCATTTGCTCGACGTGAGCCATGAGAAGAAGTTCTTCCTCATCATCTAATTCCACGTAATTAGCATTCCTCTCCCAAGTAGGACACTCATACTGAAAATGCCCTTGCTTATGGCATTTAAAGCATTTCACAGTTGCTCTTCCAAATCCCTGTCGTCCTCTGCCTCTGCCGCGACTTTGATAGGTAGGACGTCTTCTCTCTCTCGGCTCATTTTGGAATCTGTCATCTCCAATTGAGACCCGTAATGCATGCTCCTCATTGTGTGCTTTATCTAGCCTTTTAAACTTGGCTTCATGGACTACAAGTGAGCTTTGTAGTTCGTCAATTGTCATTGCGCTGACATCCCTCGATTCTTCTATTGAAACCACAACGTAAGTGAACCTTTCTGTTAAGGTTCGAAGCACCTTTTCCACCACCTTGGTGTCGGGTATTGTCTCCCCATTGCTCCTCATCTGGTTGGCCACCGAAGTGACTCTCACAAAATATTCTGCAATTGTTTCACTGTGTTTCATTTGCAGAATCTCAAAATCCCGTCTCAATGTATTGAGTAGAGATTGCTTCACTTTTGCATTTCCTCCAAACTTGCTTTTCAAAGAATCCCATACAATTTTCGATGTGCGCCTGTCCAGAATCTGTTCAAATGTAACTCTATCTATTGCTTGATATAGATAGTGTTTCACTTGATGATCCTTCATTTTTGCATCATCGAGTTGTGTCTGCTGCGCAGTGCTCAACGCAGTCCCCATGATCGGCTCTTGAATGCCGTTTTCCACCAGGCTCCATAGCCCCTTTGCTCGCAGCAAATTTTCCATCAACTCACTCCAATGATCATAGTGTTGACCATCGAAATGAGGAATTTTTGTTAAACTCTTATCTTCACTCATTCTCACTCTCACTGTGTATCTCTCACTGCAATCAATCTGTCCCGACCAGGCTCTGATACCACTGTTAGTGTTTCAAGCTCTGATTATGGAACTCACAAGATTGATGAAAACTACACAATTTATTAAGCAAAGTGGGGCTGTTTAAATACAGCTCTTACATAACAGAAATTGAGAAATATTAGCCATTACTCCTACTATCTCTACTGTGATGATCCGCAGATCAAATCACTACAAATGTGCCGTGAGAATAGGTCCTCTTCTTGACTGCCACGCTAACTGAGAATAGCATGGGAATAGGTCTACTCCTTGACTGCCACATCATGTTATTATTCTGCACTTATGCATGCATGCATATTTATTCAAACGAAAACTATCTTAACATAGATATGGGGTTGTTGGCTGTGGTGTTTAACGGGAGGGAAATAACAGTGATGGGAAGGTCACCGACGGTGACAGTGAAGGCTTAGGTCTTGACGGGAAGTGGAGAGAAAGGCTGGGGGCTCTATCGCGGCTGAGGAAGAGAGAATGAGGGAGGTTGGCCGGAGAAGATGAAGAGGAAGAAAGTGGGTCTGCTGGGCAAGTGGCTGACGGCAAGGAGGAGAGGACAGTGGAGGTCTGACCGGAGAAAGGAGAGGAAAAGCTTGCGGCTGAGGAGAAGGTCTGAGGGAAAAGGAAGAGAAATGGGAGGGGCTGCAGCTGCTGCCAAAAGGTGGGCGGCGGCTGCAGCCCAAAAGGGGAAAAAATTAGGGTTAGGTTTTCTTTGAGGGGGTTTAGGGTTTTTTGATGAGTGGTCTTTTTTGGTCCCTTTTTCTTGTTGAAGATGCACTCTATTTATAGAGTTTTCCATGGGCAAAAAATCAAAATCAGCCCCTAGCTTGCGTGCTTGTTTCAATTTGGTCCTTCATTTCCAAATTGTGCGATTTGACCCTGCATTGACTGTTAAATTCTCAATTTATTCAATTTTGCCCCTGTAACAAGATATTTTTGGATTTTTGTCTTTTTTCTATTTTTTTCTTTTTCTTCCGAAACATAAAAAATAAATAGGTCAAAATTTGTTTACTGAGAAAGTATGGTTTTAAATGAGTCATATTCTGGCATTTTTCTATAAACCTAACTATGGTAAGAAGGGTCCCATTAGCATTTAGTGCTTGGTACCAACAACATAGCAGGTGGGTATAGAAAGATGGGTCGGGCAACCCTATTCGGGTGCAAGATTTGTCCATATAAGACACACCTTGAGCTCAATTGGTCGTTTGCATGTGAGTTAGATAGACCACTTTGAAGATCGTGTCAATTGTGTTTGATAGGTCAATTAGAATTGTTAGAGATCTTGCTAGTTGAGTCGACGAGGTTTCATGAAAATTGTGCATCTTTCCTGCTACTTGTTCCTAAAGGGAGAAGCAAATTCCTAGCATTTAGTACCTAGAATTGAGCCTAGGATTTGCCCCATCTATCACCTGGATGCCCTGGACAAATCTACCATGAATTTCAGTACATTCAATCAAACTTTATTATTATTTTTTATTTTACAGATACGCATCCAAGGTATAGAAACACATCTATCAAGCTATCTATCTTAGTCTCTCTTTGTTAAACAGGCGCTTCCAATCCAGAAAGTTACTGTGGCATAGAATTACAACTAAAATAACATTTACAATTTCTCATCCGACAAAATATACTAAAATGACCTCACAGTCCATTGGTTGCTAAATAATAATAATAGTAATAATAATAATAATAATAATAATAATAATAATAATAATAGTAGGAGGAGGCACTGAGAGCTCACTCCTGACCTATGGGGATCATCTGGAATCATTAACTCTTAGTTGGGAAAATACTGCAGAAGTTGTTGTATCTGAGTAATCATCAACTGGGAACATATTATAGCTCAGGTTTTGCATAGGTAGGAGTGCCAAATTTGTTGAAGCTGCTGTTGTGGTGCTGTCCTCGTGTGCCTCTCTATGCGCAGGAGTCTGCTGAAGCTGCAGTGCGTATTCTAAATCCCAGCACACATCAAGCATGTTAGGTCTGTCAGCTCCTTGTGGCTTCAAACACTTCTCAGTTATTTCACCAAACTTTCTCAGCGAGTTTCTGTTGATGTGACCCACCAGTAGAGGATCAATAATCTTTTCAAGCTGCCCCTTCTTTTGCCAAAACATTCCCCACTCAACTATGTTTATTTCCTCCCTCTGTTTTGAGTTTACAATAGGGGGTCGAGCACAAAGCACTTCAAGAAGGATCACACCAAATGAGTACACATCTGACTTATTCGTTAACTGCAGAGTTCTGAAATATTCAGGGTCAACATAACCAAAACTACCTTTCAAACACGTGCTTATGTGGTCCGGATCAGGCATTCCTGATTGAGAAAGACCGAAATCTGCTACTTTGGCCACATAATGTTCATCAAGTAAGATGTTTGTGGACTTAACATCACGGTGAAAGATTCCTCCATCTGGACCAGTGTGAAGGTAATGGAGGCCCTTAGCCGAGCCAATGCAAATTTCAAGCCTTTGTTTCCAAGTAAATTCAGTTTCAGCGGATGGATTCTTTAAGCACTCCTTCCTATCGTACAAATGGTCTCTCAAAGTCCCCTTTTCCATGAACTCGTAAACCAATATCATCTCCAATCCTTCATCGCAATAGCCGACCAAGGAAACAAGATGCCGATGTTGGATCCTGGAAAGGACCATGATCTCAGTTTGGAACTCTGGAAGACCCTGGCCATGACTTGAATCGCTTCGTTTCACAGCCACCTTCATACCACTCTCAAGAGTTCCTTTATAAACTTTGCCAAACCCTCCCTCCCCAATCAACAACTTTGGATTGAAATTTTCAGTCGCAGCCAATATTTCAGCTAAAGACATCTTCAGTTTGAGGTTTAAATTAGTAACGATGGAGGCATTTTCAGTTCTTTCAGTTGTCGAACTGGGAGACCTCCCTCTTCCATAAAGAAATTTATTTTTCAGAATTAAAGCTCTTACGGGCTTTAGTCGCCTTCATCTCAAACATAATGAGAGTAATAAAATCAACACCAAGATTAGAGCCACACCTCCAGCAGAACCAATCATGAGAGCTAGATGTTTTCTTCTCTCGTGTTCAACAGGCATTTTAATTGTCGAGTTCCCCAAAAACTCCATGATCTCCAGTCCATTCAGAAAAGCAACTTTCTTAATAGACATTTCATTTGGGGCTATACTAAAACTCATATATCCGGAATCATCCGAAGAAACCACATAATCGTAGAATAATGGAATTCTCATTTCACTAAACCCATCAGAATTAGGATTGATCTCTTCACTGAAATTGGCAGATATATTGAAATAAAATTTCACAGTACCTGGTGACACACTGAGAGGGTCACAAATATGCAGACGAACAAGATGTCTAGCTTCCTTACTCACGTTGAAACGCCAAGTTATATTTGGAAAATTGGATGACCCGCTAGTATCTATACTCACCTTTTTGTAAGTTTTGTACACAACATCAGGGGCAATTTCTTTGACAACCAACCTTCCTTGACTGAACTCTTGAAGTTCACCATCATAAGAAGAAGCTTTAACCGAACTCCCAAAAGTTACAAAATCATCATCCGGTACCCAATTCCTCCACAGGGGATCGGTAACTTGTGAACCTCCAACATTGATCCTATAAAGTGTCCTAAGAGCTCCATCTTTGGTCCGTAGAGGAGGAATTGCAATGGGATCATCAATGAAGAAATTTGGTGGGAGAAGAAAGGCTTCTATGGCATTGACGAAAGCGAAACGTGTTTCGTCAGCTGGTATGAAGTAGATGTCGAAATGTCCTTCAGAAATCGTGAGAAAGAACTCCTTGATCACCGGCTCAGTAGAATTGTTCCGGACACTAAAATTTGATAAAATTGAAAAATTTGAAGCAGACACATTGAATACAGCATCAGCAAGATGAGTCTTTTTGAAGCTAAATGGAAAGAAATGAAGGCGGACAAGGTAGGAACCAGTTTGAGTGATTGTAAGCGTATAACGGAATATTTTCGTATGGATTCTAGCTGTGTGATAAAGCTCTGATATGTGTGGTAAGGGTTTTTTATTTTGGACATAGTTGGTTTTTCCTACAGAGAAGGAAGGGTTAGACTTCTTATCACCAACGAAAATCCGAGGACCGACAAGATGGACTTTGGAGGCTGATCCACAGTTGATGAAGTACTTAACCTTAGGATTGTAAGATTCTGAGGATGAAAGAAGAGGAAGAAATTGAAGAAGAAAGAGTAGATGAAGAATGGACTCCATAGAAATTGGGTGTGGATATTTGATGCTTGTTCTTTGATGGAGGAAAGATTGTCAGGAGCGGAAGATGGGAGCTTTGTAAAGCGCGTAAATTTGGAAAGCGGGTGCTCCAGGAAAGGTTGTCAGGGGGGGTCTTTGTAAAGTAGTTGCTATGGCTTTTTAAAAAAATAACTTTAAACCTCACAATGGTTTATGTTTAATTATCAAGTCGAACTCATGGGAGAATTGAAATTTGTTTACATAATAAAAATCAAATGAAAAAGGGCAGGCAAGTGCAGAGCATCCTGCGGGAGATATCTGTGTTGTTTAGTGGCGCCATTAAATCATTAGAAGCATCCCGAAAGATGCAATAAGTTAGAAATGTCACGGGAAGACTTGTATCTGTTACTCTCTGTGCAGCTAGCATTGACCAAGTCATTCATGTTTTTATTCTACAAATGAATGAAGGAGAAGAGAAGTCACTTTCTTTGATTTTTCCCTAATTTAACTGCATGCAAGGATGTTATTTTCGCTTCCATTCCACTTGCGATAAGTTAGAAATGTCAGGGGAAGACTTGGTTGACTTGTATCTGTTACTCTCTGTGCAGCTAGCATTGACCAATTCATTCATGTTTTTATTCTACAAATGAATGAAGGAGAAGAGAAGTCACTTTCTTTGATTTTTCCCTAATTTAACTGCATGCAAGGATGTCATTTTCGGTTCCATTCCACTTGCGAGGAACGATTTCCATCGACAAGAATTTATCACAAACTCTGCAGTGGAAAAATGAAGAGATGTGGATCACTTTACGGGGATGATGCTCTTACCTCTTAAGAAGTAGTGGTAATGCTGCGAGTATGTCTTGTCCAACTTTAAGGAGTTGCTTTCACTTTGAAAACGTGGGGTTTGGTTTTTCTTAGTTTCAAATCAGTTGGCTATGCACTTGAGAGATAAACGAGCCAATTCGCCCGCTCCGCTGGGCCTTTTTATCGATGTAGAAAATTGATTGATTTTATAAATGTTGTATTTTGTTATTTTAATATTTAATTAGTAAAATTGTAATTGATAAAATCTGTTAAAAATAGTTTTTTTCAACTAAAAAGTTATTGAATATTGCTATGGCTAAATTTTTTTTGATAAAATTTGTTAGAAAATTTGCTAAGAAGGTAAAATAATTTGTTAGAAATTTGTTGTCACGGATACTCTGGTTAAAAAAACACAAAAAAAGAAACCCGGTTTAGAAAAAAAGACTTGCACACGACGGTTATTAAAAAATACAAAAAAATATGAAAAAAGGTCACCGTTTATTAAAAGAACAAAAAAAAGATTATAAAATAGAAATTTCAATTCAAAGCCAATCTTATATCTATAAGATTTATTAATCATATTATTATATTCACTGTATTGAAGAATACCGATATTAATTTTTTTTGCAAGAAATCGTAGGTCATTTTTTTTCTCTCTCTCTATATTTTTAGGTGATAATATTCAATAAATATTAAAACATATAATTAGTCTAACATTCTTTATAGTGTAATCGAAATGGGAAGTGAGTGTAGATTTTTAAATTGTAGATAATCCAGGTAAATTTGTCAAATTTTTTTTATGAGTTGCTTTTTTTCTCTTGTAATATTAGATCTGACACATTATAAATAAAAATATTGTAATTTTTTTTTAGAAATAAACCTAAATTTTTTGCGTGCTATAATTATTTATCTACCGTCTAAAAAAAACAGTGTAATCGAAACGGGAAGTGAGCCGAATATTTTTTAATTGTAGATAATCTAGGTAAATTTGTCAAAAAAAATTTAGTTGTATTTTGTGCCCAGTAATATTAGACATGAAATATTAAAGACCAAAATATTATAAATATTTTTTAAGAAATAAACTTTAAAAAACAAAGCACAAAATTAAAATTCGCAGACAATTTTTTTTAATTTTTTATAAGATTTATTGCTTGTATTATTATATTAAATGTATTTAAGAATACTGATATTAATTTTTTTTGCTAAGAAAATCCTAGATAATTTTTTCTCTCTATATACATTCTTAGGCGATAATATTCAATAAATATTAAAACATATAATTAGTTTAACATACTTTAATTTGACATAAATATACAAATATATAATGAATTTGACATACTTTAAATAATACATGTAAATTTAAGAGCAAAATTGAAGCAAATCCAAACATTCAAATTAAATAATTGAAAACATAACCTGAAATTAAAAGAAATGGGATCAAAATGAAAGTAAAATCCTTAATTAAATTGCATTGAAGGATAAAATTGAAAGAAATGAAACTTTGGGACCGAAAATATTAAGGATTTATAATAATTTTGCATGGAAGGATGAAGTTGCAATCCATCAAAACTTTGATACCAAAAAGATTAAAAGTATTATTGGTAAGAAAAAAAGATGGAAGTTGGCGGTTTTGCACGGACTATCGCGCACTTAATTTGGTCACTATCAAAGATCGATTTCCTATTCCAACGGTGGACGATATGCTGGAGGAATTATATGGAGCATCATATTTTACCAAATTGGATCTCCGGGCTGGCTATCATCAAGTAAGAGTTCATCCTACCGATATATCAAAAACAGCTTTTCGCACTCATAATGGTCATTATGAATATCTTGTGATGCCTTTCGGTCTTTGCAATGCGCCTTCAACTTTCCAAGCTATTATGAACTCAATTTTCCAACCATGTCTACGAAAATTCATCTTAGTTTTCTTCGATGATATTCTCGTATACAGTACTAATTGGAATGATCATTTGACTCATGTGGGAAGGACCTTGGAAATCTTGCGGCAACATCAATTTTTTGCCAAAATCAGCAAATGTGTTTTTGGGAAACAAGAATTGGAGTATTTGGGGCATATTATTACGCCTCAAGGGGTTATGGTGGATGACAAAAAAATTACAGCCATGCTTGCATGGCCTCGTCCTACTAACATTTCTGAATTGCGTGGTTTTTTAGGCTTAACAGGTTATTACAGGAAGTTCATGCAAAATTATGGCATTATCGCGCGGGCTCTTACCAACCTGCTCAAAAAGAATAATTTTGGGCGGAGCGATGATGCTGAAGAAGCATTCATGAACCTGAAGAAAGCAATGACCACCACTCCCACATTGGCCATGCCTAATTTCAATGATTCATTCACCGTTAAAACTGATGCATCTGGGGACGGAATTGGAGCTGTATTATCACATCAAAACAAACCAATTGCGTTTATGAGTCGGGCTTTAGGAGTACAAAAGAAATCATGGTCAACATATGCCAAGGAGATGCTTGCTATTATAGAGGCTATACGCTTATGGCGACCGTATCTGCTGGGAAGGAAATTTTTCATCCTAACCGATCAACGCAGCTTGAAGTACTTTCTAGAACAGCGAATATCCACTCCAGAACAGCAACAATGGGTCGCCAAATTAATGGGGTATGATTATGAAATTATTTACCGTCCAGGCAAGGAAAACGCCACGGCAGATGCACTGTCCCGCATGCCTCACGGTAATGCGCCTCAATGCCTGACCCTTCAACAATTGCATACACCAATTGTGTCTTTGTGGAAAGAAATTGCAGGTGCATATAAAGGAGACCCCTATATACAATCAGTTGAGCAGAAAATCGAAGCACAACCAGACAGCCACTACTCAAATCGACAAGGTTTAATCCTGTTCAAAGGGAGGGTAGTAATTCCATCCCAGGAAGAGCTGCGAGCTAAACTCATACAGGAGGCTCATGATACAAAAATTGGGGGGCACTCCGGAGTGCTACAGACTTTTAAACGCTTAGCGCAACAATTTTATTGGCCTAAGATGTATCGGGCTGTCAAGGAACATGTTGCTCGTTGTGAAGTATGTCAGAAAATGAAGCATGAGACTCTCTCCCCAGCAGGTCTCCTTCAACCGTTGCCAATCCCTTGTCAAGTTTGGGATGACATCACTCTTGATTTCATTGAAGGCTTGCCTTCTTCTTATGGCAAGGACACCATTCTGGTTGTGGTTGACAGGTTAAGCAAATTTGCCCATTTTTTACCCCTCACTCATCCGTTCACTGCTAAGATCGTGGCTGAAAAATTCATTGAGGGGGTTATCAAATTACATGGCATTCCCAAATCAATCATTAGCGACAGGGATCCTATTTTTATTAGTCATTTTTGGCGTGAATTTTTTAAATTATCAGGCACGAAACTCCAGTTCAGCTCCGCCTACCACCCACAGACCGATGGTCAAACCGAGGTGATTAATCGCTGTGTTGAGCAATATTTACGCTGTTTTGTTCATCAATGGCCACGCAGGTGGAGCTCTTACATTCCATGGGCAGAGCTGTGGTACAACACCTCGTTCCACGCCTCAACAGGCATGTCACCATTCCAAGCCTTGTATGGCCGTCCACCTCCGTCTCTTACCCCATACCCAGCGGGTTTTGCCTCAGTACATGAGGTCGATCAACACCTCTTGTCGCGTGATGAATTGCTTCGTCATCTCAAGGCCAATTTGGAGCAATCTCGTAATCAGATGAAGCAAACAGCAGATCTCAAATGCAGGGATGTTCAATTCGAAATCGGTGATATGGTTTTCCTCAAGCTACAACCTTACCGTCAGCTTTTTGTTTTCAAACGTGCTCATCAGAAACTTGCTAGCCGTTTCTATGGTCCTTACGCCGTTTTGGAAAAAATTGGAGCAGTAGCTTACAAGCTGCAGCTACCTGAAGGAGTGCGCATTCATCCTGTGTTCCACGTCTCCCTACTTAAAAAATGTGTGGGCAACAATTCAGTATCATCACAGGACCTTCCACCAGTATCTGATGGTGGCTCAGTCATTTTAGAACCACAGTCAATTCTGGACACACGTTGGATCAAACAGGGCAACACTTTCAAGGAGGAATGTTTAGTCCAATGGAAACGAATGCCTATGGAAGATGCTACTTGGGAGGCTGCACAAACTTTACGTGACCAGTTTCCAGAAGTGGACCTTGGGGACAAGTGTCCACTGGGGGAGGGGAGTATTGTTACGAGACCACGATCAACAAGGACCATAAAACCAAATCCTAAGTATTTGGGATAGTGGACATCACAGTAATGAGCAGAGAAGGAGCAAGAGACGTTACAGAGGACATCATGCGAAGTGGGAGTCGTTACTGTCATGCGTTACTGCATGATTAATTTCCTTATTATGTATTTCAGTTATAGTTCTTTTACTGCAAGTTATTTCTTTCATTATGCATTTCAGTTACATGTATTAAATTCCCTAAAGAACTACTGCATAAGTGTACGTGTGTGTTGCTTATTTAAAGCAAACAAGAATGAAGAATGCAGCAGAGAATTATTCAGTAAATTGTGGTTTGTTTCTCACCCTAAGAGAAATACTTGTGTTACAAATTATCCTTAAATTTCTGGGACCTATCATTCCCATGGTGTGCTATCCTTCTCTGATGAAATCTACGTCTGGTTTGAAGCGGTCTCCTATGTTTTTTTCTATGTGGAATAAAAGAAGGGCATATCCGTGTTAACGAGAAAAATAAGTTAGGCGTATTCATTAGGCTGATACCAACTCATTCCTGTTAAAATGTATTTCTGCTTTCTGAATGAAAACACCTCCAGTTGGATTCAGATCCCTAAAGTCCTCCGTCCCAGTGAGGGACTGCGATCATATTCATGTACCTATTGATTTTATTGCATTGTTTTATATTTACACCCACACACACCAGTCAGTCGGTCACCATTTAAAATTAATTTTGGGAAATGAGATAATTTTAAGAACATGTACTCATTTCCCAATAAAATTATTTTTCAGAATTTATTTATATACTATGATGAATATTCTTTTAAATAATTGAAATCTAAAATTTAAAGAAGGAAAAACTTTCTTAAGCACCCTACTCCACGTTTTGAGTTATAGAGAACCCAATTTCCCATGCTCTGCTGTGTATTGGACTAATTTTTAAGAAAAAGATGTATAAAACACAAAGAAGACAGTTGCAAGATGGGACCATACTGCATCATTCTTTCCTTGGTTTCTTGTCGCTTCACATTTGGAATGGGCCAAATAGGAAGACGAGCTTGACTTTGCACGTGGAGCCCATCAAGAGGTCTTCCCCTTTCTTTCATTGATTATCAGTCAGTCTTCGAGCATGCAATAATTCAAAAACTTTAATTTGTGGCCATTGATTTCTTTCATATTGATCCAAGATGATATTCTTTCCCTTCATATTGTTCCCAGAATCACATGATATATACTTCTCATCTTGCTGCTAAAGATTTTGATGATAGTTCGGTTAATAATATATTTTAAAAAACAATTCAAAGGAAAAAATAGTAATAAAAATAACGAGTATTAAGTATGATACGAAAAAAATAAAAATAAAAGAATTAAATTAAAATTATCTCAAATAAAATAAATAGAAATATAAGATATAAAATATTGAAAGCTGGTGTGAAATTGATTTTTTTATTTTATAAATTATTTCATATACAGTAAATAAACAAAACCAGATGTAACAGATAAAAAAGTTGAAAAATATAAAATTGAAAAGAAAACCTCAATTTTCTAAATTATTTTAAAAACAAAGACCAAGTTTTAGAGATAAAAAAGGATAAAGTACCTTGAATGGCACGACATGCTTTCCATGGTTTCTTTTCTCTTATTGACCTGGAAACTACAAGGAAACCTCCTCAGTCCCCAACCCCGCATTTTATATCTTTTGTGCATATAAAGCCATCATTTGATTTCCCATAATTAAAAAACTTAAAAAGGTGAGGATTAAGTGATAAATCATGTGATTTTCTTACACCACATGCATCATCCTCCATGTGGAGATAGGGCCCATGATGCAGACAAGCTTGACTTTGCAAGTGGAGGCCATCAAGAGGTCTTCCCCTTCTTTGATTGGTGGGGAGACTCTGACCATGCAATTAATTTGTGGCCACTGATTGATTTTCTTGCGTATTGACCAGGATGGTATATCTTTTGTGCATATAAAGTGTAACAAAGCCATCATTTGATTTCCCATAATTAAAAAACTTAAATTTCTCTCTCGATGTTCATCTGTAGAATATCAAGGCACCCCTTTGGTGCGTATGCCGCCCTTCTTCTGCTTCAGATCCTATCCACCCACCATCGTTGCAGTGCTAGAAAGAGCAGCAATCACTGCGCTCCCTTTTCTTGTGGCAATTTCCGTAATATTAGCTCCCCTTTCCGACTAAATACCGACCCCGGCAGCTGTGGCGACGGATTTCTTGAGCTTGCCTGTGAAGACAACGTGCGCCTGACATTCCACTGGAACATGGTAAAATATTATGTTGAGGCAATCAATTACAGTGACTCCACATTTCGACTTGTGGATCCTGCTGTTCAGAAGGATGATTGCTTCTCCATCCCTCATCATTCTCTTATACAAGCAGAGCTCTTCAATTCGTTTTTCTATGATATTGATAATAATAATAATAATTATTATTATTATTATTATAAATATTTGCTAGAGACTTCTCAGTTAACTTTTATACATTGCGAAAATGAAATACCGAATCCTCTTCCAGATTATATTATGGATACTTCTTCTTGCAAAAATGGAAGTGGCACTGCACATAATTCTTCTCCCAGCTGTGTCAACATGGAAGGCCATTCGTATGTCATTGTTGATGGGGAGATCAAGGATGTACCTGACTTGTGCCATGTAAATTTGATGTATATTGTTCCAAAAAATTTGATTTATACTGTTCCAAAAAATGTGAGAAATATGTCGTATAGAGATGTCCATGATATTTTGGCAGATGGGTTCGAGCTTCAATGGTACAATACTTACTACGAATCAGAACCATACCGTACGCTCTCTCTCTCTCTCTCTCTCTCTCTCTCAGCTTACCTCAAGCAGTGTTATTAAATCGACCTGTTGGCATAACACAGCTTAATATTATAAGTTTGTAAGATATCAACACTGTTGACCCTTCTCTTCTCTCTTTATATGCAGCCGGAGACTTCCTCTCCTTGTTTGGTGAAGGTGAGGAGGAATATTACGGTCTTGTACATTTACTTTACGCATTTTCTTCGCTATTATATGCACTTTTTTTAATTGATCATCAAGATTTTGCACTCTGATTCATATTTTATTTTGGTGATTACAGGTATCGACTGGATAGGTTGTCGAACTGGGATGAGTGAGTTAATTTTTTTTGTGTAATTATAGCATTTTACAGAAAGAGTAGTCATATTTTTCTAATAGATAAATAAAAGACCCTAAAAAGTTTCAATCGCATATGCTTTTATTTTGAATGAATAGCAAATCATTCTTCTTCTTTTGTCATTGTGTTTTTATTTTGAATGAATAGTAAATCATTCTTCTTCTTCTTTTGTCATTGTGTTTTTATTTGACAGATTCTTGCTTTTACCAGCACACCACCCCTCCAGTTTTACTAAGCTTTCTCATGCTGTTTCTCCCCTATATCGGTGAGTATTTTACTTTGCTTTTATCAGCTTGCAGTGAAACAATAAATATATCATCGACCAAAAATTACAGCTTAAGAAATAATTATTGTTCATGACCTGTTTTCATTGCGGTTCTATCCAATAGATCTAGAATTAGCATAAATTTAGATATTTCTTAGGAGCCCCCCAACTATTTCAAGTTTTGACTTTATGTTAAATTTGTATCATTTTTGCATCAATTAATGTATCTAATATTCTTTCTACTTTTGTTCTCAATTACGAACAATATTGATTTAAAGCATTAGAAAGTTCTTATCATTCCCTTTATTGTTTGTTTCATAGACTTGCATGGATATTGTTTTCTTTTCAATTTCATGAGGTAAAGTGTTGAGAGCCCTGATGATCATTTTTTGAAATGGAAGACTTAGAATGCACAAATTAATCACATATATATACTCGCACATAAAATCAATGAAATATTTGTAAATTATTTTAATTTTTGATTCTAGGAATTTGACATTTGAAAAAAAAAAAAAACTTTCATGGATGCCTGGTTAAACTTGAAAAAGAATGAAGCACCACGATGAAAGTCACATGAAATTGTTGGAATGTTTTCTGTATTGACTTCTTTTACTGTAATGTCCCTATGCAGTGATATATCATGTGCTATTATTCCCATGTGGGCTACCATGTCTTCTAACTTTACTCATCTATAAATGGCGAAGAAGACATTTATCCATGTACGACAACATTGAAAAATTCTTGCAAAGTCACGATAATGATCTCGTGCCGATAAGGTACACTTACTCGGAGATTAAGAAGATAACCAACGGATTCAAAGACAAGTTGGGTAAAGGAGGCTTTGGCTTCGTTTACAAGGGAAAGCTTCGTAGCGGTCGTTTCGTAGCAGTTAAATTATTGGGCAATTCAAAAGCCAATGGAGAAGATTTTATCAGCGAGGTTAACACTATTGGAAGAATTCACCATGTCAATGTCGTGCAACTTATAGGCTTCAGCGTCGAGGGATCGAAGCGTGCTCTTATATACGAGTTCATGCCTAATGGGTCTCTTGAAAAGTACATTTTTTCTAGGCAAGGTAACGTCCCACTAAGCAATGAGAAACTTTATGAGATTTCTCTTGGGGTGGCTCGAGGAATTGAATATCTACATCAAGGTTGTGATATGCAAATTCTACATTTTGATATCAAGCCCCACAACATTCTACTTGATGAGAAATTTATTCCGAAAGTCTCAGATTTTGGACTTGCCAAATTATACCCAACAAATAATAACAGTGTGTCCTTCACTTCTGCTAGAGGGACAATTGGATACATGGCTCCTGAACTAGTTTATAAGAATATTGGAGGTGTATCTTATAAAGCTGATGTCTATAGTTACGGGAGGTTATTAATGGAAATGGTAGGAAGAAGAAAGAACTTGAATGCATTGACAAATCATTCAAGCCAAAGTGACTTCCATTCATGGGTTTATGACCAAGTCAGTGAAGGAAAGGACATAGAAGTACAAGAAGATGCCACAGAACATGAAAAGAAGACAACAACAAAGATGATTATTGTAGCTTTATGGTGCATACAATGGAAGCCTGTTGATCGTCCATCAATGCATAAAGTTGTAGAGATGCTTCAATCAGATGTTGAGTCCCTGCCAATGCCTCCTAAGCCTTTTTTTACCCCATACCAGCTGCAAGAAGATGATTATAGAGCTAATAATGCAAAGTTATCAGATCCACCAAATGACATGGACTCTTCATATCAATTTGGTCGTTAATAAGTGTGAATGTAGATGCTAGTTTTTTATATGGTATTACAAAATTACTAATCACAGCTTATAGAAGTGGATCATTTTTCAATTATAATTACATCAATAAAACCTAATAATTTTACATATGGCTCAACCTGATCATTTTTCTGCATCACATTTGGCCAGAGAGGCAGACGAGCTTGACGAGCCTATGACCATGCAATCTCTCAACGATTTTAATTATATTTTGGCCACTGATTGATTTCCTTTTGTTTTGACCGATCCAATTCGTAGGTAGTCAGTAGAGTATTATTATTATTACTATTGCAACTACAATTTTTGTGCCTACACTACACTGAGTCTTGATCAAGTCAAATAAAATGTTTAAAACAAATATGCAAGCTGATAATTTAGTTTCTTAAAACAATAAAATACAAGTGTTCAAAATTATCTTGATAAATTAATTATATCTCTTTGTAACTTTATTTAAATATATTTTTGTTTTTTAGGTAGTATTTAATTAATATATATTTTTGTTTAGTTAAAGGGATAAGAATACAAAAATAAATTTGTCTTTGTCCATTTGATAATTTTGAAATAAATTTTTATATTTTCAAAACAATAGGTATAAAAAGAACATGCTTTCAAATAAAGTATTTTTTATTTTTTATTAACAAAATATCGATATTTCATTGTAAAAAACTCTCTATTTAAAAATTGCCAAACTAAGGTATGAATAGATTATTATTATTATTATTATAGCTTAAAAATATAATAAGAGAGTCAATCTAGAGCAAGACTAGGCCATAAGTGGGAAGGGTCTACCTGTATTTACTTAGGTCAATTTAAGAATAAAATAATAATTATTATAATTTTATAACTCAACTTGGGATCGACCTAGGACAAAGCCCAACTCATGGGTACAATGAGTTAGCTTGGGTTGACGAGATCAATATAAAGATAAAATTGATTACTATAATAATTTTAAAATCCAATTTAAAAGTTTACTCGGGATAAAATTTGGGTTACATGTTGAGAGAGCCAACACAAAATGACTCATGTCACACATATAATAAAAATTAATTTTTATTATAATTTTAAAACTTGAACTAAGACAAAAAGACTAGGAAGGCAACCAAGATTGACCTAATTTTTTTATCTTCTTGTTTTTAGTTTTTTGAAATACTCAAAATAAACTTTTTTGGCAAAATGAATTTTAAAAATCAATAGGTGTCACCCATGTTTTATTTTGGACCAACCCAAGTTTTTGCTACATCAAGTCAATCCTTTATGTATTTCTTTTAACTCGGATTGATCCATTTCTTATGTCTGTTAGGTCTCAAATTAGCATATGAGGTTATTTTTATAGCTATAATTATTATAATATTATTAATTTTAACAATTAATATAAAATAAAATAAAAATAATTAGAGTAAAATATATTCTTTATATATATGTGTGTGTATATATATATATATATATATATATCTTAACCAAACCAAATGGATACATAAATAATTAGTTTACCTTCTACAATTATGTTTTTATATTCTTTTTTCATCTTATTGCCTCTGGATAATGTAGACCAAGTTTGTTAAACTCGTGAGTTAATTCAAACAAATCATATAATTTTATAAGTAACACGTGTATACTTGTAAAATTGAATTCCATATAATTTCACGTTTTATTGTTGTTTTCCTGGTTCCTAAAGTCATTCTGGTTTAGCAAGTACGGGCGGTATAACCGCGCGATGCGGTGGGTTTTTTTTATCTATGTAGAAAATTGATTGCTTTTATATGTATTTTATTTTATTATTTTAATATTTAATTAGTAAAAATTATAATTGATAAAATCTATATAATCAAAATGGAAAGTAATTTTTTTTATGAGTTGATTTTTTCCTCGGTAATATTAGATTTTACACATTATAAATAAAAATATTGTAATTATTTTTTTCCAGAAATAAACTTATATTTTTTTCGCCCTATAATAAGTTATTTTAATGTTTAATTACTGAAATTGCAATAGATCAAATATGTTAGAAATAAGTTTTTTGCATTGTATAATTAGTATGCTTGCCCGCGCATTGCGTTAGGGTTTTTTCTATGTAGAAAACTATTTGATTTTTAAAATGCTGTAATTAGTTGTTTAAATATTTAATCAGTAACACTATAATAGATTAAATATGTAACATATAAATTTTTCCCCCGCCTAAAATGAATAGTTTAATCTAAATGGGAAGTGGTTCGTATATTTTTAATTGTAGATGACCTAGGTAAATTTGGCAATTGTAGATGACCTAGGTAATTTCCCCCCTAGCAATATTAGATCTGACACATTAAAAATAAAAATAATGATTTTTTTTCCAGAAATGAACTTAATTTTTTTACGTGCTATAATGACTTATTTGCCGTCTAAAAGGAACATGAATCGAAACGGGAAGTGACATGTATATTTTTTAATTGTAGATAACCTAAGTAAATTTGTAATTTTTTTTTGAGTTTAATTTTTTCCCCGGTAATATTATATTTAAAATTTTCCAGAAAATGAAAATATTATAAATTTGTTTTTAAGAAATAAACTTAAACAAAAGAATACCAAATTTAAATTCAAAGGCAAATTTTGATTTATAAGATTTATTAATTATATTATTATATTAAATGTATTCAAGAATATTGATATTAATTTTTTTTTAAGGAAAAAATCCTAGGTCATTTTTTTCCTCTCTCTATATATTATAGGCGGTAATATTCAATAAATATTAAAACATATAATTAGTCTCACATATTTTATAGAGTAATCAAAATGGGAAGTGGTTCGTATATTTTTTAATTGTAGATAACCTAGGTAAAGTTGTCATTTTTTTATGAGTTGTTTTGTTCCTCAGTAATATTAGATCTGACGCATTAAAAAAAATTGTAATTTGTTTTTAAAAATAAACATATTTTTTTTGCGTGCAATAATTATTTCTTAGTCGTCTAGAAAGAACATTATAATCAAAACGGGAAGTGACTCGCATATTTTTTAATTGTAAATAACCTAGGTAAATTTGTTATATTTTTTTGGATTCAGATCCCTAAAGTCCTCCATCCCTAACGTGAGGGACTGCGATCTCAGTTATAGAGATCAAATTCATGTACCTATTGATTTTATTGCATTGTTTTATATTTACACCCACCCACACCAGTCAGTCGGTCACCATTTAAAATTAATTTTGGGAAATGAGATAATTTTAAGAACACGTACTCATTTCCCAATAAAATTATTTTTCAGAATTTATTTATATACTATGATGAATATTCTTTTAAATAATTGAAATCTAAAATTTAAAGAAGGAAAAACTTTCTTACGCCCCCTACTCCACGTTTTGGAGTTATAGAGTACCCAATTTCCCATGCTCTGCTGTGTATTGGACTAATTTTTAAGAAAAAGAATTAAATTAAAATTATCTCAAATAAAATAAATAGAAATATAAGATATAAAATATTGAAAGCTGGTGTAAAATTGATTTTTTTATTTTATAAATTATTTCATATACGGTAAATAAACAAAACCAGATGTAACAGATAAAAAAGTTGAAAATATAAAATTGAAAAGAAAACCTCAATTTTCTAAATTATTTTAAAAACAAAGACCAAGTTTTAGAGATAAAAAAGGATAAACTTGATTTAACAAAAAGGATAAAGTACCACACCTTGAATGGCACGACATGCTTTCCATGGTTTCTTTTCTCTTATTGACCTGGAAACTTCAAGGAAACCTCCTCAGTCCCCAACCCCGCATTTTATATCTTTTGTGCATATAAAGCCATCATTTGATTTCCCATAATTAAAAAAGTTGAATTTCTCTCTCGATGTTCATCGGTAGAATATCAAGGCACCCCTTTGGTGCGTATGCCGCCCTTCTTCTGCTTCAGATCCTTTCCACCCACCATCGTTGCAGTGCTAGAAAGAGCAGCAATGACTGCGCTCCTTCTTCTTGTGGCAATTTCCTTAATATTAGCTCCCCTTTCCGACTAAATACCGACCCCGGCAGCTGTGGCGACGGAATTGTTGAGCTTGGCTGTGAAGACAACGTGCGCCTGACATTTCACTTGAACATGGTAAAATATTATGTTAAGGCAATCAATTACAGCGACTCCACATTTCGACTTGTGGATCCTGCTGTTCAGAAGGATGATTGCTTCTCCCTCCCTCATCATTCTCTTACAGAAGCAGCGTTCTCCTTTGCGTATTTCAATGATAATAATAATTATTATTATTATGATAATAAATATGGGGGAGAGAGTTCTGTGTTAGCTTTTATATGTTGCGAAAATGAAATACCGAATCCTCCAGGTTATATTATGGATACTTCTTCTTGCAAAAATGGCAGTGGTACTGCACATAATTCTTCTCCCAGCTGTGTCGACATGGAAGGCCATTCGTATGTCATGGTTGTTGGGGACTTCAAGGATGTACCTGACCTGTGCCGTGTAAATTTGATGTATCCTGTTCCAAAAAATGTGACAAATATGTCGTATACAGATGTCCATGATATTTTGGCAGATGGGTTCGAGCTTCAATGGCACAATGAGTCGACCGTTGACTACCCATGTACGTCCCCTCTCTATCTCTGTATTAAATCGACCGTTGACTACCCATGTACGTCCCCTCTCTATCTCTGTATAAGTTTGTAAAATATCAACACTGTTGACCCTTCTCTTCTCTCTTTATATGCAGTCGGAGACTTGTACAGCTTGTATGTTGAAGGTGAGGAGGAATATTACGGTCTTATACATCAAGATTTTGCACGCTGATTCATATTTTATTTTGGTGATTTTAGGTATCAAGTGGATAGCTTGTCGAACTAGGGCGGGTGAGTTAATTTATTTTACAGAAAGAGTAGTAATATTTTTCTAATAGATAAATAAAAGACCCTAAAAAGTTTCAATCGCATATGCTTTTATTTTGAATGAATAGTAAATCATTCTTCTTCTTCTTCTTCTTTTGTCATTGTGTTTTTATTTGGCAGGCTCTTATTTGAGAGTCTATTATTTGACCACCCCTGCACTTTTACTAAGCTTTCTCATGTTGTTTCTCTCTGCGATACTTGCCCTTATCGGTGAGTATTTTACTTTGCTTGTATCAACAACCAAATATTACACAGCTTAAGAAATAATTATTGTTCATGACTTGTTTTCATTGCGGTTGTATCCAATAGATCTAGCATTAGCATAAATTTAGATATTTCTTAGGAGCCCCCCAACTATTTCAAGTTTTGACTTTATGTTAAATTTGTATCATTTTTGCATCAATTAATGTATCTAATATTCTTTCTACTTCTGTTCTCAATTATGAACAATACTGATTTAAAGCATTAGAAACTTCTTATCATTCCCTTTATTGTTTGTTTCGTAGACTTGCATGGATTTTGTTTTCTTTTCAATTTCATGAGGTATCTATTAGAGTGTTGAGAGCCATGATGATCATTTTTTGAAATAGAAGACTTAGAATGCAGAAATTAATCACACATATATACTCGCACGTAAAATCAATGAAATATTTGTAAATTATTTTAATTTTTTATACTAGGAATTTGACATTTGAAAAAAAAAAATACTTCCATGGATGCCTGGTTAAACTTAAAAAAGAATGAAGCACCACGATAAAAGTCACATGAAATTGTTGGAATGTTTTCTGTATTGACTTTTTTTCCTGTAATGTCTCTATACAGTGATATATCATGTGCTATTATTCCCATGTGGGCTACCATGTCTTCTGACTTTACTCATCTATAAATGGCGAAGAAGACATTTATCCATGTATGACAATATTGAAAAATTCTTGCAAAGTCACGATAATGATCTCGTGCCGATAAGGTACACTTACTCGGAGATTAAGAAGATAACCAACGGATTTAAAGACAAGTTGGGTGAAGGAGGCTTTGGCTCAGTGTACAAGGGAAAGCTTCGTAGTGGTCGTTTCGCAGCAGTTAAATTATTGGGCAATTCGAAAGCCAATGGGCAAGATTTTATCAACGAAGTTGCCACTATTGGAAGAATCCACCATGTCAATGTCGTGCAGCTTCTAGGCTTCAGCGTCGACGGATCGAAGAGGGCTCTTATATACGAGTTCATGCCTAATGGGTCTCTTGAAAGGTATATTTTTTCTAGGCAAGGTAGCGTCCCACTAAGCAATGAGAAACTTTATGAGATTTCTCTTGGGGTGGCTCGAGGAATTGAATATCTACATCAAGGTTGTGATATGCAAATTTTACATTTTGATATCAAGCCCCACAACATTCTACTTGATGAGAAATTTATTCCGAAAGTCTCAGATTTTGGACTTGCCAAATTATACCCAACAAATAATAACAGTGTGCCCCTCACTGCTGCTAGAGGGACAATTGGATACATGGCTCCTGAACTATTTTATAAGAATATTGGAGGTGTTTCTTACAAAGCTGATGTCTACAGTTACGGGATGTTATTGATGGAAATGGTAGGAAGAAGAAAGAACTTGAATGCAATGGCAAATCATTCAAGCCAACTTTACTTCCCTTCATGGGCATATGACCAAGTCAGTGAAGGAAAGGACATAGAAGATGCCACGGAACATGAAAAGAAGACAACAACAAAGATGATTATTGTAGCTTTGTGGTGCATACAATTGAAGCCTGTTGATCGTCCCTCAATGCATAAAGTTGTAGAGATGCTTGAATCAGATGCTGAGTCCCTGAGAATGCCTCCTAAGCCTTTTCTTACCCCATATCAGGTTCAAGAAGATGATTATAGAGCTAATAATTCAAAGCTATCAGATCCACCAAATGATTGCATGGACTCTTCATATCAGTTAGGTCGTTAATAAGTATGAATGCAGATGTTAATTTGTGTATGGTATTACAAAACTACTAATCACGACTTATAGAAGTGGATCATTTTTCACTTTTAATTACATTAATAAAGCTTGATAATTTTACATATGGCACAACCTCATCTTTTTTCCTGTTATCGACTTGAAATGACTTTTTTCCACCAAAAAAGACTTCGCAGAGCAAAGATAAGAGGAGTGGTTTTATTAATAAAAGTGCTTTCAATACTTTTATATATTTTGGTGAGTTTCTTTATAAGCCCATTTATCATAATTAAGGATGAGAAATTATAGTTAACTATTGCAAATTTAATATGTTTGATCATGGGATATGTTTTATACTATATAAAATGTGTAGTGAAGGATATTGATTGGATAGTGAAAACAAAAAATATTAAGTTTGTAAGTAGAACATTTTTTTAAAAATAATTTATTATTTAATTTAAATTAATAAATTTTGGTGTTTTTAGATAATTTTTATCTGCTGATGTCAAAAATAATTTTTAAAAAATAAAAAAAAATAATTTTCATATACTATCGCAATGCCAAACGGGCACAAAAACTTTTGGATTTCGGAGTGGAAGAAGCTACCGATGATGCTATGAACCGAAGATAATGAGTGATTGATCCCCACCATCGAACGTTCTGTTACATTATAGAGTGATTTTTTTAAAATTTATTTTTGATATTAACATATTAAAAATCATTAAAGAATACAATTGACAACCATGCTTGATAGAGTATAGTTTTCTTAATAAAATTTCATATATAAGCAATTTAATGTCAACTATGATGGTGGGTATATTAAAAATCATTAAAGAATACAAATGACAAACACATGCTCGACAGAGTATAGTTTTCTTAATAAAATTTCATATACAAGCCATTTAATGTCAGCTATGATAGTGGGGTGAAATTAATGTTTGACGGAATATTTATTTATTTGAATATGTATAAAAAACATTAAAGAAAAAAAATATAAATTTTATATAAAGCACAGATCAGCAAAATCCTTATATATATATATATATATACACGAGCTTGTTAGCAAAAACCTTGTATATCACTACAAAAAAAGAGGGCCATTTGCAACGGCGTCATCCGTTGCAAAATATAAAGAAAGCCGTTGCTAATATTAATTAGCAACGGCATTTGCAAGGGAAAGAATCCGTTAGAAATCAGTGGATTCAAAATTAGTTTGCAACGGCATAGCCGTTGCAAAATAATTTGCAACGGCCTAGCCGTTGCAATGGTACCCGTTGCAAAAAAACATTTTGCAACGGTTATCCCGTTGCAAATGCAACGGACAGCCGTTGCTGTTGCAACGGCTGTACCGTTTCCGTTGCAACGGGCTTGCCGTTGCCGTTGCAACGGGCTTGCCGTTGCCGTTGCAACGGCTGGACCGTTGCAATTGCAACAAACAGACTGTTGCAATAGCAACGGGATTGCCGTTGCAATTGCAACGGACCTGCCGTTGCAATTGCAACGGTCAGAATATTATTTTAATATATAGATTTTTAAAATCTAATTTTAATATATTTTAATTTTAATTAATTACAACTAAATCTTTTAAAAGCACTAGCAAATATTTAAATATTATTAGTATTGAAAATAACATAAATATGGTGGAAATAAAATTTAAAAGATTAATTAAAAGTCTTAATACAATACTGATTACTTAATACAATACTGATTCGATTACATTTACATGACTAAGTAAATAAACATGAAACTTAAAAATAAATATTTTAAAATGTTTAAGGCGGAAATGATCTACGATGTTGTTGATGAGAGGAAGATGGACCATTATATGGCATTTGAGGTCGAGGTCGAGGTCGATGTCCTGGTGCCATTGTAGGTGATGGCATCGACAGAGCCACAGGTGATGGCATCGACGGAGCCATAGGTGTTGACATACTTACACCCATATGTCCTACCAAGAGCTTAAGACAATCTTTAATGGAAGACATTTCATTTCTCATTTCATTTCTCATATCATCAATAGCTTCACGATTTTGTTGCAATTGCTCTTCATACCGTCTAGTAGTTGTTGTGCTTGGATATGATGAATTTACTGAGTAGGTATGTGAAGAAGAACTCACATCAACTTTAGATTTAGGCATACGGGGTGCACCATATACATCCACTCTCGATCATCCATATTAATCTAGTAAACATTATAACATAGAAACATTTTAGAATCTTGAAACATTTTGTATTACGCATAATGTAAATATTTGACGCAATTCAATACTAAATTACTTAACAAAAAAAACAACAAATACTTAACAAAACATCAAACACACAACACCAAAACACATAGGAGCAACACATAGCAACACCATACACAACAATATGCATTAAATCGATATTCATACTCAAATGACACAATCAACAAATTACACTAACCTTTCAAGCGAATTTAATACAATTTGAAGTCAAAAGATATTGATTGATGTTCCTTTAAAAAACCCTGCGTAGAGAGATGTTGTTAGTAACCTGAAAAGAAATTAATCAATTTGGCATGCTTTCTCCAACAGGACTAGGAAGAACTAGAAAAGAAGATGACATCAGCTCAGAAACACTGAAGTTTCACAGCTGATTTACACCTAAACACAAGTAAACAAGGCAGCGAATGAAAGTTGAATTAAACCTTATCACCGAGTGACAGACGCAGCAAATGAAATCAGCACCAGCAACACAAATACCAGATACAAATTTAAATGTCTCCTATCATGGAACCAATAGAAGACACACCAGGAATGAAATTTGATTCTGCCACTCTGAGAAGAAAAAGACCAAATCCAAAATGTTAGTCATTCTGGGCACCAAAGCTGTTAGCCCACAGCAATCAGAAATTATACAGCATGAGTGATGGACGACCTAATAATGATTTTTGGAATTTCAGATTGGAAAGTGAATCGGTAAGTTATGTAATTTTAGATTCTTATTTGTTTGACTCGTAATCCATCACATGTTTTGGAGTTGTCCATCTGATGATAATTAAAGCAGGGTACAGTTTCTCTATAATTTTCTACACACCTCTTTTCTCTTATCGCTTCTTTCTACTCTTCTACCCCCCTTTCTACTCTGAATTAATGTGAAGGAAAAAAAACATTTTTCAAGGTGTCGAAGAATCCCGAGGAGTTTTATGATTGAAGATCTAAAGCAATCAATTCATTTTTTCAATACTCACTTGCAAAGGTGCAGTTGAACAAATACCACAATTTAGCCAAATGCATAAAAAAATCTCTATATCCTCACACAACAAAACACTCTTTTTCTCTCATCGCTTCTTTCTACTTTTCTACTCTTTCTCTGAATTAACGAATGAAAAAAACATTTGAGTCCTCCGCTGAAGCAATGGATAAACAGAGCATATAGGACAAGCCACATAAAAGGTCCCAAACATGCACTTCCTACAAAATGAAATATATTCCATGGTGGAAAGCCAAAAAGAGTTAAATCAGTAAGGAAATGAACAAAAAAACAAAAACTTATGCTGTAATTCCACTATGCAAACAAAATTTTCATGTTTTCTTGCCAAATTCGAAAAAGTAGATGAAAAACCAAAATTTAGAAAAAGAAAGAAAGGAACGTGAACCACAAATCTTCTTAGCTGGCTTAAAACTGATGAGTAAATCCTCAACAGTTACTAAAGTCATTCAACCATTATTCTTTCTATCCCTTTCTTAAGGAAAAAAGTAACATGCGTGAAGAGCTTAGGATAGCCACCATTAGGCTGAGGACCAGATCATGGCTCCCGGACCAGCTCCAACCAACTGCCCAACCCAGCAAGAACAAGGAAAAGAAAAAACGAAATAAACCGGTAGCTGAATCCGATAATTCAAGAGTCAACATATGAAAATATAGAAGAAAATTTTCAAATTCACAACCTTTACAATAAAGGCAAGATATATGAAAGTCCTCCAAACAGTTAGAACGTAAATTAAGATCATGGATATCTCAAACATATAAATCAGATTTTATAGATGATCACAAACATATAAAAAAGAAAATTTTAAACCGTTGAAAGCGACCTTAGTAACGTTTGGATGATCAAGCTTATGCCAAACAGCAACTTCTTGAGTAAAAGCTGCCCTCAGTGCTGAAATCTCAGCTTCTGTCCTTTGACCCTCTTCACCCCAGTCAAGCAGTTTCACTAATAATGTACAAAGACAGGACCTTTGTTAGTAAAACAGGAGCAACTGATACTTCAAGTGTTTAGATCCATATTCCCATACCTCTGAATTAACCAACAAGTGGGATCACATGAACTGTTAGAAATAAGCAATTTCAGGTCAAACCCTTTATAGAAAAAGGACGCAAACTTTTGTCTTCTAAAGCTTCAGGAATCTCACAAAACTCTCTATTGTTGTCTTTCAATTCAGTTTCTGGTGCAGAGGGGAGGATCCCGACGAGGTGGTGCTCGGAGTTGATGGTTGATTTTGCTGAACCGAGAGGGAGAGAGAGAGAGAGAGAGAGAGAGAGAAGGTCTTCTGGTTTTAGAGAGTGAAGGTCACCGAACCGAAAAAGAAGAGAAAAAAGAGAAGAATTCCGAAGGGAAAGAGCTGGTTTTAAAGAGTGAAGGTCACCATTTTTCGAAGGGAAAGTGCTGAGGCCGGGAAGAAGAGAGAAGAAGGGAAAGGTCTGGTTTTGCTGTAAATGGGTGTAAAGAGGAAGACAGTGGATATTCAATTGTTTTCAATAAAACGGTGCGTTTGACATTAATTTTCATTTAGCCCGCCCATCCCATGTCTAGAGCGGGAGCTTTCTTAATTTTCTTTTCTAATTAAACGGGTAATTTTATTAGTAAACAAGAAACAATTATTAATACATAAGTATTAATCGGTGAATTATTTACCATATTTTTTTTAACAGTTATTAACAAAAAAATTTAATTTCAAGTTAAATAATTTAATAAAAATTTTAGGCTTTTCTTCGTGCTTACTCTTTTGTTAATGTTGTTGAGTTTATATCAATTATTATTATTAATTATAATAAAATTCATTTTTTAATAATAATTACATTCATTTTTTTAATTTAAATATAAATAAAAAATAATAATTTTATTTATTAATTTATATTATCAGGAATGTAGGAATGTAATGGAATGTATTTTAATTAATTATGTTTGAACTTATTGGTTATTTATTAATGTGTTCATTTTATTTTCTTAAGTTTTTCTAGCACTCAAAGACAATAAGTAACATTAATTAACTTCAAATAAAACAACCATAAAAAAAAACATACAAATTACTTTAAAAACATACAATAAGTAGCTTAAATTTCAAATTTCAAATATTGCGGATCTTTTAATTATATTTCAATTTATTTTTTTAATTTAAACATGATTAAAAAAATAATTTTATTGTTGGAAGGTTTTTCAAAAGCAATTATTTAATTATATAATTTACTCCTATTAATTGCATAATTAAACTAAATTCAAAATAATTGCATGGTATTTGAAATAATATAAAAAATAGCTCTTCAAAATATTTTTTATCATTGGAGTACATTTCAATAAAAAAATCAAATATACATTATTCAAAGAGCCATTTTCAAGATTTGAATCTTCAAAACGGATCTTGCCATTGAACGTGCTCTTACAAAGAGGTTGAGCCAGATTCAGAGTAGTTGAAGGAGGTGAAGTTGGGTTAGAGAGTTCGTATTGGGTCGGATTATCCATAATTAAAGGTTTTGAAATGAAAATGAAAACATGTTTTTGTGGCTGATCCTCGTGAGATTTAAGTTAGATATATTGCTTAGAACCTGACAGAGCACGCAAACGTGCATGTGCTGATGATGAATTATTTGATTTTATGCTTCAAAATTGTTTCTTGCAATTGTTTTAGTAATTTTTTGATGTTTTATATTAAAATATATATATTTTTTGAGATTTTTTTATATTTTTATAGTAAAATAACTATTCTATCCTGATATAAGATAAAAACTAAGAGTTAACGGAGGAGGTGTCACAGTGATTTCACATCCTATTGCACGGTAAAATAACTCTTTAACCCATGATAAGACAAGATTGAAGAGTTGAATGTAGGGGTGCTATGTTAATTTATCATTTTTTATTATTCTTTTCTGCGAATACTATGTACGCATCTGACACGCCCGCCGACAATATTCGACCTGACGCACACCTTATTTTTTTCTATATTTATATATGTGTGCTCTTAGTTTTGATTTTTAATTTTTATTATTTTCTTATTTGTTAAGGTGGTAACTTTTTGAAAAATTTTGTTCTTAGATTTTAGTTTGTGTTTATGATCATTTGAAAATTGATATTTCTTATATTTTTTTCTTTGTTCTTTCTTTTAGTTTGTTATAGTTTTTAGGCTTTTTTATTCTTTGATTTAATTTTTTTTTTCATTGTGATATCATCCTCCATCTCTTCACGTGGGCCCTGCAAGCTTGTAGATGGGGCATCGATTGCTATGGCAGAACACCGGCTTCTAGGCCTAGTAACAAAAAAGAAGTTTTTAGCCGACAAGGTGGAGATCGGGAAGCAGAGATGGAGAGTTGTTCTGAATAAATGAGAGAACGAGAGAGAATTAAGAAGAATGAATATTAATTACATTTGAATAAATGAGTGTTTGCATTTGTTCTGAATAAATGAGAGAACGAGAGAGAAGAAGAATGGATATTAATTACATTTGGAAAAAAACGGGGTGATGCGGGTATTGAATATATATTTAAGTTTTTTTTTTAAAAAAAAAACAATTCTTGCGAGGTGATATGGATATTAATTACATTTGAAAAAAAAACGGGGTGATGCGGGTATTAAATATATATTTAATTTTTTTTTTAAAAAAAATAAAAATTCCTGCAATAGAAATAAAAATTAATTTTCATTTGCAACGGAATTTCCGTTGCAAATACAATTTGCAACGGATAAAATTTGCAACGGATACTCCGTTGCAAAATCCGTTGCAAACCTTACCGTTGCAAATTACATTTGCAACGGCTAATTCGTTGCAAAACAAGTTTTTTTTTTTTTTTTTTTCTGGAATTGGTTTAGCAACGGCAAATCCATTGCAAATATAATTTGCAACGGATAACATTTGCAACGGTTACGCCGTTGCAAATTCCGTTGCTAATTTATCCGTTGCAAATTACATTTGCAACGGCTAATCCGTTGCAAAACAAGTTTTTTTTTTTTTTTCCTGGAATTGGTTTAGCAACGGTAAATCCGTTGCAAATGGAATTTGCAACGGAGAAATTAGCAACGGAATTGGGCCGTTGCAAAATTCCGTTGCTAACGGCCCCCTTTTTTTGTAGTGTATTTTCATTGCAGATAGCCTACAGACTAGCTGAATATGAACCCGACGAGTGGCTTCAACTCCACGTCAAAGACTTTCCATAGCCTAAGACCTCCTATCCATCTCCCTCCCGAGGAAACACCTCTGTCAGCAGCTGAATATGCTCTCTCAATCCATGCCGACCACTCTCCTTGGCCTGATTCAATCGCCATTATCAACTCATCCACAAGCCAAAAACTTTCTTACTCAGAATTCATTACAAGAATCAAATCCTTGACCTCGTATCTCAAAAATGTCACTAAGCTTTGCAAGAATGACACTGCCTTCATTCTCTGTCCAAACTCCATTGAAGTCCCCATCCTCTACTTCTCTCTTCTTTCACTTGGTGTAGTAATCTCTCCGGCGAACCCCATAAGCTCTGAATCAGAAATTTCACACCAGATCAGTCTCTGTAGCCCCGTAATCGCCTTTGCTGTATCAAAAACATGTCACAAGCTTCCGAAGCTGAAACACAGAGCCATTCTCATCGACTCACCTGAGTTTGACTCAATACTTACCATGTCTCCTCCTGCAGCAGCAACAACAGCTCAGCGAGACCTCGAAAAGGTTACAGTGAGTCAGTCCGATTCGGCGGCGATCATGTACTCCTCCGGCACCACAGGGAGAGTGAAAGGAGTGGTGTTGACTCACAGGAACCTAATTGCTGTAATTGCAGGATACTATCCATCTAAACAAGAGAGGAACTCCCCTACGGTCATGCTTTACACGGTGCCATATTTTCACGTGTTTGGATTCTTCTACAGTTTTAAATCAATAGCTTTAAGTGAAACAGTGGTGGTGATGGAGAGGTTTGATTTGAAGAACATGTTGAGAGCTGTGGAGAAGTTTAGGGTAACAGAACTGGCGGCGGTGGCGCCACCAGTTGTTGTAGCGATGACAAAGAGTGATTTGACAGACGGTTATGATTTGAGGTCGTTGGAGACTGTGGGGTGTGGTGGTGCTCCGCTTGGGAAGGATGTTATGAAGGTGTTCGCCGACAGGTTTCCTACCGTCGACCTATGGCAGGTTAGTGGCCATAATTTTTCCGTATTTTATGCGAAGATCGATGGTATTACCCGACAGTACATGTTCATACATAGCAATATGAATTATTTTATAGATTTTTATAATTATTTTACAAAAGGACGTAGAAATTGATTATAGAGGAGAGTTATGTTTTTGTTTTCAATTCTATAATTTTTAATATAATCAAGGATGGTAATTTGATTTAATCCATGTATAATGGATACCGACATGACCCAAATGAATATGAATTTGTTAGACTCAATAAATAATATAATAGCTAAAATATGAATATTGTCAAATCTGATCTAAAACTTAACTGAACAATTCAAAATATATATTTATATAATATTTTTTTAATACAATATGATATGTACATACAATTAATATTGAGATAACACATAGACATATATAATACTTATCATTTTATTATTTAATATACATATATACTTCAAATATATATTAACCATTTTATTTAAGTTATAAATAATAATGAATAATGAATACCCATTAAATATCCAAAATCTAAATAAATAACTTATATTTTTTTAATCTAATAAATAATAAATAAATATTAAAAAATCCAACCCGAATCAAATTGCATCCTTGCTTACACTCAAATAGTTTTTTTTTTTTAATATGAGAAATTTTATTATTCAGAAAGAAGTGTAGGTTTAAATGAGTAAATAAAATTCTAATTATTTTAGTTTTTATAAAAAATATATATTCTGACTTGAATTTAAAATCTATTATAAAGTTTGTAAACACTCTGCTATAACATGGAACCCTGAAATAGCGGGGAACAAGGAAGTTTAATATGGATGCGTTGTTCCTAAGCAACAAGAAGATGATGAAGATAAATATGTCTGCCACCTACTTAACAAAACTATCTACTCAAGATGGGACGGTGCTTTATGATTACTAAAAATTCTTATTATATTAGAAAAGATATTATCAATACTGTTACTAAAAAATTATTAAATATTATATTAGTAAAGATTTGATAAATATTTATAAAAAGGGTTATTTAAAGCAGGTGTGAAATTTTTTTGCACCTCATTTGTGTGTTTGTCTAATTCATTAGTAACAATTTAAATTTATTATGGTGACTCAAAATTCATTAAAGAAGGTTTAATTAATATCTATATTTATATAAAAAAACTATATATATATAAATCACCATTCATAATTGTTAGCCACTCTAAATCATCAGTTCACTAGACGGCAGTTTTTTTTTTTTAACTTAGCACAATTAAAAAAGATTTTATTAAAGTAACACAAATAAAAAATATTTAAAAATCTAGCACGCTTAAGTAAGTCGTAATTAATATCATATCAAAACTATATATATAAGCCAAACACTTTTGGTTATTTTTGGGTGCTACTATGTTGTGGGTAAATTATAGTCTATAGTAGTGGTAGATTTTTGCATGTTTCTTTACTATAATGAGTGTGTTCTCGCTATTAGTTATTTTAATGGTAGAGAATTAGATGGATCAAAGAGGTTCCTTATCAACACTTTATATTTTTTTTATTTAAAATTGATTTTTTTAATGTTTTTAAATTATTTTGATTTATTGATGTTCAAAATAATTTTTTTTTTAAAAAAAACATTGTTTTAATTTATTTATAAGTAAAAATTACTTTGAAAAACAATTGTTATGCAATTTCAAACATGCTTTAAGTGCGATAAAAGTTGTTTTCAAACTTTTTTTTGCATAGAAATATATTTAAATAATATTTTTTTATAAAAAAATATTTTTGATATCAGCCCATCAAAATAATCCAAAAATATAAAAATAATAATTTAAAGCTAAATTTTTTTATTTTTAAAAAAATACAATTGGACCACAATCCTAAACAAAATCTTATTTTTATGTGATTATCCTCTTAAATTACCCTTTTATTTTCATTTTGTTACTTGGTTTAAGAATTGATAAATAATCTGAGGTTGATAATTTCAATGTTCTGATTACTTAATTTGAAAATGCAACAATTACTTACTACTTGATTACCATTGTGTCCTCGTTCTTTATTTATTTATTTATTAAAAAAACATTATGGGGGTGTTGAATTGCTTGATTGAGCACTTCTTTCACCATCTAATCCTAAATCAGTAAAATAATTTAACACATTATTTTTGTAAATAGTAAAAAAAAAAAAAAAAGTTTTTGTGTTCTCGAAGAAAATTCTAGCCCCTGACAATCAAGTTCGTTGCTCTTTTTGGGTGTAGGGATTGTTTGAGAATGTGATTGAAGTTGTTTTTCAAAATATTTTTTGTTCAGAAATTCATAAAAATGATATTTTTTTAATGTTTTAAGAAATATTTTTGATACCAACATATCAAAATGATCTAAGGACATTAATTTTTTTTAATTTAAAACAAATAAAATTAATTTTTTTCTAAATTATTTTTGAAGCACAGTGTTAAACAAGTACGTAATGAACACGCTTTTACATGAGAGAAACAAGAAAAAATCCACCATTAGTATAGACTATAATCTACACACAATATAGTAGCCCATGGAAAGAACAAAAAATGTTTGGCTATTTTTCAACATAACCATGAAATACATGTCTTAGATTGCATCAACAACTCATGAAACTATACTACATTTTAAATTATTTCTTATCAAATGATTTAAGAAATGTTTGGCCTTCCACATACTGTTCCTGTATGAAGGGTTATGGGCTAACTGAATCAACGGGGGTCCTTTCCCGATCAAATGATCCGGAAGAAAGCCGCCATTGGGGTTCAGGAGGAAGGCTCACCGCCGCTTGTGAAGCAAGAATTGTCGATGCTGATACCGGCGACGCCTTGCCTCCTGGAAAGCAAGGAGAGCTCTGGGTTAGAGGCCCCACAATAATGAAAGGTAAATTGTCTTGGTATTGATTAGAGACTCCTGTTGGTTCTAGCTTTTACGAGGCTGCTCAAGAGTTTAAGCAACCATTAAATTTTTTACGAAGATAAATGTACTATTAATCACCAAGATAATATTATTATAAAACCTCTTAACAAATCTACATTTTCATGAGTCCCATATAATTTAATAGATAGAAAAATTAGCCAAGACCGAGATAATAATGGATGAGACCAATGTTTCTACAAGTTAGCCAGAGACAAAAGCTAGATGTTCAATAATATAACATAGAAAGTAAATACAAAAGGAATAAAATAAAAGTGATTACAAAATAATTAATTTTAAAGTAAAATAAGCAAACCTAATATTATTACATAAAAGAGTACAATGCGCGCGCGCGCGCGCACACACACATGATCAACTAAAGCAAAAGTAGTAGTAGATCAATTATGTCTTGTTGTTATGTGTGAAGAACATGTAACACATTTAGTAAAGTAGTGATAAGTCTATTGAATATGTAATTTCATATTAACAATACAAGAGACAATATACATATTTAATAATGCTTTAACATGACCATTTCAACATAAATACAAAATTTTAGTATTATGTTTTCACATTCTAATGTTATGTCACCATGTGTTTATCATTAATATCCTTAGTTACATTGAAACTCCCAACTATGGTACTAATTCATTTAATTAGTTTTCACTCAAAGGTAGACATTATTGCTTTCATTTGTCTTCATTCAAGATGATAGAGTTTACTATTCTTATTAGTCTTTGTTTAAGCTGAAGACTTGTACATTTTATTAGTCTCCATTTAAGATAACAAACTTTAAAATTTCGTAAGTCTTCATCTAAAATGATAGACTTTACTATTTTCATTAGTCTTTCTTATAATGACATTGAAATCAGCAGACTTCATAATTTCATTAGTCTTTGTCCAAGATGACAATTTTTTACATTTCATTAGTCTCCATCCAAGATGACACTTTAACATTTCATTAGTTTCATCTATAACAATAAGCTTTAACATTTCCTTTCAATCTTATATAACATTTTCTTGTTTCGTTTTTCTTATTTAAGACATATAAATACATGTTTTAAAAAATTTCATAAAAAGTTTAATCGAATGAGGTGTTAGGCCTCTACCTGATTCTCTAGTCCCCCAACCTCCCTATGTGGACATCGTAGCTAAAGATGTCTCTCTTCATGTTTTCCAAGAGGTACCCTTATTAATATACAAACAACACATTTCAGGAAATCTGTACCATTCATCAATATTTTTCATAATTTTCCATATATTAACTTTCAAATTCTCATAAAATCATTAACTCAAAATGTTCTTTCTCTAGCTTGCCTTTTTTAGTTTATCTCAATCATATTTATAATTCAAAATGTAGTTTCTCTAGGTTTCCTTTTTAGTTTAGCTCAATCATATTTATAATTCCCTTCACACAATAACCTTAAAAAAATGCCATAAAAATTCAATTCAATTTTAGTTTAGTTTTAAGTCCTCTAATTGTTTAAGCTAAAAAATTGACCAACAAATTTGACCAACTTTTAATGAGACTTACAATCTTTCCATATTTTATACCAATTTATTATTTGAATATTTTATATCTTGATATCATCATTAATATAACTTTAACAAACACGTACTCTAAAGATTTTATTGATAATTAACAAGAATTCCTTGTTCTTTCTACTTATATTTTATTATACCAATCCTACTACAAGAGGAAGATTGATATGCACGAACACGGTCCACATAATTTTTTAAAGAATGGGAATATCTTTGTATTAAAGGAATGAATTAATTAATGTTTACCTAATGTTTCATGGTCGTTTTATACCCATGAAGAACACCCATTTGCACGATGAAGAGGGCATTTATAGAAAAACACATTTTGACCTCTTTTGGAGGCAATTATTTGAGTTAATCAACCCTCCTAGTTGATGGTTACTGTCGCACGTCGCCGCGCGGCGTCCCGGGAGGGATCCTGACTCTCGCAGTGGAGTTGAGAAGGAGTCGCCACCTGGCTGTTGAGGGTCGCTAGGAACACCCGATTTGTACTGGTCTGCTCAGAGATTCAAGGGTAAGGGACTGGTTGCGTAAAGGGAAGGTATTAGCACCCCTAATACGCCTTACCTGAGGTAAGCTGCATTGTCTATTTCGATGTGATTTTAAATGCTTCAATAAATCGTATTTATTCACACAAAAAAATGTTTCAATTGAGAAAGAAATCGATCACCACTTAGAACAATCCTGTGAAGTTTATTGATTATTATCATTCCCGCCGAATATTTTGGATATTAACCCCTTAGAATTTATTTATCCAAACACCGAACAGTGAATAATAGCATACTATCCCCACCAAATATTTTGGATAGAATTTATTTATCCAAACACCGGACAGTGAATAATAGCATATTATTCCCCCCGAATATTTTGGATATCAACCCCTTAAGATTTAATTATCCGAATACCGACAGTGAATAATAAATTCCCAAAATATAAAATTTTTTTTTTTTTGAAATATTGACCGTATGCAAAGAAAACACATTTTTTATTTCATTTTATATTCTTTTTTCTTAACAAAACAACATAAAAATTAAATAAATAAACACAACACAAAACTCCACACACGCACACATATTTTCTTTTTCATTTCTTTTTCATCACATTTTAAAAGTAAAATACAACTCACACACACATTTGTCTTTTTCATTTTTTTTCCATTACATTTTACAAATAATAATTAAAAATACACTAAATTCAAATAAACACAAAGAAAATTACAAAAATGGCCCTCGGGAACAGTGCCATACACCAGGAACAGTAGCAGCAGCAGAGATGGTCTTGGTAGCGCGTCTGCCCACGCGCCACCGGAGAACAGTGGGGAAGAGTGGACCAGCAGATCTGCTCCTTCTCTTCTTCCTCACGCCGGAGATGGCCTTCCGGTGACCTGCGAAGCAAAACAAAACACACAAACAGACACAAACAGGGCAGCTGGTCAGTTTTTCTCCTCTCGGTCCGTTCGTCTTCTTCTTCTTCAAGGGGCAGCTGGGCTCGTCCATGGTGGGGGCTGCTGTGGGTCGACGGCTGCTTGCTTCTTCCCCTTCTCTCTCTTCTTCTTCTGCTTTCTCTCCGACAATGGTGTTCATGGTGACCTGCCAAACAAAAACAAACAAACACAAAACCCAAACATCTCATAATCAAAATCCCACAACAAGCATCGGTTTCATTTTTCTTCAGTTCTCTTCTTCTCGGGTCTGTTCGTCTTCGATTTGTCCAAAGTGGGGCTGCTCTGTTTGGCTGGAGGGAGAGAGGAAAGCGGGTAGATTGTTAGTGTTTCAAGCTCTGATTATGGAACTCACAAGATTGATGAAAACTACACAATTTATTAAGCAAAGTGGGGCTGTTTAAATACAGCTCTTACATAACAGAAATTGAGAAATATTAGCCATTACTCCTACTATCTCTACTGTGATGATCCGCAGATCAAATCACTACAAATGTGCCGTGAGAATAGGTCCTCTTCTTGACTGCCACGCTAACTGAGAATAGCATGGGAATAGGTCTACTCCTTGACTGCCACATCATGTTATTATTCTGCACTTATGCATGCATGCATATTTATTCAAACGAAAACTATCTTAACAAATCCTCCCCTAAACTGAGCATGCCGTGTTTGTTCAGCTCAGTTTAATGCCTTCTTCTCTTGTACTCCTAAGAGCATGCGAAGTTTCACAAAATCTTCGAGTTTGAGTGGTTTGGTCATGATGTCCGCTATTTGCTCTTTTGTTCCACAGTAGACTAGTTCCACTTCTCCCTTCTTGATCAAATCTCTGATAAAGTGAAATCTCACATTGATATGTTTTGTTCTTCCGTGTAGTACCGGATTCTTAGACAATTTAATGGATGAGCTATTGTCATAGAATACGGTAATACACTTACAATAATCTTCTTCAATACTGTTAAGAACTTCCTTCATCCATATACTATGACATGCACATGTGGTAGCTGCTACATATTCAGCCTCCGTAGTTGATAGTGTGACGATAGGCTGCTTCCTGGAACTCCATGCTACTGCCCCATCTCCCATCATGAACACATACCCGGACGTGCTTTTTACTCCATCTAAGTCTCCCGCAAAATCGCTATCTGTGTAGCCTTTGAGGACGTTATCTGAACCTTTCTTGTAGAAAACACCGAAATCAATTGTCCCCTTTAAGTACCGAAGTATTCTTTTTGCAGCTAGTAAATGTCCTTCTTTTGGCGCGGCCATGAATCTGCTTAAAAAACTTACAGCATACATTATATCAGGTCGGGTTGTCGTAATGTACATAAAGCTACCAATCAATTGCTTGTATTCGGTGCTGTTTACTTCTTCTCCTTTCTCCTGAGATGATAACTTAGTTCCTGGAACCATTGGATTGTTAACAGCATTGCAGTTGCCCATTCCAAACCTCGTAAGAAGTTTGCCTGCATATTTTTCTTGACACAAAAATATTCCAGCATCTGTTTGGTGTACTTCAACACCCAGAAAATACTTCATCCTCCCTAGGTCAGTCATGTCAAATACCGATTGCATGGAAGCTTTAAATTCTCTACACAGCTTTATATTATTGCCGGTAAAAATTAAATCATCCACATAGAGACTTACCACCAAAAAACTCCCTCCTTCCTTCTTTATGAACAAGGTGTGTTCATAGCTGCATTTTTCAAAACCTTCACCATTGAAGTAGTCTTCTATCCGACTGTACCACGCTCTTGGAGCTTGTTTTAGGCCATACAATGCCTTCCTCAGTCGATACGCTTTATGCTCCTCTCCTTTCCGAATGTATCCTTCAGGTTGTTCAATATGAACAACCTCCTTCAGTTCTCCATGAAGAAATGCGCTTTTTACGTCAAGCTGAAAAACTTCCCAACTTCGTAGCGCAGCGAGAGAGAGTATCATCCTAATGGTGTCCCATCTGGCAACTGGTGAGAATACTTCACTATAATCTATTCCTTGTCGTTGAGCGTAACCCTTCACAACTAGTCGCGCCTTGTATTTGTCGACTTCTCCCTTTTCATTTAATTTGGTTTTAAAAACCCATTTGACTCCAATTTTTTTCATCCCTTTGGGCAGCTCCACTAATTCCCATGTATTATTTTTTTCTATAGCCTGAATCTCGGCATCCATAGCTTGCCTCCATTTTCTGTCTTTCACCGCTTCATCATAGCTTACTGGATCATCTGCTGTAGTGTAGAGCACCATAAATTGGTCGTCTTCTTCCTCCTCCTCTGTGAGATTATCCCCAGTTACGTAGTCTTGCAAGTATGCTGGAGCTCTACTGATCCTCTTTGGCTGCTCCCTTCGAAATGCTCCGGATGATGAGGTGGCGTCTGATCGCCAGGTGGAGTCTGGTCGACGTGCTGCGCGGCTTGCTTCCTCGGGCTGAGCTGGAATTTGCTCATTTCCATTTTGAGCGACGACAACGTTTTGAGCGTTGCCAGCATCGTTTGGAGCGTTGTCGTTTGGAGCGTTGCCAGCGTTGCCTTCTTCGGCTGTCCCTGTAAAATGCTCTGCATCTTCCCATTTTAATTCCTCCGTGTCACCATCTATCCTCCCCCAATTCCAGATCTCCTCTTCAGCAAAAATCACGTCTCGGCTAGTGATGATTTGTTTGCTTTCTGGGTCAAAAAGTCTGTATGCTTTAGATTCTTCACTCACTCCTAAGAACACACATTTTTGACTCTTTGCTTCTAGCTTGACTCTCCTTTGATTTGGTACATGTACGTAAGCAATGCATCCAAAAATTCTGAAATGTGCCACACTTGGTTTCTGTCCAGTCCAGCATTCTTCTGGGGTTGCATCTTGCAGTGCTGCTGTTAGGCTTCGATTAATGATATGAACTGACCATTTCGCTGCCTCTGCCCAGAAACTTCTAGGCATTTTTCCTTCTACCAGTAGACACCAAACCATGTTCATGAGTGTTCGGTTTTTGCGTTCCGCTACCCCGTTTTGTTGGGGTGTGTAAGACGCGGTAAGCTGTCTCTTGATACCCTGTGTGTTGCAAAAATCTGAAAAAAATTGAGAATTGTATTCTCCTCCGCGATCACTCCTTAGACATCGAATTTTTAGCCCTGTCTCCATTTCCACGCTAGCTTTAAAAAGCTTGAATTTCTCAAAGGTTTCGCTCTTCTCTGCAAGTAAATAAATCCATGTCTTCCTGCTGAAATCATCAGTAAATGTCAGAATATACCGTCGGTTGCTCATGGTTTTTGGAGTTATGGGGCCACATAAATCGGAATGGATTAGCTGCAGTTTTTTGGATGCTCTCCAATTTGCCTTTTTTGGTATTTCTTCTCTATTTTGCTTCCCTTTGTTGCATACTTCACACACTTTGTGTACTGCATGAATTGCTGGAATCCCGAGCACCATTTGTTTATGATGCAGTCCTTGAAGCCCTCTCAAATGAAGATGGCCGAATCTCCTATGCCAAAGCCCTGTGATATCTTCTTGTATTACTTGCAAACAAGCATCATTATGTAATTCAGCAAGCATGACAAACATGCGGTTTGTGGTCATTTTTGTATGCACAATGAGGCCTTTCGTCGGATGAAAAATCTTACAAACTCCCTTTTTCATTAACACTGCTAAGCCTTGCTCCTGCAGCTGCCCCACACTTAACAAGTTATTTGTTAAGTCTGGTACGTAATAGACATTGCTGACAATTTGTGTCCTCCCTTGAACTTTCAGCTTCACATTTCCTTGACCCATGACTTGCATCCTAGCATTATTGCCCAGCTTCACAGAGTGCGAGAAGCTCTCATCCAAAGTGACAAACCAATTCTTGTTGCCTGTCATGTGGTTTGAACAACCCGAGTCAATAAACCACACTTCTTCCTTTATCAGCTCCTTTGTTTCACTGTGAGCCATAAGGAGAAGAACATCGTGTTCTAATTTTTCATCTCCACCAGTCATTGTCATGCAATTCAGTTTCAATGCCACGTTATCTCCATCTTGCAGCTCCACGTGTCCTCCATTTACTGTCAAAGCCACGTTATCTCCATCTTTCAGCTCCACGTCTCCTCCATTTGCTGTCATGCAATATGGTGCCACGTTATCTTCAATTTCCAGCTCCACGTCTCCACCATGCTTTATCACATAATCTGCCACGTCCTCTCCATTTTCCAGCACCACGTCATGTCCACCATTTGCTATAACACAATCTGCCACGTTCTCTCTATTTGCCAGCACCACGTCGTGTCCACCTTTTAACTTTACATTATCTCCATCGCTTATTTCCAGTCTTTGTTGCACAGCTTCATCCTCTGTTTCGCACTCTGCAGATCCCATTTGCTCGACGTGAGCCATGAGAAGAAGTTCTTCCTCATCATCTAATTCCACGTAATTAGCATTCCTCTCCCAAGTAGGACACTCATACTGAAAATGCCCTTGCTTATGGCATTTAAAGCATTTCACAGTTGCTCTTCCAAATCCCTGTCGTCCTCTGCCTCTGCCGCGACTTTGATAGGTAGGACGTCTTCTCTCTCTCGGCTCATTTTGGAATCTGTCATCTCCAATTGAGACCCGTAATGCATGCTCCTCATTGTGTGCTTTATCTAGCCTTTTAAACTTGGCTTCATGGACTACAAGTGAGCTTTGTAGTTCGTCAATTGTCATTGCGCTGACATCCCTCGATTCTTCTATTGAAACCACAACGTAAGTGAACCTTTCTGTTAAGGTTCGAAGCACCTTTTCCACCACCTTGGTGTCGGGTATTGTCTCCCCATTGCTCCTCATCTGGTTGGCCACCGAAGTGACTCTCACAAAATATTCTGCAATTGTTTCACTGTGTTTCATTTGCAGAATCTCAAAATCCCGTCTCAATGTATTGAGTAGAGATTGCTTCACTTTTGCATTTCCTCCAAACTTGCTTTTCAAAGAATCCCATACAATTTTCGATGTGCGCCTGTCCAGAATCTGTTCAAATGTAACTCTATCTATTGCTTGATATAGATAGTGTTTCACTTGATGATCCTTCATTTTTGCATCATCGAGTTGTGTCTGCTGCGCAGTGCTCAACGCAGTCCCCATGATCGGCTCTTGAATGCCGTTTTCCACCAGGCTCCATAGCCCCTTTGCTCGCAGCAAATTTTCCATCAACTCACTCCAATGATCATAGTGTTGACCATCGAAATGAGGAATTTTTGTTAAACTCTTATCTTCACTCATTCTCACTCTCACTGTGTATCTCTCACTGCAATCAATCTGTCCCGACCAGGCTCTGATACCACTGTTAGTGTTTCAAGCTCTGATTATGGAACTCACAAGATTGATGAAAACTACACAATTTATTAAGCAAAGTGGGGCTGTTTAAATACAGCTCTTACATAACAGAAATTGAGAAATATTAGCCATTACTCCTACTATCTCTACTGTGATGATCCGCAGATCAAATCACTACAAATGTGCCGTGAGAATAGGTCCTCTTCTTGACTGCCACGCTAACTGAGAATAGCATGGGAATAGGTCTACTCCTTGACTGCCACATCATGTTATTATTCTGCACTTATGCATGCATGCATATTTATTCAAACGAAAACTATCTTAACATAGATATGGGGTTGTTGGCTGTGGTGTTTAACGGGAGGGAAATAACAGTGATGGGAAGGTCACCGACGGTGACAGTGAAGGCTTAGGTCTTGACGGGAAGTGGAGAGAAAGGCTGGGGGCTCTATCGCGGCTGAGGAAGAGAGAATGAGGGAGGTTGGCCGGAGAAGGTGAAGAGGAAGAAAGTGGGTCTGCTGGGCAAGTGGCTGACGGCAAGGAGGAGAGGACAGTGGAGGTCTGACCGGAGAAAGGAGAGGAAAAGCTTGCGGCTGAGGAGAAGGTCTGAGGGAAAAGGAAGAGAAATGGGAGGGGCTGCAGCTGCTGCCAAAAGGTGGGCGGCGGCTGCAGCCCAAAAGGGGAAAAAATTAGGGTTAGGTTTTCTTTGAGGGGGTTTAGGGTTTTTTGATGAGTGGTCTTTTTTGGTCCCTTTTTCTTGTTGAAGATGCACTCTATTTATAGAGTTTTCCATGGGCAAAAAATCAAAATCAGCCCCTAGCTTGCGTGCTTGTTTCAATTTGGTCCTTCATTTCCAAATTGTGCGATTTGACCCTGCATTGACTGTTAAATTCTCAATTTATTCAATTTTGCCCCTGTAACAAGATATTTTTGGATTTTTGTCTTTTTTCTATTTTTTTCTTTTTCTTCCGAAACATAAAAAATAAGTAGGTCAAAATTTGTTTACTGAGAAAGTATGGTTTTAAATGAGTCATATTCTGGCATTTTTCTATAAACCTAACTATGGTAAGAAGGGTCCCATTAGCATTTAGTGCTTGGTACCAACAACATAGCAGGTGGGTATAGAAAGATGGGTCGGGCAACCCTATTCGGGTGCAAGATTTGTCCATATAAGACACACCTTGAGCTCAATTGGTCGTTTGCATGTGAGTTAGATAGACCACTTTGAAGATCGTGTCAATTGTGTTTGATAGGTCAATTAGAATTGTTAGAGATCTTGCTAGTTGAGTCGACGAGGTTTCATGAAAATTGTGCATCTTTCCTGCTACTTGTTCCTAAAGGGAGAAGCAAATTCCTAGCATTTAGTACCTAGAATTGAGCCTAGGATTTGCCCCATCTATCACCTGGATGCCCTGGACAAATCTACCATGAATTTCAGTACATTCAATCAAACTTTATTATTATTTTTTATTTTACAGATACGCATCCAAGGTATAGAAACACATCTATCAAGCTATCTATCTTAGTCTCTCTTTGTTAAACAGGCGCTTCCAATCCAGAAAGTTACTGTGGCATAGAATTACAACTAAAATAACATTTACAATTTCTCATCCGACAAAATATACTAAAATGACCTCACAGTCCATTGGTTGCTAAATAATAATAATAGTAATAATAATAATAATAATAATAATAATAATAATAATAATAATAATAATAATAATAATAATAATAATAGGAGGAGGAGGCACTGAGAGCTCACTCCTGACCTATGGGGATCATCTGGAATCATTAACTCTTAGTTGGGAAAATACTGCAGAAGTTGTTGTATCTGAGTAATCATCAACTGGGAACATATTATAGCTCAGGTTTTGCATAGGTAGGAGTGCCAAATTTGTTGAAGCTGCTGTTGTGGTGCTGTCCTCGTGTGCCTCTCTATGCGCAGGAGTCTGCTGAAGCTGCAGTGCGTATTCTAAATCCCAGCACACATCAAGCATGTTAGGTCTGTCAGCTCCTTGTGGCTTCAAACACTTCTCAGTTATTTCACCAAACTTTCTCAGCGAGTTTCTGTTGATGTGACCCACCAGTAGAGGATCAATAATCTTTTCAAGCTGCCCCTTCTTTTGCCAAAACATTCCCCACTCAACTATGTTTATTTCCTCCCTCTGTTTTGAGTTTACAATAGGGGGTCGAGCACAAAGCACTTCAAGAAGGATCACACCAAATGAGTACACATCTGACTTATTCGTTAACTGCAGAGTTCTGAAATATTCAGGGTCAACATAACCAAAACTACCTTTCAAACACGTGCTTATGTGGTCCGGATCAGGCATTCCTGATTGAGAAAGACCGAAATCTGCTACTTTGGCCACATAATGTTCATCAAGTAAGATGTTTGTGGACTTAACATCACGGTGAAAGATTCCTCCATCTGGACCAGTGTGAAGGTAATGGAGGCCCTTAGCCGAGCCAATGCAAATTTCAAGCCTTTGTTTCCAAGTAAATTCAGTTTCAGCGGATGGATTCTTTAAGCACTCCTTCCTATCGTACAAATGGTCTCTCAAAGTCCCCTTTTCCATGAACTCGTAAACCAATATCATCTCCAATCCTTCATCGCAATAGCCGACCAAGGAAACAAGATGCCGATGTTGGATCCTGGAAAGGACCATGATCTCAGTTTGGAACTCTGGAAGACCCTGGCCATGACTTGAATCGCTTCGTTTCACAGCCACCTTCATACCACTCTCAAGAGTTCCTTTATAAACTTTGCCAAACCCTCCCTCCCCAATCAACAACTTTGGATTGAAATTTTCAGTCGCAGCCAATATTTCAGCTAAAGACATCTTCAGTTTGAGGTTTAAATTAGTAACGATGGAGGCATTTTCAGTTCTTTCAGTTGTCGAACTGGGAGACCTCCCTCTTCCATAAAGAAATTTATTTTTCAGAATTAAAGCTCTTACGGGCTTTAGTCGCCTTCATCTCAAACATAATGAGAGTAATAAAATCAACACCAAGATTAGAGCCACACCTCCAGCAGAACCAATCATGAGAGCTAGATGTTTTCTTCTCTCGTGTTCAACAGGCATTTTAATTGTCGAGTTCCCCAAAAACTCCATGATCTCCAGTCCATTCAGAAAAGCAACTTTCTTAATAGACATTTCATTTGGGGCTATACTAAAACTCATATATCCGGAATCATCCGAAGAAACCACATAATCGTAGAATAATGGAATTCTCATTTCACTAAACCCATCAGAATTAGGATTGATCTCTTCACTGAAATTGGCAGATATATTGAAATAAAATTTCACAGTACCTGGTGACACACTGAGAGGGTCACAAATATGCAGACGAACAAGATGTCTAGCTTCCTTACTCACGTTGAAACGCCAAGTTATATTTGGAAAATTGGATGACCCGCTAGTATCTATACTCACCTTTTTGTAAGTTTTGTACACAACATCAGGGGCAATTTCTTTGACAACCAACCTTCCTTGACTGAACTCTTGAAGTTCACCATCATAAGAAGAAGCTTTAACCGAACTCCCAAAAGTTACAAAATCATCATCCGGTACCCAATTCCTCCACAGGGGATCGGTAACTTGTGAACCTCCAACATTGATCCTATAAAGTGTCCTAAGAGCTCCATCTTTGGTCCGTAGAGGAGGAATTGCAATGGGATCATCAATGAAGAAATTTGGTGGGAGAAGAAAGGCTTCTATGGCATTGACGAAAGCGAAACGTGTTTCGTCAGCTGGTATGAAGTAGATGTCGAAATGTCCTTCAGAAATCGTGAGAAAGAACTCCTTGATCACCGGCTCAGTAGAATTGTTCCGGACACTAAAATTTGATAAAATTGAAAAATTTGAAGCAGACACATTGAATACAGCATCAGCAAGATGAGTCTTTTTGAAGCTAAATGGAAAGAAATGAAGGCGGACAAGGTAGGAACCAGTTTGAGTGATTGTAAGCGTATAACGGAATATTTTCGTATGGATTCTAGCTGTGTGATAAAGCTCTGATATGTGTGGTAAGGGTTTTTTATTTTGGACATAGTTGGTTTTTCCTACAGAGAAGGAAGGGTTAGACTTCTTATCACCAACGAAAATCCGAGGACCGACAAGATGGACTTTGGAGGCTGATCCACAGTTGATGAAGTACTTAACCTTAGGATTGTAAGATTCTGAGGATGAAAGAAGAGGAAGAAATTGAAGAAGAAAGAGTAGATGAAGAATGGACTCCATAGAAATTGGGTGTGGATATTTGATGCTTGTTCTTTGACGGAGGAAAGATTGTCAGGAGCGGAAGATGGGAGCTTTGTAAAGCGCGTAAATTTGGAAAGCGGGTGCTCCAGGAAAGGTTGTCAGGGGGGGTCTTTGTAAAGTAGTTGCTATGGCTTTTTAAAAAAATAACTTTAAACCTCACAATGGTTTATGTTTAATTATCAAGTCGAACTCATGGGAGAATTGAAATTTGTTTACATAATAAAAATCAAACGAAAAAGGGCAGGCAAGTGCAGAGCATCCTGCGGGAGATATCTGTGTTGTTTAGTGGCGCCATTAAATCATTAGAAGCATCCCGAAAGATGCAATAAGTTAGAAATGTCACGGGAAGACTTGTATCTGTTACTCTCTGTGCAGCTAGCATTGACCAAGTCATTCATGTTTTTATTCTACAAATGAATGAAGGAGAAGAGAAGTCACTTTCTTTGATTTTTCCCTAATTTAACTGCATGCAAGGATGTTATTTTCGCTTCCATTCCACTTGCGATAAGTTAGAAATGTCAGGGGAAGACTTGGTTGACTTGTATCTGTTACTCTCTGTGCAGCTAGCATTGACCAATTCATTCATGTTTTTATTCTACAAATGAATGAAGGAGAAGAGAAGTCACTTTCTTTGATTTTTCCCTAATTTAACTGCATGCAAGGATGTCATTTTCGCTTCCATTCCACTTGCGAGGAACGATCTCCATCGACAAGAATTTATCACAAACTCTGCAGTGGAAAAATGAAGAGATGTGGATCACTTTACGGGGATGATGCTCTTACCTCTTAAGAAGTAGTGGTAATGTTGCGAGTATGTCTTGTCCAACTTTAAGGAGTTGCTTTCACTTTGAAAACGTGGGGTTTGGTTTTTCTTAGTTTCAAATCAGTTGGCTATGCACTTGAGAGATAAACGAGCCAATTCACCCGCTCCACTGGGCCTTTTTATCGATGTAGAAAATTGATTGATTTTATAAATGTTGTATTTTGTTATTTTAATATTTAATTAGTAAAATTGTAATTGATAAAATCTGTTAAAAATAGTTTTTTTCAACTAAAAAGTTATTGAATATTGCTATGGCTAAATTGTTTTTGATAAAATTTGTTAGAAAATTTGCTAAGAAGGTAAAATAATTTGTTAGAAATTTGTTGTCACGGATACTCTGGTTAAAAAAACACAAAAAAAGAAACCCGGTTTAGAAAAAAAGACTTGCACACGACGGTTATTAAAAAATACAAAAAAATATGAAAAAAGGTTACCGTTTATTAAAAGAACAAAAAAAAGATTATAAAATAGAAATTTCAATTCAAAGCCAATCTTATATCTATAAGATTTATTAATCATATTATTATATTCACTGTATTGAAGAATACCGATATTAATTTTTTTTTGCAAGAAATCGTAGGTCATTTTTTTTCTCTCTCTATATATTTTTAGGCGATAATATTCAATAAATATTAAAACATATAATTAGTCTAACATTCTTTATAGTGTAATCGAAATGGGAAGTGAGTGTAGATTTTTAAATTGTAGATAATCCAGGTAAATTTGTCAAAAAAATTTTATGAGTTGCTTTTTTTCTCTTGTAATATTAGATCTGACACATTATAAATAAAAATATTGTAATTTTTTTTTAGAAATAAACCTAAATTTTTTGCGTGCTATAATTATTTATCTACCGTCTAAAAAAAACAGTGTAATCGAAACGGGAAGTGAGCCGAATATTTTTTAATTGTAGATAATCTAGGTAAATTTGTCAAAAAAAATTTAGTTGTATTTTGTGCCCAGTAATATTAGACATGAAATATTAAAGACCAAAATATTATAAATATTTTTTAAGAAATAAACTTTAAAAAAAAAAGCACAAAATTAAAATTCGCAGACAATTTTTTTTAATTTTTTATAAGATTTATTGCTTGTATTATTATATTAAATGTATTTAAGAATACTGATATTAATTTTTTTTGCTAAGAAAATCCTAGATAATTTTTTCTCTCTATATACATTCTTAGGCGATAATATTCAATAAATATTAAAACATATAATTAGTTTAACATACTTTAATTTGACATAAATATACAAATATATAATGAATTTGACATACTTTAAATAATACATGTAAATTTAAGAACAAAATTGAAGCAAATCCAAACATTCAAATTAAATAATTGAAAACATAACCTGAAATTAAAAGAAATGGGATCAAAATGAAAGTAAAATCCTTAATTAAATTGCATTGAAGGATAAAATTGAAAGAAATGAAACTTTGGGACCGAAAATATTAAGGATTTATAATAATTTTGCATGGAAGGATGAAGTTGCAATCCATCAAAACTTTGATACCAAAAAGATTAAAAGTATTATTGGTAAGAAAAAAAGATGGAAGTTGGCGGTTTTGCACGGACTATCGCGCACTTAATTTGGTCACTATCAAAGATCGATTTCCTATTCCAACGGTGGACGATATGCTGGAGGAATTATATGGAGCATCATATTTTACCAAATTGGATCTCCGGGCTGGCTATCATCAAGTAAGAGTTCATCCTACCGATATATCAAAAACAGCTTTTCGCACTCATAATGGTCATTATGAATATCTTGTGATGCCTTTCGGTCTTTGCAATGCGCCTTCAACTTTCCAAGCTATTATGAACTCAATTTTCCAACCATGTCTACGAAAATTCATCTTAGTTTTCTTCGATGATATTCTCGTATACAGTACTAATTGGAATGATCATTTGACTCATGTGGGAAGGACCTTGGAAATCTTGCGGCAACATCAATTTTTTGCCAAAATCAGCAAATGTGTTTTTGGGAAACAAGAATTGGAGTATTTGGGGCATATTATTACGCCTCAAGGGGTTATGGTGGATGTCAAAAAAATTACAGCCATGCTTGCATGGCCTCGTCCTACTAACATTTCTGAATTGCGTGGTTTTTTAGGCTTAACAGGTTATTACAGGAAGTTCATGCAAAATTATGGCATTATCGCGCGGGCTCTTACCAACCTGCTCAAAAAGAATAATTTTGGGCGGAGCGATGATGCTGAAGAAGCATTCATGAACCTGAAGAAAGCAATGACCACCACTCCCACATTGGCCATACCTAATTTCAATGATTCATTCACCGTTAAAACTGATGCATTGGCCATGCCTAATTTCAATGATTCATCCCATATTGGCCATGCCTAATTTCAATGATTCATTCACCGTTAAAACTGATGCATCTGGGGACGGAATTGGAGCTGTATTATCACATCAAAACAAACCAATTGCGTTTATGAGTCGGGCTTTAGGAGTACAAAAGAAATCATGGTCAACATATGCCAAGGAGATGCTTGCTATTATAGAGGCTATACGCTTATGGCGACCGTATCTGCTGGGAAGGAAATTTTTCATCCTAACCGATCAACGCAGCTTGAAGTACTTTCTAGAACAGCGAATATCCACTCCAGAACAGCAACAATGGGTCGCCAAATTAATGGGGTATGATTATGAAATTATTTACCGTCCAGGCAAGGAAAACGCCACGGCAGATGCACTGTCCCGCATGCCTCACGGTAATGCGCCTCAATGCCTGACCCTTCAACAATTGCATACACCAATTGTGTCTTTGTGGAAAGAAATTGCAGGTGCATATAAAGGAGACCCCTATATACAATCAGTTGAGCAGAAAATCGAAGCACAACCAGACAGCCACTACTCAAATCGACAAGGTTTAATCCTGTTCAAAGGGAGGGTAGTAATTCCATCCCAGGAAGAGCTGCGAGCTAAACTCATACAGGAGGCTCATGATACAAAAATTGGGGGGCACTCCGGAGTGCTACAGACTTTTAAACGCTTAGCGCAACAATTTTATTGGCCTAAGATGTATCGGGCTGTCAAGGAACATGTTGCTCGTTGTGAAGTATGTCAGAAAATGAAGCATGAGACTCTCTCCCCAGCAGGTCTCCTTCAACCGTTGCCAATCCCTTGTCAAGTTTGGGATGACATCACTCTTGATTTCATTGAAGGCTTGCCTTCTTCTTATGGCAAGGACACCATTCTGGTTGTGGTTGACAAGTTAAGCAAATTTGCCCATTTTTTACCCCTCACTCATCCGTTCACTGCTAAGATCGTGGCTGAAAAATTCATTGAGGGGGTTATCAAATTACATGGCATTCCCAAATCAATCATTAGCGACAGGGATCCTATTTTTATTAGTCATTTTTGGCGTGAATTTTTTAAATTATCAGGCACGAAACTCCAGTTCAGCTCCGCCTACCACCCACAGACCGATGGTCAAACCGAGGTGATTAATCGCTGTGTTGAGCAATATTTACGCTGTTTTGTTCATCAATGGCCACGCAGGTGGAGCTCTTACATTCCATGGGCAGAGCTGTGGTACAACACCTCGTTCCACGCCTCAACAGGCATGTCACCATTCCAAGCCTTGTATGGCCGTCCACCTCCGTCTCTTACCCCATACCCAGCGGGTTTTGCCTCAGTACATGAGGTCGATCAACACCTCTTGTCGCGTGATGAATTGCTTCGTCATCTCAAGGCCAATTTGGAGCAATCTCGTAATCAGATGAAGCAAACAGCAGATCTCAAATGCAGGGATGTTCAATTCGAAATCGGTGATATGGTTTTCCTCAAGCTACAACCTTACCGTCAGCTTTTTGTTTTCAAACGTGCTCATCAGAAACTTGCTAGCCGTTTCTATGGTCCTTACGCCGTTTTGGAAAAAATTGGAGCAGTAGCTTACAAGCTGCAGCTACCTGAAGGAGTGCGCATTCATCCTGTGTTCCACGTCTCCCTACTTAAAAAATGTGTGGGCAACAATTCAGTATCATCACAGGACCTTCCACCAGTATCTGATGGTGGCTCAGTCATTTTAGAACCACAGTCAATTCTGGACACACGTTGGATCAAACAAGGCAACACTTTCAAGGAGGAATGTTTAGTCCAATGGAAACGAATGCCTATGGAAGATGCTACTTGGGAGGCTGCACAAACTTTACGTGACCAGTTTCCAGAAGTGGACCTTGGGGACAAGTGTCCACTGGGGGAGGGGAGTATTGTTACGAGACCACGATCAACAAGGACCATAAAACCAAATCCTAAGTATTTGGGATAGTGGACATCACAGTAATGAGCAGAGAAGGAGCAAGAGACGTTACAGAGGACATCATGCGAAGTGGGAGTCGTTACTGTCATGCGTTACTGCATGATTAATTTCCTTATTATGTATTTCAGTTATAGTTCTTTTACTGCAAGTTATTTCTTTCATTATGCATTTCAGTTACATGTATTAAATTCCCTAAAGAACTACTGCATAAGTGTACGTGTGTGTTGCTTATTTAAAGCAAACAAGAATGAAGAATGCAGCAGAGAATTATTCAGTAAATTGTGGTTTGTTTCTCACCCTAAGAGAAATACTTGTGTTACAAATTATCCTTAAATTTCTGGGACCTATCATTCCCATGGTGTGCTATCCTTCTCTGATGAAATCTACGTCTGGTTTGAAGCGGTCTCCTATGTTTTTTTCTATGTGGAATAAAAGAAGGGCATATCCGTGTTAACGAGAAAAATAAGTTAGGCGTATTCATTAGGCTGATACCAACTCATTCCTGTTAAAATGTATTTCTGCTTTCTGAATGAAAACACCTCCAGTTGGATTCAGATCCCTAAAGTCCTCCGTCCCAGTGAGGGACTGCGATCATATTCATGTACCTATTGATTTTATTGCATTGTTTTATATTTACACCCACACACACCAGTCAGTCGGTCACCATTTAAAATTAATTTTGGGAAATGAGATAATTTTAAGAACATGTACTCATTTCCCAATAAAATTATTTTTCAGAATTTATTTATATACTATGATGAATATTCTTTTAAATAATTGAAATCTAAAATTTAAAGAAGGAAAAACTTTCTTAAGCACCCTACTCCACGTTTTGAGTTATAGAGAACCCAATTTCCCATGCTCTGCTGTGTATTGGACTAATTTTTAAGAAAAAGATGTATAAAACACAAAGAAGACAGTTGCAAGATGGGACCATACTGCATCATTCTTTCCTTGGTTTCTTGTCGCTTCACATTTGGAATGGGCCAAATAGGAAGACGAGCTTGACTTTGCACGTGGAGCCCATCAAGAGGTCTTCCCCTTTCTTTCATTGATTATCAGTCAGTCTTCGAGCATGCAATAATTCAAAAACTTTAATTTGTGGCCATTGATTTCTTTCATATTGATCCAAGATGATATTCTTTCCCTTCATATTGTTCCCAGAATCACATGATATATACTTCTCATCTTGCTGCTAAAGATTTTGATGATAGTTCGGTTAATAATATATTTTAAAAAACAATTCAAAGGAAAAAATAGTAATAAAAATAACGAGTATTAAGTATGATACGAAAAAAATAAAAATAAAAGAATTAAATTAAAATTATCTCAAATAAAATAAATAGAAATATAAGATATAAAATATTGAAAGCTGGTGTGAAATTGATTTTTTTATTTTATAAATTATTTCATATACAGTAAATAAACAAAACCAGATGTAACAGATAAAAAAGTTGAAAAATATAAAATTGAAAAGAAAACCTCAATTTTCTAAATTATTTTAAAAACAAAGACCAAGTTTTAGAGATAAAAAAGGATAAAGTACCTTGAATGGCACGACATGCTTTCCATGGTTTCTTTTCTCTTATTGACCTGGAAACTACAAGGAAACCTCCTCAGTCCCCAACCCCGCATTTTATATCTTTTGTGCATATAAAGCCATCATTTGATTTCCCATAATTAAAAAACTTAAAAAGGTGAGGATTAAGTGATAAATCATGTGATTTTCTTACACCACATGCATCATCCTCCATGTGGAGATAGGGCCCATGATGCAGACAAGCTTGACTTTGCAAGTGGAGGCCATCAAGAGGTCTTCCCCTTCTTTGATTGGTGGGGAGACTCTGACCATGCAATTAATTTGTGGCCACTGATTGATTTTCTTGCGTATTGACCAGGATGGTATATCTTTTGTGCATATAAAGTGTAACAAAGCCATCATTTGATTTCCCATAATTAAAAAACTTAAATTTCTCTCTCGATGTTCATCTGTAGAATATCAAGGCACCCCTTTGGTGCGTATGCCGCCCTTCTTCTGCTTCAGATCCTATCCACCCACCATCGTTGCAGTGCTAGAAAGAGCAGCAATCACTGCGCTCCCTTTTCTTGTGGCAATTTCCGTAATATTAGCTCCCCTTTCCGACTAAATACCGACCCCGGCAGCTGTGGCGACGGATTTCTTGAGCTTGCCTGTGAAGACAACGTGCGCCTGACATTCCACTGGAACATGGTAAAATATTATGTTGAGGCAATCAATTACAGTGACTCCACATTTCGACTTGTGGATCCTGCTGTTCAGAAGGATGATTGCTTCTCCATCCCTCATCATTCTCTTATACAAGCAGAGCTCTTCAATTCGTTTTTCTATGATATTGATAATAATAATAATAATTATTATTATTATTATTATAAATATTTGCTAGAGACTTCTCAGTTAACTTTTATACATTGCGAAAATGAAATACCGAATCCTCTTCCAGATTATATTATGGATACTTCTTCTTGCAAAAATGGAAGTGGCACTGCACATAATTCTTCTCCCAGCTGTGTCAACATGGAAGGCCATTCGTATGTCATTGTTGATGGGGAGATCAAGGATGTACCTGACTTGTGCCATGTAAATTTGATGTATATTGTTCCAAAAAATTTGATTTATACTGTTCCAAAAAATGTGAGAAATATGTCGTATAGAGATGTCCATGATATTTTGGCAGATGGGTTCGAGCTTCAATGGTACAATACTTACTACGAATCAGAACCATACCGTACGCTCTCTCTCTCTCTCTCTCTCTCTCTCTCTCTCTCTCAGCTTACCTCAAGCAGTGTTATTAAATCGACCTGTTGGCATAACACAGCTTAATATTATAAGTTTGTAAGATATCAACACTGTTGACCCTTCTCTTCTCTCTTTATATGCAGCCGGAGACTTCCTCTCCTTGTTTGGTGAAGGTGAGGAGGAATATTACGGTCTTGTACATTTACTTTACGCATTTTCTTCGCTATTATATGCACTTTTTTTAATTGATCATCAAGATTTTGCACTCTGATTCATATTTTATTTTGGTGATTACAGGTATCGACTGGATAGGTTGTCGAACTGGGATGAGTGAGTTAATTTTTTTTGTGTAATTATAGCATTTTACAGAAAGAGTAGTCATATTTTTCTAATAGATAAATAAAAGACCCTAAAAAGTTTCAATCGCATATGCTTTTATTTTGAATGAATAGCAAATCATTCTTCTTCTTTTGTCATTGTGTTTTTATTTTGAATGAATAGTAAATCATTCTTCTTCTTCTTTTGTCATTGTGTTTTTATTTGACAGATTCTTGCTTTTACCAGCACACCACCCCTCCAGTTTTACTAAGCTTTCTCATGCTGTTTCTCCCCTATATCGGTGAGTATTTTACTTTGCTTTTATCAGCTTGCAGTGAAACAATAAATATATCATCGACCAAAAATTACAGCTTAAGAAATAATTATTGTTCATGACCTGTTTTCATTGCGGTTCTATCCAATAGATCTAGAATTAGCATAAATTTAGATATTTCTTAGGAGCCCCCCAACTATTTCAAGTTTTGACTTTATGTTAAATTTGTATCATTTTTGCATCAATTAATGTATCTAATATTCTTTCTACTTTTGTTCTCAATTACGAACAATATTGATTTAAAGCATTAGAAAGTTCTTATCATTCCCTTTATTGTTTGTTTCATAGACTTGCATGGATATTGTTTTCTTTTCAATTTCATGAGGTAAAGTGTTGAGAGCCCTGATGATCATTTTTTGAAATGGAAGACTTAGAATGCACAAATTAATCACATATATATACTCGCACATAAAATCAATGAAATATTTGTAAATTATTTTAATTTTTGATTCTAGGAATTTGACATTTGAAAAAAAAAAAAAACTTTCATGGATGCCTGGTTAAACTTGAAAAAGAATGAAGCACCACGATGAAAGTCACATGAAATTGTTGGAATGTTTTCTGTATTGACTTCTTTTACTGTAATGTCCCTATGCAGTGATATATCATGTGCTATTATTCCCATGTGGGCTACCATGTCTTCTAACTTTACTCATCTATAAATGGCGAAGAAGACATTTATCCATGTACGACAACATTGAAAAATTCTTGCAAAGTCACGATAATGATCTCGTGCCGATAAGGTACACTTACTCGGAGATTAAGAAGATAACCAACGGATTCAAAGACAAGTTGGGTAAAGGAGGCTTTGGCTTCGTTTACAAGGGAAAGCTTCGTAGCGGTCGTTTCGTAGCAGTTAAATTATTGGGCAATTCAAAAGCCAATGGAGAAGATTTTATCAGCGAGGTTAACACTATTGGAAGAATTCACCATGTCAATGTCGTGCAACTTATAGGCTTCAGCGTCGAGGGATCGAAGCGTGCTCTTATATACGAGTTCATGCCTAATGGGTCTCTTGAAAAGTACATTTTTTCTAGGCAAGGTAACGTCCCACTAAGCAATGAGAAACTTTATGAGATTTCTCTTGGGGTGGCTCGAGGAATTGAATATCTACATCAAGGTTGTGATATGCAAATTCTACATTTTGATATCAAGCCCCACAACATTCTACTTGATGAGAAATTTATTCCGAAAGTCTCAGATTTTGGACTTGCCAAATTATACCCAACAAATAATAACAGTGTGTCCTTCACTTCTGCTAGAGGGACAATTGGATACATGGCTCCTGAACTAGTTTATAAGAATATTGGAGGTGTATCTTATAAAGCTGATGTCTATAGTTACGGGAGGTTATTAATGGAAATGGTAGGAAGAAGAAAGAACTTGAATGCATTGACAAATCATTCAAGCCAAAGTGACTTCCATTCATGGGTTTATGACCAAGTCAGTGAAGGAAAGGACATAGAAGTACAAGAAGATGCCACAGAACATGAAAAGAAGACAACAACAAAGATGATTATTGTAGCTTTATGGTGCATACAATGGAAGCCTGTTGATCGTCCATCAATGCATAAAGTTGTAGAGATGCTTCAATCAGATGTTGAGTCCCTGCCAATGCCTCCTAAGCCTTTTTTTACCCCATACCAGCTGCAAGAAGATGATTATAGAGCTAATAATGCAAAGTTATCAGATCCACCAAATGACATGGACTCTTCATATCAGTTTGGTCGTTAATAAGTGTGAATGTAGATGCTAGTTTTTTATATGGTATTACAAAATTACTAATCACAGCTTATAGAAGTGGATCATTTTTCAATTATAATTACATCAATAAAACCTAATAATTTTACATATGGCTCAACCTGATCATTTTTCTGCATCACATTTGGCCAGAGAGGCAGACGAGCTTGACGAGCCTATGACCATGCAATCTCTCAACGATTTTAATTATATTTTGGCCACTGATTGATTTCCTTTTGTTTTGACCGATCCAATTCGTAGGTAGTCAGTAGAGTATTATTATTATTACTATTGCAACTACAATTTTTGTGCCTACACTACACTAAGTCTTGATCAAGTCAAATAAAATGTTTAAAACAAATATGCAAGCTGATAATTTAGTTTCTTAAAACAATAAAATACAAGTGTTCAAAATTATCTTGATAAATTAATTATATCTCTTTGTATCTTTATTTAAATATATTTTTGTTTTTTAGGTAGTATTTAATTAATATATATTTTTGTTTAGTTAAAGGGATAAGAATACAAAAATAAATTTGTCCATTTGATAATTTTGAAATAAATTTTTATATTTTCAAAACAATAGGTATAAAAAGAACATGCTTTCAAATAAAGTATTTTTTATTTTTTATTAACAAAATATCGATATATCATTGTAAAAAACTCTCTATTTAAAAATTGCCAAACTAAGGTATGAATAGATTATTATTATTATTATTATAGCTTAAAAATATAATAAGAGAGTCAATCTAGAGCAAGACTAGGCCATAAGTGGGAAGGGTCTACCTGTATTTACTTAGGTCAATTTAAGAATAAAATAATAATTATTATAATTTTATAACTCAACTTGGGATCGACCTAGGACAAAGCCCAACTCATGGGTACAATGAGTTAGCTTGGGTTGACGAGATCAATATAAAGATAAAATTGATTACTATAATAATTTTAAAATCCAATTTAAAAGTTTACTCGGGATAAAATTTGGGTTACATGTTGAGAGAGCCAACACAAAATGACTCATGTCACACATATAATAAAAATTAATTTTTATTATAATTTTAAAACTTGAACTAAGACAAAAAGACTAGGAAGGCAACCAAGATTGACCTAATTTTTTTATCTTCTTGTTTTTAGTTTTTTGAAATACTCAAAATAAACTTTTTTGGCAAAAAGAATTTTAAAAATCAATAGGTGTCACCCATGTTTTATTTTGGACCAACCCAAGTTTTTGCTACATCAAGTCAATCCTTTATGTATTTCTTTTAACTCGGATTGATCCATTTCTTATGTCTGTTAGGTCTCAAATTAGCATATGAGGTTATTTTTATAGCTATAATTATTATAATATTATTAATTTTAACAATTAATATAAAATAAAATAAAAATAATTAGAGTAAAATATATTCTTTATATATATATGTGTGTGTATATATATATATATATATATATATATATATATATATATATATATATATATATATCTTAACCAAACCAAATGGATACATAAATAATTAGTTTACCTTCTACAATTATGTTTTTATATTATTTTTTCATCTTATTGCCTCTGGATAATGTAGACCAAGTTTGTTAAACTCGTGAGTTAATTCAAACAAATCATATAATTTTATAAGTAACACGTGTATACTTGTAAAATTGAATTCCATATAATTTCACGTTTTATTGTTGTTTTCCTGGTTCCTAAAGTCATTCTGGTTTAGCAAGTACGAGCGGTATAACCGCGCGATGCGGCGGGTTTTTTTTATCTATGTAGAAAATTGATTGCTTTTATATGTATTTTATTTTATTATTTTAATATTTAATTAGTAAAAATTATAATTGATAAAATCTATATAATCAAAATGGAAAGTAATTTTTTTTATGAGTTGATTTTTTCCTCGGTAATATTAGATTTTACACATTATAAATAAAAATATTGTAATTATTTTTTTCCAGAAATAAACTTATATTTTTTTCGCCCTATAATAAGTTATTTTAATGTTTAATTACTGAAATTGCAATAGATCAAATATGTTAGAAATAAGTTTTTTGCATTGTATAATTAGTATGCTTGCCCGCGCATTGCGTTAGGGTTTTTTCTATGTAGAAAACTATTTGATTTTTAAAATGCTGTAATTAGTTGTTTAAATATTTAATCAGTAACACTATAATAGATTAAATATGTAACATATAAATTTTTCCCCCGCCTAAAATGAATAGTTTAATCTAAATGGGAAGTGGTTCGTATATTTTTAATTGTAAATGACCTAGGTAAATTTGGCAATTGTAGATGACCTAGGTAATTTCCCCCCTAGCAATATTAGATCTGACACATTAAAAATAAAAATAATGATTTTTTTTCCAGAAATGAACTTAATTGTTTTACGTGCTATAATGACTTATTTGCCGTCTAAAAGGAACATGAATCGAAACGCGAAGTGACATGTATATTTTTTAATTGTAGATAACCTAAGTAAATTTGTAATTTTTTTTTGAGTTTAATTTTTTCCCCGGTAATATTATATTTAAAATTTTCCAGAAAATGAAAATATTATAAATTTGTTTTTAAGAAATAAACTTAAACAAAAGAATACCAAATTTAAATTCAAAGGCAAATTTTGTTTTATAAGATTTATTAATTATATTATTATATTAAATGTATTCAAGAATATTGATATTAATTTTTTTATAAGGAAAAAATCCTAGGTCATTTTTTTCCTCTCTCTATATATTATAGGCGGTAATATTCAATAAATATTAAAACATATAATTAGTCTCACATATTTTATAGAGTAATCAAAATGGGAAGTGGTTCGTATATTTTTTAATTGTAGATAACCTAGATAAAGTTGTCATTTTTTTATGAGTTGTTTTGTTCCTCAGTAATATTAGATCTGACGCATTAAAAAAAATTGTAATTTGTTTTTAAAAATAAACATATTTTTTTTGCGTGCAATAATTATTTCTTAGTCGTCTAGAAAGAACATTATAATCAAAACGGGAAGTGACTCGCATATTTTTTAATTGTAAATAACCTAGGTAAATTTGTTATATTTTTTTGGATTCAGATCCCTAAAGTCCTCCATCCCTAACGTGAGGGACTGCGATCTCAGGTATAGAGATCAAATTCATGTACCTATTGATTTTATTGCATTGTTTTATATTTACACCCACCCACACCAGTCAGTCGGTCACCATTTAAAATTAATTTTGGGAAATGAGATAATTTTAAGAACACGTACTCATTTCCCAATAAAATTATTTTTCAGAATTTATTTATATACTATGATGAATATTCTTTTAAATAATTGAAATCTAAAATTTAAAGAAGGAAAAACTTTCTTACGCCCCCTACTCCACGTTTTGGAGTTATAGAGTACCCAATTTCCCATGCTCTGCTGTGTATTGGACTAATTTTTAAGAAAAAGAATTAAATTAAAATTATCTCAAATAAAATAAATAGAAATATAAGATATAAAATATTGAAAGCTGGTGTAAAATTGATTTTTTTATTTTATAAATTATTTCATATACGGTAAATAAACAAAACCAGATGTAACAGATAAAAAAGTTGAAAATATAAAATTGAAAAGAAAACCTCAATTTTCTAAATTATTTTAAAAACAAAGACCAAGTTTTAGAGATAAAAAAGGATAAACTTGATTTAACAAAAAGGATAAAGTACCACACCTTGAATGGCACGACATGCTTTCCATGGTTTCTTTTCTCTTATTGACCTGGAAACTTCAAGGAAACCTCCTCAGTCCCCAACCCCGCATTTTATATCTTTTGTGCATATAAAGCCATCATTTGATTTCCCATAATTAAAAAAGTTGAATTTCTCTCTCGATGTTCATCGGTAGAATATCAAGGCACCCCTTTGGTGCGTATGCCGCCCTTCTTCTGCTTCAGATCCTTTCCACCCACCATCGTTGCAGTGCTAGAAAGAGCAGCAATGACTGCGCTCCTTCTTCTTGTGGCAATTTCCTTAATATTAGCTCCCCTTTCCGACTAAATACCGACCCCGGCAGCTGTGGCGACGGAATTGTTGAGCTTGGCTGTGAAGACAACGTGCGCCTGACATTTCACTTGAACATGGTAAAATATTATGTTAAGGCAATCAATTACAGCGACTCCACATTTCGACTTGTGGATCCTGCTGTTCAGAAGGATGATTGCTTCTCCCTCCCTCATCATTCTCTTACAGAAGCAGCGTTCTCCTTTGCGTATTTCAATGATAATAATAATTATTATTATTATGATAATAAATATGGGGGAGAGAGTTCTGTGTTAGCTTTTATATGTTGCGAAAATGAAATACCGAATCCTCCAGGTTATATTATGGATACTTCTTCTTGCAAAAATGGCAGTGGTACTGCACATAATTCTTCTCCCAGCTGTGTCGACATGGAAGGCCATTCGTATGTCATGGTTGTTGGGGACTTCAAGGATGTACCTGACCTGTGCCGTGTAAATTTGATGTATCCTGTTCCAAAAAATGTGACAAATATGTCGTATACAGATGTCCATGATATTTTGGCAGATGGGTTCGAGCTTCAATGGCACAATGAGTCGACCGTTGACTACCCATGTACGTCCCCTCTCTATCTCTGTATTAAATCGACCGTTGACTACCCATGTACGTCCCCTCTCTATCTCTGTATAAGTTTGTAAAATATCAACACTGTTGACCCTTCTCTTCTCTCTTTATATGCAGTCGGAGACTTGTACAGCTTGTATGTTGAAGGTGAGGAGGAATATTACGGTCTTATACATCAAGATTTTGCACGCTGATTCATATTTTATTTTGGTGATTTTAGGTATCAAGTGGATAGCTTGTCGAACTAGGGCGGGTGAGTTAATTTATTTTACAGAAAGAGTAGTAATATTTTTCTAATAGATAAATAAAAGACCCTAAAAAGTTTCAATCGCATATGCTTTTATTTTGAATGAATAGTAAATCATTCTTCTTCTTCTTCTTCTTTTGTCATTGTGTTTTTATTTGGCAGGCTCTTATTTGAGAGTCTATTATTTGACCACCCCTGCACTTTTACTAAGCTTTCTCATGTTGTTTCTCTCTGCGATACTTGCCCTTATCGGTGAGTATTTTACTTTGCTTGTATCAACAACCAAATATTACACAGCTTAAGAAATAATTATTGTTCATGACTTGTTTTCATTGCGGTTGTATCCAATAGATCTAGCATTAGCATAAATTTAGATATTTCTTAGGAGCCCCCCAACTATTTCAAGTTTTGACTTTATGTTAAATTTGTATCATTTTTGCATCAATTAATGTATCTAATATTCTTTCTACTTCTGTTCTCAATTATGAACAATACTGATTTAAAGCATTAGAAACTTCTTATCATTCCCTTTATTGTTTGTTTCGTAGACTTGCATGGATTTTGTTTTCTTTTCAATTTCATGAGGTATCTATTAGAGTGTTGAGAGCCATGATGATCATTTTTTGAAATAGAAGACTTAGAATGCAGAAATTAATCACACATATATACTCGCACGTAAAATCAATGAAATATTTGTAAATTATTTTAATTTTTTATACTAGGAATTTGACATTTGAAAAAAAAAAATACTTCCATGGATGCCTGGTTAAACTTAAAAAAGAATGAAGCACCACGATAAAAGTCACATGAAATTGTTGGAATGTTTTCTGTATTGACTTTTTTTCCTGTAATGTCTCTATACAGTGATATATCATGTGCTATTATTCCCATGTGGGCTACCATGTCTTCTGACTTTACTCATCTATAAATGGCGAAGAAGACATTTATCCATGTATGACAATATTGAAAAATTCTTGCAAAGTCACGATAATGATCTCGTGCCGATAAGGTACACTTACTCGGAGATTAAGAAGATAACCAACGGATTTAAAGACAAGTTGGGTGAAGGAGGCTTTGGCTCAGTGTACAAGGGAAAGCTTCGTAGTGGTCGTTTCGCAGCAGTTAAATTATTGGGCAATTCGAAAGCCAATGGGCAAGATTTTATCAACGAAGTTGCCACTATTGGAAGAATCCACCATGTCAATGTCGTGCAGCTTCTAGGCTTCAGCGTCGACGGATCGAAGAGGGCTCTTATATACGAGTTCATGCCTAATGGGTCTCTTGAAAGGTATATTTTTTCTAGGCAAGGTAGCGTCCCACTAAGCAATGAGAAACTTTATGAGATTTCTCTTAGGGTGGCTCGAGGAATTGAATATCTACATCAAGGTTGTGATATGCAAATTTTACATTTTGATATCAAGCCCCACAACATTCTACTTGATGAGAAATTTATTCCGAAAGTCTCAGATTTTGGACTTGCCAAATTATACCCAACAAATAATAACAGTGTGCCCCTCACTACTGCTAGAGGGACAATTGGATACATGGCTCCTGAACTATTTTATAAGAATATTGGAGGTGTTTCTTACAAAGCTGATGTCTACAGTTACGGGATGTTATTGATGGAAATGGTAGGAAGAAGAAAGAACTTGAATGCAATGGCAAATCATTCAAGCCAACTTTACTTCCCTTCATGGGCATATGACCAAGTCAGTGAAGGAAAGGACATAGAAGATGCCACGGAACATGAAAAGAAGACAACAACAAAGATGATTATTGTAGCTTTGTGGTGCATACAATTGAAGCCTGTTGATCGTCCCTCAATGCATAAAGTTGTAGAGATGCTTGAATCAGATGCTGAGTCCCTGAGAATGCCTCCTAAGCCTTTTCTTACCCCATATCAGGTTCAAGAAGATGATTATAGAGCTAATAATTCAAAGCTATCAGATCCACCAAATGATTGCATGGACTCTTCATATCAGTTAGGTCGTTAATAAGTATGAATGCAGATGTTAATTTGTGTATGGTATTACAAAACTACTAATCACGACTTATAGAAGTGGATCATTTTTCACTTTTAATTACATTAATAAAGCTTGATAATTTTACATATGGCACAACCTCATCTTTTTTCCTGTTATCGACTTGAAATGACTTTTTTCCACCAAAAAAGACTTCGCAGAGCAAAGATAAGAGGAGTGGTTTTATTAATAAAAGTGCTTTCAATACTTTTATATATTTTGGTGAGTTTCTTTATAAGCCCATTTATCATAATTAAGGATGAGAAATTATAGTTAACTATTGCAAATTTAATATGTTTGATCATGGGATATGTTTTATACTATATAAAATGTGTAGTGAAGGATATTGATTGGATAGTGAAAACAAAAAATATTAAGTTTGTAAGTAGAACATTTTTTTAAAAATAATTTATTATTTAATTTAAATTAATAAATTTTGGTGTTTTTAGATAATTTTTATCTGCTGATGTCAAAAATAATTTTTAAAAAATAAAAAAATATCATTTTGATGCATTTATGAACGAAAAGCACTTCAAAAGCAAACTCAACTACACTCCCAAACAGACATTAATTTTTTTTAAAAGCGTTTTTAAAATGCAATACCAAACAAAGTCACAACAATGTAATTTATTAATTAATTAACAACAAAACTACCCTTCACCAACTACTATTACACATTGTATTACAACCATAATATACAGTTTTTACTCTATTTTTTTCTTTTCTTTTAAGACATTTATTTTTGTCTATTTTATTTTATTTTATATAATATAGGTTGCAAATGGAGTGGTCTGATTAATATAGGTTGCCTATATTTACAAGTTTGGTGTGATGTATTTTTTTTAATTGAATCTCACTTTTTTATTGTGTATTTTTTTTATATATTAAAAAAATAGTTTTAAGAAAAGCTATTTTACTAAATTTTATAAAGAAAATGGATTTGTTCGCTGATTTGGCTAGTTGATATGATTAGTTGGTCTAACATTTTTTTTTAATTCATCCATAGATGTTGGATTAATTGAGTATTTAATTTTTATAAATGGTTTTGTTATGCTTTTTAAGAGGATATTTTCTTCTCCAAAAATATCTAGGAAATGTGTCGGTGTTTGATTTTGTAATTTTTTATTTTTATTTTTATTTTTATTATTTTTTATTATTATTTTGAAATGAAATTTTTATATTTTCAAAACAATAGTTATAAAAAGAACATGCTTTCAAATAAAACATTTTTTTTTATTTTTTATTAACAAAATATCATTATATCATTGTAAAAACCTCTCCATTCAAAAATTGCCAAACTAAGGTATGAATAGATAATGATAATTATTATTATTATAGCTTAAAAATCTAATAAGAGGGTCAATCTAGAGCAAGACTGGGCCATAAGTGGGAAGGGTCAACCTGTATTTACTTAGGTCAATTTAAGAATAAAATAATAATTATTATAATTTTATAACTCGACTTGGGATCAACGTAAGACAAAGCCCAACTCATGGGTACAAAGAGTTAGCTTGTGTTGACTAGATCAATATAAAGATAAAATTGACTCCTATAATAGTTTTAAAATCCAATTTAAAAGTTTACTCGGGACAAAATTTGGGTTACATGCTAAGAGAGCCAACACAAAATGACTCATGTCACACGTATAATAAAAATTATTTTTTATTATAATTTCAAAACTTGAACCGGGAGTTGAACTAAGACAAAAAGACTAGGAAGACAACCAAGATTGACCTAATCTTCTGCTGAATTTTATAATAATTGGACTAAACATTGGAGATTTAGGAATTGCTGGTGAAGATGGGATGTGTCTGTAATCTTAGGGGTCAAATACAATTTACTTTATGTATCTACTTTGGAGTTTCTTAAGTGTGGGAGATGTGTTTCCAAATGCCAGAAATCTGAATTTATAAAAATGAAATTTTATGAATATAATTGTATTATATTTTTAAATATTTTATTTATAATTTTATGATTCGATTTTACCATTCGTGTTTATATTATGATTCGAGTTACTTCTGTTGTATGTGTGTCAGTCACGTTATTAGAGTTGCGTGAAGAATTGGTTAGTTATCAGAGTTCCTGCCAAGCTCAGGGTGATGAAATTTCTTTGCTAGCCCTTTTTTTTACATGTACAACTTTGGCAGCATTAAAATGTACAGGCACCATGCGTTGATAGTGCAAAATCATCAAATCAACAGCCAAAGTCCTTGTCATTTTCAGCAGGGCAACCATTGTAATAGAATGCATGTAACAATGTAAACCAACTGCATGAAGAAACATAGCTATTGTTAAAGAATAATGTAGATTATATCATGAGAACTCACCTAATAGATTAAGTTTTTAAGTGAAATAGTTTTTTAATATGGTATTAGAATCTTGTTGACTCAATGGTAACAAGTTTGAATCTCACCATTCTCATTCTATTTGATAAAAATCAAGCACATAGTATTGTGGGTCTGTGCAAGTTTCAAGTTCAAAGGGTTTTTACTTGAGAGAATGTGTTAAAGAATAATATAAATTATATTTTGAGATCTCACCTAACAATTTAAATTTTTAAGTGAGATAGATAGTTGACAACTATAATAGGGCACTGTCTACATAAGATCGACCCACTTCTAATATTTTACAAGAAATCTTTAATAATTTTGATTACAATCAGATTCTTTATCCACGCTTTCATAAAATCACAGAAGTATCATTATTAATTTCATGGTTTGGTAAACACACACAGAAGCAGTAGCTAAACTGTTAGAGAATAATATAAATCATATTATGGGGCCTCACTTATAAGCTTAAGCTTTTAGATGAGATGGTTCCTTAACATGGTATCAGAGCCTTGTTGACCTAGCGGTCACGAGTTCGAATCTCACCACCCCCATTCTATTTGATAAAAATCAAGCACAAGGTGATGTGGGCCTGTGCAAGTTTCAAGCCCAAAGGGCTTTCACTTGAGGGGGTGTGTTAGAGAATAATATAAATCATATTATGGGGCCTCACTTATAAGCTTAAGCTTTTAGATGAGATGGTTCCTTAACATAAACTGCTGAAATTCGAACTCGATCCAAGCAAGATTTTCCGTCCAGCTTGTTGCTTTGCTGAAGTTCGAGGTAGTCTTTATATTTCATGCCAATGTATGCTGCTGGTTCATCGCCTTTACTGCTCACTAATAACTCTGGTGCTGGGCTAACAACTGAGTCTAGTGATGGTCCATGTGCCATAGCTATGGACATCCTTGTACTCTTGCTGTTCACCATTGCTCGGTGAAGAACACTCTTGTACCTTCCATTACTGAAAATCTAATAACAAAAAAACACGAAGTACTTCACATTTTTAACAGAATTATTAAGCCTTAGCAATCTTCAAATTTGATTAGGAAGTTAGAATCCACCTCAAGGTGATCTCCAGTGTTAACTAGGATGGAGTTGGGGTGGGTACCAACGTTGACCCACTTTCCTTTGTGTTTTATTTGAAGGCCACCGATTCCATTTTGGATTAGAAGTGTCAACAAGCCATGATCTGAATGAGGGGGCATGCCCATCGCAAGTTCTGGCTGTGGACAAGTTGGATATAAGTTTGCAATAAATATTTGTTTCCCTCGTTCCAAATCCATTGCCTTGTCTATATAGCTTCCTTCCAGCCCCAAACTTTCTGATATTCCTGTCAGTAACCCCCTTGCTATTTCTCTAACTCTCTGGGAGTACTCTAATGAAATTTCACTACATATAAAAAGGGTCCATCCAAAAACTTAAAATTCTGTAAGCTTTCATGAGTTTTCTCGCAAAATTGTATCTTATCTCAAGAGGAAAAAAAAATCCCTTTTCACCTTTGAATTCACAGGAACATGCATTAGAACTAAAGACTAGTAATGAAGGGGGTGATCGATGATCATTTTATTTACCTGAGGCCAGCAGGTATGGTAGATGAGTAGAACATAAGATGTACAAAAACCTTGAGAAAATCCCTCCAGTAGAAAACCTTTTCCACTGAAACATTAAAACTGGTTCCAGACCTTATTGGATCCATACCTGGTTCCCTTTAAACTCTTGCTTCTCCTCTTCTGCCAGATCAAAAAACCCTTTGCACCCGTCAAGTATCGAGCTGAGAAGTTTCTGTGGTACCCCATGATTGATCACCTGATAATTAAAGAATATGATAGGTTATAAATTAGAGAGAGTTTTATCATATAATTAAGCTGTCCATCTCCTCACCTGATTAGAACACAGGCTATTAATTCAATGTGGGATTAATCAGGATGTGGTAACAAAATACAGAGCATGACATGCACTCTCGTCAACTAGTTCTGTCCTCAAACGTGCTACATAAAAAGAAGGAAAAAAGAGAAATACCATGAAGATGCCCCAGTCCTGACAGGCTCTGCCAAGTTCATGAACTATTTCAGATCGTTGGACAGGAGTGCCTGAAATGAGAAGAGAGTAATCTATGACAGGAATTGAGCCTTCTGGGACAGAAGTTACCTGGCCATGGAGATCAGGAGTGAAGGCGTGAGTGGCAGGGATGGAGGTGAGACCAGGTGATGCAGCTAATGTTTTGATGCTTGTTATCTTGGAGGGAAGAGGTGAAGCTGCCATTGAGAGAGAGGGATAGGAAGTGAAAGAGAGGGATAGGAAGTGAGAGAGAGCTGAGTGATTTGGATATGGATATAGATGTGCTCACACATGAATTCAAGGCACTGATGATGAATATCTTTCCTGTATATGGACAAGAACTTGCTTGTCTAGTGGATTCATCCTTCTTTTTTTTTTTTAATTTGAATAAACTCCATTTATGCAAAATGTATTTTACTGGCTCATGTCTGGTTAACTCCATTTTTGTTCGTATATATATATATATATATATATATATATATATATATATATATATATATATATATATATATATATATATATATATATATATATATATATAATTTTGACTCTTTTTTTTATTATTTATCTCTATATTAAATGCAGCTTGTTTGCGTGAGTTATATATATATATATATATATATATATATATATATATATATATATATATATATATATTTGTTTGTTTTTTTGGATTCTAAGAAATTATGTGAAAGATAAGTGAGAAAGTCAATCTTGTTTTGTTTTGTTACAGTGATGGGTTTTTTAATTTATTTATACCTTCATTGTTTTATCCTGTTTGGATTTTAGGGGAAAAAATGTGCTAGGATTTTTTTATTATTTTAATTGTTTAATCAATTGCATTTTATGAGATTTCGAATTGATTATTTAAAGAACGGTTTATTAAATTTAAAAAACTTTATTATGATAGCTTTTTGGGTTACAGCCAAATAGTATTTTTTTAATAATCAATAGTTTTACAATATCAATCATATCTCTTAATCCGACAGTTAGATTGAGATGAAATTTTACGAGAGTATCTTGATATATTTATATATATTATGTTAAAATTTCAGAGTAATCAAAAAATAAATTAGAAATTATTTTTGTGAATTTAAGATGATTTTAAATAAAATGTGCGTATAACCCTGTGTTTGGAAATTGTAGGTTCCTGTGTTTTTTATTTGGAAAAACAATGATACGAGGAAGAAGAAGATACAAAAAGCATAAGGGTACTTAAGATCTTAAATTGATAATAAGATATTTGTTTGATTTATTTAATTTAATTTAATTTAGAATTATGATTTATATTTAGGTCAACTTATTATTACCGTTAATCAAAAATTAAAATAAAATGATTAATCAATTGTGACTTGATTTTAAATAAGTTTTAGATTATGAGGACTAAATGTAATGTATACAAGAAATTACAATTCTAGACCTACAAAAATCAATTAGTAACTTGATTGAATAAGTTTATAAAATTATCTAGAAGTAATATATGTGATATTATTTAGATAACAATATAATATTTTATCATTTATAAATTTTTCAGGTTTCCTTATAAATATAAATAGAATGCCATGTTTTTTATTTGCTGTAAAGTTTAATAAAGAAAAAAAACTATATAAAGCAAGGTTGTCAATTTCATTCCGTTCCACCGGAATGACAGTTACATTTCGTTCCAATTCAAAAATAGAACAAATCGGATCAATTTTATCTCGCTTAAAATTCTGGTGCTTTCCGGAAATTCCAGCCAAATTTTGGCCAAAATGTTTCATTTTCATTTCGGCCAAATAGTGTTTTTATTTTTAATAATTAATAGTTTTACAATATCAATTATATCTTTTAATCCGAATGTTAGATTGAGATGTAATTTTACGAGGAGTATATTGATATATTTATATATATTATGTTAAAATTTTAAAATAATAAAAAATATATGACCTTGTAATTTTTTATTGTGGGTTCATGTAGATTACCATTTAAGATAGAATATTTAAACGACTTGTGATTTGTAACAAATTATTTTTGAAATCGTAAACAACTGTTGATCTTTTTAAGGGGATCTTAGGACTCCTAAAAAAAAATAAACTTAATTGACAAAAAATCAAATTCTTGAGTTTAATTCGGGCTCAATTGAGAAGATTGAAATTGTTGGAGACCCAATTGAATTTTTTTCAAGCTAATTGTGCAAAATTAAGGGTCAGATTGAAGTTTAATGGCCAATTGAATAAATCAAAAGCCAGAGACCAAAGTGAAAAAGGCGCTCAAAGTCAAGGGTAATGTTGCAATTCGGACAGGGGCACAATTGCACAAAATTACAAATTTAAATCCAATTAAGGATGCAATTAAAACAATTACAAAGTAAAGGACCAAAATGCAATTCTACCCCCCTATCCACTGCAGCCGCTGCATTTTCCCTTTTCCCTGCAGCCCACCGACCGGCCGCCCACGCCTGCCGACCAGCCACCATGTCAGGCCACCACCGCCTATAAAAGGCCACCATGCACGACGGAGAAAAGGGGGAAGAAAAAATCACGTTACGGGAGAGAAGAAAAAATTACAGAGGAGAGTTACGTGACAGAGGGGGGAAGGGAAGAAAAGAAAGAGAAAAAAAAAAAAAGGAAGAACGAGAGAGACGAAGCAAAAAGGCAGCCACCAAACAGAGAAGAAAATAGTTGAAAAGACTTAGAAATTTGTGTAACAAATTGGCTCAAAAATCACGTAAGGAGAACACCATATCCCTCGGCAATAAGCTTCGTCCGTCTCCTTCAGTTTTCAGCTCCTTTCTCTCTCTAAAAAACCAGAGGACTTTCTCTCTCTCTCCCTCTCGGTTTCAACAACTCCGGCCACCAGTGCAGACCCCCCAGCACCACCTAGTCATCACCATCATCTCCCCCTCAACTCCAGCTGCTCAGCTGTCCTCTCCGGCGAAGAAACAGAGACAGTCCCGACGACAGCAACGCCAGCCCGTCACCTTCCGACGACCACTCCGGCCACCAAAGGCCTCCATTTCAGACGCCACCACGACTGGAAGAACCACCTCGACCTCCTCTACCCAACGGTACTAGCAGGTACACCTTTCGTCACAGTCGAAAATTCGACTGTTCATCGTCTTCCCCGTGCATGCGAGCAGCGGGACGCAATTTGCGTCCCACTATTCACACGGGCCGGCCGGGTAATCGGTCCGGGCTTCACGCCCGGCCCACTGTTTAAAAAGACATTTGGGCTTTCCAGCCCGTGAGGGCTGGAATCCCAGCCCGAAAACATTTGGGCTTCCAGCCCGTGAGGACTGGAAGCCCAGCCCAAGTTTGTTTGGGCTTCCAGCATGTGAGGACTGGAAGCCCAGCCCACTCAGGGTGGGCTGTCAGCCACTGTGGCTGACAGCCCAGCCCAAAAAAATAAAAAATACAAATTAAAAAAATATATTTTTTTATTTTTTTTACTAATGTTATTATTACAAAAAAAATATAAAAAAAAATGTATTTGTTTTTTTTATGCATACGGCCAAATTCCATGATTTTTCCATATATATTATTCGTAAAAATTATGTTGGATCTTTCTCATATTTTGAAACGAAAATTGGATATCATAACCGGTTTATGATTATCCGTTGGAATTTGGCCAAAATGTCAAAAATAATTATAAATATTTTTGTTTCATCTATTAGGGTGTAAATTTACATTGTAAAGTACACCCGTGGATAAAAAAAATAAATTTTACTACGGTGTAAATTTACATTGTAAAGTACACCCATAGATTAAAAAAAAAAAGATTTTTACTACGGTGTAAAATTACATTGTAAAGTACACCCGTAGATAAAAAAAACTTGTAACTGCGGTGTAAAATTACATTGTAAAGTACACCCACAGACAAAAAATGGTTTTTTTTGAAAATGCAGTGCAAAAGTTTTAACTTAGAAAAAAACAATCAAACAACAATGCAGCTTACCTTAGGTAGGGTGCACTGGGGGTGATGCGTCTTCCCCTTGCACAACAAGTCCCCTTACCCAAAATTCTAGTAGACCATTAGATTCCTAGTAACCGTAATACTAGGTGGCGACTCCTTAGAATTATAGTCGTAATTTTTATGACTATAAACAACCCCATTTTCACCGCGCGTTGTTGTCTCTCCAGAGGGGAGATGTCGGGGCACGAAGCGCGTAAAAAATCGTCGTCGCGACAAAAACAATAAAGGAGTTAAATATTTAATAAACCTGAAGTTGAATATTCAATAAACCATGTATTTAAAGATGAAATTGAAAAACAAATGATAAAAAATAAAATTAAAAAATCAAACTATAAAACAAATCCAAAGAAAACAAAGCAATTAAAAGAATGACAGTTAAATTTTACACAAAGATAAAACAAGAAACAATAATATAAAATCGTAGGCTAGTCTAAGTTAGCATGGAAAACTTATGAGCCAGTTTGTGAGGCTGAATTATCCTTGTAGAAAACAAATCGAAAAAACTTAAGCAATTCAATCTTCAATAAATCCAATATTAAATGGAATAAATAAATAAATAAATAATTGATATAAAACAAAGAAGAGCAATATCAATCTAGGTTAATAGCTCATAAGTTAAGCTCTCGTATGTTATAATCCAATTTCTGGGTTACTCCTCAAAATCTACCCAAAAATAACAAAAATAAAATAAAAGGGGTCGACGTGGGTAGAAAAATCAATGTGAAAATTTTGGTTGTTTTCGCGAGTCTAATCTTATCTCTTTTGTCCATAAAAATAAAGGAAAGTATAGATTTAAGGCAAAAATAATTTATCATTGGATAAATCTGTGTAAAATTGAGTCGAAGGGCATAATTATATTTTTTATAGGCGAATTTGATTTTATCATGGGCTGATTTAAAGTATAATTATATTTGGGAATTAATTTAAGATCTAATTGAAGGATTTAATTAAGTGCAAGGACTTAATTATACTTTAAATTGGTCAAATTAATTTTATTAAGGGCTTAATCAATGAGAAATCAAGTTCTTGAATTTAATTCAGGTTCAATTGATGAGATTGAAATTTTCGGGGATCGAATTGAATTGTTTTAAGCCAATTAAGTGAAATCAGGGGCCAAGTTGAATGAATTGAGAGTCTAATGGTCAATTAAGGGTTAAATCGCGCAAATCGAAAACCAGGGACCAAAATAAAAAAGGCGCGCACATTTAAGGTTGCTTTTGAAATTTTGACAGGGATACAATTGCATAAAATTAAAAGTTTAAAATTAATTGGGGGTGCAATTGAACCAATTAAACATTGAGGGATAAAATTGTATTTTCTCACACCCTCCTAAAAACAATTTTGCATGTTCCTGCAATGTTCCGACACCTGAATAGTGCAGGAACAGCTCTGCAACCTAGCACACCCCTAAGCCCTCTGCAAAATGCAGAGGGCAACAATCTCATGCAATGTGCATGCTAAACGATTACATTTTTCCCTATAAATGTAACTGTTCGCAGCATGCACAAGAGAGGAAAGAGAGACTAGAAAAAACACTAGGGGGAGGAGGAAATAGGGGAAGAACAAACGAACAGAGGGGCCAAAAACCAGAGAAAAACCAGGGGGAAACAAAGGAGAAAAGGGAGGAGAAAAATCACGAACAGAGGGGCCAAAAACCATAGAAAACGAGGAGTATGCAGAGAATTTTTTGCAAGGAAAAATAAGCCAAAACAAGGAAATATTACACAAAAATTACACTATCATCCCTCATCTCCGTAGGCAACTAGCTCGCTCCCTCTGCAAGTCCTCTCTCTCTCTAAAATTAGCTCAGCCGAGTTCTCTCTCTCCATCAAAGGTGGCTGCCCGACCACCCAAAACCTCTCTCATCATCACCGTGAGCTTCCCCTCTACACTAGAAACCTAGCCACACTCTCTGGCGAGGCAACAGAGACGGTGGCAGTATCAGCGACGAGATCCCGTAGAATTCTGACGCCTCCTCCGGCCAGCACAGGCCGCCGTTGACGATGCCACCACCACAGAAATCATCATCTCGACCTCCTCTACCCAACGGTACTAACAGGTACTCCTTTCTTTATACTTGAAAAATCCCCCTATTCATCATCTTCTTCTTCCTCCCGTTGCATGTAGGGGGACGCAATTGTGTCCCCCTATTCATGCAGGTTGGGCTTGAGTGAGCCGGGCCGGATTTTGTGCCCGAACCAAGCATATAAGGGAGGTAGGCAGCCTGCCCACCTGGACTGGAGGCCAGCTCATTCAGAGATGGGTTGGACAGTCAGCCCAAAGAATTTTTATTTATTTATTTTAAAAAAATATAAAAATATATAAAAATACAAAAAAAAAACTTACTTGTTGGAGCCATGCTGCACCATGCCGGCAGCCATGCATGGCCATACTCTGCAACACACAACCCACCATCCCTGGACACCAGCCTCATGTCTGCACCTTACCTCATTAGCCTATAAATAGGCAGGAGAAAACAAAACAGGGGGGGAGAACAAACACAGACGGGGAAATAATACATAGACAACTCGGGGGAGAAATTTTGCAGTCACGAGGGGATTGAAAACGGGGGAATGATCCTGAAACAGAGGAAAATTTTGACAGGGGGAAGACCATTTAAACTAAAAAAACACAAAAATAACACGCGCGCAGCAGCCCATCACCTTCATCAGCCCCGGCGACAGCTCCCCCAGCTGCTGCAGCACGGCGTCTCGCCCTCTCTTCTCCATCCTCGGGAAGCCACCACCACCATCGGCGTCACTCTCTCTCTCCCTTGCAGTCAGCCTGTTATGGGGCTCTCTCTCTCCCCGATGGTGCCTCTCTCTCTCTAAAAACCAGCACGTCAAGCAGGCCAGCCTCCTCAACAATGGGGATTTTTCTACCACCAACCACCACCTGGTCTCCCTCCTTAACTCCAGCATCTTCCAACCAGCCCTTCTTCTCCAGCTCCGGGGAGCAGCAACAACAAGGACGAGGAGCACCAGTGGCTCCAGCATAAACCGACAGTTTCGGGAGCTCCTCCCAGCCCCCACATGCCGTAACTTCTGCATTTGGGTGGGCTGCGCTGCTCTCGGCCCAACCTAGTTGGTTGGGTCGGGTCCATCCCATGTCTAGCAAAGTTGGGCCAGGCTAGGCCCGAATTTTTGTTAATTTTTTAAAAAAACAAAAATTGCATTTAAAAAAAATAAAAAAAATATATTGTTTTCGTGCATACGGCCAAATTCCATGGTTTTTCAAGTATATTTTTCGGAAAAAAATATATGTTGCATCTTACACATATTTTGAACAAAAATTGAATATCGTAACCGTTTATGATCATCCATTGGAATTTGGCAAAAATATCAAAATAATTTTACAATTATTTTGTTTTAGCTATCGCAGTATAAAATTACATTGTAAAGTACGCTCGTAGATAGTTAAAAAAATGTTTTTTTTAAATGTAGTGTAAAATTCTTTTGTTTAGTCTTTCAACTCCTAACGAGGTAGAGATTCTCTCACGAAGAGAGATCTACGTCAAACTTTAGAAAAGACAACAAAAAAAAAAATCAAACTTAAGAAAAACAATCAAACAACAATGCAATTTATCTTAGGTAGGGTTTACTAGGGGTGATGCGTCTTCCCATTGCACAACAAGTCCCCTTACTCAAGACTCTCACAGAGCACTAGATTCTTAGTGACCTTAATACTAGGTGGTGACTCCTAATAATTATAGTAGTAATTTTACGACTATAAAACATACCTCTCATTTCACCCCACGTCGTTGTCTCTCAATCTAGGAAATGGTGGGGCGCGAAGCTCAAAATAATCACCGACGCGACAGTAAACAGAGTCCAAACTTGCAACTGAGCGTTTGTGTTTTGGGAATAAGGGACAGGAAAATCTATAACAAAGTTTGAAAGATCTATACTCTTATAATACCTGAGGAACAAGTAATGTTCAGGATGAAGAATCACAAATGTCTCGGGGAAAGAAAAATATGAATGAAGATGATGTTAATTTATTGACCAAGCAACCCTCAACGAAGATGATGTTTTTTCAATAAAGTTGAAAATCAGGTTTAAAAAGTGTGACATAAAGAGCTATTATTGATTATAATCTGGTTAATAATATATTTTAAAAAACAATTCAAAGGAAAAAAATAGCAATAAAAATAATGAGTATTAAATATGATAGGAAAAATAATGAAATTGATAAAAATAAAATTATCTCAAATAAAATAAATAACAATAAAATATGACATGTAAGAAATTACATGAGAATAAAATTGAAAATAAATTTCAATTTGATAAATTATTTCACATAAAATAAATAATAAAAAAAAGGATCAAATGTGAAGAAAAAAAATTAATTTCATAAAGTAAATAACAATTAAAAGATAAATATCAAATATAAATTAAAAAATCTAAAAATATTTTATTCAAATAATACCTGAAGGGAAGATTCCTTAAATATAGGTCCTCTGCATCGCATTTAGAAATTTCAAAAATGTCGAAATGGATAAAAAAGGAGAGGATTATTTTGTATGGTCTTTATTTCTGTTATAAAAATTTTGATTTATTTCAATTATATCATTCAATTAAAATTAATAATATATTTTGGTTTCATTTCGCTTCTCAATCTTTTAATTTCTGGATTAATATTATATATCGTAATAATTTCAGTATCAAAGTTAATTGAAGCGAGGAAGGTAAAACTGGGTGTTGAAAGAGGAAGGTTGTAGAAAGGTAGTAGTAGTCGTAAAGGAGAAGGTGGAGGTGGGGTGGCGATGAGATCGAAAAACACGTACGTAAAAGGCAAGGGAAGGAGGGCGTGCGTTGTGAAAAGCAGGAATATGACGATGATCATTTTTGTTTCCCAAGGATTTCTCTCCTTCCCTTTAATCACAAATAAATTAAATATTTTCAAAAATGATTTTGAAACAATACACCTTTTGTAAATTTAAGAATTTTTATAATTCTAGATATTCAGTAAATTTGAAAATTAATTGTGATGCATATAAATTGACCCGAACATCCCAATTATAAAATAAAAAGAATTCTTAAAAGTCGAATTTAGTATAATATATATGTATATAATAATAGCGATGGCTGTGAGCATTATAATAATTATTATTTTTACTTTAGATCACTTGTCGTGATTAATTATCGAATAACTTTAATTCAAAAGACAAGTATTATGGTTTGATTATTTTGTATGGTCTTTATTTCTGTTATAGAAGTTTTGATTTATCTCAATTATGTCTTTTAATTGAAATTGATTATATATTTTGATTTCATTTCTTTTAATTTTCGGATTAGTGTTAAATCCTGTAATATTTTCAGTATTAAAGTTAAGATTTTTTTCAAATTTGTCCTTTCGATAAAATTTATTATATATTTATTTTTTATTTCAGCTCTTATACTTTTAATGTTTGATTTTATTTTAATTCTTTTATTTTTTATATATAATTCTGAAATGGTTTCTATTTTTGTCCATGTTTATATGCATTTGCTCATAGTTTTTGTTTTTAATTATTTCCTCTTTTGTTAAGGTTGTAGTTTTTTTTAATTTAGTTCTTAAATTTTAATTTGTGTTGGTGATCATTTGAAACATGATATTTATTATTTTCTGCTTATGCTATTTTTTTTGTTTTTTAATTATTTGTATTTATTCTTCAAGTCAAATATTTTTTTAATCAAATAATATTTATTTTTGTTTTGTCATTTATTTATTTTTTAATTTTTTTTGCTAATATTTTTAGGTGTTAAAATTTCTAATTATTATAGATAATGCATTCAAAATAATGATAATAGTTATTTGTTAGGTTTTTTTCCTTATAAATATGTAAGACTAATTATATATTTTGATATTTGTTTAATATTAACATCTTATATATATATATATATATATATATATATATATATATATATATATACACACACGAAGGAAAATAAGAATACCTGGCAGGGGTTGGCTTATTATTCCTATGGTGTGTTGTCCTTCTGTGATGAAATCTACGTCCTCGTTTGGAGCGGTCTCCTGTGTTTTTTTCTCTGTGGAATAAAGAAGGGCATATCCGTGTTAACGAGAAAAATAAGTTAGGCGTATTCATTGGACTGATACCGACTCATTCCTGTTCAAATATATTTTTGCTTTTTGAATGAAAACACCTCCAGTTGGATTCAGATGCTTAAAGTCGTTCATCCCCCGGTCATTAAAAATATAATGACTTCAAATATTGAAAGAGGGTGAGAAATTGATTTTTTTTTATAAATTACTTCAAATACCGTAAATAAAAAAAGACCAGAATAAAGAGATAAAAAAGTTGAAAGAATATAAAATTGAAAAGCGAACCTCAATTTCTAAATTATTTGAAAAGAAAATAAGACCAGATTTTAGAGATAAAAAAAATAAAAGGATAAACTTGAGAAAAAAACTTTTAATTGCATAAATTAAATAACAATTAAAAGATAAATATCAAATATAAATAAAAAAATCTAATAATATTTTATTTAAATAATATCTGAAGCAAAGATTCCTTAAATATTGGTCCTCTGCATCGCATTTAGAAATTTCAAAAATATCGAAAAGGAGAGGATAAAGTGGAGGCCATGCATCATCCTCCATGTGGAGATCCCATGAAACAGACGAGCTTGACTTTGCAAGTGGAGGCCATCAAGAGGTCTTCCCCTTCTTTGATTGGTGGGGAGCAATCTTCAAGCAACTTCCTAATTCTTAATCAGTGAGACTCTGACCATGCCACTAATTGATTTTCTTGCGTATTGATCGATCCAGGATGGTATATCTTTTGTGCATATAAAGCCATCATTTGATTTCCCATAATTAAAAAACTTAAATTTCTCTCTCTCGATGTTCATCAGTAGAATATCAAGGCACCCCTTTGGTGCGTATGCCGCCCTTCTTCTGCTTCAGATCCTTTCCACCCACCATCGTTGCAGTGCTAGACAGATCACCAATGACTGTGCTCCTTCTTCTTGTGGCAATTTCCGTAATATTAGCTTCCCTTTCCGACTAAATACCGACCCCGACAACTGTGGCGACCGATTTATTGAGCTTGCCTGTGAAGACAACGTGCGCCTGACATTAAACTTGGACATGGTAAAATATTATGTTGAGGCAATCAATTACAGTGACTCCACAATTCGACTTGTGGATGCTGCTGTTCAGAAGGATGATTGCTTCTCCATCCCTCATCATTCTCTTACAAAAAAAGAGCTCGCCTCTCTGTATTTCTATTATAATAATTCTGTGTTAGCTTTTATATGTTGCGAAAATCAAATACTGAATCCTCTTCCACATTATATTATGGATACTTCTTCTTGCAAAAATGGCAGTGGTACTGCACATAATTCTTCTCCCAGCTGTGTCAACATGGAAGGCCATTCCTATGTCATGGTAGGTGGGGACAACAGGGATGTACCTGACTTGTGCCGTGTAAATTTGATGTATGTTGTTCCAAAAAATGTGACAAATATGTCGTATACAGATGTCCATGATATTTTGGCAGATGGGTTCGAGCTTGAATGGTATATTACTCACTATGCCTCAGTACCTACAGTACCTACAGTACCTGTACCTACAGTACCATACCGTACGTCCCCTCTCTCTCTCTCACAGCTTACCTCAAGTAGTGTATTAAATCGACCAGTTGGCATAACACAGCTTAATATTATAAGTTTGTAAAATATCAACACAGTACCTACAGAACCATAGTACCTACAATGATACCGTACCTTACACCAGACCTTACACCATAACGTGCGTCCCCTCTCACTCTCAGCTTACCTCAAGTAGTGTATTAAATCGGCCTGTTGGCATAACACAGCTTACCTCAAGCTTAATATTATAAGTTTGTAAATATCAACACTGTTGACCCTTCTCTTCTCTCTTTATATGCAGTCTTAAGGTTGCTGTTATACATGCCTTCTAAAGGTGAGGAGGAATATTACGGTCTTATATGTTTGGGCTCAATTACTTTACGCATTTTCTTCGCAATTATATGATTTTTTTTTTAATAATCATCAAGATTTTGCACGCTGCTTCATATTTCATTTTGGTGATTGTAGGTATCAACTGGATATATTGGATATTTTGTCAAGCTACCGGGGGTGAGTTAATATATTTTGTGTAATTATAACATTTACAGAAAGAGTAGTAATATTTTTCTAATAAATAAATAAGAGACCCTACAAAGTTTCAATCACACATCGCAGTTTCAATCATTCTTCTTCTTCTTTTGTCATTGTGTTTTTATTTGGCAGACTATTATTGTGATTACTGGTTCACCACCCCTCCAATTGTACCAAGCTTTCTAACTGCGATACTTGCCTTTATCGGTGAGTATTTTACTTTGCTTTTATCAGCTTGCAGTGAAGCAATAAATATATCAACGATCAAAAATTATAGCTTAAGAAATAATTATTGTTCATGACCTGTTTTCATTGCGGTTGTATCTAATATTCTTTCTACATTTGTTCTCAATTATGAACAATATTGATTTAAAGCATTACAAAGTTCTTATCATTCCCTTTATTGTTTGTTTCATTGACTTGCATGGATATTGTTTTCTTTTCAATTTCATGAGGTATTTATTAGAGTGTTGAGAGCCATGATGATCATTTTTCGAAAATGGAAGACTTAGAATGCACAAATTAATCACATATACATAAAATCAATAAAATATTTGTAAATTATTTTAATTTTTGATACTAGGAATTTGACATTTGAAAAAAAAAACTTTCATGGATGCCTGGTTAAACTTAAAAAAGAATGAAGCACCACAATAAAAGTCACATGAAATTGTTGGAATGTTTTCTATATTGACGTTTTTTTTTTTGTATTGTCTCTATATAGTGATATATCATGTGCTATTATTCCCATGTGGGCTACCATGTCTTCTGACTTTACTCATCTATAAATGGCGAAGAAGACATTTATCCATGTACGACAATATTGAAAAATTCTTGCAAAGTCACGATAATGATCTCGTACCGATAAGATACACTTACTCGGAGATTAAGAAGATAACCAACGGATTTAAAGACAAGTTGGGTGAAGGAGGCTTTGGCTCAGTGTACAAGGGAAAGCTTCGTAGTGGTCGTTTCGCAGCAGTTAAATTATTGGGCAATTCAAAAGCCAATGGACAAGATTTTATCAACGAAGTTGCCACTATTGGAAGAATTCACCATGTCAATGTCGTGCACCTTCTAGGCTTCAGCGTCGAGGGATCAAAGCGTGCTCTTATATACGAGTTCATGCCCAATGGGTCTCTTGAAAGGTATATTTTTTCTAGGCAAGGTAGTGTCCCACTAAGCAATGAGAAACTTTATGACATTTGTCTTGGGGTGGCTCGAGGAATTGAATATCTACATCAAGGTTGTGATATGCAAATTTTACATTTTGATATCAAGCCCCACAACATTCTACTTGATGAGAAATTTATTCCGAAAGTCTCAGATTTTGGACTTGCCAAATTATACCCAACAAATAATAACAGTGTGCCCCTCACTACTGCTAGAGGGACAATTGGATACATGGCTCCTGAACTATTTTATAAGAATATTGGAGGCGTTTCTTACAAAGCTGATGTCTATAGTTACGGGATGTTATTAATGGAAATGGTAGGAAGAAGAAAGAACTTGAATGCATTGGCAAATCATTCAAGCCAAATTTACTTCCCTTCATGGGTTTATGACCAAGTCAGTGATGGAAAGGACATAGAAGTACAAGAAGATGCCACAGAACATGAAAAAAAGACAACAACAAAGATGATTATTGTAGCTTTGTGGTGCATACAATTGAAGCCTGTTGATCGTCCCTCAATGCATAAAGTTGTAGAGATGCTTGAATCAGATGTTGAGTCCCTACGAATGCCTCCTAAGCCTTTTCTCACCCCACACCAGGTGCAAGAAGATGATTATAGAGCAAATAATGCAAGGTTATCAGATCCACCAAATAATTGCATGGACTCTTCATATCAGTTTGGTCGTTAATAAGTATGAATGTAGATGGTAGTTTTTTTATATGGTATTACAAAAGTAGTAATCACGACTTATAGAAGTGGATCATATATAATTACTCAATAAAGCCTGATAATTTTACATATGACACAACCTGATCATTTTTCCGGTTATTGACTTAAAATGGTTTTTTTCCACCATAAAGACTTTGCATAGCAGAGATAAGAGGAATGGTTTGATTAATATAGGTTGCCTATATTTATAATTTTGGTGTGATGTATTTTTTTAAATTGAATCTAACTTTTTTATTGTGTATTTTTTTATATTTAAAGAAAATAGTTTAAAAAAAAGCTATTTTACTAAAGTTTATAAAGTCAATGGATTTGTTCGCTGATTTGGCTAGTTGATGATTTTACTCGTTTATCTAGATACATAAAATACGCTTTACAAAAAGAATAGGGGTTTCCTCGAATAAATATTTTTTTAATGAGATCATTAATTAAGTGCAGGAAGTACCAAGGGAGGCATTTTCAAGAACACGAAATGAACAGTTTTGGAGCCTGATGTTACACAGCATAAGATCAAATAGAGAGCTTCGGGAGCCTGATGTCACCTGTTCGAATCGAGAACACACCTTTTAAATTATCTTCCGCGAGTTGCAAGATGGGACCAGTCGGGTTGGACTTGTGCCCGGCCTGAACAAAAAAACTAGGCTCCAGCCCATTCTGACTATGAGCCCAGTCAGAGTTTACGTGGGCTGGAGCCCAGTATTAGATTAGGTGGGCCGCATCCCAGCTCATGTAGGGGGCCCAGCAAATAAAAAAATAAAGAAAAAAATATATTATCTTGGAGTTAAAAGAGAAAATAATTATTAGGCCATGTCGCGCTCTCGCGATGGGGTGCGACATAGATAATAATAATAATTATTATTATTATAGCTTAAAAATTTAATATGAGGATCAATCCAGAGCAAGACTAGGCCATGAGTGGGAAGGGTCAACCTGAATATACTTAGGTCATTTTAAGAATAAAATAATTATTATCCTAATTTTATAACTCGACTTGGGATCGACTCAGGACAAAGCCCAACTCATGAGTACAAAGAGTTAACTTGGATTGACTAGATCAATATAAAGATAAAAGGACTACTATAATAGTTTTAAAATCCAATTTAAAGGTTTACTTGGGACAAAAAGACCAGGAAGACAGCCAAGATTGACCTAATTTTTTTTCTCTTCTTTTTCTTCTTGTTTTTTGTTCTTTTAAATAATCAAAATAAACTTTTATGGCAAAAACAATTTTAAAAATCAACAGGTGTCAACCATGTTTTATTTTGGCCAACCCTAGTTCTTACTATGTCAAGTCAATCCATTATATATTTCTTTTAACTCGGATTGATCCATTTCTTATGTCTGTTAGGTCTTGAATCAGCATGTGAGGCTGGTTTTATAGCTTTATTATAATATTATTAATTGTAACATTTAATATAAACTAAAATAAAAATAATTAGAGTAAAATATATTCTTTATATATATATATATATATATATTATTCATCTTAACAAAACCAAATAGATACATAAATAATTACCTTACCTTCTATAATTATATTTTTATATTCTTTTTTCATCTCATTGCCTCTGAATAATGTAGATTATGATTGTTAAATTTGCGAGTTAACTCAAAAAATCATACAATTTTATGAGTTAACATACATATATCATGTAAAATTGAATTAAAACTCAATAACAAATGAAATTACAAGTTGACTCGATAAAATTAATTAAATTTATTGAGTCATATAACTTGTACCTAGTTTACGATATGTCAACGCCAACTAAATAACTTTATTATTATTGATTGAGTTTTAGTCCTCCTTACTTCTTGTTTAGTCATATTGTTTGGATTTTCATTTCGATCATGTTTTTTAAGAGATGGGTTTTCTTTTTAATCAATTTTGGCTGTCTTCCGAGTTGCGTTGATCGGTGATGGAACCTGTAAGCATGAATATAGACACCACCCCACAACTCCCTGCGGAACGTCTCCCATTTGCAGCAGCTAAAATCCCTGCCATTTGCAGCAGGGCAGCCATTGTAATAGCATGCCACTGCAGATTAACTGCATGAACAAACATAGCTATAAGAGGGCACTGCAGACAAAGAATTGCATAATATTTTGTTTTCCTGAGCTTCATTGTCTACAAAAGATCGACCCACTTCTTAAATTTTACAAGAAATCTTTAATAATTTTGATTAGAATCAGATTCTTTCTCCACGCTTTCATAAAATCACAGAAGTATCATTATTACTTTCATGGTATGGTATACACACACAGAAGCAGTAGCTAAACTACTGAAATTCGAACTCGATCCAGGCATGATTTCCCGTCCAGCTTGTTGCTTTGCTGAAGTTCCAGGTAGTCTTTATATTTCATGCCAATGTATGCTGCTGGTTCATCGCCTTCACTGCTCACTAATAACTCTGGTGCTGGGCTGACAACTGAGTCTAGTGATGGTCCATGCGCCATAGCTATGGACATCCTTGTACCCTTGCTGTTCACCATTGCTCGGTGTAGAACACTCTTGTACCTTCCATTACTCAAAATCTAATAACAAAAAAACACGAAGAGCTTCACATTTTTAACAGAACTATTAAGCCTTAGCAATCTTCAAATTTGATCAGGAAATTAGGATCCACCTCAAGGTGATCTCCAGTGTTAACCAGGAAGGAGTTGGAGTGGGTACCGACGTTGACCCACTTCCCTTTGTGTTGAATTTGAAGGCCACCGATTCCATTTTGGATTAGAAGTGTCAACAAGCCATGATCTGAATGAGGGGGCATGCCCATCGCAAGTTCTGGCTGTGGACAAGTTGGATACAAGTTTGCAATAAATATTTGTTTTCCCCGTTCCAAATCCGTTGCCTTTTCTATATAGCTTCCTTCCAGCCCCAAACTTTCTGATATTCCTGTCAGTAACCCCCTTGCTATTTCTCTAACTCTCTGGGAGTACTCTAATGAAATTTCACTACATATAAAAAGGGTCCATCCAAAAACTTAAAATTCTGTAAGATTTCATGAGTTTTCTCGCAAAATTCTATCTTATCCAAGAGAAAACGATAGAATTTACCTGAGGCCAGCAGGTTTGGTAGGTGAGTAGAACACAGGATGTACAAAAACCTTGAGAAAATCCCTCCAGTAGAAAGCCTTGTCCACTGAAACATTAAAGCTGGTTCCAGACCTTATTGGGTCCAGTACATGGCTCCCTTTAAACTCTTGCTTCTCCTCTTCTTCCAGATCAAAAAAACCTCTGCACCCATCAAGTATCGAGCTGAGAAGTTTCTGTGGTACCCCATGATTGATCACCTGATAATTAAAAAATATGATAGGTTATAAATTAGAGAGAGTTTTATCTTATAATTAAGGTGTCCATCTCCTCAACTGATAAGAGCAGAGGCTATTAATTCAATCTGGGATTAACCAGGAAGTGGTAACAAAATACAGAGCACGACATGCACTCTCGTCAACAGGTTCTGTCCTTAAACGTGCTACATAAAAAGAAGGGAAAAAGAGATATACCATGAAGAAGCCCCAGTCCTGACAGGCTCTGCCAAGTTCATGAACTATTTCAGATCGTTGGCCAGGAGTGCCTGAAATGAGAAGAGAGTAATCTATGACAGGAATTGAGCCTTCTGGGACAGAAGTAACCTGGCCATGGAGATCAGGAGTGAAGGTGTGAGTGGCAGGGATGGAGGTGAGACCAGGTAATTCAGCTAATGTTTTGATGCTTGTTATCTTGGTTGGTTGACTAGGAAATGTATTGGAGGGAAGGGGTGAGGCTGTTTCAGCTGCCATTGATAACAGAGAGATAGCTGTGATTTGGATAAGGAGATAGATGTGCTCACACATGAAACCAAGGCGCTGATGATAAATATCTTTTCTGTATATGTACAAGAACTTGCTTGTCTAGTGGATTCATCACATCAACCGGCAATTTGCAAGTTTTTGTATAAGAAGTGGGGACCCACAGTTTTTGGACTTATAATATATCGACATGGAAAGTTTTTATTTTATTATATTTATTATTAAGATCTCTGTTCTTTCATCAAGTGTGGGCAAAAGCTTTTAAAACAGATATACTTAGTTGGTGACAGCTATATATCCTTTTGCTCCATTCCCAAAAAAAAAGAGTACCTTGAATTTGGATTTAAACATGGATACAGAAGTGAAGTTATTTTCAACCATGAAACACAAAAAAAGTAAAAAGCAGTGAGGCATCCAGTCCCTTTTTTTTTTTTTTGTAATAAAAGAGAATTGGATGTATTTGTAAACAAGTTACTTAACTTTTTTCTGTCTATGCAGGGGACTTGGAGTGATGAAAAAGGAAGTAATTGGAAGAAGAAAAAGAAGCCATGGAGAAGGTCACTGTTGGTAGGTTATATGATAACTCATCTTGAACAAGTTTGTTGTTTCGTGATTCTTTTTCGTTAAGTGCACGATTTCTTATGCCATGTTCATGGCTTATACAGATACTGTGAGGGAAGAGAGACATGTAGCACCAGCCCACTACTCCATGAAAATTGATTCCTTCTCTTTGCTTTCTGAAATGGTAGATAACTCTTATGAATCTCGTGAATTTGAAGCCAGCGGCTACAAGTGGTGAGTTACAACGTATTACCTTTCGTTTTGTTTTTATAAGCTGGAGTGCTGCTGTAATTTTCAAGAAAAGACTGCATCTATGTACAAAGTGATTTGCAATTGAATGTCATTCAAAAACCTAAGATTCAAGCTGGGATTTAGGGAAGGAGAGGGCTACCTCCAGTAATGTAGTTAATTAAGAATTTTAGGTCTCCTAAGGCGTTGTAAGGGTGTGCCTCTTCATAAAACCACTGTAATTTTGTGATGCCAGGATTCTCATAGAATTGCAGCCATCCTTGACCCTGAGATTCATATACATGTACGTAGTCAATGTGTCAGTCACGACCATTGCTAGCTGTGCCTTTTCAGTGACTTGTGCTTTGTTTATTGTTCGCAGGAAATTGGTTCTCTACCCTAATGGAGACAAGAGCAGGAATGGAGATGGCTACATATCTCTGTATTTGGTAATGGCAGACACCACTGGTTTCCCTCCTGGTTGGGAAATCAATGCCATCTTCAAGCTGTTCGTGCATGATCAACTTCAGGACAAATACTTGACAATTGGAGGTATACCCTTTTTATGTATGCCGAAAATCTTCTCAAGTAGAATGTCCATTTAACTCAAGTTACTCTTTTATTGCTGTTAGATGGGAGATTGAAGCGGTTCAGTGCCATAAATAATAAATGGGGGTTTCCCCAGATGCACCCATCAAGTATCGAGCTGAGAAGTTTTTGTGGTACCCCATGATTGATCACCTGATAATTAAAAAATATGATAAGTTGTAAATTAGAGAGAGTTTTATCTTATAATTAAGGTGTCCATCTCCTCAACTGATAAGAACAGAGGCTATTAATTCAATCTGGGATTAATCAGGATGTGGTAACAAAATACAGAGCACGACATGCACTCTCGTCAGCTGGTTCTGTCCTCGGAGTTGCTATACGTGCTACATAAAAAGAAGGAAAAAAGAGAAATACCATAAAGAAGCCCCAGTCCTGACAGTCTCTGCCAAGTTCGTGAACTATTTTTGATCGTTGGCCAGGAGTGCCTGAAATGAGAAGAGCGTAATCTATGACAGGAATTGAGCCTTCTGGGACAGAAGTTACCTGGCCATGGAGATCAGGAGTGAAGGTGTAAGTGGCAGGGATGGAGGTGAGACCAGGTGATTCAGCTAATGTTTTGATGCTTGTTATCTTGGTTGGTTGACTAGGAAATGTATTGGAGGGAAGAGGTGAAGCTGTTTCAGCTGCCATTGAGAGAGAGAGAGAGAGAGAGAGAGAGAGAGAGCTGACTGATTTGGATATGGATATAGATGTGCTCACACATGAAATCAAGGCACTGATGATAAATACTTTTTCTGTATATGGACAAGAACTTGCTTGTCTAATGGATTCATCACATCAAGTGGCAATTTGCAAGTTTTTGTATAAGTGGAGACCCACAGTTTTTGGACTTGATAATATATCGACATGGAAAGTTTTTATTTTATTTTATTTATTATTAAGACGCTTGATTCCAAGTTCGAAGAGAGGGAAATTTCTCTGTTATTTCATCGAGGTTGCTAATATGATGATTATTGGAGATTTTTATATTTCTTAACTTCAGAACTCATGAAATTAGTCGAGGTATGTACAGGCTGACCTGAACAATCATGTTAATAAAAAAAAATAAAAAAAACTTATCCTTCCTCTATCTCTCTTCAAGACATCACATGTTCTTTTCCTAAATTTGGTTTCTTTTTCCTGAACATCTCATCTCATCAGCGAGGTGGTGGGGTTTCGGGTGGGTTTGGTTCATGAGTCTGGATGGCTAGGTTTTGATGTTGCTGGTGAGTTGCAACCTCATTCGAGCCATGGTGTGATTTAAATAACAAAGTGGTTCTAGTAAGCGGTGCACCATCCTGTTTATTCAATGACTTTTCTCTTGACTTGGCCATGGTTTTAGGAATATTTTAGCAATAATTTGTCGTGTAAATCGTTCAAATTCTTGATGTGATGAAATCAATCAAATGAGTTTTGTCTTTCCCTTTATCTTCCTCGACAATGAAGGTGGATGTTTTTGCTGATGGAGACACTATTGATAAGTGTCTAGAAAAAGATTGGGATGCTTTTGGTGGGACTGGTGCTTCGGTTAATAATAATGTGTTGAATAATTTACAGGTAATGATCAATGAATTTGAAAAGATGGGTTATATATATATATATATATATATATATATATGCTTCCTGTTTGGATTCTAAGAAATTATGTGAAAGACAAGTGAGAAAGTCAATCTTGTTTTGTTTTGTTACAATGATGGGTTTTTATTTATTTATACCTTCATTGTTTTATCCTGTTTGCATTCTAGGGAAATTTTTTGCTAGGGTTTTTTATTTTATTTTAATTGTTGAATCAATTGCATTTTATGAGATCTCGAATTGATTATTAAAAGAACGGTTTATTAAATTTATAAAACTTGATTATGATAGCTTGTTGGGTTACATTAACCAAATAAATTAGAAATTATTTTAGTGAATTTGAGATGATTTTAAATAAAATTTGCGTATAGCCCCGTGTTTGGAATTTGAGATATTTTTAATGGGATCTTAGGACTCCTAAAAAAAATTAAATTTATTATTTTTTTTGTTCAATAATTAGAAGATGGGCAAGTAGACAATGCGTTGTTTGCTTTTTATTTAAGAAGAATAAATGGACCATGCGTTGTCCACCCATATTCCCAAGAACATAGAAAAATACCTAAACAAAAACAAATGATAAAAATCAAAAACCAAAACTAAAACCATAGATACATAAATAAGGGGAAAAAAATAAAGATTGTCCGAGAAGGATTGAAAAAATCAAAGGAATTAAAATGAAATAAAAAATTAAAAAAATAAGGACCAAAACAAAATATTTAATTAATTTTAATTGGAGGACAAAACTGCAAAAATCAAAACCTCTGAGTTTGAAAAAATTAAAGGGATTTAAAAGAAACAAAAAATCAAAAGAATAAGGGCTGAAATGAAAAATAACATATATAATTAATTTCAATTAGAAGACACAACTGAAACAATTAAAATCTGCATATAAAAAAAATCAAAGGAACAAAAAACAAACCAAAAATCAAAAGAACAAGGATTAAAATGAAAAATAACATATATGATCAATTTCAATTAAAGAGTAAAAATGAAAAAAAAAACAATATTTCTATATAAGAAATCAAGAAGAAGAAAAATCAAAAGATCAGGGACTGAAATGAAACACCCATAAACATAAAAGACCGACACGCATTTTTTCACTACATGAGAGAGAAAAGGGGTAAAAAAGATAAACTAACCATCAAAGATCGTTCGCCCGCTGCCCGATGACATGCAGACCACCATGTGGAAGAGGCCATGATAGCTCATTCAGAGACACGACAACCATTCATGAGTTCGAATCTCACCACCCCTATTCTATTTGATAAAAATCAAGCACAAGGTATAGTGAGTCTTTGTGCAAATTTCAAGCTCAAAGGGCTTTCACTTGAGGAGATGTGTTAGAGGAAATTATAAATCATATTCTGGGGCCTCACCTATCAGCTTAAGCTTTTAGGTGAGATGGTTCCTTAACACACTCAACCTTTGTCTTTTTATCAACACTCATGAGTAAATATGCAGTTTCAAAATTCAAATAAAAATGAAAAAGATAAAAATACCCTAAACAATCTGCTAATGACATAGGTGCAATGGAAAAATCCAAAATCCTTCTGACATCGAGAGTTAAATTTTAAGGACTAAAGGGTAAAAAAATAATTTTACTATTAAAATTCATAGTAATGTGTGTCTAGAAGCACAATAAAATATTTTTGCATTTTATGTTTTGTTAAATACATACAAAATAAAATTTAAAGGATATGTTATATATATATATATATATATATATATATATAGATATCATTTACTATGTTTCAGGATTTTTAAAATAGTTTTCAAATACGAAGTTTCAAAGGCAAAAGCAAACGAGTGAGAGCTCCTCACCTGCAAAGGGTTGGCACAGGGGCGAACCTCCTAGTTCATCAAGCCAAATAGCTTGGATTTGAGTCGTGGTACGAAATGTACGATAGCTTCAAGTGCTTGTGAGTGTTTTCGATATTATTTTTTTAAATAAAAAATATTAAATTTTTATAAATTTTTTTATATTAATATATTAAAATAATATAAAAATACACTAAAAAATCTAATTTAAAATAAAAAAATATATTTTTTAAATTATTTTTCGTAAAAACACTTTTAAAACGCTTTTTAAAACACTTTCTACGAGACACTTAATTGGTAACAGCTATATCTACTTTTGCTCCATTCTCACAACAAAAAGCAGTGAGGCGTCAAGTTCCTTTGTTTTTTTTTTGTTTTTTTTTTTTTTTTGTAATAAAAGAGAATTCGATACTTAACTTTTTTCTGTCAAAAGAAACTATTGGGAGGTTATATGATAACTCATCTTGAACAAGTTTATTGTTTCGTGATTCTTTTCCGTTAAGTACACGATTTCTTATCCCATGTTCATGGCTCATACAGATACTGCGAGGAAAGAGAGACATGTAGCAACAGCCCACTGCTCCATGAAAATTGATTCCTTCTCGTTGCTTTCTGAAATTGTTGATAATTCTTATGAATCTCGTGAATTTGAAGCCAGCGGCTACAATTGGTGAGTTACAACGTATTATCTTTCGTTTTGTTTTTATAAGCTGGAATGCTGCTGTAATTTTCAAGAAAAGACTGCATCTATGTATCAAAGTGTGATCAAAGTGTGAGAGAACGGCATTCCACCCCTAGACGGATGACCAACCTGAAAGAACCATCCAAACACTTGAAGACTTTCTAAGGTCATGTGTATTAGAGTTTGGGGGAAACTAGGAAGACTTGTTACTGTTGGTAGAGTTCACGTATAATAATAGTTACTAAACTTCTATCAGTATTGTAGAGATTAACACAGAGTGAGCAGAGAAGAGAAGATTAGAAGAAGAAGAGATAAAGAAATAAGAGAGAAAATATGAAAATTCAAATTTCCTTTATTGTTCTGTTTTTCCACACAACACACACAGCCCGTATGTTGCCTATTTATATTTAAGAGAATGTCCTTGCGTATGCATACTCACACGTATGCATACGCTACACTATACTCTATCATCCCCCCACAATATCTGGCTTGAAGAATCCAAGCTGGAGATTGCGAAAATGAACAAGAAACAGAGGAGAGCCTAGGCCCTTTGTGAGAATATCTGCAAATTGCTCCTTAGAAGACACAAACTGAACAATTAACTGATCTTTGGCCACCCTTTCACGAACAAAATGAACATCAATCTCGATGTGTTTAGTCCGTTGATGCTGAATAGGATTGAAGGAGAGTGCAATTGCCGAGAGGTTATCACAGTATAGAACAGGAGGCTGAGATTGAGAAATGCCTAGAAAAACCAACAATTGTTGAATCCAATCAAGCTCAGCTGAAGTAGTTGACAAGGCCCTGTATTCTGCTTCAGTTGACGAACGCGAGACAGTGTGCTGCTTCTTCGATGTCCAAGAGACTGGATTGACTCCAAGGAAGATGACCATTCCAGTAGTGGACCTGCGATCATTGGGATCACCAGCCCAATCGGCGTCACTATAGGCTGTGATGTCCAAGGAACTCTTCACATAAATCATACCAACATCCATTGTACCCTTGAGGTACCTAAGAATCCTCTTAACAGCGATGAAGTGCTCTAACCGTGGCTGTTGCATAAATTGACAGACCTGGTGCACTGAGAAGGCAATATCTGGCCTGGTGAAGATGAGGTACTGAAGAGCCCCCACAATGCTGCGGTATAGAGTAGGCTTGTCGAAAAGATCACCATCATCCTTCATTAATCTTTGATATGGAAGGCAAGGAGTAGCGCAAGCCTTGGCAGCCATCATATCTGTCTTAAGAAGCAATTCATGAATATACCGAGACTGTGATAAGATCAGACCAGTAGAGTTGTAAGTAATTTGGATGCCCAAGAAATAATGAAGTCTACCCAAATCTTTGACATCAAATTCAGCCGTAAGAGACTTGATAATATCACCAATACCACAAGAATCACTACCCGTGATGATAATATCATCAACATATACAAGCAACACAATAATTCCAGCAGATGCATTTTTAACAAACAAGGAAGAATCTGAAAAAGTAGACTGAAATCCCAAAGTAGGCAAAAATGAAGTGAACCTGTCATTCCAAGCACGAGGTGCTTGTTTAAGACCATAGAGGGATTTGTGAAGCTTACACACCAGCTGAGGATGATCAATATTAGCAAACCTAGGTGGTTGAGCCATAAACACTTCTTCCTGTAAAATACCATGTAGAAATGCATTCTTGATGTCAAGTTGCCTTAAATCCCACTGAAAATGTGCAGCAAGAGAGAGCACAATTCTAACAGTAGTTGCCTTAACCACAGGGCTAAAAGTCTCCCCATAATCAATCCCAGCTTCTTGACTAAACCCCTGTGCCACTAGCCTGGCCTTATGCCTTGCAACAGTCCCATCAGAATTCTTCTTCAGCTTAAACACCCATTTACAGCCCACTAGGTTCCTGTGAGGAGGGAGAGGAACCAAAGTCCACGTTTTCTGAGAGTTAAGTGCAGCAAATTCCTCCTTCATAGCCTCCAACCAGACTGGAATACGCATTGCAGCATTGTAGCTAGATGGTTCAATTTTAGACTTATCAACTGAAGAACACTCAACATTAGAAACCAGATAAGCCTTCTTCTTGCAAATGCCACTCTTGCTACGCGTTTGCATTGGGTGCACATTCATCTCAGGAATTTGCAGCATAACTGATATGCCCTCAGAAGTGAAAGACTCAGCAGATGACAGATGTTGTGATGCACTTTGCTTAGAATTGGATTGAGGGTCCATCGGGACAGACAAGTCAAGCAAAGGTGATGAAGTAATGGACTTTGAGGGTGATTTAGCAGCAGATTCAGAATGAGAAGACATAGGATTGAAAGGGGACATGACAACAGTATTATGATGATCAACAATAGGTAAAATTGAATGAGTAGTAGTCGAAGAAACAGGCTGAGGCATAGAGGTCAATGTAGCATAAGGAAAGACATGTTCATTAAAAACTACATGTCTTGAGATATATTTGCGATTGCTAACAACATCAAAACAAATATAGCCTTTGTATTGAGGAGCATAACCTAGGAAGACACACATTGTAGTTTTGGATTGCAACTTATTAGTGACATAAGGACGCAAGAAAGGGAAGCAAGCACAACCAAAGATTCTCAAATGTGCAAGAATAGGAGCAGATTTAAACAGAATTTCATAAGGAGATTGATGATGTGTAACTGGTGATGGCATGCGATTAATGAGATATACTGCCGTATTGACAGCATATGACCAAAATTTGGAAGGTAATTTAGCATGTTGAAGTAAGGTAATGGTTGTTTCGACTAAATGACGGTGTTTACGCTCAGCAAGTCCATTTTGTTCAGGAGTATATGGACATGATTTTTGATGCACAATTCCTTTATTTGTAAGAAAAAGTTGAAAAGCTTTACTCATATACTCACCACCACCATCACTTTGAAGAATTTGAATTGGACAAGCAAATTGTGTTTGAACATAATGATAAAACGCAGTGAACACAGAACAAACATCACTTTTATTTATCAAAGGAAACAACCAACAATATCGTGAACATTCATCAATGAATGTCACATAATATCTAAACCCATCAACAGATACGCAAGGGGAAGGCCCCCAGACATCACTATGGACAGTATGGAAAGGAATTACAGATTTATTCGTACTGGAATAAAATGGAAGTTTGGTAAATTTTCCTTGAAGACAACTATGACACATTGTTGAAACAGAATCAATAGGACAATGAACATTAGCCTTGTTTAACATCAAGGTAGCTATTCTATTTGTAGGATGCCCTAACCTGCTGTGCCAAGTGGAAGACAAAACTAATTGACCCAAGAAAGAGCGAGGCTGAGATGGAAGGTTGAACAGACCAGACTTTGACGCAGAAATGAATGGCAAGGGATAAAGTCCATTATTACAGCACCCTTTGTAAATTATCCTCCCTGTGGCCCTGTCCTGAATCCAAAACCAAAATGCATCAAAGATTAGTCTATAATTATTATCCAAGCAAACACGATGCACTGATAAAAGATTTTGCGTTAATTGAGGGACATATAACACAGATTGCAGCTTAATAGGAACTGAAGCAGGACTGGTGGAAACAACAGAATTTCCAACATGTGACACCAACAAACCTTCACCATTGGCTGTCTGTACTGCATCATTTGAAGGATAAGGAGCTGCTAGTAGCAGATTACTCAAATCAGATGTCATGTGGTTCGTGGCTCCCGAGTCAGCAAGCCACATTTGAGGAGAAGATTGAGTGGAATGCATGGGTTGCATAACATGAACTGGAGTGGACTGAGACTGAGCTGATGAGAAATTAGCAGATCCAATTTACTGATTTGGATACAAAACGGTATTCATGGCTCGCATGGCATGAGAAGAACTCGGTTGAGAAGCTTGAGGTGGAGAATAAAGAGTAGAGCCACTGAAATTAGGACCACTAGCATTGTAAAAACAATACCATGTAGTATGGTTTGGTTTACCACAAATACCACACTTACTGCTGTCATCACGCCTAAATTCACAAGCAGGAGCAATATGCCCTTCTCTGTTGCACAACTGACAGACTGGCCGAGAGGAATTCTGATGCATAGGGGATTTGACATAAAATTGAGGCCTCTGGTTAAAATTTCGCATCCCTTGGTGAAATTTTCCTTTACCTCTACCTCTATTGAATGGCTTATATGCAGTATTATCATAAGGTTGAAATGACAGTGCTCGATCATGCTGATGAACTACAGATGGCAGACCAGTTTTAGCAGCAGACACAGTATGCATAGCAGACATATAAGAGGGTTCAATGACACTTGATTCGACAATTTTCTCTTCAGCAAGCAACTGTGACCGAAAGTCTTTCAGTGTAATCACACTCTCTCTAACTCTAATTACACAGCAAAATGTATTATATTCTGATGAAAGACCATTTAACGCCAAAATGACAATATCCTCATCAGAATAATGCACACCAGCAGCAGATAAATAATCCCGTGCTTCCTTAATCTTAAGCAAATATTGACTAGCAGAATCAACTCCTTTTCTAATATTCTGTAAGTTTGACTTCATTTGGAAAATACTCGTTTTAGAGACTGTGGAAAATTGTTCTACCAAACGTGTCCATAAATCCCTAGAGCTTACACTACCAATTGCACAGGACATAGCAATTGGGGATAATGTTGCAGTAATCAACTGCATAACTGCCCTATCATGCAATTTCCAAATTAAAACATCATCGCACTCAACTGAAGAAGAAGAAGAGGGAGAGTTATGTGTACCGCATTCATCAACGGTGACAGTGGAAGGGCAGAGGTGAGTTCCATCCACAAACCCAATGATTCCATTGCTTTCCAATAGCAGATTCATTTGAAAATGCCAATTCAAATAATTCGTGTCATCGAGCTTCACATTTACTGATGTGGAAATAGTTGAAATCAACATTGTAATCGGTGACTGTAAAATCTGGAGTTGTGCTGCTGTAACCATGATTCCTGAGCTTAGCACAATCACAAAATCGTCGATCAATTTCTGAAGAAATTCCGAGCTGATACTCTGGTAATTTCTGGAGGGAAAACAAAAAAATTGAAAGAACAGAGGAATTTGATTTTGACGATTTAAGAAGGTATTCTGGAACAAGAAATTTGTTGCGTGAGCATCTATGGCTCTGATACCATGTAGAGATTAACATAGAGTGAGCAGAGAAGAGAAGATTAGAAGAAGAAGAGATAAAGAAATAAGAGAGAAAATATGAAAATTCAAATTTCCTTTACTGTTCTGTTTTTCCACACAACACACACAGCCCGTATGTTGCCTATTTATATTTAAGAGAATGTCCTTGCGTATGCATACTCACACGTATGCATACGCTACACTATACTCTATCAAGTATGACTCCATATAAAACCTTTTATGGGAGAAAATGTTGCACTCCGATATGTTGGGATGAAGTTGAAGAAAAGAAACTCCTGGGTCTTGAATTGTTACAAATAACAACTGATAAAGTAAGGATTGTTGGCATGAGTTGTACAGCCGAGAGAGAATAGGAAATCACAGCTGTAATAGTAAATATTATCTCCCATTTATGCTAATCCCGATTGTCATGGGATTGACGTTATAGTTTCCTTTCCAAATTCAATGTATATAGACAGTACATCGTCTTGTATAAATTCACTCTTTGAGGAATAAGAAATGGACTGAATTTGCCAGAAACCCTACTCAAAATAACATGGTATCAGAGCATAGATCCATAAACTAATTTATTGCTACAATAAGAGTTGCTAGAATCAACAGCAACATACAACAATGGAGGGAATAGAAGAACTGGAAGCACTACCAGTAGAACCAGTGCAACCGAATATGGTTGCAAACCTTGAAGACCTTATGGCAAGGATGACTCATGCCATAAATCAGAATCAAACACAGACCCCAATAGTGATGCATGATATTTCTGCAACACAGATTGGGATTAAACTCGACGGCACCAACTATGCCTTATGGTCCCAAATTGTTGAGATGTTCATCTCAGGAAAAGACAAGTTGGGATACATAAATGGTGATCTTCCACAACCAGAACCGAATGACCCTGCGTTTAGGAGGTGGAGGACCGAAAACTCAGTGGTCAAAGGGTGGCTAATTGGCTCAATGAACCCATCCTTGGTCAGCAACTTCATTCGATTTCCTACAGCAAAACAGGTATGGGATTCAATTGCTGTAACTTACTTTGATGGGACTGATACATCCCAAGTATATGATCTGAAAAGGAGAGTGAATAAGATGAAACAATCAGGGGAACCAATTGAAAAATACTACAATGATCTCCAAGGTTTATGGAGGGAGATTGATTTTCGTCGTCCAAACCCGATGGACTGTGTTCATGACATACGAAAATATAATACTCTCTTGCAAGAAGATCGGGTATACACTTTTCTTGATGGATTAGATGACACGATTGATAAAATTAGAAGTGATGTGTTGCAATTGAAACCATTTCCAACTGTAGAACAGGCATATGCCCATGTCCGGAGAGAAGACATAAGGCAGACCGTGATGCTATCAAACAGGGGAAGCATTCCAGATGCTGCTACAATGATCTCTAGAGGTATGAGAACCGGTGCACAAAATAAATTTACACTGCAGGTGGCAAAGACTGGAAACCCCTCTGCACACGGGGAGAAGGTTAACCTTGCAAAGACCAAAGGCCACGTGGAAGGAGGAACCAATGGATGCTCTCACTGTGGAAACCCAAAACACACCCGTGAGACATGTTTTAAAATACATGGCTATCCCGATTGGTGGATGGAACTCAAGGCACTAGTGGAGTTGGAAGAGCAGCCATGGTGAATTCAAACCCCATAAATCCAGAGGCCACTCTTTCACTCGTCCCTATTGTTGAGTCACGAGAGGCCACAGCAGCAGTTCCAAATGAGTCAGGTAACGATACCAACAATGACAGCAATGCATTACTTGTGTCCAATGCAGGAAAGAATGAAGACTGGATAGTGGACTCGGGAGCCACGGATCATATGACATACTATCAAGATGATCTTGTGGAAATTACAGAGCCAAGGCGGAATAATATATTCAATGCCAATGGGGTCATGTATCCGGTTACAGGAGCTGGAACCGTCGATTTATCATCTTCAATATCATTGGCTAACACTCTTTTAGTACCCTCTCTTTCCAGTAAATTATTATCAGTGGGGCAAATTACCGAAGAACTCAATTGCTTAATACTAATGTACCCAAAATTTTGTCTTTTTCAGGATATTCTCACGAAGGAGATCATTGGGCGTGGTACTAAAAGAGAGGGGTTATACTACATGGACGATTTCAGTTTCGGCAAAGTCAATAACATGAGTCGCACATCTAGCGCAAGTGAGGAATTGATTTGGTTATGGCATGCTCGGTTGGGGCACCCTTCATTTAGCTATATGAAACATTTATTTCCGCAGTTATTTTCAACTATGAATTACTCAAATTTCAAATGTGAAACGTGCATATTGGCCAAGAGTCACTGTGTACCTTTTCCAACTAGCATGAATAAAAGTGATATTCCATTTACTCTAATTCACTCTGATGTGTGGGGACCTTCCCCTATTACAACTATCTCGGGTATACGATGGTTTGTGATTTTTGTAGACGATTGTACGCGGATGACTTGGCTATACTTGTTGAAACGCAAGGATGAAGTATTTGGTGTATTTAAAGCATTTCATGCCATGATTTAGAATCAATTTTCAGCAAAGGTCTGTATTCTTCGGACGGATAATGGAGGAGAATACATGAATCGAGATTTTCATGAATATTTCCAAAGAACTGGTCTCCTACATGAGTCATCGTGTAGTCAAACACCACAGCAAAATGGAGTAGCTGAAAGAAAGAATCGGCACATCCTAGAAACGGCACGCGCCTTGTTGATTGGATCAAATACACCAGGTCGTCATTGGGACGACGCGGTTACTTCGGCGGTGTACCTAATGAACCGTATGCCCTCTAAGGTTTTGGATTTCAACACACCACTACAGGTTTTGTCAAAATATGTCACTCTACCATCGGTACTTCTCATTTAGCCTCGGGTATTTGGATGTGTTGCCTTCGTTCATTTGCATAAAAATCAAAGGACCAAGCTAGAGCCGTGTGCAGTTCGGTGCATTTTTTTGGGGTATGGCATCAACAAGAAAGGGTATTGCTGCTATGACCCGAATAAAAAACGGGTGTATACGACAATGGATGTCACATTTGTAGAATCGGACAAGTGGTATTCATCACATATATCATCTTCTTCTCTTCACCGGGAGACTTATGATGAAGAGCAGAAGTGGTGGACGGGACAAAGTGAAGAAACAAGGGTGGTGATGGCAGCCCCTCCGATGGTGACAGCAGCCCCTACCGTGGTGCCAGTGACACCATCGCAGGAGGAGACAGGGGCTGCTATTACACAAACGGGTGACAATACAGTGATAATAGAGGAAGAAGAAGTGACGGGAACATCATCACCAGCTACCGATAATGTCCTGCATGAAGACATCATGGTTATTGACAGCAGCGATGAATCGCCTAGTAGAAGAACCCCTCTCTTGGACGTATCCGACAGTGACAATCCTTCTCCTGAGAATATTCCTGAGGTAAGACCTTTTGCATCTCCTTCCAGTAATGTTTTGGATATTGCAACTGGTTATCACTTGCCTTTCAGGAGTAACCGCGGCAAAGCTCCATCTCGCTACTCTCCTGGAGAAACAGGGAAGAAATCCAAGTACCCAATTTCTAATCATATGACAACCAAAGGCTGGTCTGATCCTCTTATAAAATTTGCACAAAAGCTATCTTCGGATCCCATTCCTTGCGGAGTCCATGAAGCCTTAGCAGATCACAAATGGTCAGCAGCAATACAAGAAGAAATGGAAGCTTTGAATCGGAATAAAACTTGGGAACTCGTCCATTTGCCGGCAGGAAAAAAGACAGTGGGGTGTAAGTGGGTATTCTCAATTAAACACAAAGCAGACGGATCCGTTGAACGATACAAGGCAAGGTTAGTGGCTAAGGGATATACTCAGACATACGGCATGGACTATCAGGAGACATTCTCTCCGGTAGCAAAGCTAAGCACCGTAAGAGTTCTATTATCCATGGATGCAAATCGGGAGTGGCCCCTACACCAATTTGACGTGAAGAATGCCTTTCTTCACGGGGATCTTAAGGAAGAAGTATATATGGATATCCCACCGGGCTATATGTCATCCTCCACAGGAATTGTTTGCAAGTTACAAAGGGCATTATATGGACTGAAACAATCACCGCGTGCATGGTTTGGTCGCTGTAGCATGGCCATGAGAAAGTATGGGTTTCAACAAAGCAACTCAGACCATACTCTATTCCTTAAACGGCGACAAAGCAAAATAACTGCTTTGATAATCTATGTTGATGACATGATAATCACAGGAGATGATTCAGAAGAAATTTGCAGACTGGAGAAGCATTTGGCCACGGAATTTGAAATGAAAAATTTGGGTGGACTTAAATATTTTCTGGGAATAGAAGTGGCTAGATCAAAACAAGGCATCTTTCTATCACAGCGAAAGTACGTACTTGACCTACTAGCAGAAGTCGGGATGCTCGACTGCAAACCAGCAAATACTCCAACAATTCAAAATCAGAAACTTGGGGAAGATCCTGATCAAACCCCAACAGACAAGTAGAGGTATCAACGACTGGTGGGTAAGTTGATTTATTTATCCCATACTCGTCCGGATATTTCATACGCCGTAAGCGTGGTCAGTCAATTTATGCATCGCCCTAGCAAAGATCACATGGATGCAGTTGTTCTAATTCTTCGATACTTGAAATCAGCACCGGGGAAGGGGATTATGTTCTCTAAGAATGGTCACTTAGAGGTTGAAGGCTATACAGATGCAGACTGGGCAGGAAATGTGGTCGACAGAAAATCCACATCAGGATACTTTACATTCGTCGGAGGGAACTTGGTTACGTGGAGGAGCAAGAAACAAAAGGTGGTAGCTCTATCCAGTGCAGAAGCCGAATTTCGAGGTATGGCAAAGGGACTTTGCGAGCTTTTATGGCTGAGACGACTGCTCTCAGAAATTGGCATTGCACCAAGTTCAGAGATGAATTTATACTGTGATAATAAAGCTGCAATTGAAATATCTCAAAACCCAATCCAACATGACAGAACAAAGCATATTGAGATAGACCGGCACTTTATTAAACAGAACCTCGAAGAAGGGATAATTCGCTTCCCTTTCGTCAGATCAGAGGACCAACTTGCAGACATGCTTACAAAAGCTGTCTCAAACAGGAACTTCCACAGCTCACTTGACAAGCTGGGTATCAAAGACATTTCTACACCAACTTGAGGAGGAGTGTTGGCATGAGCTGTACAGCCGAGAGAGAATATGAAATCACAGCTGTAATAGTAAATATTATCTCCCATTTATGCTAATCCCGATTGTCATGGGATTGACGTTATAGTTTCCTTTCCAAATTCAATGTATGTAGACATTACATCGTCTTGTATAAATTCACTCTTTGAGGATAAGAAATGGACTGAATTTGCCAGAAACCCTACTCAAAATAACAAGGATAATCATTAAACAGACTGTATAAGATGGGGTGCTACTGTAATTTTCAAGAAAAGACTGCATCTATGTATCAAAGTGTGAGACTTAGGGTAAGCCCTGTTGACACTTGGAATTTCCTCTTAGAGGGCTCGGGCTAAAACCTAGTAGGGGAAGAGGGGAGGAGGTTAGGATGGAGGAGATCTATTCCATGATTGGTGTTTCCGTGGATCATTAAACAGAAAACAAAATACTGTGAGCGTGCTAGCTAGTTTAGCTGGTAATGTCACATTATGCTGTACAAAGTGATTTGCAATTGAATGTCATTCAAAAACCTAAGACTCAAGCTGGGATTTAGTGATTTGCTATCTCTAGTAATGTAGTTTATTAAGACTTTTAGGTCTCCTAAGGTGTTGAAAGGGTGTGCCTCTTCATAAAACCACTGTAAATTTGTGATGCCAGGATTCTCATAGAATTGCAGCCATCCCTGAGATTCATAAAACCACTAATTTATTCTAGTTTGACATGAGCATATTAAAACCATTAAAAACATTACAAAATTATTAATTTAATAATTTAAAACACGTACATATATAAATATAGCGAGGAAGATGAAAGTAATGACTAATGAGGCTGATTTTAGTTTACATAACATGCCGGAAGAATATTTATTTTAAATTTGTTAGTTTTTACCTAATAAAATTCTATGGACATAATTGTTTTGTAATCTATTTTTAAGTTAATTTAAATTATGTATGAACCTTAACTAATGAAGTTTAATGGTCATAATTATGATGTATTGTATTCAGAAATATTCTACTTATGATTTTATGATTTTTCTACTTACACAATTTTAGTTCTGATTTTACGATCCGATCTTACGATCCGAGTTTCAGAAGCCCCTTCCGTGTCGTGTCAAAATCACGATTTTGACAACCATGGTCACAAGGGTGAACCTTAGTTCATCGAGCCAAAGAACTTGGATTTGAGTCGCGGTACAGTAGCTTTTAGTTGGTGACAGCTCTATCACGAAAAGGACCTTGAATTTGGATTTAAACATGGATACAGAAGTGAAGATATTTTCAACCATGAACACAACAAAAATAAAAAGCAGTGAGGCATCCAGTCCTTGGAGTGAAGTATTTGCAAACAAGATGCTTAACTCTTTTCAGTCTATGTAGGGGACTTGGAGTGATGAAAAAGGAACTAAGGCCTTGTTTGTTTCAAGGAAAGTGAATTCCAGGAATTCACTTTCCAGTGTTTGGAAACACTTTGGAAAGTGAAGTCAACGGAATTACTTTTCCCCACTTTCCCGGTCAATATTTTCTAAGCTTTACCACGCGGAAAGTGTTTTCCGCTCCTGCACGAGCGGAAAACACTTTCCGCTCGTTACATCTCTTTGCCTCATCGTCTCTCGTCTCATTCTCATCGTCTCTTTCCCTCTTTCCCTCATCGTCTCATCCTCTTTCCCCGTCCCTCATCTTTCACTCATCTCTGCACCGCCTCTCGCCTCCTCTCACCTCCCTCTCTAGTCCCTCATCTCTCTGCACCCTTTTCTAAAGCAAAACCAGACCCTCTCGCCTTCTCTCTTCTCCTCACGCCTCCCTCTCAGTCCCTCATCTCTGCTTAAAAAAACCCTAAGCACCCTCTCGTCTCTCGCCTCCCTCTCGGTCCCTCATCTCTGCTCTCGACACCCTCTCGCCTCTCGCCTCCCTCAGTCCCTCTGCTGCTCTGCATCTCGCCTGCCTCTGCAACTCACAGCAAGAGAAACCAGGTACTCCCTCTGCATCTCAATCTTTTTGCAGTAGAGAATAGTTTAAGGTTATTGGTTTTGTGGGTTTTTTTTATGAAGTTTGTGAGTTTTTGATGATATGAGAAATGAGGTTTGTGGGATTTGGGTTACAATTGAAATTGCCGAGTATGGTAATGGGTGTGATTGCAAAGATAGCTACTTGTTTTGATTTTTGTTGTTCTTGTTTCTATTGATTTCTTGAATTTCTGTGCACCTGAGATATGAGGAAATGGATAGGTAATTTGCGCCTAATTTACAGCTAGAAGATTATCTGGAATCTAAATACATATAATTTATTAGCGTGGAGTTAGGGCTAATGTTTAGACAAAAATGAAAACCCACTTTAAGTGTTTTTGTTTTCTAATTTAGCTTTTAAATGCCGTTTCTTTGGCTTGGTTGATTATTTGTGGTGCTAAGTTTTGCTGATTAATTTGGAAATTTGATTTGGGAATGAAGATTTGTATCTAAGCGTGATGGTTTCTCATTACAATAATCGAATTGATGCTTGTTTATAAATAACTGTATGAGTTAATCCATGAGAACCCAAAAACAGAAGATTGCGACATATTGCCATGAGGTAATTGATTTCCTCTGTTTTTTCATTTATCAAGCTTTTAAATGTATTTTTTTTGTTTTTCCTATACATGTTGAGGTAATTGATATCTCTTTTCTTGTAAATGTTGAGGTTGCCCTTCTAAAAATATGCAATAAATGCAGAATAATCATTCCAAGAATGTTTTTGCTATTTGGTAGTCTATTTTTTGGAAGTGAACAAGAATAGTTTAAGGGGAATTAAATATGCTTTGCTTGGATTTTGGACCTCTTATGGATGATCCAAAGCAGCAAGAGGCTCAGATACAAGCCTCATTTTCTATTTGTTTCTCACATATCGCTGTGTCTGTTCTAAGACATGGCTCCAAGTTAATGAAATTAGCTAAAAGGAGAGTTTAGTGTCCAGCCCTTTTTCCGGGGAGATGCAAGAAGGCTCTGTTTGCCTAATGTGCAAGGCCATTGAGAATTGGCAATTCTCAGGGGATAAGCTTTTTGTATGATGTCAAGCTCCTTAAAGAAAATTGTTTCTTCATAATCCCAACTGTCTTCATAGTTGAAAAATCACTCACCTCTCAATTTTATTTTTATCTTGGTTTATAGCTTTATTTTCCATGGACATTTTTTTCTTCTTTTAATATTTGGGTTTTGTGAAATTTTTTATGGTTGTCACTGTCTTCCTGAAGTGAGTGTGCTGTCTGATTATCAGGGGAGCTGCCATCCACAAGAAATATTTCTATGGTTCAGTTATGCTGCTTCCATTGTCAAGTGCATTAGCTGTACGTATGCAATGATTTAAGAATGTCAATTTTCATTGTAATTTCATGCGTTATTGGTTTTGAATTTTATCAATTTTCATTGTAATTTCATGCGTTATTGGTTTTGAATTTTATCCTTTCATGCTTCAGGAATTACAGGCAGAAGCACTAACTCTTCTAAATATTTTGTGTTGCATCCCTTTTCTCTTTCTTATTTAGGTCTTGCCTCTGCCCAACAACCCATTCTTTTGGTTCTTATTCCGCAGTTATTCCAATTGGCGAGCTCTTCAGGTGTGTTATTTATCTTTAGCATGATTCTAAAAGAATGCTGAAATTGGGCTTGAGTATTGATGAAGATAGTGCCGATGCCGATGCCGATGCTGACATGCCTCCTTTGGAAGATGCTGATGACGCTGAGGGTAGCAAGATGGAGGAGGTTGACTAAACCAGCTCTGTTAAGTAGTAGATCTCCTAGAGTGGTCCTCCCAATTCTCCTGTTAATCTAATATTGTCTTTTTTGGAAGGCTTGTCAAGGATGATATTAAATTTTATTAAAGACATGGTGTATACTTTGTCTAAACTTGCCAAACATGTGCAATTTCTTCTCCTCTGCCTTATCTCTCCTGTTGTTTAGATCAAAATATTTTTGTATCTATTTGTCTTTTAAAACATACTTCATACCAAAAAAAAAAACCAAAATATATAACTTTTAACATAAACTAATTTGGCTTTCTTAATATGAAAAAAAATAATTATTTTAAGCTTTTAAAATTGAATAATTTTTACTTACAAAATATTTCACAAGCTTATTTCTCTATAATATGATATGACATATATTGTTATATTTTATAAAATAAGCTATGTATGAATACAGGCTATAATAAAAAAATTCATCATTATACTTTTTAGATTTCATTTTTTTTTTAAGTGATTAAATATTTTATATTAAATATTTTATATATATTAGATAAACTTGAAAAAAAAAATTAATTTATTAATAAATTATTTTCCAGTTCATTTTCCATAACATAAACAAACACTGGAAAGTGTTTTCCAGTTCATTTTTCATAACACTGCCAAACATCGGAATTCACTTTCCAGGAAACCACTTTCCAGGAATTCACTTTCCAGGAAACCACTTTCCAGGAAACAAACGGGGCCTAAGAGAAGAAAAAGAAGCCATGGACTGTTGGTAGGTTATATAATAACTCATCTTGAACAAGTTTGTTGTTTCGTGATTCTTTTTCGTTAAGTACACGATTTCTTATGCCATATTCATGGCTTATACAGATACTGTGAGGGAAGAGAGACATGTAGCACCAGCCCACTACTCCATGAAAATTGATTCCTTCTCTTTGCTTTCTGAAATGGTAGATAACTCTTATGAATCTCGTGAATTTGAAGCCAGCGGCTACAAGTGGTGAGTTACAACGTATTACCTTTCGTTTTGTTTTAATAAGCTGGAGTGCTGCTGTAATTTTCAAGAAAAGACTGCATCTATGTACAAAGTGATTTGCAATTGAATGTCATTCAAAAACCTAAGATTCAAGCTGGGATTTAGGGAAGGAGAGGGCTACCTCCAGTAATGTAGTTAATTAAGAATTTTAGGTCTCCTAAGGCGTTGTAAGGGTGTGCCTCTTCATAAAACCACTGTAATTTTGTGATGCCAGGATTCTCATAGAATTGCAGCCATCCTTGACCCTGAGATTCATATACATGTACGTAGTCAATGTGTCAGTCGTGACCAATGCTAGCTGTGCCTTTTCAGTTACTTGTGTTTTGTTTATTGTTCGCAGGAAATTGGTTCTCTACCCTAATGGAGACAAGAGCAGGAATGGAGATGGCTACATATCTCTGTATTTGGTAATGGCAGACACCACTGGTTTCCCTCCTGGTTGGGAAATCAATGCCATCTTCAAGTTTTTCGTGTTTGATCAACTTCAGGACAAATACTTGACAATTGGAGGTATACCCTTTTTATGTATGCCAAAAATCTTCTCAAGTAGAATGTCCATTTAACTCAGGTTACTCCTATATTGATGTTAGATGGGAGATTGAGGCGGTTCAGTGCCATAAAGAATAAATGGGGGTTTCCCCAGATGCTTTCATTAAGTATTTTTAACAACGCATCAAATGGTTACTTGATTGGTGATTCCTGTGTATTTGGAGTGGAGGTTTTTGTTATAAAAAATGAAGGTAAAGGGGAACATTTTTCCATGATCAAGGATCCTTCAGATGGTGCTTTTACATGGGAGGTTCAAAAGTTCTCTGAATTGACAGCAGAGTTTTATTACTCTCCAGTTTATTTGGCTGGACGACATCAATGGTATATGCTATAAATTTTGAACCCTGGACATCTTTTTATTTTCTTGTCTCAAATCAGGAACCTGAATATCTAGATTCACGCATTGCTTCCTTCTGATTTCAGGAAGTTAAAGCTCTTTCCGAACGGAAATACACAGCCAAGGGGCAAGCACTTATCTTTATTTTTGGAACTGCGTGATTGCACCAAGTTTCATGCTGGATGGAAACTGTTTGTGGAATTCACACTGCGCATTAGGGATCAAGTCTGGAGCGATCACCATGAGAAAACCAGTGAGTTCACTTCCTTTTCCTATTACTAGAACAATTGGTTATAGAGGCTGAAATTATGGTACCTTGAACAATTGGTCATGGAGTCTGAAATTCTTGTTCCTTCATGTTTTCGATGACAGATAGTTAATCCATTTGGTTCATTATATCAGGCCTGGAAAAAAAAATCTAGTTTTTCTATACATCTAGGCATCAACAGTGCAACTGCAGGGGATTTTACTTGTACTGATGTATTGGCTTCGGATAAAAAAAGAGTGATATTTTTCCATGGAATGAGACTTGCAAATTGAGAAATAGATGCAATGAGACGACCCAGAACATTTTGTTACCACTTCCAATGAAATCATTGCCATGTTAGCAAGGTTTCAAATCTCTTTTTTGAGGGTTTTTGTGTGTTTAAAAACTATTTAAAAAAAAAAAACAGGTTCTTATATTTTTTATTTTAAATTAATTTCGTCATTGTTTTCAAATTGTTTTGATGAGCTGATATAAAAATATTTTTTTAAAATGAAAAAAAAATATATTATCTTGATCCATTTTAAAATAAAAAAAACACTTTGAAAACAACATTTACTATACTTCTAAACATGCCCGAACTTCTCAAGCACACAATTAAGTGAAACTGAAAATTGCCGAATACTTGTATATTCAAGTTTGCTTGTTTATTTTACTTTTTTTAGGGACTTGTATGTTGTTCCTATTTCAATCACTAATCTTCCATTTTTCTGGGCAGTTCGTAAGTGGTTCAATGCCTCTGAGGATGATTGGGGTCTGACGAGCTTCATATCATTGACCGAAATCAAGAATCAATCAAACAACTTTATTGTCAATGATACTTTGATTGTTGAAGGGGTACTTAATCGTTTATCAGTTCTCAAGGATTTTGATGGTGCTTCTTTGATCCGTAAAGAAGATTAGGCATGGACTACACAGCTCTTTTTCTGTGATTTCCAGTACAAGACTTGTATGTTGAAGCATATTTTCTTCCATTATCTTTATAGTATTTGATTTGTGCCTCAACATTAGGCTATATATATATATATTTGCTTATCAGATTTTTGCGTATCAGTTTGCATGTACCTCATCAAGTGGGAATCGATTTGCTCAAGGTTCAAGCAATCCTTGAATGAATTCATCTTAAAATATGTTGGTAGAAGGAATTTGTTGTCTGCCACTCTGGTGCTAGGCTAGCCTTTACATCAACTTGCAGTGGCTGTTGGAATCATTGCCTGCATCCTACCCATAAAATATAAAGAACAATTCTTTGAACTTTTTTGGTTTTTTTAGCAAGAATTTGTTCCTATAAAGTAAGACAAATGATGGCTTTAAAGCTGTCGTGAATCTTGATTACAAGTTGTTAATTCCAGCCACGTGTGCTCATACAAAAATCCAATGTAAATGACGGCTGATTAGTGGCCCAGAAAATATTATTGGCAAGGTGGCAGAGCCACATGTGATGCTGTTTTAAGGATGCAGTAACGAAGCGACGTGCAGAAGTGGTGCTGATTGGTGACCAAACAAATGTTGTCGGCAATTGGAATAATTAGCCAATTTCAGCCACTGATGCTAATATAAAAAGTGCTGTTGAGGTTGTTTTCAAGTTGATTTTTGTATTTAGAAAAAAATATTAAAATGATTTAAAAAAAAAATGATATCAGCACATCAAAATGATCCAAAAACACCTTTTTTTTATTTAAAACAAAAATAAAAAAACTCATATTTTTTCTAAAATATTTTTAAAACTCAATATTAAACAAGAACTGAGCGTTTCTTTTTTGGGAATAAGGGACAGGAAAATCTATAACAAAGTTTGAAAAATCAATACTGTTATAATACCTCAGGAACAAGTAATGTTCAGGATGAAGAATCACAAATGTCTCGGGGAAAGAAAAATATGAATGAAGTGATGTGAATTTCTTGATTAAATGACCTGTTACCCTCAATGAATATGATGTTTTCCCAATAAAGTTGAAAATTATTAGGTTTAAGAAGTATGACACAAAGAAAACTTATTTCTAGACATCAACACTATTAGAATAGAATAAAATGACGTTATAAGATTACTTATACCTTTATAAATCAGATTTGATCTTTGTCCCCACAAAAAAAAAAAAAAACATGTTGCATCACGTTAAATACAAGTGTATATTTATAAATTCATTGCTATCTAGTTTTGTATCACACAAAATATTTATATAGTACTTCAAATAACTCTAATGGATCCTTATATGTTTGTTGGTTTGACTCACTTATAAAATTGACCCCCAAACCCTAAACTAATAAGTTCAAAACCTAATCTAGGATTCTAGCTAGCCAAAACTTGAAGATATAAATTACAAATTTAACACATAAACTAAAGCTTTTGCATCTAATTAAATAAAATAATCTAAGATAGATATATTTACTAGTTTAAATCATTACATCAATGAAATCTTCATCCTAAAAATTACTAGGATTTTTGTTGTCACATAACTAGCTAGGAAATTTATTGTTGAAGTTGTCTTTCCTTTAGTATCTTTATTTGTCTAGGATAATCAACCATAGTTTTAAAGAATCATTTCAAAATATAAAAACTTTTGTTGCCTTCCTTTAACTTTTCTTGTAGAACTACAAAATTTTCAAACTAAGTTGTCACATCCTGTGGAAAAGTGATCTTTACCAAATATAAATTCTGCAAGTAATAAAATTCATACAACATGTTCTAACTTATATCGCAAGGTCTTTCTAAACTCCGATTGACCTGAAATTTTACCTAAACGTAAAACAACACATCTTGAATCTTATGATAAAATTTTAGCTTAATAAAATAGTTTGATATGAATTTATGTTCAATAGCTTATAATTGAACATAATAAAATTTACATCAAAGTTCGAATTTGACAATGGCTAACAAGTATTTTTCTGCTTAGGGTTTGCAGCAGCAAATTCTACACAAAATATAAGGAACATAGTTTAGTTACAATTGCATGTTTACTAGCAATCACTTCATTGAAACATAAGTTTTACTTACAGTTGCGTGTTTCTTTTCAGAAAGCTCAAAACAGTGACAAACACAACATGATCCCATTTGGATCACTTTCCTTTTCCGTTGTGAAGTCCAAAACTTCAGCTCTTTATGTTCTATTAGTATTTTTTGCATATATATTATAACCTGCGACCCAATCTTTCATCTTGCTGAGAGATTGAGAGATTCCAAAACATGTAAATTTTCATTTTCCTCACCTGACTGAGAAAACCCAGAAAAAGATGAAAACCATCATGAAGGTAGGCCTGAGTTTCGGTTCCGGCAAGCCCTTGACACGAAAAATTTCCCACCACAAGAAAGTGACCTCTTCAATGAACTTGGCCCTGTTTGGGAAGAAGAAGTTGGCATGAATTTCATCAAGTTTTGATTTCCAGCACCACTGTTTTGAACAATTTCCCTACTGGATTCAATCTCTATTCCTGCCCTCCTGGTACCTGAATTCCTATCAGATTCCACTACAGGAAGAACATTAGCGAGATCCTGAATTATCTTGGAAGCTGATAGAGAGTCTAAAGAAACCGATCTTCGCAGTTTCTGTATCCCATCTTCCACTCCATTCAAATTCTCATTCTGGAATCGACTTTCCTCCTCTGTTACAATCCTCTGCTCACCATCTCCACCTTCCATTTCTCTATCAGATTCTTGATCATCTTCCAAAACTTCAATCTGGGTTTCTCCTCCTCCGCCACTTGTATTACCAAGATTGGACTGTGATGAGCTTGCTTCACCTGTATTGGTGACTATAGGAGCCCGACACAAAGGGCAATTAGTGTGCGATCTAAGCCAGGTGTCGATACATGGGATATGAAAAGCATGGCTGCATTTCGGCAACAACCTAAGAGTCTCGTCATCTCGAAACTCATTCAAGCAGACAGAGCATTCAGTTCCTTCAACAAGACCATCGCCATTTTTATACTTACAAACTGTGATAGAACTGATAACAGATGGGTGTAACCCTACTGTCCTGATGTACCAAATCGGATGGTCAATTGCAGGACCTTGATCTTGATCAAGAAACTGATCACGGGTCTCAATTCTCTGTTCTTCTTCGTCATCTTCGTGCTGAGATGGTGATCTCCTTCTTCTTGGTCTAATGAACTTAACATAGATAACACAGCAAGCAAGAACAAAAGCTATGGCCGATAACACAATCATTATCAACGCAATCTTGCCTACCTTGTGTTGTTGTGAGGAGGCGGGTGCCCAGTTATCAAAACAATATTCACAATCTTCCAAGGCTGGTCCTTTACAGGATTTCAAACATTTCCCAATGTTCTGATAAGTCTCGAAGGCAGAGACGCACTTTTCAGTGCAGTCGTCCGGATCATCTTCTTTCTTACAGAAGTTTGCACAATCATTATAAGAGTCGAACAACAGCTTTCTGTACTGCGGACCCATTAAAGATCGGGAAGAGATAGAATTTTGAGATCGATTTTGAAGAGAGAGAGGGACATGAAGAGAAGAAGGAAAGATGCAAAGTCAAAAGATGGATGGGGTTTGGGCCGTTTGGTTTGGAAGAGAGAGGATGAAAGCTCAGAGCGACATGTTGAAGGTTCCTGGCAGCTGCCTTGATTTGACCAAGTAGCATAGTGGATATATTAAATAATATTTTTTTTAAATATATTTTTAATATTAGATCATCGAAACAATTTAAAAAGATTTTGTTATAATTTTTATGAATATTATAATATCTTACACAATTTATATATTTTTCAGTAACTTTTTATTAATAAGTTCACCTACTTTAATTTCTTCTCGAATAAGTTTAATTGTGGTTGAAACCTTGTTAACTAATCCTCTATCACATGGGCTGGCATAAGAACGTTTCTACTTCACGAATTCTTATAAATAATAAATAAATACATAAATAATCAAACTTTTTGAATTATAGTTTCTAAATTGAGCACGTCAAGTCTTAAATTTTGATTCAACCGAAGCATGTGTTAGAAAATAATATAAATTATATTATGAGGCCTCACCTACAAGTTTAAACTTTTAGGTGAGATGGTTCCTTAACATGGTATCAGAGCCTTGTTGACCTAGCAGTAACGAGTTTGAATCTCACCATCCCCATTCTATTTGATAAAAACCAAGCACAAGGTGATGTGGGCCTATGCAAGTTTCAAGCGCAAAGGACTTTCACTTGAGGGGGTGTGTTAGAGAATAATATAAATCATATTATGGAGTTTCACCTACAAACTTAAGCTTTTAGGTGAGATGGTTCTTTACCAGCATGGTAGCTAAGTTTATAGCCATCACTCACCAACTTTTCTTTATCAAACTTCCAACTCAATATATATAAGGTGGAAGAGGATGAACAGTCATTAAACATGGAATACCAGATGAATAGATGGCAAGTTTGGTAACGCTGCCTAGAATCTTATGTGGTCCAATGAATCGAGGACTTGTCTTGCTTTCCAGAGCTAAGCACTTCTTTGGAAGGATGAAAGCTACTGATGGTGAAAAATCTTGACAGAGAATGAGGTTTCAGGGATGGAGTTGCAATGAATTCTAGAGGGAGAGTGGTGAGAACGAAGCTGGTGGTCTGGCTCTTTGGTAGGATGGAGGTACAGATCTTTCCATGAAGACTGTCACAGCCAATTACACTGATGCGGAGATCCTGAATGATTATGATAATATTCCAACTTGGCGATTCACATGCATGTATGGATATATATATATATAGAGAGAGAGAGAGAGAGAGAGTATATTCCTTGGAAACTTTCACCTCCTCGATTCACGCATCATTGGCCCAAACGCACTCCGTTTTCATCACCCTCCTGGTCATGGATTTTCGAAAAATCTTTCAACTTCATTTCTGTGTGAATTAGCTGATTTTCTGAGATAAACCCTTCAAGTGTGAGCAAATGTGGACGAAAGACGAAGGGTGTGATGCAATGGTCTCTGAGGCTTACGAAATGGCTAGGTACGAGAGATGTTACCTTGTAGATATTACGAGCGATATGCCCGCGTGATATGCAGGTTTTTTTATTTATATAAAAAATTAATTGATTTTATGTGTGTTATATTTTATTATTTTAATATTTAATTAATAAAATTATCATTAAAAATATTTGTTATTAACAGATTTTTTTTCTTATTAAAAAGTAATTGAATGTTGTTATTGCCAAAATTCTTCTGATAAAATCTGTTAAAAATATTTTTTTTCTATGTAGAAAACTGATTGTAAAATTAATTGCTCATATTATTAAATTAAAAATATTTTAGAATAATAATAAATAGGTCATACACACACACACACACATACACATGAAGGTGTTGATATTAAATAAATATCAAAATATATAATTAGTCTCACATATTGATAAGGAAAAAAATATTACAAATAATCATTATCATTATTTTCAATATCTTATCTATAATAATAAAAAAATTTAAGGCCTGATAATATTAATAGAAAAGCAACTAAAAACACTAAATAAATGACAAAATAAACAATATTATTAGATTTTTAGAAATTATTTGAACAGAAGAATAAAAAAATAAAATCATTTTTGAAATGATCACGAACACAAATTAAAATATAAATATTATAAAAAATAACTTTACTAAGAGTGGAAATAATAAAAATTGGTGAGACCATAATTATTGTTAGAGAAAAAAATTCCGTATGTTTTTTTACTTTTATATTATTATATTAAAAGTATTTCAGAACAATGATATTAATTTTTTTTTTGAAAAAAACTTAGGTGATTTATATATATTAAAGCTATGATATGAAATAAATACTAAAATATATAATTAGTCTGATATATTTAAAATAAAATAAAGTTCACAAATAATAATCATTATTATTTTGAATGTTTTATCTGTAATAATTACAAAATTCAACACCTGAGCATATTAAAAAAAAATATTATTATATTTAAAGAAATTATTTAACTTGAAGAATAAAAAAAAGAAATAATAACAAACATAAAGAAAAAATGGAAAGAAAAACTAAGAGCATATACATATAAACATGTACAGAAATAGGAACTATGTAAGAAATATGTATAAAAAACAAAGGAACTAAAAAAAAATTCAAGATTAACAGTTTAAGGAAAAAAAAAACACATATGTAATAAATTTAATTTAAAGGACAAAACTGAAATAAATCCAAATATTGAAATTAAATAATTTAAAACAAAACCGGAAATTAAAAGAATTAGGACCGAAATGAAACTGAAATGCATAATTCATTTACATAGAAGGATAAAATTGAAAGAAATCAAATTTTGACACTGAAAATATTAAGGATTTATAATAAATTTGCATGAAAGGATGAAATTGAAATAAATCAAAACTTTCATACCAAAAATATTAAGGATTCCAAACCAATCTACAAAATTAAAAGATTGAGGACCTAATGGAAACTAGAATATATTATCAATTTCAATTGAATGACGAAATTGAAACAAATCAAAACCTATAAAATAACAATAAGAGCCAGAAAAACAAATCCTAACGTTCAAGGACTGAAATGCAATTTGTCAAAAAGCAGTTGCGCTGACATCATGTGGTGCGGGCAGGAGAGAGAAATGGGGTGGGAAAATTCAAACGACTATTGACAGGTCTCCGGACACCACATAGTCACACGCGCCGCACCAGGTGGAAGAGAACATGCATGAAAATCATTCTAGATACTGGTTGGGCATTTTTGGATGACGAAGTACGCCACACGCGCCGTCCAAAACACACGTGAGCGCGGAAACGGACGACGCGTCCCACGACGTCCCAACAGTAAACTGGCGCAAAAAAGAATAAACAATTGGTTAATTACCGGATCGCTCCTCCCTCCCAGGCATGGTTTTTGCCGTTTTTGAGGGACAAAACAGTTATTTCACTATTCCATGAAATATTAAAAAAAAAAACCCGGTCAGACGAATTGGACCGGATCGAAAACATGCAATTACCGTGGAGCCCCTCAGACCAGGCGCCGTTTTTTGTCCTTTTCAAGGGAAAAATGCGTAATTACACTGTTACAGGAAAAAAAAGCTCACGTACGTGTGCGAAGCACCGACGCAAGTGTCCAGTGAATAGTAGATATGTGTGTAGGCGCACAGGGATTGAACTAGCTCTTTTAGCTTCTTTTGTAATAACTCAGTGTGGAGAATCATTGGCACGGTGAAATTCTAGCCATTTTGGGAACTTTAATTCCTAAAAAACAGAAACATAAACACAGAATGTTGCTAGCAAAACTCCAGTCAAAGGACCAAACCGAGTAAGCAATTCAAGGTCCTGGATGGTGAAGTGGCAGAACTCCTAAAAAGAGATGAACTCATGGGGTGCCATCATTGTAGAATCTCTTGGTTAAAGAGTGTGTGTGTGTGTGTGTGTGTGTATAGGATTGAGAGGATTCAGGATGAGCAAGGGAGATGGTTTGTGAGAAGATTTGTAGAGTCTTGACCAGGTTTCATCATAAGATTCACACCATAGCGGGCCAATCTAGTATGGAGGAAGTAGTTCATATTGCTGCAAATAGAGTAGTTGTGGAAAGTTCGGTTCTCACCAAGTATGTCAATTACGTTCAGTTAGTTGGTGTTTCGTTTTCAATTGTAATGAAATGTTTTTATTTTGGATTGTTTTGGAGTTTCGGGGTTGTACTATTTATGTATATTTATATATATAATTAAATATATTAATTCAAAAAAAATAGTTAAAACCCAAAAATAAAATTATTTAGAATTATGCAATTTAATCAAAAAAAAAACATGATAAAATGATTTTTCAGAACAAAATTATGAGCATGTATAATATTACGAGAATATCATCATAAATCTCGCAAGGTCATTATATTCTCTGATTGCTTTGAAATTTTAACTTAATAAATATAAATATATCAAGAGACTCCTCGTAAAATTTTATCAAAATCTAACGGTAGGATTAAGAGATATAATTGATACTGTGAAATTATTTATTATTTAAAAAGAAAAACACTATTTGGCTTAAACGGAACGGACAGAATGAAACTGGAACGTTTCAACCGAAAAATCCGGAATAAACCAGAATTTAAACCGGGATAAAAATAACACAATTTTATCTTCTTTTTTTAACTAATACCAAATATTTTGATCAAAACAAAACAAAACAAAACTAAATAACCTTTGTTCTCACCGGTGAGTTTTCAAGGGAGGCGGTGATAATAGCAGCTCCGAGATTAAAAGCATTTCACGAAAGCTCCAAGACACCCGATAGTTTGTCAGCTTTATTTTTTAATTGAGACTAGTAAACTTGAAATTATTTAAAATTCTTAACTATATAATTAAATATTAATAAATTACTATATATTTAAAATTCATATTATTTAATTTTAAATTATTTTTTTCTATTGAATAAAGTAAACAATTTTTTACCTGAGATTTTTCATCTATACTTTTTTAAGTAGAAGTTAATATATCTTTAACTTACTCTTATAAAAACTATCTTTCACTCTTAAAAAGTAAATAATTATTTTTTAACAAACATAATCTTACATATTTTATTTAAATATATAGTAAAATTTGGAAAATAGAAGGATGTAATCCGTACGATTTTGCAATTAATATACCCATGTGTGTTTTCTTGGCTAAGTTTTTTTTTTATTTTATCAAAAACACCTCCTCTCTAGAAAAGATATTTAAATGTTATTTGTTATTGTGATTTAAATTGTGTTTAAATATGTTTTAAAAGTATATTTAACTTTTAAAAATATTAAATTAACTATTTTTAGTGTTTTTGATAATTTTAAAGTATTAACATAAAAAAATAAAAATATTTTGATATATCTTTAAATATGTTTTTAAAAATATTTTGGATCACGATAGCAAACTCACATAATCACTCGAAAGACTATATTGTATAACAATTAACAATTATTACTTTAGATTAAGGTTTTCTTTTGTTTTTAGTTAAGTATTTTTCCGAAACAAAAGTTAGTCCAAGTTCATGTTTAGGAGTGTGGTTGAGATGATTTTGAAAATGTTTTTCATTCTAAAATATATTAAAATGATATTTTTTATATTTTTAAAAAAATATTTTTGATATCAATACATCATAATGATCTAAAAATCCAAAAAAATTAAAATAAAAAAAATTATTTTTTTCAAAAATATTTTTAAAACGCAGTGACAAACACCCAAGCATGGAATCAAAGTTGTGTGATACTTTTTTTCTTAAGAAAAAATAAAGTTGTGAAATAACCGAAAGACAAAGGGAGATGAAGAAGAAAATATCAGAAAACCCGTCAAGAAAGTAATATTTAATATACTATTAAGTTAATTAAGTAATGCAATTGCTATTAATGTAGTAGATCTACTGCATGCATCAGATATTTCACTCGTTCATTAATAACTTGTAAATTTATTATATTATTCAATTTATTATTAAATATGTTTGTTTTTTGCATTTTAAAATTTTTATTTTTTTTTTTTATTTTAAATTAGTTTTTTATGTTTTATATTATTTTAATATAATAACATCAAAAATAAATTTAAAAAAATATACCAAAACCAATTCAGGATACAGCTAGCTGGCAATAAATTCCAAAAAGAAAAAATAATAATGTCAGCATGGATCGTGGTTTTATGAGCTAGCAGGAACATATATTGAGGACAGAGACATGGTTGATTGTAATGATGAAGGGGTGTTGTTCTTGGAAACTAAAGTGAGTGGCCAGCGAGCTCAACTTCTCCAGGTATCGTAAAAATTATAATAGATATTTCAAAAAATTATTCTATATTGATAGAATACAAAGGATTTTTGAAGTGTAAAGAGTATATATAGGATTTATTATCGTATATTGAAAGAAAAAAAAACTTTTATCAAGTGTTTATATATTAAAACATGAGATGAGATAATAACAAACAAATGAAGTAGAGTCCGTGTACATAAGAATAAGACGAGTAAGAGGAAAACCTCTTATTCACCCCCTGCGCGCGAGACAACGCCTATACACTCTAAAATCTTTTTATTGTTTCGTTAAAATATTTTGATGACCCTTCAACTGAAAACATTAAATTTGTAATTATTTCAGTTTTCTTAAATTTTATAACTATCACCATAAATTTTATCTTATTTCTAAGTTGTTTTGTGTTCCCTTCTTTATTTGAGGAAGAACTTGTTGAATCCTGAAAAATACTTTATTATTGGGGAAATATCCTTAAAGACAATGCACAACCATGCCTCAAGTTAACTTGTTGAATCCTGAAGGATACCTTATTGTTGGGGAAATATCCTTAAAACCAATGCATAAACACGCCTCAAGTTTTTTGTTTTTGTTTCCTTGTATTTCATTATTTACACAACAGGAGGGATCGATGTTAAGCTGTTGAATAATTTTGTTCCATTTGGGATGAAATGTCATGTAGTTCTAGCAGCTGTTCAGATCAACAAGCTTAACTGTGGTGGAGAATGGTTCTTGGTTTGTGCGTGTCGCACAGGTTCCTTCCTCGAAGCTTGGGCTACAGTTTGCCGAGCGAAGTTGCATGAAATAATCTGTCCTAGTTTTCAAGTGAGATCTCTGTAGTTTGTCAAACTCCATCCTCGTGTTCTGAGTATTTTGAGTGAATGAGTAGCAAGTTTTAGCTTGCAAGGAACAGCCAGGAGAACGGCATGATCTGAGTCTTTTGTTAGATGTAAAGCAATAGCTTGAAGTGACCAAATACGCATCATTACTTGGCGTGTTCGTGTTCTATCTGTTGCAATTTTAAAAAAAAATTATCCTGCAAGAATTCTCCCATGAAAATGCACAAACACCTTCGTATTCCATAAGCACCTGCCTAGATACAGCACACAATCTGCATTTTAAGCAGCTTATAATGGAGGATTTTTGAAAATTTGAAATACATTCCACCATGTCTTCTAAAGGTTCTTGGCCATTTTACAATCTACGAAGTTTTCTGGAACTAATTCATCGTTACAGAGCCAGCTCCAGTAATGTTTCTCACAGCTGCGGTTCTAGCTCTACAGTGTCCAGGATCGGGCAAGGTTTATCGATGCACCACCAAGGATTACAGCTGATCGTTGCCAGTAGCAATAAATGGAGACAATCTCATTTCAATATGTAGTTATCCTTTCTGAACTTCTTACTTCAATTTTATTTTTATTTCAAATAGTCTGTCTAACAAAATATTGATGCAATTTTTTTCTGTCGATGATCAAGGACGAAGAGCGACAAGGCTGTGCCGCCACCGGTTTCGGTTTCGAATCCTCCGGGAAGCAACTTCCCCACCTGGTATGAATTCACTTTGCAAGCTCCCCATTATTATTTGAGGAATAACATTGCAAGAAACTTCACTACATGCAGGGCAAAATGGATCTTGGGATCTATACTATCGATCTTCCTGCCGTTTTGGAAGCGAAAAAGAGAGGAGCTGAAAAGATTAGAAGGTACATAGGTTCCTAATGTATGCTCATTAATTTACTGAATTTCTTTATTAAGTTGGGAGAATTTTATTTAGGAGAGGCGGAAATTATTGTGGACGAGGTTGGACATGTAGCTGAGGTGGTAGAAAAGGTGGCAGCAGTGGCAGAGAAGGTATCAGAGGAGGTGGCTGAAGGGCTGCCTGAAAACGGAAAACTAAAGGAAACAGCTCTGTTGATAGAGCAAGTTTCAAAAGCAGCTGCCCATGATGCTAAACTAACACAAGACTTTATTCACAAGGTAAGTTGCTACAAGAGATTTCAAATGCCATTAATTGCGTTAAGGTTAAGGAAACAGGAGGAACAAAAGTTGAAGACATGCATGAATTTGTTGACAAATGTTTTTTTCTTTTCTTTTTTTCTCGATAAAACATGCAGGTGGATGCTTTGAAGCATGACATTGATGACTTGAAGATGATGGTTGACCCTGTGATGGAAAAGATTGAACAGAAAATCTCTCGAGGAAAGTAAAAAGGGAGAGATTATCAGCTTCCACTGCTAACACAAGCAAAAGCATATGAATCTTTGCATTATAAGAAATGAATCTATATGGACCTTCTCCAGTTCTCTGTAATTGTGCAATCATTCATATTTCATAATGGTTGTCGGAGATAAAACAAGGTGCCTGAACAATTGCAATAGAATTGTGGCTAAACTTCAGAGAAACTGCCACTAACTATAAAATCAAAAGAATTCACTGAACCTAACAACTGCAGCTAATTATAAAAAATCAAAAGAGTTCACTGTAATTGTAACAACTGCAGCTAACTATAGAATCAAACACACTAAATTTGAAACAAAGATGATGTATTCAAAATGATGAGGACAGTATATTCATAGATATGTTTTTCCTCTAGTGCGCATAGCCTACAGAAGATTCATGGATTGTCTGATTGTTTTCAGCCACAAGACAAATAAATATACTGCAGTATCAGTGTGCAATTGGATTTATCAACAAGGGATACAAAAGTTTCAGTTGACAATTTTTCAGTCAGCAATCGACAATTAGAAAGGAAATAAAAAAATGGGCTCACTTCAGTGGTTCTATTTTTTCATTTTACAAAAAGAGAGACCAAATCTTGAGCAGCAAAAATAATTTTTGAAGAACTCAAAATTAGAAACAGTAATGAGCTAGATTCGTAATGCAAGTATGAAAAACACGAGGCACAGAACAACTGATATGCATGTAATATTTCTAAATTATACATATGTGGATATCATAGAAGTTAATGCAAGTATGAAAAACATGAGGCACGGAACTGATATGCATGTAATATTGCTAAATTATACATATGTGGATATCATATACTGTTATATACAAATAATTTACAATTTAGTCGGTACAGGCTTTATAATGTAGCGGGATGTACAGACCTCAAGTGCGCATAGCAATCATCACCGCTCATAAAGATCTCCAAGCAGACCCAGCAGATGTGTTTCCCACATCTGCACTCAATGTGGTTGCAGCCATCTACCTTCTCAACTGTGTATCTACATACTGGGCAGTTTTTAACATGCTCTTTTCCCTTGCACCATTCCTTCAAGGACATGTCAGGATCCTCCTTAAGCTCCCTGTATTTTTCACATGATACAAATGGATGATACTCCACGTGGCACCTTGTACACGTGTCAGCATAGCACGCTCCACAAACAAATAGATCACCAACCATCCCACTTGCTACGCGATATACTGAAGGGCAATCAGGAGATGGGCAAAATCTGTAAGTTCCACCACTAGATGCAACAAAGGCTGACAAGGAGGCCCTGAAGAGATCCTCTAATTTTTGACATGGTAAAAGAGACTTCAGATCTGTAAGCCAAATGTGCATGCCACAACCTTCATGAGCACAACCTACAGGGAAGCCATCACGTCCTCTCATTGCTGACTCTAACTGTTCAACCAAGCATGACTGGCAGAATTTATGCCCACAAGCCTCAAGCTGGTAACAGTCCTCAACCTCACAAAGGCAAATGGGGCAGGCAATATTGTCATCTTCGTATCGTTTGACGGATCCATTAACACCAAAAGACTCTGCAAAATCACGAATCATCTCCTCCACTTGGAGTCTCAGATCCTTTTTTCCAGAAAAAGAAATAACATGTCGCCTTGTATTAAGCATAAATTCAGCCTCGGGGAACATCTCTTTGAGCACATGCAAGTCAGGACCAAACTTCTCCACCACCTTTTTCATAAGATCATGCGGCATTGCTCCACCTCGAAGGGGGATATCTGTTTGTTCCTTATCATGGAGGGCTTGAAGAGATGCTATCAACTTCTGTTCAGTAAGAAAAACTTTCTTCTCCGGGCCAAAGATCCTAACAGTGAGGTTCTGCCTATCAAAGAGAATATATGTTCCCATCTCTTGCTGCAGTGACTTCATGAGCATGATGCCATCTTTGGAAAAAAGAAGCTGCAGAACCATTGGGGTGAGGCTACAATGATTTACCTTCTTTCCATTCATCAGTTGTTCCAGTGGCCTTCTCAACTCGGCTACTGTCTTTGTTGCATTAGCAGATATCTTCACTCTATAAGAGCCATTCTCATTCCTTTCCAAATCGCAACACACACCTGCATAGGCAAATTTGTCAGACTCGATTACTATTAAACAGCATGTAGGAAATAAAAAACAATTGGCAGCTTTTGTATTAAATCATGGAGTTAGGTTAAACAATAATGTGAAATGAGGAACAAGTTGTTACTGGACTGATCAACTCCATAATTCCTGTCCTTGTAAATTGCCAAGCCTAGGGGTGTGCGTTCAGTTTCTCCATTTGTTTGATTTAGAATTTTTCTTTTGGGTTATCAATAATAACAACCTAACAAAACCAAAACATTTATAAAAAAAATAACTGATCCAAAAAATAGATGCTCAATAAAAGAAAACCCCATTTTTTATTTATTTTGTTACTATTTGGAGTAATACATAAAGATCCCAGAAAATCAGATTCCATTGTTGAAGCAAAAGCTTCTAATTATAAATAACATTTTGTAGTAAAAATTAGGGCTCCATGCTTCAAACATATATCCAAAGAATTACAGGCTGGTAGAAAAAATAGGCAGTGGCTTGCTCGTCTGAATATGACCTGGACTACGAATTAATTATAAATTACCAGTTCTTTCTTCCTCTATGTCACTCCACAGTTACATGGTGAATCCTACAAAAACAGGACAAGATCTGGAAACAAACTAGAACAGTCAAAGGAGGTTCCATGACTCTGAAGTCTGACAAACTCTATAAGTAACTTTTCCACCTCCTCCAACCTCAAGCTTAAAAGCCTCTCTAAAGTTGGCATTCCCTAATCAAAGCTGGTTCTAAACTAATCTAGTTTAGGCTGAATAACAACTCCTCCTACCATCACTTACACTACAGAACGATACTCTGATGTCAAATTCACTGTATCCAATTAACCAATATGAAAGCAATACCTAAAATTATCATGGTTACACTAGAATCTCAAATCCCAATCAAGTTTAAAAAAACTGTAATCTATCTACATCAATCTTAAAGAATATAAGCAGGTTTTAATAGAATTTTTCCTATGTTGGACTGAATCTTCACTGACTCACATCATTAGCCACATTGCACATTATATAATGCTTCATTGGGATGAAAGTAAAAAAATAAAATAAGAAATAAAAAAGAAAGAACCCATTTAGCACAAACCAATATCAGGACCAAGTAAAACTAAAAAGGAAAAGAAAGAGGATTGGTGCATCTCAAACAAAAGATGCTTAAAGATCCATATTCCTAAGACCAAAGTGTCTGTCATCCATCCAAAAGTCATGCATTGAGTTTGAATATTCCCCTGAAGCTAAGGTTTTGACACATACATATGCTTGAAGTTCTGTATCAGTACTGAAATGAACCAGCTATAATAAAAGGTAAGATTTTGACACATACATACATATTCACACAAAAGTTGATTGTCGAACTCAAAATACTTTGATGCCGGAAAAAAAAAACACTTTTAAAGAAGATGATTTCAAGAGATTACCAGGAGAGGCCCGCCATAAAGAATTAGGCCATTCAGTCAAGAAAATCAAGAAAACAATTCACATTACCTCAGTACAAGATATCAAGTCATAATAAAAGAGATTTTTAATTCAAAGAACATTTGATTGTCAAACTTGCTTTCAGAAATGATTATTTAAAAATTTACCAGGATAGATCCAGCATTAAGAATTTATCCATAAAGTCAAAAATGAAAAACAATTTACCACAAACTCCTTCAGAGGGAGAGGAATTACCAGGTTGAAACTTGAAGCTTTTCAGTAAAATATCCAGCTGCCTCTCAATGAATACATAAACAGAAGCAGAGCATGATGCAGTGCTATGGAATACCTGCTGGCATTCCATCTTTTGCCAAGAAAAACAACCTGCAAGTGCTTTTCCTTGCATATGTTGCAGAGCTTTAGCTGCCTCCAAATGTAATTTTCCATCAAAACTGATCCAAGCCTTCATGAAACTATCCTTTGGCTCAGGGGCAAAGACCTGAACATGGCAATAATTGCTCAAAGGGCCCTGGCTAGGCATGAAAGGAGCAATTTCTTTGAGAATTGCTTGCTCAAAAGCATCGACAGAATAATTATTTACTTCATCTCCTCTGATTAGGAATACATCCAAAATTCTCCTATTTGTTGTCTTGTGCAGAACTTCTAAAATTTCTGCTTCAGAAGTTTCTTTATCCAGTCCTCTGATAACTACAGAGTTCATGTCTCTTGTGCTGGTCTGACACTGAACAAACCTGCCTCCAATCAGAACATTAAAGCAATCATCAACAATGAACTGGGCATCATTCCTTGCACATCTGACAATTGCATACCCTTTGCTATACCGGCGTGGCCAACTGATTTTCGCTTTCACAGCAGCAAACAATGACTTTCGAATACCTCCAACAGATGAACGAGATGGGGACAGCTTAAGTACACATCCACATAACTCAGATCCATTAAAATCTAGAGCTTTTCTAGCTGCTTCAGGAGTAAGGAATGACACCCTGCCCCACCTTTCTGCATTATCACCATCCTGTCCAATGCCCGTGAATTTATGATAACCACAAACTCCAGATACAGATTTCTCTAAGAATGTCAAAATTTCCTTGTCATCTGCCATATTCACATTGGAAAGGTACACATCCACTGTCAAACATCTATTTCCCAACTCCAGATGCTTAATTTCAGCACCAGCTCCCACAAGTGCAACAGGGGGGGAAGCACCAGCCCGTACCTCACGATATAAGCACTTCTCCAAGCATTCATTCCTTAACCACTTCGTTTCATATTTTAAGGCATTATTGACACATTCATAAATCTTTTCAATATCTTTGGAAGATGCAAACAATTGAATCTCATTGTCACCCACATTGATTTCAATACCAATGCGTTCATCCTTGTAAATAGCACGCATGTGAGAAACAAGTGCTATCAAGCTACCATTTGACTTTCCACAAAACCGTTTCAGAGCAACACTTCCAAATCCTTTTATCACCCTAAACTGCAGTTTTCTAGACTCCATCTTTGAGAAATCAAATAAAGGATGTACAATGTCAGATAAACTGTCAAAGTCAATTGCTGTAACACAAACCAAAAATTGACTTGATATGGACAAGAGTTCAGCAAAGACAACCCATTTTGGCTTCTGGTTAAACACTTGTAATGAACATGAAGGGTGAAGTTGGAAGTATTCACCACTTAAAACAACCTCATAACCAAGGCGATCATATCCAGAATACATAGCTACATTATCTGCTAGTGAAGAAAGTATAATCTTTTTCATGTTTTTATCATGCACGGAGACAGTGAGAGGATCCCAACGCCAGTATGTTGGAATAATGATATTGAGTTCATTTTTCAAACAGTTTTCCCACTCCAATACTGTATCTCTGCATCTTCGCATAGTTTTTGCATTGATTCTATTTTCCCAACACCATTTATTTCTATTCTCTTGACTTATACTCACCCATTCCCTGTAGACAGAGAGCAAAGTGAAGAGGTCTCCAGCATGATGGCAGAACCGAACCTTAAGGCAATCAGACTTCAGTTTCTCATCATAAGTACCCACTCTGCAAAACATGTTACTGGCATTTGCCATAGCTGCAGCAAGGACAACTCCCTCCTTGCACAAACCATAACGGAGACTTTCAAGAATAATTTTCCCTAGTCGAGGCTCCATACCCAATTTAACTAAGTAATGCCCATCAGCAGTTAATACAAAAGCATCATGTTTGCAGGCAACAGCACCTAACTGAACAAGGTTCCTGGTTGCCTTGTCGATTGCATCCACACTTGGAGCATCAATAAAATCAAACTCTAGCACATTCTTAATACCAGAAGCAAGAATTCTCAAAACTGCAATGCCAAGATGAACTTTACAAATTTCAGGTTCCTGATGCAAATCCATTGACTGATAATCAGAAACCGAGTACAGCCGGTAACACTTGCCAGGAACTGTTCTGCCAGCACGGCCAGCTCGTTGATTTGCAGAACTTTGGCTGATCTTGGAAACTCTGAGCACATTCATACCAGATGAAGATTCAAACCTGCTATCTTTAACTAAACCAGAATCAACCACATACTTGACCCCTGGAATTGTTAACGATGTTTCCGCTAGGTTTGTAGCAAATACAACTTTTCTCTTTCCTGGGTAATTCTGAAAAACACGACATTGCTCTTCATGGGAAAGCTTCCCATGTAATGGGAGCGCAATTGCAGAGGCAGACTGAAACTTTTCACATGCCCATTCTACCTCTGCCTGTGAAGTCAAAAAGGCAAGTATTGCCCCATCCTCCTCTGCTGCATGAATTTCTGTTGCCATCTTAACAACATCACAAACATATGGAGCTGCATTATTGGAGCTCGGTAAGGGGTCAAGGGACTCTCTGGATGCAGAAGGAACATATTTGATTTCAACAGGAAAGCTTCTCCCCAACACATGAAATGTTCCACAACCAAAGAAATAACTGGATAATTTGCTTGCATCAACTGTTGCAGACATTATAATTAGCCGTAAGTCAAGCCTTTCCTGAAGTAATTCTTTTAGCAAGCCCAAAAGAAGATCAGTATTCAAGGTTCTTTCATGAGCTTCATCTATAATAATGCATGAAACTCCAAACAATTTTTTATCTTTCATGAGGTTTTGCAGTAGACAGTGATCAGTCATATATATTACCTTCGAACCAAACTGCTGGGCAGATGAATACGTTGGATAGCAGATAATTGAATTATCTTCATAACATCCATTGCATTCTTCACCGACCCATTTTCCCAGGGATATTGCAGCAATTTTGCGGGATTGAGTGCACAAAATTGAACCGCTTGATGCAACTCCTGAATCAGTAATAAATTGTACCAACTGTGTACTCTTCCCTGAACCTGTCTCTCCAATCAAGACCATCACCTGGGGGAGAAATCAAAAGAGAGACAAAACATCTATCAACACCAACAAGCTACAAAGACATACCAACAAACTTATTTTAATGCAACTTTTAACAAAATTTAAGTTCTAAAGCCAGACAGGGAAAAGAAAACAAACAGTGACTGAATCAATTATCATTCCAAATCCCAACCAATGACATGAAACAAGGCCAAGAAAATTGCAGCTACAAAAAACAGCTCTAATTGTCATCATACAAGCCAATCAAGGTGTGTCTTCATTTGCAGGTACAGATTCAAATGTTATTTTAAGTTTCTACGTCATTGATTCTTTTTTTAGAGTTGGAAAGCTAATAGCCAGATAAACAGTCCAGATGAGCAAATTAGATAACGATAAATAAAATCACACCGTTCACGTTAACATTATAACGTAAATTATCCTTGTAATTATCTTTAACCAGTCTGGCATGCAGTGATTACATTCCGAATCAATTAAATCAGTATATCAGCCGGATAGACATATCTATGATCACATTCCTAATCAAGTGAGCCTCACGTAACCTTCCAAATGAATAATAAAAACAGCATAGCTCCAGATACTTTATTCCAATTATTCAAAGCTTTATAACCCAAGACCAGCTAAAATTATTAGAGATGCATTGCGCTTTCAACAATTTATTTCGGTAAAAAAACTATCTGTGACTCTAAGACACAATCACCGAACAAAATCACCTGCATAAAACGGCTCCAAAAACTACATACCAGCCATAATCACAAATCCAATCATAAAAGATCCTATAAGAATATGCATAAGCACACAAACTAAGCTTAAAGTTGAATTTAAAATCATAATACTCATTTAAATACAAGAAGCATATAACACTAAGCTTGAAGCACAAAATCTAATCAGAAACAATCAACGCAAATTTTCTTTAAATACGATAAAAGCATATTCCTTTAAATACAATAAAAACAAACATTTCCAGACAATCATCATCATACCTGTTGTGAATGCAGCATCTTCAAAATCTCACTCCTGAACCCATAAATAGGCAACCCATTTTCTACCCTTCTAAACTCTCTCAATATCAGAAAATGAATCCTGCTCCAATAATAAAAAAAATTCATCTTTCTCCCATTACTCTCATCATAAACCCTCAAAACCCCCCAACCACCATTCTCCCTCCCTTCAATACAATCCATCAAACACCGCATACCCTTCCTAAACTCCTCCACCCTCTTCACAACCCCTTCCATTTCCACCCTCAACGCCTCCTTCTTCACCTGATTCTCACTATAAACCCTAACCCCTCTCGGCCGCTTGAAAAAACTTGTAAATTTATCAATTTCAACGGCCAATTTTTCAATCTTTCTCTCCAATTTCTTCACTACCTCCCCTTCTAACACCTTCTCTATATACAATTTAAACAAACCTCTAATCCTCTCATTCAAGTCCCCTTCATTTACATCAAAATCCGTCACCGGAGTATACACATGATCCCCAGCCAGCCTCCGTTCCCATAGGAAGACGACAGCTGTGATAGCGTCGCTCTGGTCGTGGAAAAACAAACGAGCAGAAGCGGTGGACATGGGGTTTGTAAAGGATTTGTCAGGCTTGGGATTACATTGGGAAATTAGGTTTTCGAGTGGAGAATGCGTGCGGTTATTATTACGGTGGTTGGACAAAAGACTGATTACAAAAACTCTTTGGTTTTGGTGGTTTTGGAAGTTCCGGTGGCGGTTGAAAAGCGGCGACTGACGGCTCTGGGAGGGGGAGTGGTGGTAGCGCGTGGAGGGGTGGTGGTATTTGCTGTTGATCATGGTGAAATTTTATGATCATACGAAGTTATGAAATATTATTGCTTTGATTTTGGTTCGTTTTCTGGGGAAATTGATCATATAATATTACTACGACGACTCTTGCGCTTGCATGTAAGTGTGCTACTCTGCTGAAAGCGGAGAGTGACTGGTGCCCGGTAGCGTGTTCTAAGGCTTAAAGAATACAGTTGCCTTGCCCGGGTTTGTTTCCGATTATGACAAATACTTTATTTTTATTATTATTATTATTTAATAATTAAATTTTAAATGTAGCTTTATTGTTATGTTTTAAAATATTTAATTTTTTATATGTATTTTCTCGAATTGTGTAGAATAATAAATCTATCATGGATTTCAAAAAAACTATTCAGATTTGCTTTGATTATGGTCATATACTGTCAATTTAATTATTTTTTGAAATAAGGATTAATCTCGGGTCTTGAAATTAATTTTCCTTAATCTATGGTCATATGGAATCTTCTAGATTGATCTAGTTTAGAAACTTTAGATTTATGCTTGAATAAATTAAACCTTAATGTAAAAGCAAGAGTTATTTCATATAAAATTATTTAAAATAGAAAGATAGATAGATATTTTTTTATCTATCGAGAGAGAAAGAAAGCTATTTAGTGTTTGTTTGGAAGTGTAGTTGAGATTGTTTTTTAAAGTATTTTTTATTTAAATTACATCAAAATAATATTTTTAAAAAAATGATATCAACATATAAAAATGATCTAAAAACACAAAAAAATAATAATTTAAAATAAAAAATTTAAAAAAATCAAATTTATTCAAAAACACGTTTGAAATGCAATATCAAATAATGTCTTAATAGTTAAGTTTATTTCTAATTAGTTATGTAAATTATATAGTAATAAGTGACTTGAAAGCTAGTATTTGTCTTTGCAAACAATCGAGGGTTTATGTTTGATAAAAATATATGGTCTAATTTAGGGTTTTTAGATTTGAAACAATCAATAAAACCTATAATTTATGTAATTTATATGTTATACGGGAAGAGAAAGACTCAAATGATTATCTATTCGTTGAATATCTTATAGATCTATTAGCATTGCATTTTTTTCATGTAAGGAACAATGTTCATAATAATTAATCATTTTGTTCTTTTTTTACCAATTTTAACTACAATTTTAGTTTTATTTATCCAAGATACCAATTTCTAAAATTAATTGATCAGTCAAGAATCATGATTTTATGTGTTTGTGGCCCATGTATGTGTGCGCGCGCGCATATATATATATAGAGAGAGAGAGAGAGAAGAAAATACAAAACAATGTTGAAAAAAAAATATTAGTGAGAAGAGCATACGAGAACACCTAGAAAATTGTCAAAACCTGGTCAAAGAAGATCAAAATATACAACATTAATAAATTTGACGGTGTATTTTCAATTGATAAAGGTCATATTTATATGTTTTCATTGTTAAAAAGCAAGAACATTGTGCTAAAAATTTCCTAAAAAAGCTTACCATTTCCATAAATAATATAATAAGAACTTTATTCTTGATTTTATGAGAGTTTTTTTTTAAAGTTGTGTAAACGTTATATTTAAAAAAAATACCTACTTAGAAAATTCTTTTCTTTCAAATGATTGGCAACTCGAAGTTTTGAATTTACTTTTTCCTCCAATAAATCCAAGAACAAAATATAGAATAGGGTGGAATAATAATTTCATAGTTATTTGAGTCAATTCATATGCTTTCATATTTAATTTGTCTTTTGCACATATTGTTTCTTAATGTACTATAACTACATATATTGCATTCTCACAAATTATTACATTCTTTCATCTTAATCTATGTATCATCATCTTACTCTAGTTAAATTTACACCCTTCATATACATGTTGAAATTGTTTGCAATGAATAACAAATAGTTAAGAGTTTAATATTTTTTATGAAGAAATATATTCACTTGTCTATCTTATTGTAAACATTGCTTATATGTTTATATGTCTAATAAAAATTTAAAAATTTAAAGATTATCTTGGAAAATTTTTCGTATATGGAATTTTTCATATTGGATGATATCATACTAATATTTTTGGTATTTGTTATGTAAATTACCATGTAAAACTGTTATTTACTTTTTATATGCTAAATCAGATAAATGTTTTAAAGTAGTGTTAAAAATACATATAAGTTTATTTTCGTTTGGTTATCTAGAATAAAAGATTTAGAATAAGACTAAAGGAATCAAAATAGAAGCTTGTAAAATCAAGTGTCGACCAAGTACATACCACATATTGGGATGTTTATTTGAGATTGTGTAATTTATGAAGATAAATTGATGATCAAGCAAATATTAAAGGATAAAATCTTTTTTTTTAAATGGAAATAAAGGGAGCAAAAAAAAAAGAGGGGGGGGGGGGTCTCTTTCACTATCCTATCTTTTGTGAACAAAATAGATACATTTATTTTAATTTAAAAAAAAAGGTAATATTAAGATAACCTAAACTTTGATAACATAAAAAAAAAATTATTGTATAATATCATGGTCTCAAAATGCTATGTTTATAGGTCAATGAAATGAGTATCTAGTGTATATATAAATTTCCAAGTCAAAACTAATATGCAAATAGAAGTTTAGTGTGCATTATGTAAGTACTATTTATTATTTTATATAAAATAAAAGATTATATATGGAAAAATCATAAATAATGTGTGTGTGTCACATTTAGATTAGGTTTTAAGTTATGTTAGATAATTTGCATATAATATCCTTTATATAGTATCTAAACCTTTTAGATAGTTATATCCAATAAAAATAACAAAATAAATAAAAAAATATTCATTTTTACTTATGCAAGTTAATATCCATGTCACTATAATCACTTCATGTAATTCATATAATTCTTCACTTTACCATAATCAAACTAGACCGAAGCTTTAAAATAAAGCTTTAATGGAAAAGGAGAAAAAAAACCTAGTTGTTAATGCTTGTTATTAAACAATATAACATGACTTTTATTCCCATGTTAGCGAATAAAAAACCAAAAAAAAAGTACATAGCCAATGATAAGAACTTTCAAATAAGGGTTAATCTAGAATAAAATCATTCTATTTAATGGAAGAAGAATAAAATCATAAAATATAAATTATCTCTCAAAGAGATGGTCAAATAATTGATAGCTCTAAATTTGAAAAGTAGTATTTATTTATTTTTTGCAAACTATCAAGGTTTGAATCCCTCTCTTTTATATTCCCAATTATTCTATTTATGTTTCAATGTTGTAAAACAAGAAACCTTTGTATCTTAGTGCTTGTATTTAATTTATTCAGAGCTATTAGAGCATGATCTGCTTTTTAGGGAATATGAGTCAAAGAAATAACAAGAATATTATGTTAGAAATTCCCTAAAATAACTTACCATTTCCATAAAGAATATAATAAAAACTTCATTCTTGATTCTTCCATAATGTTTTTAAAAACACCTATATGGAGAATTCTTTTCTTTCAAATGATTGACAACTCAAAGTTTCAAAGTTGGTAACATCAAGTTGGGCATGAAGAAAAACAAACTTCAATCCTATAATTGATAAACCAACCACATGTGTGGAGGTCGAGAACAATTTTAGAGTTAGGTACATAAGTAAAAATTAGAAAGGTGTTATACATACACCTTAGGCATGGAAGTCAATGGAGATTAAAGACGAAGTGTCCGTTTATATTAATGATTCTCTAAAAAAAGGCGTCCGAAGAATTTGTTATGATATTCCTTAATAGGTTAAGATTTATATGTTGATTGTTTGAAGTAAAAGTTTTTAATTGATAAATTATTATGACTAATAGATGATAGGGAAAATGTTTATGGTGAAGGATGTAACAATCAAGTCTCTATGAAATTTATGAAATGAGATTTAAATTTATGAATGACTTATTAGTGTCATGATATGATGATATAATTTTATAATAAATTATTAGTATGTTTATATTTTATAGGTTCTTTGTATGCTCTTTAAAACTTGATTGGTATGATCGATTATTCTAAGATAACTTTTATTCTAATTTTAGACTTTTATCAAATTTGTTTAGTTATAGGATTTCCAATTTTTATTTATTTATTTTTAGGATAATGTTCATGTTTATTGTGTTTGTTGCTACCTATTTAAAAAAACATTTATTTTGACTTAATTGCATTTTAAGTATAAATTGAAGTTCTAATTGTAAGAGAATATGGTTTTTGAGAATTTTGGATTTAATTGGAAACAAATAAGTTTGGTGACCAAAATTAGACTTTATAAAGCCAAATTGGTAAAATTAGGGACTTAATTGTATGAAACTCAAGGTTTAATGACCAATTAAGGACATAATTAAACAAATCCAACACCAAGGACCAAATCGTAAAAGGAAAGTGATGTCAATGACTAAAATCAATGAAATTAAGGACTTAATTGAAGAAAATTAAAAGTTCATTAACCAATCAAGGAATTAATTGAACAAATTAGAAATCATGGACTAAAGTCAAAAAGGCGCTCAAACCAAAGACTGAAAATTGATTTCAATAAAGGTGAAATTACAAACAATTGAAATTTTAAGAGTTATTAAGTGTATAATTAAACAAAATTGGACAAATTCAGATGGAATTTAAGTGTGAAAAATCCCAAATTATAAAATCCTGATTTTTAGAGATTAGTCAAAACAACACCATTTTGGAAATACTATACATTCTCTTCTTTGATTTTGGCTTATTGAAAAGACATCTACAAGCAATCGAAGGTGACATTTTATGTCCCATAGTCATCATTAATAATCTCTAACATCTTATCCTTGATCAACCTTCATTATTTATTTAAGAAAATGTTGATAATGTTGGCATCTTCAAGCAATTAAATATGGAGGTTAAAACCTCCAAATCAAGCAAGAAACAATCCAATATAAAGGTATGCACCTCATCTATCAAATGTAATTGTTCTTAGGCAATAATAACACTATATCTGCTTCGATATAGCCACAGAAATGACCACTGCAATCAACCTTAAACTAAGATATTCACTTGCACAAGACCATTCAATTGTTTCTCGTGTTCATACCTAAAAATCATGTATAAGGCTCTTATTAAGTTTTAAAAATCATTCCTTCAAGATCTAAAAGCTAATAACGCCTCTCTTCACCTCTTAATTAGTTATAAAACCATTTAGAATCACAAAACTAGTTAAATTAGTCATGTTTTGGCTGTTATAATCCTAACAAACCCATCTATAAGCTTTATTTTTAGCCTATAAAAAGGAGAATCAATTAGTTAGGCTGAAGTAGGAGGGGGAAAAGGTCGTGAGTAAGGGAATTATAACTAGCATTTGATTTTAAAGGAAGCATAACATTCAAATCCTTGTTTGAAGGTTATTTCCTTATAAGCTCTAAGAGTGGAGTCCACAAAGCCTATCTAATTAATGTTTATTTATTTATTTATTTCAAATAAAAGGTGTAAATATGCCATTTTTGTTCAATTTGTAATATGTTTATGATTCTTTTTTGATAAGTTTCAAGTGTTATTTTGATGTTTTAAGTATAAGTTTTTGAATTGTTTCAACCTTAATAAATAAGGCATTCAACTTAGTTGAATCCTAGATAAATAATGTTAAAAACATTATTCCCACTTCATAGGAAAATATAAAGATATGAGTGACAATCCAAAAAATTTTTATTGTTAATACAAATAGACTCGTACATAATGGTTTGAGAGTATGTATGAATAATAATCTCCAATTTATCTTTTTAAGATTTTCAAATAGTTTTTCTACCATTTTTAAGAGAAAAAAATGTGAAGTTAATCAAATTTATATAAAAATATTTTTTTAGACTTTAGTTTAAGTTTTTTAAATTAAAATATATTGTTATTTATATAGTATAAGAGCTTTAATGATAAAGAATTTAAGATTTCAACATTCTGAATTTTTCTTTAATTAAAACAAAAACTTAAGCAAAGTTTTTTTTTATTGGTATGACGTAAAACTTACTCAACTATATTTTATCTCAATTTAAAGAGGCTGTAATTCACGTTGGAGATTATTGAAACCATTAATATCTTAATGACTTTATTGAGAAATTGAAAGATTACCCTAAAATTTGCAATTAAAATATCATGCCATGGAGTTAAGGTATTAGACATTGAGAATTACATAAGGATATATTGCACTTATAGCACTCATATATGTTTGAAAGGATTTTCTAACTTTGGAAATGGAGTTAAAGGGGGTCTTATTAATGGAGTTATAATAAGATGTAAAAACATCAACAAATGTTATGATATCAATGGTATGATCAAAGAAAAACTAAAAGATGTAGTAATTTTTCTATAAATCTATTTTGGAGGACACATGGAAAACTGTGGATATACATAGTGTTTACTCTCTCTTTTTTTCTTTCAAGTTTTTTGCATTTGGATAAGCAAATAATTAGTTTTCTCGATTTAGTTCTTTTATATTATGTTTGTTGAAATATGAGTTTATTGATTTGCCTTGGTTTATTTTTTTATAGAATTACTGTGGTAAGAAAAATTACTATAGCATTAAATTTGTGTGAAAAGGAATTCAATTTTTTTGCATAAAAAATATTATGGCGTAGAATATAAAATTTGACAATGAATAACATTGTAGGATTTTTTTACTGTTTAATTTATTAGATTCCTGAACATCATACATACAATAAAAACAATAAAACAAACTTATTTGGAAAATTCTATGATCTTATTAGATAGATCTAGAGTTGTTTAGGAATTTATTATATGAAGATCTAATCTTTTCTAGCTTTGAATGATTCTTTAAAAGTCAAGTTGTCGCAAACCACTAGTCTAATTATTCAACATTCAACGATAATTCACACAAACCATCAGAATAAATCTCACAAATTCTACTTAGGATCAAGAGATTGTTATGTCTAGATTGTCAGCTCTCTATTGTGTAACTCGCATCTCTTTTTGTTTAATATAATTTCCTTAAAAAAGTAATAGGCATAACTTTATATTTACAAGAAATCATCAAAACCATGTAAATAAATAAAATATTTATTTTCCCCTTCAATAATATCCATATATTATTTAAGGATAATTTTAGAAATTTAAACAATCAAGTCTTTACTTGATTATTCTATGACTGTAATTATAATCCTTTAATTAAATAAATTATAGTGCTTAATTTCTAAACTTATTTTCAATCAAGTCACACTTGATTAATTATCCCAATTGAATTTCTCACTAATGGTTCTTAATGTGTAGGACTCATTAGGTTTCTAATATGTTGACTCAAATATAAACTATAATTCTAAATAAATAAAATAATTTAATATATAATCAATTCAATAAATGATTAATTTATATTTGAAAATATACATATATTATTTGTAGATATCTTTTATATCATAGTTTATGAAAATAATTATTTTTATATATAAAAAAATATAATATGTATCAATCTTTATAACTCTAATAAATATCTAGTATTTAAAATAAAATCATAATAAAAAGATTTAAAAAAAACCAATTGATAAAAAAAAACAAGATATTAATAACTCACTTTATATTATAGGTCGAACAAAAAAGCTTGACAACCCAAAAAACTGTCCTCGATTATTCTCTCTTTAGAATCGTTTCCAACTTACACGGCACATGGGTCATGGAAAATCATTCTCTTAGCTTTGGAAAATCGAAAAGGAAAAAGCAAACCCTACGCTCAACCTAGACCGGGGCTTTTGTTCCTTCTTGGCCACGGCAGTCCACCATCGCTATAATTACCTCACAGTACACTTTATAAATTAAATATTTATTGAATATTATATGGTATTTAACACTATGTTTCAAAAAATATTTAAAAAAAAATAAAAAAAAAATATTTTTATTTTTTATTTTAAATTAAATATTTTTAAATTATTTTGATGAACTGATATCAAAAATAATTTTTAAAAAATAAATAAAAATATTATTTTGATGTATTTCTGAACAAAAATAAGTAAACAAACAATCACAATAACTACATGAAACAAAAATACTTGTAGTAAATTTGAGACCGTTGGATTTAGTTCTCATCTTATCATCTAGATTTTAATGAACTTATCAATTTATTTGTAATAACTTGCTTAAAATCCAATAGAAATGACTTGGATTCAACCAAAAAAAAAAAACTATAATTACACACATATAAAAATATAAATGATAAATTACAATAATCATTTTGATATATCATGTACTTATTCTTAGGAATTTGAAGATATTATAATTTGTAACAAAAATATCCTTGGCATTAAAGAATAATGGTTTAAAAAAAAAACAGAATAATTCTTTTTTGTTTATTTCCTTCAAATATTTTAAAATATATTTATGATATTTTATTTTTATTTAGAAGGGCTATTCACTAGAATAGAAAAAAAAACTTTTTTTTTTTTAATTTTTAAGTGATGAGTATCAAATTAGAATCATTCGGTTAGAATTACTAATGTCCTTATTTCTGAATCATTTAAACATAATCGTAGCTAAAAATTCACTGATTGAAGCCTTATGATGTTTTTAATTTTAGTTATTTTATTAATTATCGCCTTAAAAAAATAAGATTAGGGAAATAAATTAGAAAAGAAAAAGAAAATGGGATTCTAGAAACAATTGGCCATGTAAAAAGAAATTACTCATTAATAACAACAATGAGTCAATTATGAAATGACTACATTAACCACAATCACAGAACAGAACAAAAAAAGCCACCACTCTTCACGAAACGAGACAGTCAACACACAATAACGACTCTAAATCGCCAAAACGGCAGCGAAGAGACCAGCAAGCAAAGACCCACCGGCAGCAACTCTATTCAAAACGGCATCGTTGGCAGATGGACCAGGAGCATCAGATGGTGAATTGGAGATACTGGAAGGAGGGATGCTGGATGCTGGAGATGGAGATGGAGAAGTGGATGCTGGAGGAGGAGAACTGACGGTTGTGGGAGATGGTGGAGACGCCGCAGGAGGAGTGGTGGGGCTCTCCTTGGGTGCAGATGTAGGGACAGTAGGGCTAGAAGTTGGAGGAGGAGGAGTTGCAGGAGGTGGTGGTGCAGATGTTGGGGTGCTGGCTGGTGGCGGTGAAGTTTTTGTGGGAGAAGAAGTTGGAGAGGAGGTTGGATATTGTGCCACGGTGGAGGTGAAGAACAATACCATCAGCACCACCATTGCTAGAACGTCTGAGCTGGCCATTGTCGGAGAGGAAAGTTAAGGGTGGTAAAGAGCTAATTAAAGCAGTGAAGGAGTGGCTTGGAAAGAGGAGAGGGTGACGGGGGGTATATATATAGTGGTGTGTCTCTTTGATGAATTTGCTGTTGCACCGTTGAATTGGACTCCATGATTTCAATCAAATGGTGGACCGGGTTTCTCTCTATATTTCTTTTATTTATTAATTAGTAGTGATTTCAATGACAGAATATATATATATATTGTGAAATTATTTTAAAACTATTTTTCATATATATTTTGATTAAGTAATTGTTAGGGAGTGTTGTTAAATTTGTTATATTATTTTATTTTAAAAAAAATATTTTTGACATCAACACATCAAAATGATCTAAAAATATCAAAAAAAAAAATTTTATTTACAATAAAAAATAAAAATAAAAAATTTTCAAAAATACTTTTGAAACACAGTGGTAAATAAAATATCTTTTAAATTGAACTGTAAATAGTGCATTTATATTTTCCTTTAAAGCTATTTTGATTTTGTTGTATTGGGTTTGTTCAAAACAAGATTTTAGTAAGAAAATAATTGATATAATAAATTGAGATGTTTTTATCATTTTTATGGAATATAAGGTTTATTTATGTATTTTTACCATACACTTAAAAAATAATTAATATAATAAACACAACAAAAATTTGGTCTAGGGTACCACCATCAATTTTGCCCCTAAAATATAGAATTTAAAATCTTAAGTTTCTTTTCTACTCTAAGGTACTTTTGACGATTTGTTTGGAAAATATTTTTGAAAAAAAATAATTTTTTATTTAAGATTAATTACTTTTGATATTTTAGATTGTTTTGATGTAATAATATAAAAAATAGTTTTTAAAAAATATATAAAAAAAGAAATTATAAAAAACAAAACTTCCAAACAAATAAAGGAGGTTTGAATGTGACTTCACAATGAGTAGCCAACTCGTAAGGCAAATGGACGGTTTGGCGTGCGTTAATTGGGGAGGGCATCCAACCTTGTTCGTGGATGGCCACTAAGATACAGGTGTGAACTGATCATGAACGTACACGTGCAATGGAGCGATGATGAAAAATCATCGTAAACCGTCCATTACAATACTAATATATTTGTAACGGGCATGATATAGAAAATGACAACTAAGAGGGGCCCACTTACGCGCAAACCTGTTACTAGTTGGAAACCTGGGGGATACGTTTTAGGACTCTTTTGTCTTTTTCCCCTTTTTTGTGTGGTAAGAAGTCAACAAAACCAAAGCGCACAACGTACGTACATCCCCTTTTCCTTTTATGTTCTTGAATATTGCGTGACGTGGGCGTCTTCTTTTCTTGATTATTGTTGACGACTTTGAAACTTGACCCTCGTGAACAAGAAATTTTTTTTTATACCAACCAAATATTTTTAGGTCTCGGTTGAATTAAAAATTAATTTTTAAGTATAATTAATGTTTTTTTATATAAAAAAATAATCGTTAACTCAAAGTTTATTGATTGTGTTTAATAAAATAAACCAATAATTATAAACACTAATATATATTAAAAGAATTATTAACAATAGTTAAAAACTAAATATAATATAATTTTTACTTTTATATTAACTTTTCTTTTATTTAAAAGAACAATATTTTTTTGTTCTAATTGTTCTATGTTCTTTGTTTGATAAAAATAAAAAACAATGAGAACAAATATAAAAAGAAAATAGACATTTATAACAAGAAAAAAATTGATTCTTGGCCATTCAAATGAACTGAATTATTAAGAAGCATTGCATTTCATTAATATTTTTTGAAAAATTTTGAATTTTTTTTATTTTTATTTTAAATTAAAAAAATATATGTTTTTAGATCACTTTCATGAGTTGATATCAAAATTATTTTTATAAAATAAAAAATATTATTTTAATATATTTATAAAAAAAACACTTTTAAAAACAATATAAATCACGCTCCCATGCGCCAATTATTCTTCCTATTTTCTTCTTTCCTATTCTCCATAAACCACAAATTTGGTAAAATTTCGTGGACTGAATTCATGATAAGCGTTACCTTTATTCAAGGGGCAAAATGTTGTGCATGATTCATGATGTTTCTTGAAATCTTTGTAAAATCCAGTTTAATTTAGATAAGTTGATTAACTCTTCAATTCAAATTAAATTTTATTTTAAACTGAACTTTTTTAAATTAAAAATAAAAAATAATTGCCAATTCAAATTAGATTTTATTTTCTATATAAAAATATTGATCTATAAAAAAAGAGAGCATCAATTGCATTATTGTGATTTTAAATAGTTTCATAATTATTTCCCATCTCATTCAATTCCATTGGAGAATATTCATGATTGATTGTTTTATTTTAAAAAATAATTTCTGGAGAAATAATTGCTTTAGAAGGTAATTAATAAAGTAGCAACCACACTAAAGATAATAAAAATCTTTTTAATCGAATAAATAATAGAATAAGTACAAATAAATAAATAATAAAGCAATGTAATCAGGGTAAAATATGTAATAATAGAGCAGACATTACCTTATAGCTAAAACAGGTGGGTTTTGTACTGTAGACCGTGACTCATTGCCACTGTTACCTTATAGCTAAAACAGGTGGGTTTTGTACTGTAGACCGTGACTCATTGCCACTGTGGAGTGGCAATTTGTCACGGTGAATCGCGGGTGTACATCCGCTTTTTTTTTTTACACAGACCTTATTTTTGTATTTTCTATGGTGGAGATAGACAGATAAGTGGCTGTGGCGGAGAGGTCCCCTGCGCGCTGGATTTGCAGCGCGCAGGGGTTCGAATCCTTGGCCACCAAATTTGCCGCGTTGTTGTTATCTGGCAAAAGTTGCTTTTGTTATTTTTTTTTTCTCCGCATTGTTGTTATCTACAAAGCAACTTTTGCAAAAGTCAAAAGTTGCTTTCCTTTTTTTTAACAGTTGCTTTCATTTATTTTTTTAAAATTTATTATTATTTTTATTATTATTTGTTTTTAAACTACCGTTTTTTTTCTTTGAAGTTGCTTTTATTTTTTTTCATTTTTTTCTTATTATTCTTATTATTGTTTTTTTTTTCAAGCTGTCGTGTTTTACTAATACACGCCGAACCGGTTCATAATTACCTAATAGCTAAAACAGGTTGGATTTTGCATTGTAGGCCGTGACTCATTGCCACTGTGGAGTGACAATTTGTCACAGTGAATCGCGGGTGTACATCCACTTTTTTTTTTTAATTTTTGCACAGTGATTTAACGAAAAAAACCCCCCAAAACGACAAAAAACGTTGCCGGTTTCAGGGGTTGGACGGTCATTGACCATAATCGGTCCGATCCAGTCCGGTTCGTCTGGTCGGGTTTTGAATTTTTTAATATTTCATGTAACAGTGAATTAACGGTTTTGTCCCTCGAAACGGACAAAAACCATGTCTGAGGGGAAGGGGCTTCACGGTAATTAGCCACTATTTTTTTTATTATTTCCCGCTGACATCTGTGGGCGCGCCTCCGGACGCGCCGTTCATTGCAGCGCTGACGTGTTCTTCGGATGGCGTGTGCTACGTCATATAGCGTCGGAAAATGACCAACCGGCGTCTAGGATGATTTTCAAGCATGTTCTCTTCCACATAGGGCGGCACGTGTAACACTATGATGTATGTATACGTGTCAATGGTCGTTTGAATTTCCCCCCTTCATTTCTCTCTCCTGCCTGCGCAACATGACGTAAGCTAAGCTGTTTTTTGTCAAAATTCATTTCAGTCCCTGAACGTTGTAATTTGTTTTTCTTGCCCTTAATGCTATTATATAGGTTTTGATTTGTTTCAATTTCGTCCTTCAATTGAAATTGATTATATCTTGAAGTTTCAAATCGGTCCTCATACTTTGAATTTTTCGAATTGGGCCGGAAATCTATATAATTTTGGTTTCAAAGTTTTCATTTATTTCAATTTCATCCTTCCATGCAAATTGATTATAAATCTTTAATATTTTCAGTATCAAAGTTTGATTTCTTTCAATTTTATCCTTCTATGCAATTTTTGATTTCAGGTTTGATTTCGGTCTTAATTTTTTTTTTCCAGGTTTTGTTTTAAATTATAGAATTTCAATATTTGGAATTACTTCAATTTGTTTCCTTTAAATTAAATATATTATTTAAAGTATGTCAAATTAATAATATATTTGTATATTTGTGTCAAATTAAAGTATGTAAAACTACTTAGATGTTTTAATATTTATTGGATGTTATCGCATTAAAATATTTAGATAAAGAAAAATAATAACCTACAATACAATTATATATTTTACTATTGTTATATCACGGGGTGCTGAGCTATTTTATAACATTAAATTTCGCTTAAATAAAAATTAAATTTCGCATAGGTGTCAAATATTTTGCCTGTTCTTTTTAGACAACAAATAAATAATTCTCCATGAAAAAAACTTTTCTATTTATTTTTTTCAAAAAATGTGCAATATTTGTATTTATAGTGTGTTATATTTAATATAACTGGGAAAAACAGACAACTCATATTTTTTTTTTACAAATGCATCTAGGTTATCTACAATTCAAAAACTATAAAAATCACTTCCCACTTCGATCACACTATAGATTATGTGAGACTAAATATATGTGTTGAATATTTTTTTTAATATTATCGCCAAAATATATATAAAAAAAATGATCTACGATTTCTTGAAAAAAAATTCATATCGGTATTCTTAAATATATTTAATATAATAATATGTTGAATAAATCTTACAAAAAAAACTTTGGTTTTGAATTTAAATTTATATTTTAGACTCTTTTTGTTTTTCCTTTTGAGGAACGGTAATCTTTTTTTCACATATAGTTTTTTTCTTTTTTACTGTCCAAGTAAGTTATTCTTTTTTAACCTTTTTTTTTTACCAGAGTATCCGTGACAACAAATTCCTAATAAATCATTTCACCTTCTTAACAAAATTTTTAACAAATTTAATCAAAAGTTTTTTGCCAATAGCAATATTCAATCAGATTGTAGTTGAAAAAAAACTATTTTTAACGAATTTTATCAATTACAATTATGCTAATCAATTAATTTCTTACAAAGATAAAAAAATCCCGGCGAAGCGGGCAAATCGGCTCGTATCAGCCTAAATTCTCTCCACTTTAGAGCACCAAAACAGCAGCGATAACACACACAGCAACAGATCCCCCAAAAGCAAATCTGTTCAAAACGGCGCCGCTGTTGGGACCGGGAGCTGCAGCTGGAGTGTCAGAGATAGTAGAAGTTGGGGCACCAGCTGGGGAAGAGCTGGTCGCTGGAGGAGGAGAAGGAGGAGAGGTGGTCGTGACGGGGGATGGTGCATCTGCGGTGGGCGGTGGTGTTTTCAAAGGAGAAGGCGCTGATGCCGGTGGCTTCACCGTGGCTGGTGCTGGGGCAGAGGCTTTTGATGGTGATTTGGAGGGTGAGGTTGCAGGGGAAGATGCTGGAGATTGTGCAATCGCAGAGCTCACTAGGAATGTGATTAGCATCAAGAAAACAGCGCTCTTGATTCCAGCCATTTCTTGAAGAGTTATGAGAGAAGGAAGGAAGGCAATGGCTGTGATAAGCTCGGAGAGAGAGATTTGCTGTTTAGGAGAGAGAGGGAGAGTTGTATTGGTAAAGTGCGAGAAGAAACAGAGGATGGAGAGCGTATATATAGGGGTTTGGAGAGAGAGGAGGGGCACTTCTGGTCAATTTAAGAGCCGTTGGATTTTTCTTTTTCTTTTCTTTTTTTACAAGGATTTTTCTTTGTTTTTTTTTTACACGAGTTTCGAGGGTGATTAACGGTAATGAATTTTTTTTAAATAAATATAAAATTGGAATTTATTATTATGAATACAATTGTCAATTGTAATTATAGTTTGCATGATGAGATAGAAAATTGCTAGTAATTCTTTGATCAAAAAGATAGTTATGGGTACTAATAATTTCTCAATATTGTAGAAATATTCTTTGTTCTCAAAGTAATTAGCAGTATTTTACTTGTAGGTCTTACCATATATATATATATATAGTCTTCTAACTAAATGAAAATAATATCTTATTATTTATAATATATTAATTAAATAAAATTGGTAATAATCTCTATTTTCACATTATTTAGTGTCTGTTTGGGAGTGTGGTTGAGATTGTTTTTAAAAGTATTTTTTATTTAGAAATACATCAAAATCATTTTTTAAAAAACACAAAAAAAAATTATTTTTAATATTAGCACGTGAAAATGATTTATAAACATAAAAAAAATTAATTTAAAAAAATTTAAAAAAATTATTTTTTTTAAAGCTCTTTTGAAATGTAATTAAGTAACTGTTTGGTAGTATGATTGTGGTTGTTTTTGAATGTGTCTTATTCAAAAATACATTAAAATTATATTTTTTTTTTATTTTTAAAAAATCATTTTTGATATCAACGTATGAAAATGATATAAAAATATTAATTTTTTTAATATAAAATAAATAATAGTAATGATTTTTTAAAAATACATCTAAAACACAATGTTAAAGCGTTAAAGTGTTAAACACTCCGCAAAAGTTATTAGCTTCATCGTCAAGCATGGAGATTAGGAAAAAAAAACACGGTTTGAAGCCTTTATGGGCTGGTGGCCAAGCAAGCACTCAGAGGGTTTAAAGTGCAGTTGTCAAATGAATCAGGAGCGTACACGTACGTAGGAATTTTCAAAGTCGGAGAAATTTGGACAGTGAAGATGACTAGAGAACTTTAGCCATGTGCTAACGGTCGGAAAATGAAAAGCGGCTTCAAGTAGAGGTGCCGCGTGGTCATTTTATGAAAATAAATTAATTAAGATTTATTAAAGGACAACACGTACATTTATCTGTTTTCTTTAAAAAAAAAATAATTTAAACATTTTATAGTTTTTTATTTTTTTATTTTGCAATCAATTTTTTCCATGTTAAATTTTACAATATGAATTAAAAGAAATTTTGAAAATCAACAAAATAACAATAATTTCCTCATATATATTAAAGCATTAAAGGTAACCATTAATACATAACCTATTTTTCTCTTCTTGCTAGCCTTTTCCAAACTCATAGCCCATGACAAAATTCATTCTCCTAACACTATTCTCCATTAGAAATTCTACTAAAAGTCACAAAAAAAACTCTAGCTTTTCTTTTCTCTAGCCCTAAATTAATCAAAGCAACAATATCAATTTTATCTTTTATAAAAGTTCTACATGCCATTGATTGAGAGGTTGTTGATGGTGGAGTTAGGTTCATGATTGAGATCTACTAGGGTCCTAATGGTGGGGTTGAACATGTTGATGGGGAGACAAGATAACTTTGTTATATGGAGAGACTGGGTCAAATTTTTGGAGAAGGATTGATGGTGGAGCTAGATTTGGTACCATTTATTGGCTTTTAAATCATTTTAGATTCCAAACTATAGCAATTAAAGAAGTTTAAATAAATTAATGGTAGTGGAAGAATAAATGATATGTGTAGTGTTATGATCTAAGCAATTTAAAAATGTGACGAGATTGAAACATCACCCCATCATCATGAAACTTTTTCCCATTATTAGTTTTCTCGTTTAATAAATTAAGATGAATCTTTTGAAACACACCATTAAAAGACCCAAATTATATATGATGGTGTTTTACAATACCTAAGTAACTTAAGAGCAAGTCTTATATGTTTGATAATTGATTAATCTCTTAGTTTTCTCGTTTAATAAATTAATCTCTTATTTTAGAGAGATAAAATTTAAAAATATAAATGTTGAGAATAAAAATATTGTGAACCCGAAACTTGAAGGATTCATGGGGTATTTATAGCCCATGTATTTTGTCCTTTTATGGAAAGGAGCATTGAAATGTCATTTTGATGAATCAGGAAAAGAAAGAGGAGTTTTACTTAGGTGAGATGTGATTGTTTTTTATTTCGTGACAACATTGTTGTTAGCTTGTGATTGTTGGGGATGTTGGTGGTGAAGTTGCAATGGAGGCTCAATGAAAATTGTTGGGAAGAATGAAAAACAATGGTGAAAATGATGTTTTGCATGGTTTTTTCAAGTTATTTTTTGTTAGGATGAATCATGGAATAATGCAAGGTATTATAATGGGTGGTATATGGTTGAAATGTTAGGTGGAAATGTATGTTTCAAGTTGGATTTATGGAGGGGTTTTTGTGGTTGTGCACAAATGTGTTTTTTCTTTTTTTCTATGATTTTCTCTTTCTTTTTTCTTCTTCATGGATTTCACTCTTTTTTATAAGAGATGAAAAAAGAACATAAGGTTTTTCAGCATGGATTTTGGCCATTGATTTGCTAGAGAAAGATCCTAACCATTAGCCAAACTTCAACAACCTCTTACTACAAACCAAGTTGTCAAAGGTGATCAAGTTAAGGGTTTCTAGTTATTTATTACAGTGGTTAAAAGGTTGTAAATCGACAAGAATAAAGTTAAGGATGCGATACAACATAAAGGCGAGAGGGTGGTGTGTCTTTTATCTTGTTTAATGGAGAAATGAGAGAGAGAAAACACTAAAATGTTGGCTCTTAGGTAGCTTTTCTGGTTCATTTAAGGAATTTAATAAATAGTAGCCTCACAATGTATTGTCTATGTTTATTTTTTTTTTATTATGCATTGACCAAAACAACGTCGTTTAAATCATGTTTTGACCTAAATTTTGTCATAAACATCTCTTTTGGCTTCACCCTCTAGTCTTTCAATCTATTCAATTAGGTATTTAATTGATTTTTTTAAGAAGAAATTCAATCTCACCACTGTATGGTTAAAAAAACACGACATGATTTAAGCATGTTTTTGAACATAATCATTGATTTTAGATATTTTTAATTTTTTCCTTAATTGACTTTTTTTAACAGTTTAGAGACACATTTGACCATGAAAAGATTGTTTTTCAAAGTTTTTTTCATTCATAAAAGTATCATAATATGATTTTTTATTTTTTAAAAATCATTTCTAATATTAACATAATAAAATAATCTAAAAACACCATAACACTTAACTCAAAGTAAAAAATAAAAAATAAAATTTTTATTTTTTTTCGAAAGTGTTTTTGAAATGCATTGTCAAACAGGCACTAAGAAAGAATTGCTTCAACTTCTTTGCAATGATGAAAAGGCTATTTAATACTGCATTTCAAAAATATTTTTAACGTATTTAGGAATGAAAAATATTTTTAAAAATAACTCCAATCACATTCCGAAACACACACGAAATTATAAATGCATTAGATGAGATTTATCTTGTTGTGTCGTCTACTTTACACATTAAATAAAGAATGAATGGCTGTTCAAATACACTCGTCAAGACATGATTTTTTTTTTCTTTTTCTAATCATAGTTTTTGAATTCGAGTTGAGTACAATAGAACAATCTATATAATCTATTCATAAACCAATTCATGATCCAGCCATTCTGTCAGGTTAAGGAACCCAACTGGAACCTCATGATTGACTCCTGGCTGTCTGAAGCAAGGATACAACTGGCTAGCTATCAGCTAGAAACAACATCTGCACTGGTTTTACCACCGCCATTGCTATCGATAGGGTTGCTGCTCAAGTGGCGAATGAACTCAGCATCATAGATATGACCCATTTTAGCAGACTTGGTCTCCAGATATCTCTTGTTGTCGTCGGTGATGGGAGTTAGCAGCGGAACTCTTCCTGCAACTGCCAGTCCATAGCCCTTAAGCCCGATGTACTTTGCTGGGTTGTTTGTCATCAACTTCATTGTTTGAACACCCAGATCTCGTAACATCTGCACAGAATTCCATTAGAACCATGCTATTTTGACCTTTTAAATAGAGGAAAACAGCAACACTGGATGGAATTTTCGATAAACCATTAGTTAGATTGCAAGAACCCAAAAGCTCTCAATCGAAACCATTAGTTAGTAGTTTTGCTATCATGAGTCCTACAATTTGGAGTTGGCTGTTTTGACAGAAAACGGAACTGTCAGTATTGTGAGACTTTTCTCAAACTTTGTTCTCTTTAATCTTGTTGTATTTCAAGAATAAGTTGTTCTTGATGATATATGTTGTAGCCCTTAGTTGAATCTGAGGAAGAATATTGTGAACCCATTATTTGTGATTGTGAAAGTTTTAAGTGGACTACGGTCCCGTGGTTTTTTCCCGCATTGGGTTTTCCATGTAAATATCTTGGTGTTGATGTGTATGATTATTTGCATTATCTTGTTGATTGTTTGATCCCATAATTTGATTGCACAAAGAGGGAAAAAAGTTTGGGACTTGATTGATAATCCGCTAAATTGGTGCCCTATTATTGAGTTCTTTTCCCAACAAGTTCGAATTTGAAAGATGAAGCTAGGATTGAAACCTCTGGATGCAGAACATATCCTATTAAGATAAGGAGAAACCACGGCTGCATTTTTCACCTCAGTTTGATCATGAGATAGGGTTTATGAAAGCCTGGTTAGAAATGGAAAGATTTCATTTTGTGTGGTTTAGGAAATACCTGGGCGCCAATGCCATACTCTCGTGAATCAACAGGCAGCCCCAGCTCTTCATTTGCTTCAACTGTGTCACGTCCATCATCTTGCAGGTTGTATGCACGAAGTTTGTGGCCCAAACCAATGCCACGCCCTTCATGCCCGCGGAGATAGATCAAAACACCCCTGCCAGCAGCTTCGATCTGCTGCATTGCAAGTGCCAGCTGATTCCCACAATCACATCTAGCAGATCCAAATATGTCCCCTGTTAGGCATTCTGAATGTACCCTCACAAGAACATCCTCCCCATCTCCAATGGCACCCTGTATGAACTCGAAAGCTGGTTTGTAAGTAAGAAATACTTAACAGGGTTCTCTTTTCAAGAGGTTTGAAAATGGGTGTTTGTTTGACCTAAGAAACATCCTCCCCATCCAGAAACTTAAACTATTAGGTAAGATTCCATAATATGATTTATATTATTCTCTAACACACACCCTTAAGTGAAAGCCTTTTAGGTTTGAAACTTGTATACAGGTCCACACTACCCTGTGCTTGATTTTTATCGAATAGAATGATGGTGATGAGATTCGAACTCGTGACCGTTAGGTCAACAAGGTTCTGATACTATATTAAGAAACCATCTTACCTAAGCGTTTAAGATTTTAGATAAGATCCAGAATATGATTTATATTATTCTCTAATATTAGCCAGATTCCAATGAAAGCAGGTAGCATGGACCCTCTGCATGGTTTGAGTTCATTATTTCATTTCCATTTCTTTCAAGATGGGATCTCAAACCTCGTTTAGAAAAGGTTCTTTCCAGAGAATCTATTCTGCATCAGAATAATTCTAACAATTGGATATCATTGGGTTCAGATACCTTTCCCCGATCCTATTTCTACCAGCCATTTAAAAGCTGGAAGGGAAATACTGTAACGACAGAACAAAACCTTGTAAACAGGTAAGTCTTCTGCTGTAAGAAAACGACCACAATTATTTTCCCAACTCGGGTAACATAATTTATAAATGGAAGCAGATAGTTTGGATCTCTAAATTATGATAATTGCTCACCTTAACCATTGCAATATGCTCAATCCCATCCAAGATAGACCTATAACAATGAGCTGTGAACGGCCCCCACATTGTAGGAATCTGAGCAGCAGAAGCATGTTCTACCAACTTATCTGTCTTCCTTCTATACCTGTCGATTATAATATTTTCTGTAAGCTGAAATTGCCAGATGATCACATCAAGAAACCCCAGAATGACAAATTATTCCTTCACTACATGAGTAACCAGATCAAATGAGCATAACACTAGAAGGAAGATGGAAACAGTTTACTTGATTAAATCAGCTATAGATATGATTTTCAAGTTCTCTCTCTCTGCAAATTGACGAAGCTTCGGTAATCTAGCCATGGAGCCGTCGTCGTCTACAACCTCACACAGAACTGCAACAGGATCCAGTCCAGCTAGAACGGCCAGATCAACAGAAGCTTCTGTGTGTCCAGCTCTTTTCAGAACACCACCCTCCCTGTACCTCAATGGAAAAATGTGGCCTGGGCGGTTGAAAGCGTCAGGTTTTGAATCTTTGGACGCAAGAGCTAACACTGTTGTTGCCCTATCATTAGCCGAAACCCCAGTTGTTGTACCGTGTTTGGCATCCTGATAAAACGTTATTTGCAGGCAAAAGAAAAATTGAGGATTTTGACGGTGTAGTGTATAAGATCGATTAGTAATGTCTTTGTGGAGCTACATATGAACGCAAAGCTTTGCAGAAAGTAGAACAATGACCTAATTTATCAGTGTGGTATTTCAGTTTCTTAGAAACAGGATCATCACAGATTAAAAATAGAAAAACTCAAACATTCTTTTGCATATAATCATTCTAAAAAGAAAGTGTTTTCCAAGGCTGAAATGATTAAATTCAAGGCGTTTATATACTTCTAGTGAAATGAGAAAAAAAAAATATTTCTGGTGAACTGCAATCCTCACAAATGATGTTGACATGTTTGTGAATGTGTTTGGAAAATGTTTTTGATTTATTTTTTTATTTTAAATTAAAAAAATTGGTGTTTTTAGATCATTTTGATGTTCTGATATCAAAAATAATTTTTTAAAAAATAAAAAACATCATTTTAATGTATTTTTGAATGAAAAACACTTTTAAAACAACCTCAACCATACTCTCAAATAATCACCAAATATGAAATCTCAAAGTAAGAAAAGCACATACCACTGTCACAGTGAAAGCTGTGCGAAGTTTTTCATCATTTTCATTTTGGCTAACCATCAAAGGAAGCTGTAACCTGTCCAGATCTTCACCTTTCATGCTAACACAAACTATTCCAGTGCCATGCTTTACAAGAAATGCCATAGCTTCAGGTGTTGCCATCTCTGCTGCCATAATGAGATCCCCTTCATTTTCTCTATCTTCATCGTCTACAACCACTACAATCTGCAATGAAGACCAGTAATGAAAAATCCTTATGAAGCATCAAGGCCTGAAAATGCTACTATAAACCGTTAAGGAATCATTTCCATAATATAATTTATATTATTTTTTAACACATCCTTTCAAATGAAAATTCTTTGGGCTTGAAACTTGCATGTAGGCCCACACTATCTTATGCTTGATTTTTATCAAATAGAATGATAGTAGTGAGATTCGAACTCGTAACCGATAATCAACACAAGGTTATGATACCATGTTAAGGAATCATCTCACCTAAAATCTTAAGCTTTTAGATGAGCCCTATAATATAATTTATATAATTCTCTGACATAAACTACCAACAAAATCTAGGAAAAAACTACCTTTCCTTGGCGAATATCTTCAATGGCGTCAGGGATGGAAGAAAACCCTTCTGAGGGGTGATCCAATTGACGGTTATCATTAAAAATGGCAAAATCATTAGTGATGGAAGCAACGACACCGTTTCCATTGGAATAGGACAGTAGCTCATCACCAGATATCAGAGTGGCTCGAGTTTTGCTAGCACCCTTAATATCAAAAGATGATTTACTACCATCCAGCCGGATTACTGCCAAATTGAATGCATTCCCGTTTACAGAAAATGAATTCACGCCATGCAATCCATTGAACAATTTGAAGTTCCTGCATGCCCGGCACATAAATATAGCTCTATAATTATTTTAAATACCAAGAAACAATAGACACAACATGGTCATTGTGCTGATAATTTCATATAATCACAAATTTCACAATTCAAATCAATAAATGATGCAGTGAAAAACACAAAAAGAATACGACCCACGTCAATGATCTGTAAATTACTCTGAAGTCCACTAGAAATGAGAGAAATTCTCAAGAAAACTCGAAATTTTATTGAATAACTGAATGACTTAGGCCAAAAGGTTTACAATGATATTTAAAGCGAAAACTCTAGTCTTAATTCTTGTTGGACAAGAAACGGGACTAATTATAAAAAATTACCAAAAATAGAAAAAAAATGAGATAATTGTGGAAATTAAAACTGCAAGAAATCCCGAGCAAGCAGGGATTGACAGAAGTCGATTCTGACTTTGAAATCAAAAGTTACGACTAAAACAAAACTTTCATAAATTATAAAAACAACGATTTCGGGCTCTAAATGACGGAATTCAGCTAAAAAAGATATTATTCAAGACCTAGACGACGGAATGCTACATACATACACTACATTGGATTGCTAAGAAGTGCTACAAAAAAGAATCAGAACTTTGAATCATGATAAAGTATTATTCAAGTCAACTAGCCTATACAGTCACCGGAATTACTAGTAAAATAAATGATCCAAGCATAAGGAAAAACAGAAAAACCAAGTTCTTAAACACAAATATAAAATCAAACACAAAAAAGGTTCAGCTGATCCAAGCACCGGTGCTCTAGATTGCACAACCAAAATGGAAAACCATTCACCATTCATAAAAATGTAAATTAAAAAAAAAATGAGAATAAAAAATAAAAAAAACCTTACTGGGAGCCAGAGAGAGCTGCTCTTGTGGTGGTTGAAGGGCAAGAAGAAACGTTGAAAGAAGCCATTTTTAAAAAGAAGAAAAACTCAAGAACTTATACTTGTGAAGCCATTTCTCTCTTTTGCATGTATTTATAGTGAAGAGAGGAAGGGAGCGGCAAAATTGAAGAAGGAAGAGAAGGTCGTTACCCGCAGGTGACGCAGGTTTAAATGTCACCAACAACCAATGATTTAACCTTTTATCTTCCGACAAGGATTTAATTAATTGATTCTCTTTATTTATTTTTTGGCATGTGTTTGGCAAGGCAAATTGGCACGTATATTTATAATTGTCTACTTCTCATAAATAGTTTTATGTGTGACGTCATTTTTTGGGTGTTACCTAATTTATTTATTTAATAAAGAAGTTGCCTAAAATACTTCAAATGAGATTTTAGTAATGTTGTTGCTTAGTCTTAGAAAAAATAGTTTTTTCTCCAATTTTATTTATTTATTGTGAGAAAATATGATCATGGAAAAGTGTTTACTTGAATTCAAGTTTTCTAAAACATAAAGAAATAATTTTATTTAGTTTATATTTATGATAATCAAACAGCGAAACAAATAATGTTTTTTTTTTGGAGAATTTGGAAAAAAATTCTTTATGTTATGATTTTTATAGAAAATTATTAAAAAAAACAACAGTTTCCAAGAAATGTTTACTTATTCTCAACTAATAAATGTAATTTCTATAGCTTTCTATTTCTTCAAAAAAACTTTCTTCCATTATCAAACTTAAATTTCATGAAATTTTAAGTCTTACTATTGATGGTATTACCTTTAAGAATTTGTTTATAGCTAGATTTTTTTTTTATATGTATAGTTTTTTTATAATTTTTTTAAATTTTTTCAAAATTATTTTTTAAATGCAGTGCCAAAGAGAATCTTAGTCTACACGATTATATTTAAGCATTGACTTTGTAATTCACGATTATATTTTTCACTCTATGTAAAATAAACATTAATAACACCTACACATTAATGTTTTTGCATTAGAAAAAAAGACTTGACCTGCAGCTAGGTAGGTTGAAGAAATATTCTAACACTTTATATTTTTGTATTTAATGACATAAATAGTTTTCAATGTATTTAATTAAATACATGCATAAACTTTTTTTATTTTTAATTATAGATTTTTTTAAAAACCTGTATATTTAATTTTTTGGGTCAAAAAAATTATTTGATCCGCAAGGAAATAAGTAGTTAAAGTAATTGAAAAAGAAATACAATTATAACTTCTACAAATTAAGAATTGCCACTTTGAAAAATCCCACAACCAAGATGGATTACATTGCCCACTCCATTATTTTTATTATTATTATTATTATTATTATTATTATTATTATTATTATTATTTTAGAGCATCAATGCAACCATTTTCTTTTTGTTCTTTTTCTTATTTTAGATAGAGGGGAAAGGAAGTATAACACTAATGCATATGTCCATGCTATGTGGTGGTGGTGTAACCGTTCTCTCTTTTCTTTTCTTTAGTTGGAGGGAAAGGAAGGATCACAATACTTATATATAGCCTTATGCATGCTATGTGGTCGTGGTTAGGTTGATGGTAGAAAGGTTGGCAAGCTCTATCTTGTATTAGTAATAACCGATAAAAAATAATATAAATTATATATTAAAGTTTTATTTAATTGATTAAATTTTTAGGAAAGATAGTTTTTTGATATGATATGAGATTATTGTTGACCGAGTAGTTACAAATTCGAATCTCAAAATTAAATATAATATAATATAAATTTACATAAAATTCAGACTCAAAGAGCTTTTATTTGAGGAAACCTATTAAAATATAATAAATTATATCTTGTAATTTCACTTAATTATTTAAGATTTTAGATGAGATATGAGATTGTTTCTTGGCAATAACAAGACATGAAAATGTGGTATGCAATAGGATAAAATGGTCACCACAAGCCATGGTTTCCACTCAATAGTATCACAATTCTCTCTCTTTTCCTTATTTAGATAGAGAGAAAAGGAAAAAACCACACCACTAATGTATAACCTTGTGCATGCTATGTGTTGATGGTTAGGTTGATGTTTGTCCTCAAGGGCGGAGCGTGATGATAAAGGGCTTGCGATTATATATTTTTTATAAAAGTCTAGAACAATCGATATTTTACTTGCTCAACTAGACCCACAAAATATATTTTTCAAAAAATAAAGTTTCATTGCATAAAAAATAAAAAAGGGTTAGGTTGATGCTACGCGGAGGAGTCACAATTGGCGAGCTCTATATATCATGTATTAGCCAGAACAAGACATGAAAATGTTGGCATGCAATGTGATAAAACGGCCACCACAGGCGGTGGCGTCTCCCTCAAGGGAGGGTCGCCACCACAGCCATGTCAAAGGGCACCCATCTTTTTTCTCACCGGAATAAATTTCGAGGATGGAGTTCTAAGAAATGAAAGTGGTGCCTCCTGGTTCTTCCCGATCACAGCAAGCTGTGACCTAGCCGTACGATCCAAGAATCAAGGAAGAAGGTGGTGGTCTTGCAAATCAAAAGAGCCACGAAAGGGCATGGAAATTGAAACTTGGGATTCATTAATCAAACAAGACGGCAGTCGTTTTGTTTCTTTGAACAACAATAGGATGGTCAATGGCCAAGCCATACCTCTTCAAGGGATCGAGTTGTGAGTTCATGTCATATTTTTATAGTCTAATGAGTATATGTTGGTACTATAATGCAAGTCATATGGTGTTTTTTTTAATTAAAAATCAACAAATTAAAACTATTTATAAACATATAAATAATATTAAATTAATATTTTTTTTAAAAAGAAAAAAGAAAAGAAAATTTATTTAAAAATTAACGGTTTTGTTTCTATTCATGAGAAAAGGAGAAGTGTTCGTGTATCGTAGCAAGTCTCTTTTGTTCTCTCATTGTTCACTTAGGATAGTAGTCTGAAATAACCCAATTATCATCGAAACCAATCCATTTCGCCATATTTTTTTGCTGATTTGTGGTTTAAATGAGATTTTTGTGTGCTTATGATTCATGAAAAACGTGGGAATAATTTTGATAAAATTAAGGGTATAAATAAATCAGAATCAAAAAGTCTATTTTAAATTAAAAGTTTTTGATGCTTACATTTGAGTTTTGATCATTGATGGTGTTGTTTATTACTGAGTTTAAAAAAAAATGATTTTTTTTATTTAAATTAATTTATTTTAATATTTTTAAATTATTTTGATGTATTAATATTAAAAATATTTTTTAAAAAAATAAAAAAAACATATTATTTTAAACAAAAGTCACTTTAATAAAGTTGAAAAGTATTTTATTCACGAGGGGCATCGAACTTTTAAACCAAACCTTTTGGCTCGTTGTTGTAGTCTTTTTTTTTAAAATATATATATTTATATCACGTTTTCCTTTGTGTATATATATATATATATATATATTTGTTTTAGTCCTTTTTTCTATATATTTATATCAAGTGCTCTTTTTTTATATATATTCTTATCAAGTGCTCCTTTTTTTATATATATTTATATCAAGTGCTCTTTTTTTATATATATATTCATATCAAGTACTCCTTTATATATATATACACACGAGATAATTTGCTCGTGTTGTGCAGAGCTTTTTTAACAGCAAAATGATTGATTTTTTTGTGTGTTTTAATTGGTTATTTTAGTATTAAATTAATAAAATTATAAGCTGTCGAGATAAAAAAAAAATTTATCGTTTCAACATATATAATTTCTTGTTTTGTATTTTGATTTTTTTTTTAATTTTTTAGTTTAATTTTGATCCTATGATTTTTTTTTCGGTCCTTCTAGGCTAGGTTTTTAATTTTTTGCTTGTATTTATATATTTATACTCTTAGTTTTGACTTTTATTTTTTACTGTTATTTATTTTTGTATTATATGCAGTTTGCGTTAAAAAACAAAGTAAGTTTAGATTTGGTGGCGTAGTATTAAATATGAAATATCATACATAAAAAGTCGTGAAGAGTAAATTCTAAACAAAAACAATATTGATTAATAAATTATTTTGATAAGTATTTCATTTTAATCATCATGATTCTTAAATTGTCATAATTATTATAGCTGCTATTAGAATAATTATTGTAAATAATTAATATTCTAATTATGACTGACAATATTATTGTAATTGTTGTCATTACTACGACAATACACATCATGATAATCAATTTTTTTGGTTAATATTATTTCATTTATAATTAGTATTATTATCATTATTATAATTGTGTTTGACATTATTGATATTTTTATATTATTTTATAAGTGATTTTTATTATTACCATCAAAGCCATAATTAGTTATATCATAAGCCCCATAACTATTACAATAAATTATAATATCTATTATCATGATAATTTATAATGTCACTATTATCATTAAAATCATAACACTTTAAATTATTATTAATAGTACCTTTAAAATAATAAGAATTGTTAATTTACTCTAGGGAATAAAAAAGTACAAACCTTTAACAAAACAGTAAGCAAAAAAAACACGTCTCTAATTATTATTATTATTATTATTATTATTATTATTTCATATATAATGAAAAAACAAAATCATCTTGAATAATAATACTAAAAATTATAAAAAAAAAGTAAACAAAAAAATAAAATAAATGAAAAAAGAAAAATAAATATTATTAGCCTTAACAAAATCATTTGAAATAAACATCTCAAATGATTATTATTATCAATGCATAAATAATAAAAATAAAAAACAAAACTACCTTGAAAAAAGTAAAATAAAAACATTTAACCACAGAGAACGGAAAAAAATAAAATTAATGAAAAAACAAAAATAAATTTTATTAGCTGTAAAAAATATTTTAAAAAATATAAATTAATTATTACTATTATTGCATAAGTAATACAAAAAACATTACTTTGAATAATAAAAAAACTCAAAATTATAACAAAAGATTAAGCAAAAAAATAAAATAAATGACACAACAAAAATAAATATTATTAGCCTTAAAAAAACATTTGAATGGAAGAATAAATAAAAAAAAAGAAATATTAATTTTCAAATGATCACTAACAAAAATTAAAATCTAAGGACTAAATATAAAAAATACAACCCCAATAAAAGAGAAATTAAAAAAAATAAAAAACTAAGAGCATATACATATAAACATGGATAACAATAGGGATTAATGCATAAATATATATAATATAAGAAAAAAATTAAATTCCAATAGAACAACTAAAAGTATAAGGACCGGAATAAAAATAAAATATATGATTGATTTTAATTGAAGGACCAAATGACAAAATTAAAAGAATTTTAATTGATTTTAATTTTTTCATTTGGTTTAAATGAAGAACCAAATGACAAACTTCTATATCGAAAATATTAAGAGATTTAAATCGAATGAAAAAATTTAAAAAATAAGGACCAGTATAAAAATGTATATAATGAATTTCAATTGAATGACAAAATTGAAGATATTTCAATTTAAAATACCAAAAAGATTAAGGTTTTTAATATAGACTAAAAATTAAAAGAAAATGCATTGAAATGAAAACGAAATATATCATTAATTGAAACAAATCAAAACTTCGATTACAGAAATTAGGACCATATAAAACAATCAAAAACCAAGGGATGGAAATGAATCCACCATATATCTAGGGGACTGAAGTATAAAATCAAAAGTATCCTATATTATATCACACAGTAACCGATCAATATCTCAGAGATGCATGAAATTCTAGAGGGGCTGGGCTGTGAGGTTCAAGGCCCTGAACTATTTTAACAGACCAGACCAGCACATGAATAAGATGAAACGGTGGGTTTGAAGCCAGCCAAGTTTAGTCATGTGCTTGACCACGATGCACTCATTAGAAACTCCATGGTTGGTCAATACTCGATGAAATTTATCCTGCTGTTGCATTAACACCTCGTTTGGCATTGCGATCCCAACTGCTTTTTAAATGAATATGTTTTTGTATATTTTAGATTATTTTGATGTGTTGATTTCAAAAATGATTTTAAAAAAATAAAAAAACATCATTTTGATGTATTTTGGCACGATAAACACTTTAAAAAGCTACCGCAACCACACTTCCAAACAGGCCCTAAATTTTAGAAAAAAGTAATGGAAGAATCTGCAACTACTAAAATAAGAATTCCAATTATCAAGCGTCATGAGCTCTTTATTATTTCAAGAGAAAAAAACTCAATCAGAGGTTCGATGTCTCTTTCCTTAACCAATTTGTTAATGCTAACCGGTCCTTTGAAAAAAATTAAAAATACCCTTGATATCAAGGCAAAGTCCGAGCACACTGGGGGTAGAATAATAATTTTACTGTTGAAATTCACAGTAAACTATATCTATGTTTACAGTGAACAACATGGCTCATTTAGGGTTTTGTTACTATATATATATAATCGGCGTGCCTGTTTCATTGTTTTAATTTTTATTGTTCATCTAGACATAGTTCACTGTGGATTGCTACAGTGAAATGATCATTTTGCCTCTAGGTCCGAAAATTTTTAACCCTTGAGACCGGGGATATTTTTGAATTTTTCAAGGGACATGGACAATATTTCTGAATTTGTTGTACAACAAAACTACAAAAATAGCCCCCAAAAATGACAAAACAAGACACATCTAATCGGGGGTAGTTTAGAATTTTCAAAGGGACATGGATGGTATTTTTGATTTATTTGCATAGTAAAACTACAAAATCAGCCCCCGAAAATGATAAAAAATAGGCACCGGTTCCGGGGATATTGTTGTATTTTCCATGGTGGCTTTTTCATAGTTATAGATCGATCCAGTAGTGTATAGGTGATTGTCCATTATTTTATTATTATTTTTTTTGCAAGTGTTGCAGGCGCGTCGTACGGACGCGTCTGCAGTGTTTCACACGCACGCGCCATTTGGGTGGAGCATGTGCCTCGTTAAAGTCATCAAAAATCAACTTTCACCGTGTCACATGGTACGTCGACATGTCCTCTTCCTCCTGGTGCGGCGCATGTCTGCTTAAGGTGGCCGGTGAAGCTCTGGTGGACGGGTTTAAGTTTTCTCTCTCTTTTCTCTCTCCTACCGCCTGGAAATACGCTTCGGTCCTTAGGGTTGGCACATATTTTAGTTTGGTCACTGGTCTTTTGATTTCTCTTATATTATTGTTTTTTTCAATATAGTTTTTGATTTGTTGCAATTGTGCCCTTCAATTGAAACTGATTATATATGTTGGGTTTCAATTTAGTCCTAATTCTTTTGATTTTTTTTTTGTTATTTTAATTATTTCAGTATGCAGGTTTTAATTGCTTCTAATTGGGTCCTACAATTAAAATTTGTCATATATTCTATCTTTCATTTCGGTACTTATTCTTTTAATTTTTTAAAAACATTACACAACAATTTTTTGAAAATGTCTTTATTTATTTCGGTTCCAAGGTTTTATTCATTTCAATTTTGTCATTCAATTGGAATTAATTATATAATTTGTTATAATTTATTTTGATTGTGTCCTCCAATTGAAATTAGTCATGTATGTTACTTTTCATTTCAATCCTTATTCTTTTAATTTTTTTAGCAAAATTACACTTCATTTTTTTTAAATATTTTTATTTGTTTCAGTCTCAATGTTTTTATTTGTTTCAATTTTGCCCTTCGATTGGAATTATTATATGTTTTATTTTTTAGTTTGGTCTTTATTCTTTGAATTTTTTATTTGCTATTATTAAGAAAACCTGATATAATTAAATTTTTTTTACGTTGAAAAAAATATGGTACCGCCTCGATGGACGCGCTTGGGCATGAGCTGGTGTATATATAGATCAGGTTTTGTTAAAATCTAATCCTAAGACAGGGAAACCTGTGGGTACGTATAGAGTTCAGAAAATAATAGAAAAAGTTGTGGGCTTTATGCATCTTGTGTGGTGCATGTTGATGATTGTTGAGCCTCGTCTCTTTAGGAATCATGGTGGCTTCCCAAAATTGAGAGTAGTCTTATTATTTATTTTTTGTATCATATTTGTTTCATCTTTTTATTGCTATTAATTTGTTTTGAATTTATTATTTTATTCAATTTTTTGGTTTTCAAAAAGAGGAGGTTTGATTAGAAGTGTTTTATGCACTTGCCAATATCTAGATTTGGATGCTTCATCCGGTTGTGAGGGAGAAATAATAGAAAATGAATAATATAAAATCTTATGTATATATTTAATTAAATAAATTGAAAAATATCTATGTTAATGAATGAAAAAAAAACCTTAATGATAATTACAATTAAATTGAAAAAATTAAGAAATAGATGTAGATTAAGATATTTGATATCGCAACATGATTTATTTACCAAATCATGTTTAATGACTTTGTTTATTAGAACTATTTTTTTTATTTAATAATAATATAAATAGACACACATATGAAATTGATTCCATATAATCAAAGAAAAAATATATTATGTAACGTGAAAGATGAATATATGGTTATGTGAACATAAATATCGCTCAACAACTAATTTAAATACCAAGAAAAATATAATCACAAATTTCACAATTCAAATCAATAAATGACGTAGCAGAAAACACAAAAAGAATACGATCCATGTCAATAATCTGTAAATTACTCTAGAGTCCACCAGAAACAAGAGAAATTCACAAGAAAACTCGAAATTACTTGTTGGACAAGAAACGAGACTAATTATTAAAAATTACCAAAAATAGCAAAATTAAAATCCTGAGCAAGCAGGAATTGATGGAAGTCGATTCAGACTTGAAAATTAAAAGTTATGGCTAAAATGAAACTTTTCTTAAATAGCAAAAACAATGATTTTGGGGCCTAAACGACAAAATTCGGCTAAAAAAGGGTATGCAACAACATCAAAGCTGTTGAATATTGACGGTCACGCCGAAACGCATCAACTATGCAAGTTTCGCGTCATTCTGACTCCAACGCTCGGGCTGCTTGAAAATTCAATTACCCTTGAATTTAAGATATTCTCTCTTTAACACGTACACATTCACCACTTACTCTACATCAATAAACTAATCAAGATGCGACATACATACACTACATTGGATTGCTAAGAAGTGCTACAAAAAAGAATCAGAACTTTGTCAACCAAATAATCATTCCTATCCTTTCCATAAAGTTTACTCAAGTCAACTACCCTAATTAGTCACCGGAATTACTAGTAAAAAAAATCGATTCTTTTCAAGTAATTTCAGAACTCTGTGACCAAATAATCATTCCTATTATCTATTATCTATACAGCTAAACCAAAACACACATTTACTGTTCGGATTCTACTGTAGCGCTAGACTCAGAGTAACTGTGGATTTGAATAGTTAAATTACATAATAATATAAATATTATTATTTATATACTACCACAGCACAACAAAGTCGTTTGGCCGAGTGGTCAAGGCATGCACCCAATAACCCACAACGAGAGTTCGAGTCTGTAAGCCTACAAACGATTTTTGATTTTGCTTTTTTGATTTCACTGTTCATTAACCACTATTTCTAAATATCACAACGAGAGTTCGAGTCTGTAAGCCTACAAACGATTTTTGATTTTGCTTTTTTGATTTCACTGTTCATTAACCACTATTTCTAAATATCTGGAATCTCTATCTTAATTTGAAATATATTTCTTCAGCTTTCACGCTGTAACTGCCAATAAATGAAAATAAATATGGATTGAAGATAATCTCGCAAAGGAAAAAAGAAAAGAAAATCGGTTGATGGGTCACACTGTTGAGGATTGAGGCAACCAACTGATAACTTTTCTTTTCATCCTCGCGCTAACAAAATTAAACTGATAGAGGAAGAGAGAGCAAAGGACCGGGCATGGAGGGGGAGATTGCGAATGAGCAAGCCAGAGGGAGCGGGAGAGCGACGGTCACGGTGAGAACGGCTGTCACGAAGGAGATCTTCGTCGTAGTGTCGCTTTCGGCCACGTGGAGGGGTTCGGCTACGGCGGCGAGGACTGTAGCTTCTGCTCCGGCTTCTGTTCCTTGGCATTGTCGATTAAATTGGTGAGGTTGTTGTTACTGGAAGAAAGAGGAGGGATTTTTTTATGTATGAAAGGCAAAACCCTAAAACTAACCCTAGAGAATGGTTGGGCTTGCGACGGGTTTCGAAAGTTTCGAGGGGATAAGGGAGGTGAGTAGTGTTTTTTTTTTTTAGGTGAGTAGTTAGTTACGCTTATTTGTTTAATTTTTAATTTGAGACAACGGGCAAGGCCGGCGATATAAAAAAACGTGTTTTGAAAAAAATAGAATAAAATAAAATAGCGTGGGTTTCGACTGTATGATTTTTTAGTTTATTTTTTAAATAAATACTTTAATTCGAAAACTGGCAATTCAATTTATGCCTTGGTTTTCAGGTGTTCAATTGTTCTCTCTATTTTTCCTCTAGATTCAAATAATTGTAATTTGCTGTGAGCATTCATGAACATTTAATATTTTTGATATCAAAATTTAAATTTGTTTTAATTTTGTCCTTCAAATCAAATTTCTTATATATTTGTTTTTTATTTTGGCCCTTATACTTTTAATCTTTAATATATATTTTAATTATTTTATTTTTTATATATATATTTCTGAAATAGTTTCTATTTTGGTTCATGCTTATATGTGGATACAATTATGATAATAATAATTAGAATAATAATCGAAATAATTTATCAGTTAATGTTATTTTTTTTAAAGGTTGGCTTTTACAACTTTTTTATATATGATATTTCAGATCTAATATCACATACACAAAAAATTATAGGATGTTGCACGTTGACGAAACAGGTGAAAAAATTGCGTCAAATTATCTACAATGAAAAAATATACGAGTCACTTGCCCTCCACTTTGTCATTGCCAGAAACAAATTTTTTAATATGCAAAAAAATATTAATGGTATTAATTTCTTTTATGATGCTATATATATATATATATATATATATATATATATATATATATATATATATATATATATATATATATAATCTTACTATTTTGAAATACTTCAAATATAATAATATGAAGAATAAATCTTAAAAAAAATGAATTTCTTTTTATAACGATAATGATAGTAGCAACGGTGATATTGTTAGTAATGATTAGAATATTAATTATTTAAAATAATTGTTATAAAACAGCTATGATAATTTTGATAATTTAACAATTATGATAATAACAATGAGAATAATAATCAAGATAATTCATTAATAGATGTTGTTTTTGTTAAAAATTGACTTATGCAGCTTTTTTATGTATGATATTTCAGATCTAATATCATATTAATAAAAAAAAAATACGAAGCTACACATAGACAAAACATGTTAGGGAAATAGTCTCTATTTTTATCTATGTTCACCGTGACAAAAATCACTATGGACGGCAACAGTAATGCTCAATTTTTGGGTCGGTTCGAGTCGATTCGATTCATTCGGTTTACCGGTCACGTCAGTACAGCTCTTTATTGTGATATTTATGTTTAGTGCCTGAGCTTTCAACTGTTTTTTCTGGTCCTTAATGTCATTATATAAGTTTTGATTTATTTTAATTGGGTCATTCAACTGAAATGAATTATATATTGTAGTTTCATTTACGTCCTCATTCTTTGAATTTTTGAACTGGTTGGAAATCCTTAATATTTTTGGCATCAAAGTTTTGAATTATTTCAATTTTATCCTTCCATTCAAATTTAATACAAATCCTTAATATTTTCGGTATTAAAGTTTATTAATTTAATTTAAAATATTAAAATAACCAGTTAAAACATGTATAAAATCATTCAATTTCCTACATCGAAAAAAGTATACGTAAAACATTCAAAATAATGATAATAATTATTTTTATGTTTTTTTTCTTATAAATACGTTAAACTAATTATATGTTTTAATATTTATTTAATATTAGTGCCTGAAAATATATATAGAGAAAAAAATCATTTCTAACATATTTTATATATTATAATTTTACCAATTGAATATTAAAATAACTACTTATAGCACACAAAATTTTAAAGTTTATTTCTTCAAAAAAAAAATTTATTTCTAATATTTCAGATCTAATATTACTAGGAAAAAAAGACAACTCATAAAAAAATATACAAATCACTTCCCATTTCGATCACACTGTTCTTTTTAGACAAAAAAAACTCATTTCTAATATATTTTATCTATTACAATTTTATTTATTATATATTAAAATAATTAATTATAACATTTAAAAAATCAATTAATTTTCTACATAGAAAAAAGCCCAGCGCAACGCGCGGGCAAATCAGCTCGTCCTTTCTATAGCCCCTCTTCCTAAAATCAAACGCGACGAGAATCTAATTAAACCATAAAGAAAAACAGAATAACCAAGTTCTTAAACACAAATATAAAATCAAACACAAAAAAGGTTCAACTGATCCAAGCACTGGTACTCTAGATTGCACAACCAAAATGGAAAACCATTCACCATTCATAAAAATGTAAATTATAAAAAATAAAATGAGAATAAAAAAAAAAACTTACTGGGAGCCAGAGAGAGCTGCTCTTGTGGTGGTTGAAGGGCAAGAAGAAACGTTGAAAGAAGCCATTTTTATACAGAAGAAAAACTCCAGAGCTTATACTTGTGAAGCCATTTCTCTCTCTTGCATGTATTTATAGTGAAGAGAGAGGAAGGAGGCGGCAAAATTGAAGAAGGAAGAGAAGGTCGTCAAGAAGGATGTCACGGCGAATAAGGGTAACGAGGTGACGTAGGTTGAAATGTCACCACCTACCAATATTTTAACTTTTTATGTTCGGACAATGATTTAATTAATTAATTGTCTTTATTTATTTTTTGGAGTTTAAATTATTTTTTTTTGATATTTTTAAATTATTTTGATGCACTGCTGTCAAAAATAATTTTAAGAAAAAAAACTATTATTTTAATGCATTTCTAAACAAAAAAAAAACACTTTAAAAAACATTTTTAACCACACTTCCAATCAGACACTTAATAAAACAATTACCTGAAATTACGTCATATCTGATTTTAGTAATGATGTTGTTTAGTTTTAGAAAAAAATATTTTTTCTCCAATTTTGTTTTTTTATTTATTTATTGTGAGAAAAAAATGATTTTGGGCATGTGTTTACATTACAAATTACTAGGTGAAACAAATAATGGTTTTTTTTTGGAGAATATGGAAAACAATTCTTTATATTATAATTTTTATAGAAAATTATTTTAAAAAAAACAAGAGTTTTCAAGAGATGTTTTCTTATTTTCAACTAATAAATGTATTTTCTATCACTTTCTATTTCTTCAAAATGTTTTCTTCCATTATCAAACATAAATTTCATGAAATTTTAAGTCTTGATATTGATGGTATTACCTCTAAGAATTTGTTTTGCGGGTTGGGTTTATATATATATATATATATATATATATATATATATATATATATATATATTTTTTTTTCAAAAATATTTTTGAAATACAATGTCAAATAGGGTTATATAGGGTTATAGCTTTAGATAAATAGTTGGTTTAAAAGAAGAAGAAGAGGAAGATTACAAAATAGAAAAACTCAATAGAAAAAAGATTTGAAAATGATCTCATGTGAATATATAAATGGTTTTTACGATTAATAATAATTTTGTTCTGCCAACAAGACATTAGTCAAATACTCAAGGGTTTACAGATAAGAGAAAGATCTTCAAATTATTGACTAAAATATGTCAAAGCTCACAAAATATTTTCTTTCATTATGAATTCTGGGTATGAATTTAAATAATAAATAATTATACAATAAACTAAAATAAAATGATTTTCATTGTAAAATGCTTATTTTATAATTAGCTCTAGCAAGTGATGTTACTATAACATTATGGTAGCGGTGACACAATTTTAAATTTTGATTTTCTTAAGAAAATATTATTTATATTTTGCCTATTTATAACATTCTTATTGTCCTTATATTTATTTTTTTATAGCTTACTTTTTAATATTTTTTATTTACACTTTTGTTTTACAAAAATGCTCAACACAAACTAAAAAAATAGTATTTCACTATAGTAATTTGAATATTATTTTATTTTTCATTTACGTTAAAAATTAGTTTGAGATCTTATGTATAACTTACTTTTTAATATTTTTTTATTTACAATTTTTTTTTTTAAAAAGGACTTGACCTGCATCTAGGTAAGTTGAATAAATATTTTAACATTTATTTTTTCTATTTATTGACATAAATATTTTTCAATATATTTAATTAAATACATACATAAACTTTTTAATTTATAATTATAATTTTTTAAACAAAACTTGTATATTAATTTTTTTGGTCAAAAAAATTATTAAATCCACAAGAATTTACCTAGTTAAATTGTAATTGAAAAATAAATACAAATTGGAACTTCTACGGTGATACACAAATTAAGAATTGCCCACTTTGAAAAATCCCACAGCCAAGATGGATTACATTGCCCACTATATATATATATATATATATATATATATATATATATATATATATATATATATATATATATATATATATATATATATATATATTTTAATTTGATTATTTTAGAGCATCAATGCAACCATTTTCTCTCCGTTCTTTTTGATTATTTTAGATGGAGGGGAAAGGAAGGATAGCACTTATGTATAGCCATATGCATGCTACGTGGTCAAGTAGAAATAGAAAGGTTGGCAAGCTCTAACTTGTATTAATAATAACCGATAAAAAATAATATAAATTATATATTGAAATTTTATTTAATATTTTAAAATTTTAGAAAAGAAAGATAATTTCTTGATAAGGTATTAAAGCATTGCTGGCCAAGTAGTCACGAGTTTGAGTCTTAACATCTTTATTCTGATTAATAAAAATCAAATACAATATGGTATAAATTTATACAAGTTTCGAGCCTAAAGAACTTTTACTTGAAAAAATATGTTCAAAATATAAATCATATCTTAGAGTTTCGTTTAAGAGTTTAGATGAGAGATAAGATTGTTTCTTGGTAATAACAAGACATGAAAATGTAACATGCAATGCGATAAAATGCCTGTTTGGGAGAGTTGTTGCGGTAGCTTTTCAAAGTGTTTTTCATGCTGAAATACATCAAAATGATGTTTTTTTATTTTTTTAAAATTATTTTTGACATCAGCACATCAAAATGATCTAAAAATACTAAAATATATTCATTTAAAATAAAATAAAAAATAAACTTTTTGGAAACGGTATTTGAAACTCCATTCCAAACGGGCTCAAAATGATCACCAAAAGCCATGGTTTCCACTCAATAGATGAGATAGTTCTCTCTCTTTTCCTTATTTAGATGGAGAGAAAAGGAAAAATCACATCGCTAATGTATCCCTGTGCATGCTATGTTGTGATGGTTAGGTTGGTGGTGGAAAGGCTGTGTAGAGGGGGCAGAGGAGTCGCAACTGGCTAGCTCTATCATGTAGTAGCCAGAACAAGGCATGAAAATGTTGCCATGCAATGCAAGTTTGTAAATTCCATTTCGGATAGTATTTTGTTTTTTTATTGGAATGAAATATTTTGGTTATAATTAAATATATTAATTCAATAAAAAAAAATTTAGTTCAAATCCATAAATAAAAATATTTAGAATTGTGCAATTTAAATAATATAAATAAAAAATGAAAGTTGAACTGATATAACTTGATCGACTTGATGAGTTTAAAGATAACATGAAAAAATGATAAAAATATAGTTTAACTAAAAAAATCAAGTTGACATCTTTAAAAAAAATATTGAAACAATGATATATTGGATCAATTCGGGTTATATTGACCTTTCAAATGTGTGACCTACGTTATAAGGTCATGATAATCTTAAATAAAGCAAATTATAAAGTTCAATTCGTAATAGACTCGTTGTTGAATAATAAAATTGAAAAAAAGAATCTAAAAAAAGACAATAAAATAATTTTTCTGAACAAAATTATGAATTTGAAAAATATAACGAGAATATTATAATCAATCTCACAATGTCGTTACATTCTCTAAGTGCTTTGAAATTTTAACATAATTTATATAAATATGTCAAGAGACTCCTTGTAAAATTTTATCTCAATCTAACAGTTGTATTAAAAGATATGATTGATATTATAAAACTATTCATTATTTAAGAGAAGCATTATTTGGCCGGAATGGCGGAACGAAACTAAAACATTCTGGGCTGAATTTGGACAGAATTTCCAGAACGGACCGAGATTCTAAGCTAGATAAAATTTGTTCCGACTTATTTTGTTTTTGAATTTGAATAAAATATACCGACTATTCAAGACGAAACAAAACAAAAATGACAACCTTGATTTAATGTAATAAAACGGTCACCACAAGCGATGGCGTCTCACTCAAGGGAGGGTCACCACCACAGCCATGTCAAAGGGCACCCATCTTTTTTCTCACCTGGATAAATTTCGAGGATGGAGTTCTAAGAAATGAAAGTGGTGCCTCCTAATTCTTCCCAACCACAGCAGCTGTGACATAGCCTTACGATCCAAGAATCAAGGAAGAAGGTGGTGGTCTTGCAAAGTAAAAGAGTTTTTTATTTAAAAATGTATCAAAATAATATTTTATTATTATTTAAAAATTATCAAAAATAATCTAAAAATATCATTTTTAATTTAAATTAAAAAATAAAAATATTTTTTTATTTTTTTTTTCAAAAATATTTCTCGAACGTATTCAATGCAAGGTTATTGATCCCGCCCCGTTCCGGCCGGAACGGCCGGAACGCCCCGTCCCAATGCCTAATCCGGGACAAAACGGCGACGTTTTTGTCCCGGCTAGAATCCCGGCCTGTCCCGGAAAATCCGGGCAAATTCCGGCCGGAACGCCCCGGTTCCGTACCGGGCGTTCCGTTCCGGTACGGATCAAAACTGTGAGAGTGAGCTGGGTTTCGTTGAGTCATTTAAGAGGGATTGAAAAGACGAGACTGATGAACTCGGGCTGGCCTTGAAGCCAATGAGAAGCTCTTGGGAAGTGGCCAAAGTGCACGTGTAGAGAATGCTTGAAATGAGGAAGAGAAGCTGAGTTGCTAGTGATCGGGTTGCTGAGTTTACTGGTTTCTTTTCCATTTTGACTTGGGAGATGAGCAGGGAAGGGAGAGACAGTGGAAAGATAAGAGAATCGTGGGGGAAGATTTGGAAATGGCTGTCGATGGACCAAATGATTGAATTGAGAAGAAAGGGTGCGTGCGGCGCCTAAAATAAAAAGTGCACAGATATGTAGGGTTTCGGCATGGGGGTATATTAATAATATTTAGTGAAAAAATGGGTAATTAATAATAATATTTAGTAAAAATAATAATATTTTAGATTAATTATGAAATTAATAAAATATGAATTTTTTGATCAATTAGATTAATTACATGTTTTAAATTTATTGTTAGATATATGTTTTAAAAAAATAATTTTATTGTTGACAGGTTTCTCAAAAACAATTATTTAATTATAGAACTTACTCATATTAATTGTATAATAAATTGTATAATTACACTATATACAAAATAATTGAATTTTATTTAAAATTAAATTAAAAAAATGACTCTTAAAAATAGCTCTTACCATTAAAGATCACATCAACTCAAGAATCATTTATACACTATTCAAAGAACTATTTTTATAATTTAACTCTTAAAAATGGCTCTTACCATTCTCATTGCTTTTATATTAATGATGTAGTAGAGGATGTTTGATGTATTTTTCTTTTATTTTAGAACATTTTACTTTCATAATATTTTGGAATTTCAAAGATGTTTCTAATTTTGAGATTATGTTTGTATTGTATAATTTAAATTTCATTTATCTTGAATTTAAATTATACTTGTTAAATTAATATTTTATTTTTTTCATATATATAATTAAATAAAAATGAACAGTACAAAACCGGAACGGTACCCGGAACGGTACCGAAACCGGAACGTTCCGTTCCAAACACAAATCCGGAACCGGGACCGGGACGGGATCAATAACCTTGATTCAATGGGCTTGAAAAATTGAAACTTGGGATTGGACTTTTGATGATCTGATTTGTGTCCCTATTCATTAATCAAACAAGACGACGGTCGTTTTGTTTCTTTGAACAACAATAGGATGGTCAATGGCCAAAGCCATACCTCTTCAAGGGATCGAGTTGTGAGTTCATGTAATATTTTTATAGTCTAATGAGTATATGTTGGTACTATAATGCAAGTCATATGGTGTTTTTATTTAATTTAAAATTATATATGTATATATATTATTTTTATTATTTATTTATTCCAAGCTAGCTACTTGGTTTTGTCTTTGTAGTTATCGGTATGTATTTTGTGAGGTTTTGTTTTGAAGGAAAAATCTAATCCTATGACAGGGAAAGCTGTGGGTACGTATAGAGTTTAAAAAATAATAGAAAAAGTTGTGGGCTTATACTTGTGGGTACGCCCGCAATATTCAGATCCTCCTGTTAGTATGGTGTATGTTGATGATTGGTGGAAAAAAAAAAAAAAAAAAGCCAACCAGTTAAACTGAGAAAATTAAAAAAAAAATTGAAAAAATCAAATTGATAAAAAAAAATGATTAAATAGATTATAAAACTTTAAAAAATATCTGATTCAGTTCGGTATCAGTTTTGTAAAGCAAAAACAGAATACACCAAACCAAATCGAACCAGTTCGGTTAAAAAAATCCTACAAGTCGCCGCCCCCTATAAATATAAACTTTCGGCTTCTCTCCCTCCCTCTTCAAAACAAGCAACCCCTTTGCAACAGTGCAACCCAAGCAAGGCAGAAGTTGTTGTAAAGTTTATTGTTTTGTTGTATTTTTTACTTCGAGTTTTTTGCTAAATTGTTGTAAAGTTTGCATCTTAATGTGTTTTGATTTCTCTGTTGTATTGGATTTTTTGTGTTCTTATTTAATCATAATTTCAGGCAACAACAATCACCAATTGTTAATGTTCATATCTTTTGCGTTTGGGAATGTTAGATCTTTGCTGTCTTAATTCGGTAATGTTTACTAACAAAACTATATTAATTTAGTACATTAATATTTGAATCAATGACAAAAATAATTAAGAAAATCATTTTTTATTAATATTAAGTGAAAGCCCATCAGAAAGCCTGGCCCAAAAAACAATTTCGGTTTTTTTCAATTTTTAATAATAAAAACCGAACCGAACCGAAAATAATCGGTTTTTAATAGGTCCAGTTTGGTTTCAGTTATTTTTTTAAAAGAAATTACAATTTTCGGTTTGGTTACTTTTTTTGATAAAAACCGAACTGAACCGAAAATGCTCACCCCTAGTCGAGCCTCATTGTCCTCTTCTCTTTAGGAATTACGAGCTATAAACTCGCGTTTCATTGATGACATAAGATTTTTTTGTTTTGTTTTGTTTTAATATATATATTTTTATATATTTTTTTATTTAATTTTAATACCTTGATTTTTTTGGTTTTTTTGGGATAATTTTTTTTTTGTTTGTATTTATGTATGTATATTTATAGCTTTGACTTTTAATTTTTATTATTATTTATTTTGTATCAAATGCAACTTACATTAAAAAATAAAATAAGTTTAGCTCTGGTGACGTGAAATGAGAGTAAATTTTTTTTATGCATGTATAGTGAACTTTCTGTTAGTGATTTGTTTTTTTTTTTTCATCTCTTTTGTTTATGTGTAACGTGATATATTTTTAGTTTAAATTAATTTTAATATTATTATTATAAGTATGTAAGTTTAGAGTAATTTTAATATTATTATTATAGTGAATCAATTTTTTTCTTCATATTATTATATTAAAAGTATGTAAGAACATTGAGATTAAATTATTTTGAGATTTAAAAGAAAACGTTAGTCCATTTTTTTTAATCTATTTTAAGGCGTTAATATTAAACAAATATCACAATATAACAGTTATTTTTAAGGTTTTTTTCCTTAAAAATATATGAGACTAATTATATATTGTGATAATTGTTTAATATTAATGTCTTAATATATATATATATATATATATATATATATATATATATTAACTATTGTTTTTGGAAAAAATATCAAATTAATTTAATCACACTATTCTAATATCACGTGAAATATAATAATATGAAGAATCAATCTTAAAAAATAAATATAAAAAATTTATTTTTTTATAACAATAATGATAGTGGCAACGATGATATTGTCACTAATAATTATAATATTAATTATTTACAATAATGATTATAATGAAAGCTATAATAATTATGATAATTTAACAATCATGATACTAACAATGAGAATAATAGTTGAAATAATTCATTAGTCGATATTATTTTTATGAAAAAATTATTTTTGTGGCTTTTTATGTACGATATTTTAGATCTAATATCACATAAACAAAAACTATACGAATCCACATGTTGACAAAGCGGGTAAAAAAATTGAGCCAAATTATCTACAATGAAAAAAATATATGAACCACTTGTCCTACGATTCACAACAACCAGAATTTGTTTTATAATGTTGTACATTTGAGCTAAATAATTAGTTTATAGAACTTTCAATTATTATGTTTTATGCTTACCATAACCATTATAATAAATAACAATTTCTATTAGTATTATGATTAATAATGCCACTAATGTTATCTTGATTATAATAAATAAAATTATCATTATTATTACTGCTAAAAAAATAGAATTATTAAATTACCCTCAAGAATTAAAGAAACTCGAAATTTTTAACAAAAGAGTAGGCAAGAAAAAAAAAAACTAAAACTATATAAATAATGGAAAAAAGAAAATTATATCAAAGAATAAAAAAAAAACTAAAAACTTTAACAGAAATGCAAAATAAATAAATAAATAAATGAGAAAACAAAAATAAATATAATTATCTGGAAAAAATCATTTGACATGAAAAACAAATAAAAAACTAAAAGAAAGAAGAAAGGGAAAAAAAGAAATATCAATTTTTAACTGATCACAATCATAAACTAAAATTTAAGATTTAAATTACTTATGAAACATATTACATCAACAAAAAAGAAAATAATAAAAATTAAAATCCAAAACTAAGAGCATATATATGTAAACATGGACAAATATAGGGTCAAATTTAGAAATATAAAAAACAAATAAAGGAATTGAAATAAAAATTAAAAGTATAAGGGCTAAAATGAAAACAAAATATATAATCAATTTTCATTAAAAGATACAATTGAAAAAATCAAAACCTTTTTACCGAACATATTCAGGGATTCCAACCTAATCCGGAAATTAAAAGAATAAGGATCAAATTGAAACCTAAATATATAATAAATTTCCATTGAATGACAAAATTGAATTAAATCAAAACTTCTATAATAGAAATCAGGACCATACAAGACAATCAAAAGATAAGGGACTGAAATGAAATAATCAACAATATCGGGGATTTCCGAGCACTTTCGCCTGTGGGAGAGAAAAAAAGGGGGAAATTTGTTGGACAATCGACATGTTTTTGGCAACCATGGGACGCAACGTGCTCCACCATCAGGTGGAGGACATAGAGGCGCATCCGGTTACATGCCAGATGGATATTTTTCACCGCTATAATGAGTCGCACGAGTCGCCCGAAGGGGCGTAAGGCCAAAAACTGTTGGCCCACTTGCAATATTCGTCATAAATTAATATTTAAAAATGATCAATTACCTAAAGACCCCTGTAACTAATTCTTGTATTTTGTCTTTTATGGGGGCATATTAGTATTTACACATTTTCAAAAAAAGTGAACTAGCTGAAACATCCCCGCAAGCAATTCATGTGTTTTGTCTTATTAATGGGTAAGAGGATTATTTTATTGTTCATTAAAAATGTGAAATTATCAAGACACTCCCGCGGACAACTCTTGGTTTTTGTCTTATTAGAGGATATGATGGTTATTTTACAGTGTAAAGAAATGCAAGAAATCAAAAATACTCCTGATTCTAAGGCTAAAACTAAAGCGAACTAAGAGGTAAAATAATAATTTCACTATTACAATCTACAATAATCTATATTTGGTGCTACAGTGAAAGATCAATTTGATTTAGCTTTATACTTAATGTTGGCTTCCCAAAATGGAGAGAAGTCTTATTTTTTATGTTTTGTATCAAATTTGTTTCATCTTTTTATTGCTATGTATTTGTTTTGAATTTATGTTTTATTCAACTTTTTTCGTTTTGAAAAAGAAAAGATATATTATGCAAAGTGAAAGGTGGATATAGATATAGTTATGTGAACATGAAACATGAGATATAAACTCTAACTTATCTGTAGTTTCTTATCTTGGTCTACATTCTATCACCATCAATTATATCCCCATCTTATTAAAAATCCGTAATTAAGTCCTTATATTAGATTAAATGAACTAATTATAAAAAATAAGTTGAGGATTCAAATGATAATTAATATACAGATGAAGATTTATATGAGCTTATGTCTTGAAAATAACAAATTAATATGATCTTTGTCGAAACATTTCCACATAGACTATGATGACTTAAAAAACCTTAGATTAAACCATTAAAAGTAAAATTATAATCAACTTTTTAGTTTTAAAGTGAATAATATGCTTTTAGTTACATTGTAGAAATGAAATTATTTTTAATATATGAAATGTGAGCACTTGTCTAATAAATATAATCTAGAGACACAATTAGCACTTTTACATTACAATTTTAATAACCTTTTATAAAATACAACTATACAACTAAAGTTTCATCAATATGCATATGTTATTTCTCATGTCATGTTCATCAATTAATGACCTCAATTCCCCTTTGCCTATGAGGTTTAAGTTATTACACTTGACACATCTCATGGCAGTCTAATAGTTAGGTTATTAGTTGAGTGAATTAACTCAAGTTGATTTGAATCAATCCAAAATTATATTGTTTTTATAATTAAAAAAAACTTTGTTTTGAAGAATATGTTTTAAAGATAAATTGTGTTTTGATCGAGTCATTTGAGTCAAATACATTCAAAAGAGATCAATTATATTTATTTTTTGAAACCTATATTGAACAAAGGATTAGGTTAATGGATCTAGATTTTGTTTGGTTCTTTAAAATTGGACTTATTTATCCAAACCCTTTAATTGAAATTAGTCCTAGTGAGTGGATAATTGTCAGAATAATTGTTGGACAACCTTAAATTGTTTAACTTAGACATTGGGAAGAACCATACAATTCAATTTAGTCCTTAAGTATCACATGTCAATGTCTCCTAAAACATCAACAATAAATAATCAAAAAGTACAAGGCACTTTTGTTTATTAATGATATATTTTATCACACATTTAAACCTTATTCTCATCATAATAGCAAAGGATTTTAAGGACTAGATTGAATTGATTCTTTTATCATTTCTTCTCAATTGCTTAACAATTTTTATATACAAAAATATGTAGACCTCAAGTGTTATTTAACTAAAAAGTGGATGTGAAATATAGTTGAAGTGGTGTCAATATCATTGATGGATGGATCAGATAAATAACAATAAGAATAATTAATAAACTTGGAACCCTACCCTTTGTCGATCATGTTGATTGATGTCCATTCTGATTTTGGAAACCCTATTTGGCCTTTAAGTTTCAAGAAAAGGCCCTAAAAAAAAGCATCCAGTGGCCATTGTTGCTTCCTATAATTTTATCCCAGTCACAAAAGAGATTCCTTGTTATGTCCGCTCTCTCGCTCTCCTCTACTTCTCTCGTTCTCGTCATCTCTCTTGCACAGGAAACACACAAGAAAACAGAGTGAAAAGATGGAGAGCTTTGCCCTTCACTCTCTCTCCACCACCACCACCTTCTCCACCTGTCTTTACACTCGCAATTCTCTGCTCCACAGATCACCGAGATCTCTCCCCATCACCAAATCCTCATCAACCGCACACTCACTCTCAACCATCAGATCATCCACTCAAAAACCTCTCCTTTTCTCTCCATTCCACAACAAAAACAAAGTCTTCACGTCCAAATTCAGAATTCTCGCATTGGATCAAGATCCGAAAGACAGCCAGTTATCAAAGTCGTCAGAAAAACCAGCCCCACCTCAAAAAGGAGCAAAATTGATACCCCTTTTAATATCTGTCTCTATAGGCTTGATTGTAAGGTTTGCTGTGCCTAAACCAATTGAAGTTACCTCTCAAGCCTGGCAGTTGCTGTCTATTTTCCTTTCTACTATCGCTGGTCTTGTTTTAAGTCCTTTGCCAGTTGGGGCATGGGCTTTTTTGGGTTTAACTACTTCGGTTGTTACTAAAACACTAGCCTTTCCGACGGCTTTTAGTGCTTTTACTAGTGAAGTTATTTGGTTGATTGTTATTTCTTTCTTTTTCGCTCGTGGTTTTGTTAAGACTGGATTAGGTGATAGGATTGCTACTTATTTTGTTAAGTGGTTAGGGAAGAGTACTTTAGGATTGTCTTACGGATTGACTTTTAGCGAGGTGCTTATCGCGCCTGCAATGCCTAGTACTACCGCTAGGGCCGGTGGTGTTTTTCTGCCTATCATCAAGTCATTGTCATTGTCAGCAGGGAGTAAGCCTGGTGATGCCTCTTCGAAAAAGCTCGGTTCTTATTTAATTCAGTCACAATTTCAGGTTATCTTCTCTTTACATGGTGTATCTTGGTTTCTTTTTATTTCCTGTTGGTTTTGCTATTTACGTGGATGTGTAGGTGCAGTTAATTTTTATGTCATGGAATGTTCAACCTGTGATTTTATCTGTGTGCGAGTGGTTGTTTCAATTGGATTGGATAAATGTTGAGGATGTTGTTTCGCAAAAGAACGTTTATTCATTTGTGAATTTTGCTAGCTGACATGTTTTTTTCTTTATTACGAATTTAGAAGATTCATTAGTGTATCTATAAAAAATTGGGCGGTGGGATTGTTTTTCCACTGGAAATGCCTTCGTTAGGTTGAACTGTGATATGGATTATTAACCAGGTTGATGTAGATGTCTTGAAGACAGGCTGGCTACTGCCACCACCCTGTTGATGCTTTACCACCTGTCTTGGTGGCATCTTGTAAAGAATATGCGGGTTTAATTGTGAAGGGAAATGCATTCTAGTTGGATTTCTGACTTCTTCTACTCATTATTACTATCTTGAAAGTTCAGAAAGGTCCTGCATGAGGTTTTGATTGGATTGTTATTTTCAAGACCTTTCCATCTTTGTATCATGTTATCAACCAGAAGCAGGGTTTCTTTGTTGTTTTTCTTATATTTTCTTATGTGGAACATGACTGGTTTCTACTAATTTGTTCCTGAATTTTAGCTCGTTTAATTTTCTTGTGTATGTTACCTAAATCATCTTTCTTTTGCAATGTTGCACAGTGTTCAAGCTGCTCCAGTGCTCTTTTTCTTACAGCAGCGGCTCAAAATTTGCTGTGTCTGAAATTAGCTGAGGAACTTGGGGTGATAATTTCAAGCCCTTGGGTTTCTTGGTTTAAGGCAGCTAGCTTGCCAGCATTGTTTTCTATTCTAGCTACTCCACTTATCTTATATAAGCTTTATCCTCCTGAAATGAAAGACACTCCAGAGGCTCCTGCAGTGGCTGCAAAGAAGCTGGAGAATATGGGTCCTGTCACAAGAAATGAATGGACCATGGTTGGTACTATGGTTCTTGCAGTTTCTTTGTGGGTATTTGGGTAAGTCATATATATCCTATCATCTAAATTTTTTTGCTCTGTTTTTAGATATAACTTGAACAGGATATCTATGTGTAATACATGAATTCTGGATGATGCATTCGCATGAGCTAATGGAAATGAAATGTATAGAAAACAGAGTGTCGTTGGAACTTTCTGTTTCCTGCTGTGGAATTCTGAACCCTGATGTTTACTCTGGACTTGTGGTCATGTGGATGTTACCATGATTGAGCAGGCTGAAGATTCAATAGATTAGAATGTCATTCAGTTTATTTTTTGTGATGCAATGCATCTTTATGGTCATTCAACTGATTATAAATTGACCAGTATGTTAGGGATAGTTATACCAGCATGTTTATCACATGCATTGATGATTTTGACCAGCCTAGAAATACCAGCAAGGACTCATTATATATTTCAAATGGCCCAATGACCCGGTCAAAACCTTCAAAACCAATGCATTCAATGCCTCTTTCAATGTCTTTGTCTTAGACATTGAAAGATGTATTGAATGTATTGTTTTTGAAGGTTTTGACCGGGTCATTGGGCCATTTGGAATATGTAATGGGTCTTTGCTAGTGTTTCTGGGCTGGTCCACATCAATTAAAATATTGATTTTTGTCTTTATTTTTCCTTTTAGTTCCATGACACCTCTTTGATTACCTTCCCTTCTCTTTCCTAACAGAAATTAAGGTAACAGGTTGCTGAGGGAGTGTTATCTGCAGCTTGCTAACTTGTTTTTATTGGTTTTACTGATCTAGAAAAGCCTCAGTAATAATCGTCAGACCAAATGACACAATTCTCTGATTCATGAAGAAATTCAATTCGAGTTCAATTTGTTTCTGGGATAAAAATCCTGTGTAGTTCCATTTTTTTTACATTTGGCTGAATTAAACTGTTTACTTTATATTGAATTTGATCAAACCTTCTACTTTCAACTATTGGTGATTTGAGCACCTTCATCCATTTCTTATGGATGCCACATGTTGCAATGTGCTTGGATGGAAGATTCAAATAACCTTTTTTTGGAAGCTAATGGGTTAATTCGATCCATTATAAAGTAGAGGGATTGATTTGGCCAAATGTGAAAACTAGAAGGACCATGCATGCTTTATTATTATTATTATTATTATTATTATTATTATTATTATTATAAGGCAATAAGCCTGATATTTTATTGCATATTGCAGCTCTTGTTATATGTCTTTTGTTATACTTGAGGGATGAAGGGGTGATCTTTTGTTCCCTCTTTGTTGTGTTTTCTGGTTTTCATGCTCTTGAAGTTAATGTTTGCTTTCTATTCCTGGATCCCTTCGTATTTGCAAAGAGAATCCACATTTAGAGGTCCTGTCTAAATGCTGTCTCTTAAAGAGAAGGCCTTGTAATACTACCTGTCTCTGCCAACAATTCACCAAAACAGCCTTGTCTAGGTTCCTGTTATAATAGGTGCCCTTTAGAACTCTACTCTTACTGGTTCTTGTGAACATGGAGGTTGAATTAATGGATGGGGGAAGACACTTATTGGGGAAGAACAGGTTTGTGAATGGGTCAGTTCATAGTGATTGTTGTTTACCTCACAATTTTAACTAAAGAAATAAAACGTACAATTTCATAAAGACAGTAGTTGTGTGTGTACTCCATCGTCATGACTCTCAAGTAATGGTGAAAGGACATTGCATAGAAGATTTCTCTATGACAATTGATTATCGCTGACAAAAAATGTTGTGGCACTAAATTGAGTTGATTGTGAAACATATGTGACTAGGTTTATTGAATTGGACAATGTTAATCTACTATTGTCTCAAAGCTATTGAACAAGCAGGTGATTTCTCATTTTATACATTAGATGTTTTCATTCCAGCTAACTATGGCCTCAAAGCAAATTGTTAATAAATGCTAACTGGTCATTTTTGTGGAATATGATAATTACTTAAATGTGCTTTGACTTACGTCAATTGTGACTTTTTTGGTATAGCTTGGTGGAGTTTAGTGTTTTATTTGGAGTTGAAGAAATATCCTCTTATCTTGTTCATGGTAGCTTAAAAAATATCTCCATTATCTTTGGGATTCTTCAGTTCGGACAAGGGATTCTGGTTTGTTTTGCTTGCACCTGATAGCTCAAAATAGTCGTTATATGTGGTTGGCAGAGATCTTGGCATGATCTTCAAACTTCAGATATTATTACGTTCCCTATTGATATCATGCTTCTTTCTGAAATGAGTTCATGGGTTTTTATGGCCTGTTTGCAGAGATGCTCTTGGAATACCGAGTGTAGTTTCTGCAATGATTGGCTTATCAATACTTCTTCTGTTGGGAGTTCTTGATTGGGATGACTGCTTAAGTGAAAAATCCGCATGGGATACCTTGGCCTGGTTTGCTGTTCTAGTGGGAATGGCAGGCCAATTGACGAACCTCGGTGTTGTAACCTGGATGTCTAGCTGTGTAGCCAAGGTCCTTCAATCTGTCTCTTTGAGCTGGCCTGCTGCATTTGGGATTCTTCAGGCATCTTATTTCCTAATCCACTACCTATTTGCGAGTCAAACCGGTCATGTTGGTGCTTTGTACTCCGCATTCCTCGCAATGCATTTGGCAGCCGGGGTGCCTGGTACATTGGCAGCTTTGGCTTTAGCTTTCAATACAAATCTTTTTGGTGCTATAACACATTATAGCAGTGGTCAAGCTGCTGTATATTATGGAGGTATGCATCTTCTCTCCCAAATTAAGCATACAATTGTCAAGCATCTCTGTTTTAAATCTCACTTCATGAACTTTATTTTCGCCGACAACCTATCAAACTAGACATTTTCTCTTCAAATCGATCTGATTTAGGGTTTTCTATGACTTAGATCTATCTTTCATGATCACATTGAGATCTCTGCTCTACATTATCTGCGTCGAGTCGTTAACGTAGCATCTGATAGTGTTTTAATTGCCTTTTTTAACAGCTGGTTATGTAGACCTTCCTGATGTATTCAAGGTGGGATTTACAATGGCCCTTATTAATGCACTCATCTGGGGAGTTACTGGAACTTTCTGGTGGAAATTTTTGGGCCTCTACTGATTTGCTTTTGCACTGTAACTCTCGAGGTTCCTTCTGAAACAATATAGCGATTTGGAGAACGGCCGAGCTTTTAACTTTGCAAAGAAATTTTGTTTTCTTAGCTTGGATTTCTATCAGTTATACATGTATAGCTTTATGAGATTAATAATGCAAATTGAAAGATTTTATCATTTTCTTAGAGAATCAAAGAAATTCAAACTTTTTTACCAGTCATTTTATTGGTTTGATAATTGGCAATTCAATGTTGGTCATCACCATTGGTGACTCATCTTTTGGTATGTCTGTGCCATGAGCTCTGCAATTGGCCCCTCCTGGAATTTGCTCTTGTTATACTGCAGAGACTGACCATTACAACTGGGGCAATCCCAGGTTGTTGTTGAAGGTTACAGGAACTGTAGGAAACATTTGTATCTCACTGTTAGGTGCTTTCCCAGTTGCCCCAGTTAAACTGATGACCATTCTAATTGGATACTCAGCAGCCTTGTTTGGAATGGAACCAAATTACATAGGAATTTATTTCAATTCATTCAAAATTGATAATTTTTTATGATATTAAACTATAAAATTAATTTCAATTATACTGTTTGAAATGCATATAAAGCTGAATTGATTTAACAATCTAGACTGTTTTGTTTTTCATTCAAAGAATTGTTCCTTTTTTTGTTAAAAAAAACATTTCTTTTTGTTAATGTGGAAATATAATTTATAAAACAGAAAATTATTGTAAGAATCCTTCTCTCTCAATCTAATAATAATACTGATTGTTCCTGAGATATAGACAAGTTGTCGAACCACGATAAAACAGTGTGTTGAGCTTCCCTGTGGACAAGATATAGACAATCTTCGGTCATATATATATGAATTTATGTAAACCAAATCTAAGATCTAAGTATCCTCTATACTAGATTCTTGCTATCACATATATTCCAACAGTACTTTCAGTCTTCGGAATGATTGGATTAAGAACATGGCTGTACTTGTGTTTTACTTGAAATACTTGTTGTAACAGAGTTGTCAGTTTCGTTTTGTTTTGGCTGAAATATTTTATATCAGTTAAAAAAACGAAATAAAACAATGTCGTTTTTACCTAGGCTTAAATTCCGGCCCATTCCGGATTTTGTCGGCCAAATACCAGTCGAAATATTCCCGTTTCGTTCCGCCGTTCCGTTTCGGCCAAATAATATATTTTTTTAAATAATAAATAAGTTTACAATATCAATCATATCTCTTAATCTAACCGTTAGATTGAGATAAAATTTTACGAGGAATCTCTTGACATATTTATATATATATTATGTTATAATTTCAGAGCAGTCGAGAATGTAATGACTTTGCGAGATTGATGATGACATTCTCGTAATATTATACATGTTCATAATTTTGTTCAGAAAAATCATTTTATTGTGTCTTTTTTTAGATTAAATTGCACAATTCTAAATAATTTTATTTTTGGATTTGAACTATTTTATTTTAATTAATATATTTAATTGTATATACACACATATAAACAATATATCCCCGAAACGACTTGCCGAAACGCTCCAAAAACAAAATATTCTATTCCAATTGAAAAAATAAAGCATTAACCGAAATAGAATTGACAACCCTGATTGGTTTCTTGTAACGAATAGAAATAGCAGGGAACTTCACAATGCCTCTCTTTTTCTTGACAGTTGCCCCACCTGCAACCAGAGGGGAATCTGGATTTAGAAAAAAAGAGAAGAAAAACTCAACTATAAAGCTACCATAAAAGGGACTTCTAACCTTTTTTTTCAACACAAAATAATTCAACTTCAATCTGGAAAATACCAATTTGATTTGGAGATGATATAGAGGGTGTTTGGAAGAGCTCTTGTTGTAGTTTTTCAAAGTACTTTTCGTGCAATACATCAAAATGATTTTTTTTTATTTTTTAAAAATCATTTTTGACATCAGCACATCAAAATGGTCTAAAAATACCAAACCATATTCATTTAAAATAAAAAATAAAATAAAATTAAAAAAGCTACCAAACCGCGTTTAAAACGCCATCCAAACACCCTCATAGTCTTAAAAATCAAAGTTGGATTCAAGTCATTTGGCGACTTACTATTTAAGCCCTAGGATCCAATCTATCCATGATTTATAGGGGGGAAATAATGAAAGGGAGGACTTAAGAGTCAATAAAAGCATTGATTATTTTCAAGAGAGTAGACAATTAGAGGGTGTTTTCCAATCATCAAGTGCATGCATGTGAAAAGATTCTAGCATCGACATCCATACAAATAGATTGATGGTATACATACATACATACATGAAATATACAAATTAAGTACCGCATCGCCATGCACACCTCCTAATAGCTCCAATTTCTTACCGAGCTTTGCATGGCACCTTGGCCTCAAAATCACATTTAATCAATCAAAAAAATGTATGTTACCAAAAGCCTCAACAATGTTGTCATGAGACCTGAGCTCTGATGAAGCATGTATCAAAAAGGTTATATATATAATAAAAAAGGACAAATTGTATTTGTTGAGCTAAGAGAGCACTCAAGGCTTGTTGTTATATAGCAGCACTACTACACAAATGATCAATACGAAAACAAGCTAAAAATCCAAAAAAAGAGGTAATTTAAGCAAGTCTAAGAAGCATATGGATTATCAATCAAACTACAGTGACTAAATAGAAGAACAAAGGGCTTAACACGTGTTCTAGATGGATCCCCCCTTGATATTCTTGCCTGCATAAAAACCGCAGTTTACACAAACATCATCAACTCGGGTCTGCTATATATGTTACTCTGCTCATCGTCAAGTATTGGATAAGCTGCCACAAGGGCGTCCTGAGCTCCAATATACAGAGAATTGTAGATCTTCCAGTATACTTCCCTGACCTTCCGGGCTGGATGGAACAGCCCTTGGAGACAGTAATTCAACACAACAGCAGCGCCTAAGGCCACCCTCATTCCTTCAATGGCTTCCGTCACAGCATTTATCACATGCGGGGAAGTCTCAAAAATGTTGGGCCAAACATAGTTAAGCAAGTGGACCAATGCATCCTCGCAACCCAAGCCAGCCACTCCCAATGCCATATGCTTGACGGCGGATGCGGCAGTCTGCCTGTGAACTAGATCTCTGTCCATGAGGGCATCCTCCAGCAATGGAGTCACTGCATAGATATAGTCTTTTCCCATTTCGCCAATGTACTCAAACAGGAAAGAGAGGGATTTCAAGACACCATTCTGCACGTTAAGCTCCGGGACACGGTATTCGTTCATCAAGGCAGGCAAGACTGTAAAAGGTGAACAGGTTTCTGCAACTATGGCGATTGCAACAGTTGTGCAAACACGGTTTTGGCGCTCCTGGACCTTGAGGTTGTTTAATAATGTAGCCAGAACATCCTGAGGTCCAATGGCCTTAGCAATGTAACCAAAGGTGTTGACAGTAGCACGCCGAATACCCTTCTTGTGGGCCTTAAGCATCTCAAGAAGCTCAAAACAAATCCTCATCCACTCCCTGGCAGGAACAAACTCAGCTCCACGATCGGCGATACGACCAACAAGATCAATACAGTTCTCCTGGACTTTCTCATGCCTATTCTTCAGAATTGGTGTTAATCTTGGAAGCAAGTCCTTAATGGGAGGAGTCATCTTGGTCATACCAATGACGTTGACAATTGCTTTGAGAGCTCCGAGAATCGATCCAAGAACTTCAGGGTATTCTTCTCCCAAATACTCGTACAGCACAACACCAAGATGGCCCATCAGTTGTTCCTCCTGGCACTGCTTCATGACAACAGCAACTCTAGATATCAGATCAGCAGCTTGCTGTCTCACTTTAGCACTCTTGTTGTTCAAGCGCCACTTAATGGTTCCACAAATCTGGGGAAGGTAAGGTTTCACCCTCTGTCCAAGAGAATTGACGACCGCACCAAACCCATTAAGCATCACATTAGCATCATCACTGGTCTGCTCTTGGAAAGCATAGAGAATACCATCAATCAAAAGCTCTTCCAGCCTAGCATCGATATCAGATGAACCCATGTTAGTCACAACCTTCTCAATCGTTTCCATAACCATACGCCGATAAGGTTCACTCTCATCTTTCAGATCCTCAACTATTCTGCCAACAATATCTTTAACACCAGCCTTGTTAGAAATCTCAACAGTCGTTTCCACAAGTTGCCTGTAATTTCTCCTATCCAAGGCCATTCTTCTAACCCAGAAGTTCTTAAAGAACTCAGGTAGAATATCAGAACGTATATATTCAGCTTCCACACCCTCAGTACTCACACATTGCTTAACCACCTTCAACACAATCTTCTTCATTTCTTCATCAGGTGATTGAAACTCGCGTATCAGAATAAACATGACTTCCTTGGTGTAGTAATTGGCATACATAGCATCCATAAGAGGAATAATAAAACCAATTGCTTTCAAGAAGGCAGCCAAGACCTTGCCGCGGTGTGACCTAATTCCCTTCCACAATGGCTTCAGAACAGAGTCAAAGCTTTCAATACCATATGGGGCAGCAGCCTCAGCCAGAGCAGCCAGGGACAAGGCAGTGATTGTCCTCACCTTCTGATTCTCATCATTCAGACCATGCTCTATGATTTCCACAAGGGATCGCAAATGGGGAAGAACAGCACAGCCAATCAAAATAGCAATCTGTTGAACAATTTTGATTCCAGTGTGCCGAGCTTGCCAAGATTTCTTACTCTGACACACAGCTTTCAAGAAGGGCAACAACGCAGGAATCCCGAGAGCAGAAGCAACAACACTGAAAGCTCTCGCAGTTGTGTTCCTGACATACTCATCAATATTATCAATATCAGGACGCATAGCAGCAATCATGGTGGCCAAACCAGCTGCTTTACTCAAATTAGAAATAATTTCTCTCCCTTCCACACGGGCATAATAATCCTCATCAATCAAGAGTGGTTCAATAACAACAAGAATCTTATGAACATAGGGCCTAACCAACTCATCCAATTTATACAAAACCCTGTCAATTACCTTAACCAGAAGATGCCTCTCCTGATCCTCCAAGGTAGGCTGCATAAGCAAAGGTAAAATTCTGTTAAACAATGGCCCGGCGCCAAACTCTCTAGCCTTATCAGTCAATTGCCTTAAGGCAGTCTTCCTCTGCGGAGGTGTCCCATTTTTCACTTTAAGTAGCAGTTTCATAATCTTCCTCTCTTTCTGCTCCTCTGGTGACAACTCTTCCTCATCTTCCTCGTTCAGCAAAGCCCCAAAATATTGATAATCCTCAGGTTTCATAAATGGCAACCCAGCAGGAGGCTCCTGCCCCAGGTCAAACTGTTGGCCTCTGTTCTCATCAGGAATAGAATAAAGAGGAGTCCCCATTGGTGTTGGGGTAGCCAACAACTTCCTTGCCGGTGTCCTGATAGGCACATAAGAAGCCGGTGGCTCCAAAATCTTGTAACCTTCTTGAGGAAACATAGCATCCAACTCCTCATCGGTCAATGGCCTATTCCTCTCCTCAATATCCTTCTCCCATCTCAGCAAGTTATATTGCTCAGGCGTTATAGCCCCACGCATGGCAAGTGCATTAGGAGTCGGAGTAGCCATATCAATTGCACCAAGAGGAGTAGGTCCAGGAGTCGCACCACCAAGACTAGGAGTAACCCCCCCAAGAGCAGGAGTTGCACTCTCCATACTAGCTGGAGTCTCATCCCAACGAGACTTCTGCCTTTTTGGTGTAGGTGTAACCATTCCTTTGGGAGTAGAATCCCAGGTAACACCAGCAGGAGTCGCCCCTGGTGTAACCCCACCAGCAGGAGTGGCATCTGAATCAATCACTCTCCCAGGTGTGGGAGTCTCATCCCACCTATTCTTCCTCCCAGCACCTGGCGTAGCATCCCCTATCCTCCCTGGAGTAGGTGTCGCATCCCACCTCCCAATCCCCGGTGTAGCATCAGGTAAATCCCAATCAGAACCCGTCTTCGCCTTCTTAACTGCATTTCCACCATCCTCCGTCGACTGGTCCCACCTGTTCCTCCTCTTTGACAATGAATTCGCCTCCTTTTCACCCTTGTCACCTTTCTCAGCCCTTTCCTCCTCTTCTTCCTTTTTTTTCTTGGCAATTTCCCTTAGAAGTTCCTCCTTTTGCCTTTTCAAAGACTCTTCCTTCATAATATCCGAATAAGTTCTCACACTGGGATCCGGCGTTTTCTCCCCCGCAGAAAAAGGATCATGCCTCTCCGGCGAAATAATCCTATCCAATCTCCTCCTCCTGTAATCATCCTCACGATCAATAATCCTCGACGGCTTCCTGAACCCATTAGCTTCTTCACTATCATCACTGCCACGAGGCATTTCCTTAAGAACTGATTTCGGGGCAGTATAAGAAGCGAGTTTCTGAGCAACCTCGTTAACACCCACGTCGGGTTCGTCATCGTCGGTAGCTGGGATCGAAGTCTCATAAGCATCGCGGTCGACTCCACCATACAAGTCACGGTCGAATGTTAACGAGGTTAAAGAGGCAAGTTGTTGTTCCATTTTCTTGCGCTCTTCTTGGGTTTTGGCGATTTCGGGGTCCATTTTGTTAGGGTTTTTGCTGAATTGAAATGGGTTTTGTCAATCAATTTGCGATTGATTGATGGCTTGTCAATCTGGGGTCTTAGGGTTTCTTCTGGTTAGTGGGATCTTAGGATTTTTGAGTGAGAAGTTGGCTTGTGTGCTTATATCTTTCGATGGGAACCGACTACAGAGTACAGAGCCAGAGGCCCAGATGAGAAGAGAGATCCATGGCAGCTGGTCTGCATATTTCGGGGCTTATTTCGGCCCAGATGAGAACCGACTGGATTTTATGATTTTGATTTATTGTAAAACAATATTTATAATTTTGATGTATTTTATTTTTTAGATGAAAGCCATTAGTCTTTGCTTTCCATAAATTAATAAATTTCTAGTTTTGCCCAATGTAATTGTTGAGGCTAGTGACATATTGACTAGATTTATTCCATTCCCATTGCTTTTTTGGGAGCTTTAAGTATTTTATTAGAAAAATCTAGAGTTGTTTAGAAATACAGAGTTTACCTAAAAATTAGTTGTTTTTTATTTACTTTGAATAATTATTTCAAGACTAAATTATTGCAAATCACAAGTTATTTAAGTGCCTGGTTTATAATGGTAATCTACATGAACCATCAATGAAAAATTCTTTATTCCTTTTAGAAGAAAGAGATTGTTATATTTTTCAATGCTAGATCATTTCTTTTATGTTTAGTTATTTCCGTTCTATACTATTATATTGTCATCTAATGTTAAAAAGATAAAAGGTATAACTTGCTATTAATAGAAAACCTAAAAACCCCTTTAAATAGAAAAATATAAAATTTTCCACTTAAATAATATGACTTATATTATTTTAAGTTAATTTGAAAATTTTATTCAATCAATTCCATGCATGATTGTCCAGAATTGCAATCCCTTATATTAATTAAATTATAATTCTCAAATTCTAAAACTTATTTGCAATCTAGTTACACATAATTAATTATTTTATTTTAATTTCTAACAAATGGTTTATATTTGTATGACATATTGGATTTCCTTATAAGTTGATCCAAATGTAAATTATAATCTTAAATAAAATAAATATTTTAATTGATTGATTTATATTTGAAGACTATATACAATATGTACTAGCTTGTCATTATCTCCTAAATATTCAAAAAATATAAATGGTTTGATTAAACCTTTCATTAACCAATTTTTTAATATAATTATTATCATTTCATGAGGAATATTCCAATTTAGATATTATAGCATGAAATATATCTACTTTGTTACATCGTTTTAGTTCTAAAAAATATAATTATATACTTTTTTAATAAATTTAAAAGTATATTTTAAATCTCATTCTATCTTAGCTAATAATTTTTTTTCTAATTCACTTAAGATGATGAATCCTTTTTTGATGACTCAAATACTTCATATACTTTATACTATACCTAATATCCAAGGTTGTCAAAATCATGATTTTGACACAACACGGAAGTCGTTTATAAACTCGGATCGTAAAATCGAATCATAAAATCGTACTTGAAATTTTTTCGTATAAAAATTATAAAATCGCAGCTAAAATCGTGTAGGTAGAAAAATCATAAAATCGTAAGTAAAATATTTTTGAATACAATACAACACAATTATGTCCATAAAACTTCATTAGTTAAGGTTCATACATGATTTAAAATAACTTAAAAATACATTACAAAACAATTATGTCTATAGAATTTCATTAGGTAAAAACTAACAAATTTAAAATAAATATCATTATAGATGTTCCATTTAAATCACAGTAAAAATTATGAGAGCTTGTCATGCCTAAATTATGAGTGAATCAACTTGCTATTACAAAATCACAAATTCAAGCTGCTAAAATTGGCTCTTGTTGCTTTTGGTTGTCACTGCAGGTGGAAAAAACTACCGAGATTGAACAGAACCTAGATACTCTAAAAGAACTGGAGATGCTCTGTGGTTGTTCAATATCATTGAATTTCCATTTTGGCAGTGTAAAGATGGAAGTTGTAAAGGGAGAAATTGGTAGTGGAAAGATGGTTGTTCAATATCATTGGATTTTATCATGGATCACTATGAGTGATCTTGCTTGCTTGAACTTCCATAAGCATAACCAATAAAACATAACTTGATTCACCATAGTAACAAAGAAATTGGAACAAATGCTATTGGAATTATTATGAAGTCTACAAACTCCAACAACAAATGTCTTAACAGAAATAACATTGGCAAGTGGCATCTAGAAGCTGAATTTGTTAAAGATACAACATGACTAAGCAAACTCATAACCTAATGTTACACTTGGAAGTGACACTTCCATTCTATACGATTGCTGGGACGCCAAGCCATGAGCTTATAAATCGTCATACAACCAGAAGCAGGAGGAGATTTTGAAAATGAAATTCGAAATACCCATAAACACACCGAAACCCAGAAACTCCAATTCGTAAATACCCTTCAACCCAGAAACCTTATACACTCATAAACACCAAAACAACCAAATTCAAAATATGCATTAATTGATCAACACCGAAACCCAAAAATCCCAATTCTTTAAGTTAACTAACCTTGAGAGGTGACGAATTGAAGATTGATGAGAGGCAACAATGGCGACGAGTTGAGAGGAGAGGATGATTTGAGAGATGAGAGGAGATCAGACTTGAGAGGATGAGAAGAACTGAAGAAGAATTAGGGAAAACTGAAAAAGAAAATTAATTAAGTTGTTTAACACTTAACACTTAACAACATGAGATCAGCCGGGATCGTAAAATCAGACCGATCTAGTCTGATTTTACGATACTGTACGATTTTAATGATTTTGCTGTGATTTTAACAGGGTTCGATTTTTCTACCTGATTTTATAAGATTTGTTCTATTAACTCGTAAAATCGTACGATTTTATGAGTTAACTTGTGATTTTGACAACAATGCTAATATCTGTACGCTGTTACCCTTAATTAGAACAATGTGTTGCTAGGATTAAAGCATGACATACTCCATATAAAACAACCAAGTGATCTCAAGTTGAAAGATCACTTACAAAACTATCACATGAGCCTTTTCATAGACATATATGATATCTTCATATGAAATTCCTTTGCAGATTAGTTCAATATACATGAAATCTAACATATACTTGAATAGTAGTTTTATATATTCTTCATACCTCAGTTTATGAGAATAATTTCTCCGGTTCATAAAATAAAATATGTACTGGTCTAAATAAGTGTAATTAATATTCAATCTAAATAGAATATTGACTAAGAACATTTAGGGACAACGTTTTAATGCAATAGAAATGTCATAATTAAAACAACTTTATGATTTTTTTTATGCAAAGTATTTTTATTCCACTCTTTATCTTTACTCTAAATTCATTAATAAAATATAATCATATATTAAAGATAAATAACATACTTATTAATAATAAATATATTTTACATCAATAAAATTAATGCTACATAGACCATTTCCATGAGTTCACTAACACCTTATTCCATGAGTTCATTTCCTTTCATCTACAAAAAAAACAATCAGTGATGCTTGGAATAATATACTTAGGGCAAGTCCAACGGGACTAGCCATCAAAAGAGGCAAAGCCATATTTTTTAAAAAATGGCTCTTTTTGTTAAATTTGTCACTCCAACGGGGAGAGCCAAATGAAGAGGCAAAATGTCTTTTTCATTTTCGGGAGGCATTCCCACAGGTTTCAGCCGGGGAGCCAAAACAGAAAATCCGACCGTTGTAATTTTTTTTACCGTTGCCATTGTACTAATAAAAACCAACATGAACGCAACAAACCAATATCAACACAACAAACCAACATCAACACAGCAAACCAATTAATTAAAAATTGCAAAAACACATATTTTACAGCAAACTCAAACAAGAAAAATCACAGCAAAATACCACAAATCCAACGAGCTGCATCTTCACTTCGTGTCAAATCTTCTGCCCACTGCATCATCGATTTGTTTTCTAACTTAATCTATTTGTTTTTGTTCAAGTATGTAGGTTTGTTTACAGAACCAAGAACCCATATAGAAATTAAGAGCAGAAGCTGAATTGATATTTGAAACCCATATAGAAACTTGAACAAGAAAGGGCCACGGGAAAGAGAGGAGAGTAGGGAGGGAGTAGGGAGTAGAATGAGGGGGGGGGATGGAGCCGAGGGAGATGGGGGATGGAGCAGAGAGCAGAGGGAAAGAGGGGAGAGCAGAGTGAGAGGGAGCTGAGGGAGAGGGGGGAAAAGAGTAGAGTGAGAGGGAGAGGGACAGAGGCCAAATGGCCGAGAGGGAGAGGGACGAAGGCGATATGGCCATGGGAGAGGGACGATGGCCGAGAGGGAGAGGGACGAGGGACGATCACCATGAAAAAATGGATTTGTGTGTGTGCGGCGCCTGGAAAAGAAATGGGCAGAAATAGGTAGGGTTTCGTGTGTGGGGGGGAGGGGGGGGGTATATTAGAGTATATTTAGGGAAAAGATGGGTAATTAATAATAATATTTAGTAAAAAAAATAATATTTTTGATTAATTATGAAATTAATAAATTACAATTTTTTTGATCAATTAGATTAATTACATGTTTTAAAAATTATGTAAATTTTGTATTTAGAATTGTTGTGGAGGTAATTAATAATAATATTTAAGAAAATAAAAGGAGGTCATTAATAATAATATGTAGTAAAAAAATAATTATGTGAAATTGATAAATTACGAATTTGTGAATCAATTAGCTTGATTACATGTTTTAAATTTACTGCTAGATGTTTAAACTGTGTAAATTTTGTGTTTAGAAATGGTGTGCATTTATGCGTAAATAGATATTTTTATCAGTTTTATTAATACAGTAATAAAATTTGAGTTAGATTGACAAGAGCAATAAGACAATGTATTTTTTATGTAGATGGACTCAAATGTGCGAAATTCATTCACTAACTCTCCTATAAGTGCGTCTGAACAACTTGTTTCTCAACAAAGTGATCTTAATGTTCATATTAATAGAAAATCACAAAGAAGTAAAAACTTCTCGCCGGAAGAAGATTGTTTACTTGTATCTGCGTGGTTAAATACTAGCAAAGATCCAATCGCATGAGTTGATCAACAAACAAGACAATTTTGGGCTTGAGTACATGCGTAGTTTGTAGAGAATGGAGGAAACTTGAATAATCGTTCCCAAATAAGCATCTCAAATAGATGGAAAGAAATAAATAGAGAAGTTGAAAAATTTGTTGGGTTTGTTACCCAAATTAAAAACCGTCAACAAAGTGGAACGACTGAAGAATCAAGGGTAATGTTTTATTTTCAACATTTACATATTTAATAAGTTGTTTAACATATTTATTATGTAACATAGTTTCATTTATTGAATTTGTTTTTCCAGATTAATGATGCTCGACAAATGTATGCTTCAGTCGTTGGCAAACGATTTCAACTGGAACATTGTTGGGTTATCTTGAAAAAAGAACCCAAATGGCAATTTGAACGTGCAAGTCTTCATCAGAAGTCAAACAAGAAACAAAAAAATCATGGGAAAACAAGTCCAGCTACTTCAACTCCATCAACCGCTGATTCTGTTTCTTTAGAAGAAGACAGTTATACATTTTTTTTTACCAAAATAGACCAATTGGTCAGAAACCTGCAAAGGAACGACTTAGACGTAGACAAGGAAAAGAGAAAGTTGGGGAGACAAGTGTATCAACTATGTTACAGCAATAGAATGATACCTTTGTTGACATTAAGGTGAACAAAAAACAAGACAGATAATTCTGTTGGAGCAACAAGCTGTATTGATTAAACAAAAGCAAGAGAAACAAGAAATTGAGATTATGAAGATGGATACTTCTACAATGAATCCAATGGCTGCAACATATTTTGAAGAAAAAATGTTGGAAATCATGGCAAAAAGGAGTACTAATTAATTATGTGTTAATTTCATTGAATTATGTGTAATTGAATGTCTTTTAATTAATTATATAAGAACTTATTGATTATTTGTTAATGTGTTAACTTTTATTTGCACTTTTTCTAACACTCAAAGATAATAAGTAACATTAATTAATTTCAAATACAAAAAAAAAATACAATTACTTAAAAAACATACAATAACTTAAAAACATACAATATCTTAAAAACATACAATAAGTAGCTAGTTCCACTTTCATGATCAAATCCAACATTCGTTGCTCCTTCATCCTCAATAATCATATTATGCATTATTATGCAAGCTTTCATAATATTTGCAAGAGTTTCTTCATCCCAGTATCATACCGGTCCACGAACTATTGCGAAACGAGACTGCAACACCCCAAATGCCCTCTCCACGTCCTTCCTTGCAGTCTTTTGTTTTCTTGCGAAATATTTTCTCTTTTCTCCTAATGGCATTGGGATTGTCTTAACAAAGGTTGACCAATTCAGATAAATCCCATCTGCTAAATAGTATCCCACTGTATATTCATGACCATTGATTGTGTAATTGACGGGTGGAGCACGACCCTCAGCAAGTACAACAAAGATAGGTGACCGCTCAAGAACATTAATATCATTTAGAGATCCAGGCATTCCAAAAAAAGACATGTCATATCCAAAGATCTTGTGAAGCCACCGCCTCTAGAATTATAGTAGGTTCCTGACAATGGCCAGTAAACATCCCATGCCACGCAATTGGACATTTCTCCCATTTATCTCAAATGGGTTGCAACGGTAATAAATGTCCTTTGCCTTCTCTTTTATCTGCAGCCATATATTGTTAGGATTATGAATGATTAAAGAAAGTATACGTGAACTGGGATGAATGGAAATTGTATTATTCAACAAGAACTCTTGGCTTTATATAGCCTCTAATATATGATACCAGAAAAACAGAAAAGAAACAAACTCTAACAGAGAGGTTGCTAACTGTAATTTGCAATGCCCTGTAAAACTAGTACTCTCCCTTCTAGTTTGTTATTTATTCTAACAGACTCTAACAACCAGAATATGGTTAACGAGAAGACTCCTTCATTCCATCCCTTAAACTAAATGCTTATGAAGCAGTTAGTTTATATTATGGTTGTATTTCACATACTCCCATTAACTTCCGAAGCTTTTGAAACACTTTGAGCTTTAATGACTTGGTCATTATATCTGCGATTTGATCCTGACTCTCATAATGAATCAACTCAACTGTACCCTCCTTAGTAAGGTTTCTTAAGAAATGAAACCTCACATTAATGTAATGAACCAGCAACATAAATTGGCATGAAATATAAAGACTACCTCGAACTTCAGCAAAGCAACAAGCTGGGCGGGAAATCTTGCCTACATGGACCATCACTAGACTCAGTTGTCAGCCCAGCACCAGAGTTATTAGTGAGCAGTAAAGGCAATGAACCAGCAGCATACATTGGCATGAAATATAAAGACTACCTGGAACTTCAGCAAAACAACAAGCTGGACGGGAAATCTTGCCTGGATCGAGATCGAATTTCAGCAGTTTAGCTGCTGCTTCTGTGTGTGTTTACCAAACCATGAAAGTAATAATGATAGTTTTGTGATTTTATGAAAGCGTGGATAAATAATGTGATTATAATCAAAATTATTCAAGATTTCTTGTAAAATATAAGAAGTGGGTCGATCTTATGTAGACAATGAAGCCAGGAAATCAAAATATTAGTAATCATCTCACCTAAAAACTTAAACTGTCAGGTGATATATCGGAATATAATTTATATTATTCTCTAATACATCCTCTCGAGTGAAAACCCTTTGAATATAACGAAGGTGGTGAGATTCGAACTTGTTACCGCTGGGTCAACAAATTTCTAATACCATATTAAAAATTTAAAATTTTAATCTATTAGATGAGATCTCATAATATAATTTATATTATTTTTTATCGATAAATATGTTTCTTCATGCAGTTGGTTTGCATTATTACATGCATGCTATTACAATGGCTGCCCTGCTGCACGTGACAGGGACTTAAGCTGTTGATTTGATGATTTATGTAAAAATAAAAAGGCTGGCTGGAACTCTGATAACAACAAAATTTCATCACCCTGAGCTTGGCAGGAACTCTGATAATAAGCAACTCTTCTAGCAACTCTAATAACGTGGCTGACACTCATAGAACAGAAGTAACATCTACATCAAAGTTGTTAAAATCACTTTTTTTGACACAAAAATATAATATAAACTAGAATCGTAAAATTATAAGTAAAATATTTCCTTAGAAAAAATATAAAATTATATATAAAATATTTAAAAATATAATACAATTATGTCTATAAAACTTCATTAATTAAGGTTTCTATAATTGTATTTTGTAACTCAAAAAATAAGTTAGATGGCATACGAAGTTCTTACTAAAAGAACCCACAAATTTCTTTACATTACTAAGGTTTGACTGCGAATCAGAATATTTTTTTCAAATTCAGATTTAGCAACAATTTCTGGCATTTCCAAACACATCTCCCACACTTAAAAAACTCCAAAGTAGATACATAAAGTAAACTGTATTTGATCCGTAAGATTACAGACACGTCCCATCTTCACCAGCAACTCCTAAAATCGCTAATGTCAGCAGAAGAGAAACGAGACCTGTAATTTGAATTGTTATGCAGTTTCTGAGTAAATAGATTAACATAAGATTGAGACACGTATGCAGAAGAGAAAGGAGTGTGAAGTGGCATACTTGCTGAAACATAACGACTTTAGGAAAACAACAATAAAACTTAAAGGCTTGCGAAGAAGATAAGTGTAGCATGATGGCAATCAAAGTCTTGCCGGAACCACTCCGTGTTGACTCTGTCAACATGTGACCCAATCTTTGTCCCAAGTAAACCTTTGAATTGGATTTTAAAACTATTATAGTAATTAATTTTATCCTTATATTGACATAGTCAACTCAACTCTTTGTACCCATGAGTTGGGCTTTGTCCTAGGTCGATCCCAAGTCATGTTATAAAATTATGATAATAACTATTTTATTCTTAGATTTGTAAGCTATAATAATAATAATAATTATTATTATCTATTCATACAATGATATTGTATTTGAAAGCATGTTCTTTTTATACCTATTGTTTTGAAAATATAAAAATTCACTCCAAAATTATCAAATGGACAAATTTATTTTTATATTCTTATCACTTTAACTAAACATATTTACGTTTTTTTTATCACGAGATATTAATTAAATACTACATAAAAACAAAATATATATATTTAAATGAAGATACAGAGAGATATATAAAATAATTTGTTGAGATAATTTTGAAAACTTATTTTTTTATTGTTTTTAAAAAATAATTTATCAGCTTGCACATTTGTTTTAAACACTTTATTTGACTTGATCTGGACTTAGTATAGTGCAAGCACCAAAATTAGTAGTAGCAGTAGTAATAATAACAACGAGTCTTTGTAATTCTGTTAGATCATTATAACATGAATTTGATTATTATTATTATATGAATTAGCGATGACTTTAGAGAATTATGAGAAATATATTTAGTTTTTCTTAATTCTAACTTTTAAATCAATAAAACTAATATTATAAGTGAGACTTTTTTTTAAAAAAAAAAAAACAAGAACACGTTAGTGGGGAGTGCTATCTTGACTACATATTCAATTTCATCCGCTGGGTAATAATAATAATAATAATAATAATGATAATAATAATGAAGATGGTTTGTGTTTTTATAGACTAACTTCTTTCATCTATTATCGTATAGATTCAAATAATTTATATTGTATAAAATGTGTTAAACTCATGCATGTCTTTATGGTCAGTCACTAATTACAGACAGTTGAAGTGTTAAAGTCAAGCTCGTCTGCCTCTCAGGTGACGATCTTATCTGCCCTCCTAAGTTCTCTATTTGATCTTATGCTGTGTAACATAAGGCTCCAAAACTGTTCATTTCGTGCTCTTGAAAATGCCTCCCTTGGTACTTCCTGCACTTAATTAATGATCTCATTAAACTCTTTTTTTATTAGATAAACTGTATATTACGATTGTAATACAATGTGTAATAGTAGTTTGTGAAGAGTAGTTTTTTGTTGTTAATTAATTAATAAATTACATTGTTATGAGTATGTTTGGTATTGCATTTTAAAAATATTTTTGAAAAAAATTAGTGTCTGTTTGGGAGTGTGATTGAGTTTGCTTTAGAGAGTGTTTTTCATTCAGAATTGCATCAAAGTGATATTTTTTAAAAATTATTTTTGATATCAGCACATAAAAATTATCTAAAAGTACCAAAATTTATTAATTTAAAAAAAAATAAAAATAATTGTTTTTCAAATTTTATTATACTTACAGACTTAATATTTTTTGTTTTCACTGTTCAATCAATATCCTTCACTACACATTTTATATAGTATAAAACATATCCCATGATCAAACATATTAAATTTGCAATACTTAATTATAATTTCTCATCTTTAATTATGATAAATGGGCTTATAAAGAAACTCACTAAAATCTTTTATTGAAAGTATTGAAAGCACTTTTATTAATCAAACCACTCCTCTTATCTCTGCTCTGCAAAATATTTTTGGTGCAAAAAAGTCATTTCAAGTCAATAACAGGAAAAATATCAGGTTGAGCCATATGTAAGATTATCAGGTTTTATTGATGTAATTATAATTGAAAAATGATCCACTTCTATAAGCTGTGATTAGTAATTTTGTAATACCATATAAAAAATTAGCATTTACATTCACACTTATTAACGACCAAACTGATATGAAGAGTCCATGTCATTTGGTGGATCTGATAACTTTGAATTATTAGCTCTATAATCATCTTCTTGCACCTGGTATGGGGTAAAAAAAGGCTTAGGAGGCATTCGCAGGGACTCAACATCTGATTTAAGCATCTCTACAACTTTATGCATTGAGGGACGATCAACAGGTTTCCATTGTATGCACCATAAAGCTACAATAATCATCTTTTTTGTTGTCTTCTTTTCATGTTCTGTGGCATCTTCTTGTACTCCTATGTCCTTTCCTTCACTAACCTGGTCATAAACCCATGAATGGAAGTCAATTTGGCTTGAATGATTTGTCAATGCATTCAAGCTCTTTCTTCTTCCTACCATTTCCATTAATAGCCTCCCGTAACTATAAACATCAGCTTTATAAGATACACCTCCAATATTCTTATAAAATAGTTCAGGAGCCATGTATCCAATTGTCCCTCTAGCAGCAGTGAGGGGCACACTGTTATTATTTGTTGGGTATAATTTGGCAAGTCCAAAATCTGAGATTTTCGGAATAAATTTCTCATCAAGTAGAATGTTGTGGGGCTTGATATCAAAATGTAAAATTTGCATATCACAACCTTGATGTAGATATTCAATTCCTCGAGCCACCCCAAGAGAAATCTCATAAAGTTTCTCATTGCTTAGTGGGACGCTACCTTGCCTAGAAAAAATGTACCTTTCAAGAGACCCATTAGGCATGAACTCGTATATAAGAGCACGCTTCGATCCCTTGACGCTGAAGCCTATAAGTTGCACGACATTGACATGGTGAATTCTTCCAATAGTGGCAACTTCGTTGATAAAATCTTGCCCATTTGCTTTCGAATTGCCCAATAATTTAACTGCTGCGAAACGACCACTACGAAGCTTTCCCTTGTACACTGAGCCAAAGCCTCCTTGACCCAACTTGTCTTTAAATCCGTTGGTTATCTTCTTAATCTCGGAGTAAGTGTACCTTATCGGCACGAGATCATTTTCGTGACTTTGCAAGAATTTTTCAATATCGTCATACATGGATAAATGTCTTCTTCGCCATTTATAGATGAGTAATGTCAGAAGACATGGTAGCCCACATAGGAATAATAGCACATGATATATCACTGTATAGAGACATTACAAAAAAAAAAAGTCAATATAGAAAACATTCCAAAAATTTCATGTGACTTTCATTGTGATGCTTCATTCTTTTTTAAGTTTAACCAGGCATCTATGAAAGTTTTTTTTTTCTTTTCAAATATCAAATTCCTAGTATCAAAAAATAAAATAATTTACAAATATTTCATTGATTTTACATGCGAGTATATATGTGTGATTAATTTCTGCATTCTAAGTCTTCAATTTCAAAAAATGATCATCAGGGCTCTCAACACTCTAATAAATACCTCATGAAATTGAAAAGAAAACAATATCCATGCAAGTCTATGAAACAAACAATGAATGATAAGAACTTTGTAATGCTTTAAATCACTATTGTTCATAATTGAGAACAAAAGTAGAAAGAATATTAGATTCATTAATTGATGCAAAAATGAGACAAATTTAACATAAAGTCAAAACTTGAAATAGTTGGGAGGCTCCTAAGAAATATCTAAATTTATGCTAATTCTAGATCTATTGGATACAACCGTAATGAAAACAAGTCATGAACAATAATTATTTCTTAAGCTGTAATTTTTGTTTGTTGATATATTTATTGATAAAAGCAAAGTAAAATACTTACCGATAAGGGCAAGTATCGCAGGGAGAAACAGCATGAGAAAGCTTAGTAAAAGTGGAGGGGTGGTGAACCGGTAAAAGCGACAAATAAAATTACTAGTATAAGAGCCTGCCAAATAAAAACACAATGACAAAAGAAGAAGAAGAATGATTTACTATTCATTCAAAATAAAAGCATATGTGATTGAAACTTTTTAGGGTCTGTAAAATGCTATAATTACACAAAATAAATTAACTCACCCCACCCAGTTCGACAAGCTATCCAGGTGATACCTTCAATCACCAAAATAAAATATGAATCAGCGTGCAAAATCTTAATGATCAATTAAAAAAAGATCATATAATAGCGAAGAAAATGCGTAAAGTAAATGTATAAGACCGTAATATTCCTCCTCACCTTCATGAAACAAGCTGTACGAGTCTCTGGCTGCATATAAAGAGAGAAGAGAAGGGTCAAAAGTGTTGATATTTTACAAACTTATAATATTAAGCTGTGTTATGCCAACAGGTCGATTTAATACACTACTTGAGGTAAGCTGTGAGAGAGAGGGGGGGAGAGGAGACGTACGGTATGGTTCTGTAGGTTCTGGAACAGGAATGTAATTGAACCATCCAAGCTCGAACCCATCTGCCAAAATATCATGGACATCTGTATACGACATATTGCTCACATCTTTTGGAACAATATACATCAAATTTACACGGCACAAGTCAGGTACATCGTTGATCTCCTTGTCGACATACACAACAAACATGACATACGAATGGCCTTCCATGTTGACACAGCTGGGAGAAGAATTCTGTGCAGTACCACTGCCACTTTTGCAAGAAGAAGTATCCATAATATAATCTGGAAGAGGATTCGGTATTTGATTTTCGCAACATATAAAAGTTAACGCAGAACTCTCCCCCGGATATTTATAATAAAAATGATAATGATAATTATTATAATAGAAATTCAGAGAGGAGAGCTCTCTGTATGTAAGAGAATGATGAGGGATGGAGAAGCAATCATCCTTCTGAACAGCAGCATCCACAAGTCGAATTGTGGAGTCACTGTAATTGATTGCCTCAACATAATGTTTTTCCATGTTCAACTGTAATGTCAGGCGCACGTTGTCTTCACAGCCAAGCTCAAAAAATTTGAGGCCACAGCTTTCAGGATCGTTGCTTAATCGGAAAGGGAAGCTAATATTACGGAAATTGCCACAAGAAGAAGGAGCGCAGTCATTGGTGATCTGTCTAGCACTGCAACGATGGTGGGTGGAAAGGATCTCAAGCAGAAGAAGGGCGGCATAAGCACCAAAGGGGTGCCTTGATATTCTACTGATGAACATCGAGAGAGAAATTTAACTTTTTTAATTATAGGAAATCAAATGATGGTTTTATAAAGACTAGCTACGAATACCATCCTCAGTGGCCACAAATTAATTGCATGGTCAGAGTCTCCCCACCAATCAAAGAAGGGGAAGACCTCTTGATGGCCTCCACTTGCAAAGTCAAGCTCGTCTGTTTCATGGGATCTCCACATGGAGGATGATGCATGTGGTGTATGAAAATCATATGATTTATCACTTAATACTCTCCTTTTTTATCCATTTCGATATTTTTGAAATTTCTAAATGCGATGCAGAGGACCAATATTTAAGGAATCTTCGCTTCAGGTATTATTTAAATAAAATATTATTTATGAGAAATCAAATGATGGCTTTGTGACACTTGGCTATATATGCATAAAAGATATGAAATGTGGGGCTGGGGAATGAGGAGGTTTCCTTGAAGTTTCCAGGTCAATAAGAGAAAAGAAACCATGGAAATTGAACCATTCAAGGTGTGGTTCTTTATCCTTCATAATTTTTTTTAATCAAGTTTATCATCACATAAAAATAATATAAAAATATTAAAAAACTTTAATTTAAAATAAAAAAATTCAAATATAGTTTTGAAACACAATGCCAAATAGGGACCTTTTCTTTTCTATTTTTCTTTGTTTTTTTCTTCTTCTTTATTTTCACATTCGTCTTTTAAATTTTTAAGGCAATGTTTTAATTATTTTTTCCAGATTTGATCCTTGTTTTTTATTTATTTTATATGAAATAATTTATCGAATTGAAATTTATTTTCAATTTTATTCTGGTGTATTTTCTTACATGTTATATTTGATTTCTTTTTTTATTTGAGATTATTTTATTTTTATTTTTTTCGTATCATACTTAACACTCGTTATTTTTATTACTATTTTTTTCTTTGAATTGTTTTTTAAAATATATTATTAACCGAACTATTATCAAAATGTTTAGCAGCAAGATGGGAAGTATACATCATGTGATTCTGGGAACAATACTACTGGACGAATATCATCTTGGATCAATATGAAAGGAAATCAATGGCCACAAATTAAAGTTTCTGAATTATTGCATGCTCGAAGACTGAGTGATAATCAATGAAAGAAAGGGGAAGACCTCTTGATGGGCTCCACGTGCAAAGTCAAGCTCGTCTTCCTCTTGGGCCCATTCCAAATGTGAAGCAGACAACAAAGCAAGGAAACAATGATGCAGTAGGGTCCATCTCGGGGGACGAGGAGGCTTCCTAGAAGTCAATTAGAGAAAAGAAACCAAGGAAAGAATCCTGTCTGGTCCATCTTGCAAATCGCAAAATTTTATAGTCTGGTCCATAATAAAACGCGACCTGATTTTATTGTGTGAATCCATAATAAATTTACAATTAATATATATTATTAGGAGATTAAAATTCTGGTCCCAGAGGGTGTAGGTTTAAGTCTCACTCTCAACATATTTTTATTTTACTTGGAAATGTGATTGATTTAAAAAAAAAAATTATTTAGAAATATATTATTTTTTAAAAAATACATATATTTTATTTAGAAATATATTAAAATGATAATTGTTTTTATTTTAAATTATTTTTAACATCAATACATAAAAATGATCTAAAAATTAAAAAAAAATACAATGTTTGGACAATGTTTATTTTCTGTATGTATTTATTCATTTATGCTTTTATTTTTTTTGGTTCATTTCTTCGAGGGTTTTATTTTTATTAGCTTCCGTTATGAAATTTTAATTTATTTTGGTGATAATTTTAAAATTAATATTGCATCTTTTTTCCTGTTCTTTTTTTTGTGTGTTTTCTGTTATTTTATTGGTTTTTCGGATCAGATAATTTTATGATTTTATTGTTTGTGCATTAATAATAATAATTTTAGTAATTTGTTTTTATTTTTTTTAAATGTTTTTATTTTTTTTAAAATGTTTTTATTTTTTTTATTTTTGAGGTAATTTAATGATTTTAATTGTTTGGGAAGTAATGTTGATAATAATTTTAACTGTTATAGTAATGAAAATGACGGTAACATAGGGATGCATTTTCAATTTATATTTTCGTCTTTTTATTGATAGAAAATTAACTATATATTTTTGTTATTTGATTATTGCAGGTCTTTTCACAATTTATATTTTATTTTTAAATGTGATTTAAATTTAATTATACAATGAACTAATCTTAATTCGATGAATTCAATAATTCAAATATCCAAATCTTCTTTCTTTTTTAATGATGATGATAATTCTATGCTGGTTATTTTGTTGAAACCTACTAAACAGATAAATTTATATCGATTTAAAATTCATATATTTTATAGAAAACTTTCACTTCATAGGAATTTTGCACAAATTTATTATTTTATCTAAATTTATATTATAAAAAAAAAGTTCACAATTAATATTTTTTTGTGTTGAAAACAATATGGTGTTGCCCGCAAAGAGGTGCGGGGGCATTGGCTTTATATTTTGTTTTTAAATTGAATTATAAAATGAACTAATCTTAATATAATGAATTCAATAACTCAAATATCCAAATCTTTACATACATCTTTTAAATTTTTAAGGCAATGTTTTATTTTTTTTTTCATATTTGATCCTTGTTTTTTTTTTTTATATGAAATAATTTATCAAATTGAAATTTATTTTCAATTTTATTCTCGTGTAATTTCTTACATGTTATGTTTGATTTCTTTTTTTATTGCTATTTATTTTATTTGAGATAATTTTATTTTTATTTTTTTCAATTTAATTATTTTATTTTTATTTTTTTCGTATCATACTTAATACTCATTATTTTTATTACTATTTTTTCCTTTGAATTGTTTTTTAAAATATATTATTAACCAAACTATCATCAAAATCTTTAGCAGCAAGATGAGAAGTATATATCATGTGGTTCTGGGAACAATATGAAGGGAAAGAATATCATCTTGGATCAATATGAAAGGAAATCAATGGCCACAAATTAAAGTTTTTGAATTATTGCATGCTCGAAGACTGACTGATAATCAATGAAAGAATGGGGAAGACCTCTTGATGGCCTCCACGTGCAAAGTCAAGCTCGTCTTCCTCTCGGGCCCATTCCAAAGGTGAAGCAGACAACAAACCAAGGAAAGAATGATGCAGTAGGGTCCCATCTTGCAACTGTCTTCTTTGTGTTTATACATCTTTTTCTCCAAAATTATTGCAGCGAAAATATTCGCATGGTCTCACTGATTACTCCCCGGCCACCAATGAAAGAAGGGGAAGACCTCTTGATGGCAAAGTCAAGCCCGTCTTGCAAATTGCAAAATTAACTAAAAAATAAACTGCGTGCCCTGCCCCTTTTCCTGTAGCGCCAATTACTATTCGCAAAAACTTAGATTACTATTATTGTAACAGTGAAATTCCTATCTAGCCCCAGGATTGAAAATTTATAACCCTCGGGACTAGAGGTATTTTCAAATTTTTCAGGAAAAATGAGTGGTATTTTTAGATTTGTTGTACAGTAAAACGATGCAAATAACACCCAAAAACGACAAAATAATTCACCTAGAACTAGGGGTGTTCTCGTTTTTTTCAACATTTTTACACAATAAATCAACTACAATAACCCTAGAAAAAGACAAAAATGAGCACCGTAGCGAGGGGTAGTGTGTATTTTCCGTTTTGGTTTTTGCGTAATTCTAGCTGGGTTCAGGGGTGTAAATGTAATTAGCTAATATTTGATTATTTTTTCCTTAAACACTGCAGGGCGTGTCACTAGAACGCACCTGCAGTGTTCAACACGGACGTGCGTTTAAGGCCGATCATTTAGGCTCTTTAGGCTGTCAAAATTTCTCATTACAGACAGTTGAAGGGGTAGTGTCTTTATGGTCAGTCACTAATTACAGACAGTTTAGGCTGTCAAAATTTCTCATTACAGACATTTCCCTTGTTTTTCTGGGAGCTTTAAGTATCATATTAGAAAAATCTAGAGTTTTTTTAGAATTGACACAAAGTTTTAACTAAAAATCAAATGTTTTTTTATTGGTTTCGAATAATTATTTCAAGACTAAATTATTGCAAATCACAAGTCATTCAAGTGTCTAATTTCTAACTATAATCAACATGAACCATCAGTGGTAGATTCTTTAATCCCTTTTAGAAGTGAGAAGTTGTTATATTTTTTAATCAACAAATCTCTTTTCTTTTATGTTTAGCTGTTCCGTACTATACTATTATATTGTCATCAAATGTTAAAAAAAATAAAAGGTATAACTTGTTATTAATAGAAAACCTAAAAATACCTATAAATATAAAAGTATCAAATTTTCCACTTAAATAATATCACTTATATTATTTTAAGTTAATTTGAAATTTTTATTCAATCAAGTCCTTACTTGATTATCTCGAATTGCAATCCCTTGTATTAATGACATTATGATTCTCAAACTCTAAAACTTATTTACAATCTAGTTACACATGATTAATTTTTTTATTTTAATTTCTAACAAATGGTTCTTATTTGTATGACATATTGGATTTCCTTATAAGTTGATCTAAATGTAAATCATAATCTTAAATAAATTAAATATTTTAATTAATTGATTTATATTTGAAGAATAGATACAATATATAGTCACCTGTCATTATTTCCTAAATATTCAAAAAAATGTAAATGGTTTGATTTAAACTTTTAAAATAACATCTTGATTTTTTATGCAAAGTATTTTTATAGCACTCTTTTTATCTTTACTCTAAATTCATTAATAAAATATAATCAAATATTAAAGATAAATAAAATACTTATTAATAATAAATACATGTTTCATCAATAAAATTAATGCTACATAAAACCATCTATTAGATTGGCAAATGGAAATATTCACTAACACCTTATTCATTGCGTTCATTTCCTTTCATCTACAAAAACCAATCTATGGTTCGTTTTGGATGAGTGATGCTTGGAACAATTTACTTAAAGAGAATATCCTTGAAATGCTCTGGCTGCCACCAGTCCAGTGGCCAATGCAGCCCCAAATAAGGAATGCAATCTCACACAGAAGTACTTCGCCATGAAAATCTTCCCCTTTTCCTGTAAATTTCATCCCATTAGAATGATATTATGCCTAGAATGTATGATTTTTAAAAAATAAAATAAAAATCATTTTAATGTATTTCTGAACGAAAAGCATTTTAAAAAGCAACCTCAATTACACTTAAACGAATCGTGCTAGTTTAGATCTCACCTTGTAGTTATCTTCGACAAAGCCAATCACCAATTTTCCCACAGGTAAGGTGAGAGAACAGAGAAGCTGGAAAACCCATGATTAAGTCAATATACCTGTAAAAGTTCATAGGTGAAAAACACATGTTTTGAACAATTTATGAATGCCTTACAATGCAAGTTAATGGAAGAGTTCTGCTTAGACCAAACGCAAACAAAAGAGAGTACAGCGTTGCGACGGCTACTTTCACGACCCCGGAACCTCTTTCAGTGCCGAGTCTAACCTGCTTAGAAGTGTTAACAAGACATTGATGCACTGACTTGAGAAAAACAAGTAGACAAATGAACGAGGATGAGCCAATGACACACCAGAGGGGAAAACTTCCCAACAGCCTTGTCTTCTTCAACCTGACTTGCACAACATTTTCATGTTATTTTGATAATGCAATGCTAGTTAATGTAGGTTTTGCAAACAAATCCACTGATAAATGATACTAAAATGGGAAGAATAAAAAGCAAGCTACCTGGTGAAAGTGACTACAGAAGAGTATTAATGTTGTTGTGAAGCCAACCAAGAGTGATGCAGAAAGAATTGTGCCAGTTAATGGAAGAATGCTCATCTCACTGCCAAACAAACCAAGGCTTATCAGCTATGTATACAGCAGGAACAAATGTTATTTAAAGCTGAGTTGGTGCTGGGATTTGAAGAAATAAAGTAAACCTTGTGCTGCCAAGTAATAAGTAGAAGGCAGAAGTAGCGAAGGGACCGAACGCTGCGAAGCACAAGGGCTCCCCCAATCCTTGGTAACTTAACCGAAATGGTGGGCACTGCATTAGATACTAAGCTTCAGAAGTTCTTCGCAGGACAAATCAAAAGGAATTATATTTACAATTATGACTTGCCAAGCACAGTTGCTGGCTCTGGGAAGCAGCTCAAGGCCTCAAATGTAGAACTTGCTATAAAATTTGTAACAGATGGGAGATTCAATTCTTCAAGAATGATCAAAACATTCCACAAACTAGAAAGATTTTTTTTACCTGATATACATAACCACAAATAATTGCAAAGGCCAAGAATAATATTGCATGGATGTTTCCTGCTCCAATAGATGTCCATGCCAGGCCCGCAAAGCCAAGGAGAAGTGATGAGTAAGCAGCGATAAAGGCCACCGAACGGCTTCCCAAAGCGATAGCAAAGCACAATTAGCAAGATCTTGTTTGTTTTCTCTTTGAATAATCTTGTTTTTCATCAGAACATAAAAGCTCATAGTTTCTATCAAGCATTTACCTGCCGACCAAATTCACAACTGATTCTTTCTTGTTCTTATCTGCTCCTGTATCGAAATCATAAACATCGTTGCTGCCCATGAATCACACAGATGAATCTTAACAGCTTGTAACATAGTATACCATATGAGGATAGTTTCTGAAGGTGCACTTTATTTTTAGCTAACAAACAGCCAGTGGAATTACTCATTCTAGGAGATTTAGGCTAAGTGCCACATTGGTTTAAGATGCAAGAAAAATGAAGTTATCGAAAGACAGAACACAAAAAAACACCACTCATTGAATCCCCAAAGAGGAAGCTGCCTCCTTTAGGCATCTCGAGGTCCTACAAGATCTTATCTATGCTAGTTGAGCAAATCCCTTTGCAGGAAAAGAAATCAGGTACAAGCTTCTTGAGTAATTGATGACAACTTTAGCAGCCAGAGTTAGCTAAAAACAATCCAACTATATACTTGTAAATTTCATGAAAAAATAAATTCAGTAGAGTGAATCAGTAGGGTAGTACATTCGGTTAAACCACAAGAAAATGGAAGTTTGAAATCAATGCCCACATGAAACAGTAGTCTGGTACAGGGTCTATTGCTAAGTTTGTTCCGACTTAATTTATTTTCAAATCACCCCCCTACTTTTTCAGAACTCACCTAAGATTGAGCCAAGTTATGATAAGAATTGAAGAAACCAAGAGCAAAAGGTAGCGTCTTGCTGAAAAGATGCCTGTTTGCAAATAAGCAGCTGCACCACCTACCTGCTCCACAAACCATGAGCTATGTAATCCAGGAAAACATGAATGAAGTGTGATGCATATCACCAACCATCAATTCTCAGAAGCATTGTCACAAAATCAATTTTCAAAGAACTATTCATTTGTTTGGCACTAAATTTAAGGAAAAACTCACAGTTAGAGGAACCAAAGCAACAGAGTAAATAGGCAATTTAACTGCCCTCCATATCAAGGTTGCTTTAGGAACATCCTCCCTACTTTCACCATCATGTGCATTGTCAGCATAATTTGCTAAACTTCCTGAAAAAACCCGCCAACATAGAATTTCTTTCTTGAACTCTAATCGGCTTATACGAACCCCACGGACAAAATTCTGGGCAGTACAGCAGCACATTGATGATTTTTTGGAAGCATTTGAAGTTAGAGCTCCCGGATAAGACCTGAGGAAGTTGGTAAAAATTAGCAACAACAATAATATGAAAAAAAAAAAGATGAGACTTGAGGAAATAAACTATTAGTAAATGCAGAAAAAATAGGCACGCATGTCTTGAACATCTGGAGTTGTGTTTCACACCCAGAATAAGTTTCACTCCAATCTCTCTTAGCTAGCAAAAGAAGCATCATCAATCACATGGAACCAATGAATGATTGATTGTACTTGTCAAGGAACCATCTTACCTAAAAACTTAAGCTGTTAGGTGAGGTTACAAGATATAATTTATATTATTCTCAAAAAAACATCCTAGCTTTTTGGGCTTGAAACTTGTACAAATCTACACTACCTTCTGCTTGATTTTTATCAAATAGAATGAGGGTGTTGATATTCGAACTCGTGATCACTAGGTCAACAAGGCTCTGATATCATGTCAAAGAACTATCTCACCTAAAAACTAAAAACTTAAGCCGGTAGATGATACTATAAAATATAATTAAATATAATTTATATTATTTTTAAATAGTATTCACCAAAACTCAGTACTGATGTGAATTTCAACATAGCTTACCAATCATGCCATCTCAACATTTGTTAAGCCGGACCTTTTGTTCAAACAATGTTTCCAATTTAGCAGAATCAACTGAAGTAAACTCAAAACTTATTAAATTATACTGAGAAATTAAAGTAAACAAACTAAGAACAGTGAGTTGATGTTGAACAGATGAATTAAGATTAGTTTCGTAGTAACAAAAAACAACAAAATGAACTGTATAACTTGCCTTGTTGCATAACTCTGCCTCATATGATAATACTGGAGTTTCTTGAGACTAGACCCCTGGTGGAGGCTACAAAATGCTGCCGCCATTATTGCTATGTAATGAAGTTTATCTTTCCTTAATGATTATCTAAAAGTAGGAAGGAAGAGAATACAACACATTAAGCTCGTCAATTTAATCATGAGTCCCTTTTGCAGGCGATGATAAACTAAACTAAAAAGAACAAAAGAAAGACAAAAACCTTGATAACAGCAAACCCTCTTGCCCATGCATCCCTCAGTCTCTGTCTGTCCGTGTAGATGGCAAGAAGAGATAAGAGAAGGAAACTGAACTCCTATTCATCACCATAAAAGAGTAAAACTGTAATAAAAAGCTTTCTTTTAGCAAGAAGGCAACTGTACTAGAGACTAACTAAAAGACAGGAGTTAAACTTCTTTCTTCTGCAAAATCTTGTTTTGGCTAATTGAAGGACCAATAAAATCCCAACACGTAAACATGAGGATCAGGATATAAGTCTCGCTTGTCAGCATGGTCCTACCAATCTTTATAATCTGAAATTGGGCTCTGTTTTGAGGTTGTATTTTGCCAGTCTGATGGGGAGCCATTTGAGGGCTTAGTTGGGCTTTTACGATTCTGATGGAATGCTTGAGAGTTATTTAAAAACAATTTTTTTTTAGTTAAATTTTTAGATTATTTTTATGTGTTGATAAAAAAATAATTTTTAAAAAATAAAAAATATTATTTTAATATATTGTTAAGTGAAAAATATTTTAAAAATACACTAGCAAATATCATCTCAATTGACCATGAAGACATGTACATGTTTTGCTTGAAGTTTATTAGAACAAAAGTAAGGACATTGTGTTTTCACTTTAATGACATAACTCTCTTGTACATTTGTATTTCATAGTATTAAAATAAAAAAATAAGAGAAAATATATAATATTCAAATAATATTACATAAACTTTATGATCCGACTATATTACCTAGAGATAATAATAGATATTTATGAATCAAGTTTCTCTATATTCATATCGTATTTCATAATTCATTGAGTAAAAAATTTAGATATTCATATTATATTTACATGAGTCTATTAATTAATTAGTAGTTTCTACTCAATTAAAGATATATTTAAAGTATGTGTATATGTGTTGGTTAAAATTACAATTGCATGAATCATAATAAATAATAAAATAATGATTAAAGTATCGTCCCACGAGGAGTTGCAAATTTTTTTAATAACTACCAAATCTTTTAAATTGTGATCTATTTGAAAAAAAAAAATCAAATGAGATAGTTTACTAAACAAAGAAAAAATAGCTTAAAAACAAACAATCAATTTAATTAACTAGTATTGACTTCACTTTAAATAGATCCTAGGGTTTTTGACTCACCGTAACTATTCTTATATGAATTTCCTCAATTGACTTATGATTTTTATTGTTGATAATCATGCTTTACTAATTTAATTGCTATTTTTTTTCGGGGGATTGGCCTTCTTTGTAACTGTGGCTTTTCCATTTCTACCTAGCCTGGCTGCTTTAATTGGAGGGATCTCGTCACCCCTTGCACTGGCTTATCCATGTTTCACGTGGATTTCGATCAAGAAACACCCTCATCAAGCCCGTGGCTTCATGGGGTGTCTTAGAGGGTGTTTGTGAGTTAGGTGTGAACGGAGATGTAGAAAAAAATATTGTTTTGAGTATTTGGTTACTGTAGATAAGCATCCAAGTTCTAGATTAAAGGTGTGTCTGATATTGCTTTTACTTTTGTGGTTGAGGTTTTAAGAAAATAGTTTCATGAAAAACATTTTAATTGTGATTCAAAATAATTTTTAAAGTGTTTGGTTAAAACTGTGGTTGAGTTTGAGGTTAATGAAAAGCAGTTTCAAGTGTTTGGTTACCAAGTTTTTCATATTAATTTAAACTTGTAAAATTACTTTAAAGTGTATATATATATATTTTGTTTTTTTAAAATATTTAATAATTATAGTAATAAAATGTAATTAACCACATGATTTTTTCAACTTATCTACATTAACTAAACACCCAAAATAAATACTTTTTCTATACCTCCGGTCACACCTCACTCCCAAACACTCTCATATAGTTCTGAGTGTTTCTAGTGGTCGTTGCAGCAATTTGGAATTTGGCTACCAAAGGCCTCCATGCCAACTTCTTCCACCCCAGATGATAGTTGATCATGAGTGCAGGAAAAATTCCAGAGTTTTTTTGTAAATGTTAATTCACTAAATAATATTCTATAAAATCCCAACTCTGTATTCTCTAAATATAAAATCTCATTTCAACAACCTGCCTCTATTTTGAAGATGGCTTCGCTTGCCAATCTATCATTTGATAATTTTCACTTATTTTTTAAGAAGATGAACATTTGCACTTATTTTTTTATATTTTCTAAGCTAGATATCAATGAATTTGAGATGCTATAAAGATGAAATCTTTCCAAGATAACATTTCAAATATGAGAGAAATTTGAGCTCCTTAAAAGGCAAATAAGCTTGATGAAGCCCCTCAAATCAGCTGGTAAAGGGAGATTTGTTGGGTCTGGTTGATTTGTTTTTGGGCTATAACCCAAGGTTATCAATACCATTCAAGTCGTCGTTCCGGTTTTTGTATTGGTACGGAACGTTTCGGTTTCGGAGTATTTTGGCGTGCCGTTAAGGGGTTGTACTGTTCATATATATATATATATATATATATATATATATATATATATGAAAAAATTAAAATATTAATTTAACAAGCATAATTAAAATTCAAGATAAATTAACTTTAAATTATACAATATAAACACAAAGTCAAACAAACATAATTTCAAAATTAGAAACTCAATCACAAGTTAGTCAAAATAAGGAGGATTTTAAGGCCGGAATGGCACACCCAGAACGGTACCGAGACGTTCCGGCCAGTATTTCCGGAACGGGCCGGAATTAAAATTGAGACAAAAACAACGCCGTTTATCTCGGTTTTTTTAATGGCACGGAACGTTCCGGCCGGAACGGAACGGTATTGACAACCCTGCTATAACATATATAACCTAAGAAAAAAAAAAGACAAAAGCTTAAAACCTTATTGCTCATATAAGTGAGTAATTTTAAAAATATAGTTAAGGTGATATAGGCCATTTTCTTTGTCGATGGAATCCATCTAGCTGAGTTAGGATGCCATTATTTTAATTAAATGTCTAAGGTCCCGTGAATTTGAGACTTTAAATTTGTTTATTTATTAATGCCTTTTTCTAAACACATAACCGATAATGATGACTCAAATGCATGAATGATCTCTTGACATGTTCTGAAAGGATTCATGAAAAAACGTAAAACATGAAGGTCATAAGCTTAAAAAACTCTCAATTCTTAACTCATGTGGGATAAGTATCATGGATTTTGATCTTCTGTAATGAATTTACAGTCAAATCAAGTTGTCAATTTCGTTTTGATTGGTGATTTGTTTTTTTAATTGGAATAGAATATTCTAGTTTCGAAGCGTTTCAGCGCACCGTTTTAGGGTTGTATTAATTTATTTTTTTTAGTTCAAATTCAAAAATAAAATTATTTAGAATTGTGCAATCTAATCTAAAAAAAGACACAATAAAATGATTTTTATGAACAGAATTATGAGCAAGTATAATATTATAAGAATGTCATCATCAATCTCGCAAGGTCATTACATTATCTAATTGTTTTGAAATTTTATCATAGTATATATAAATATATCAAAAGACTCCTCATAAAATTTCATCGTAATATAACGATCGGATTAAGAAATATGATTTATATTAAGAAATTATTCATTATCTAAAAAAAACACTATTTGACTGAAGCAGAACGAGCGAAACGAAACCAATACGTTTCGACCGGTATTTAGCTAAAAAATCTGAAATGAACCAAAATTTAAACAAAGATACAAACAATACTATTTTATCTCGTTCTTTTAAATGATACAAAATGTTTTGGCCGTTTCGGCCGTTTTTTTATGATACAAAATGTCACGTGATTTTGTTCTTATTCAGCTCATATTTTAACTCTTAGCAAAAAAAAGGAGTTATCCCTCGACAAAAGAGAGAACAAATCTCCCCAGAGTCACAAGACTCCTTCATTTCCTCAATTTTCGAGGACTCTTGCTTGTCTTCAAGCTCGTTGTACAGAGAGAGATTCCACACTGCAATTCCTTAATTCGAGCTCAGAACATCCTGAAATCAAAATGCACGATCCCTTTTCACACAGCATGATTAAACTGCTAGATGACAGCAAGATTTTCACGGCTAATTCTTCATCTCCTACCTCCAACTGCGATACAGACCACAGTACTCACAGTGATTCGTCTCCAAATAATGAAATGGAGTCAGTAGATTTGGAAAATGGCCCGGCATTTGGCCACCAAGATGATGTTTCGATAACATGGGAGGATCTCGCGGTGGCAGTTTCAAATCGGAAACATGGGTTCCGATCGATTCTTCAAGGGCTCACCGGCTACGCTCAACCGGGGGAGGTGCTGGCGATAATGGGTCCTTCCGGCTGTGGCAAGACTACTCTTCTCGATGCCCTAGCTGGTAATCAATCGCAAAAACCCTTTTCATTTCCTCGTCTCTTTCTTTAGTTTCTTCAAGAAAGTTTTCAACTATTTTCTCTTTGATCACACGCATCGAGCTTTTTGAGAAAGTATTTGCAGCCTTCATGGGTGCTAGACACTCCTGAAATTAGATTCTGCGTGATTAATTATGTTCATGCATGCATATCTCAAATCAAATATTGAGCAATACTAAAACCTATATAAAAAATAAGATTTTATTGTATAATGTATTGATTATTTGAGAAATCCAGATTCTTAACATGAAAGTCTTAATCAATCAAGATTTTAAGACTGTTCCTGATGGAGCATCGCTGTATAAGCCAGCTAGATTCACCTAAAGACAATGCCATGCATTTTTTATTTTATCTTATTTGTATATGTTGGGAAAATCACTTTTTTTATTTATTTATATAGATGTCCGAGCTAGCTTGTGTGTACCTTAACTAATCTCACAAGTTTTAAAATTAATAATCATGTAGGTATTTGTGACTATTATATTAAAAATCATCTTTTTACTTCTTGAGTTTGTGGTTATTGATGGGCTTCCCATATGTTTCAAACTTGATCGATTTACACTAAAATATTTATTTATTAATTTTGAGATTGAATTATTTTTTTCTGTGGAAAAAATTCTCCATGTATTTTTCATTACCATCTCACTATTATTGTAATGTTTGATATTAGGGTAGTTATTGCTTACTAGAAAATACTTAAAAATAATATATATATATATATATATATATATATATATATATATATATATATTATTTTTTAAAATTTATTTTTAATTTCAGCACATCAAAATGATTTAAAATTTTAGTTTTTCTCTTTCTAAAAAAATTCAAAACATTTCGACTAAAAAACAATCATACTCTACACCAAATAACTAAAACAATGTTTTAATCAACAATACACCATTTGTTTTTTAATGTGTAACCATCTGATAGGTTTTGTCCTGTACAAAAATATTTAAAGTGTTCCTTATATTTCTACGAAGTGAATCTCATCCCTTTTACAGGGATGGCTATTGATTGAAGCCAATTAACCAAGCCATTTACTACTGTGCCTAGATATTTGAGTGTATGGTACAAATTGTTTTTTTAAATAATATTTTCATGAAAAATAATATTTTTTAAAATTTAATTTTAATATCAACATATTAAATAATTCAAATATATTAAAAATTTAATTTAAAATTTGCATGAAAACACATGTTGAATCAAAATTACAAACAGGTTGGGTTGAATTGGATCTGAAGGGCTGGATGGGATATAAAATATAGGTATTAAACAAGGATTAAATTGAAGTTTTCCGGTATAATCAATTTGTTTTTAAATAAAATAAAGAAATCATGGCCGCCTTACGAAAACAATTTTAGGGCAACTCCAACAGAAGTATTATTTGGAGAGCTAACAATAAAAAATAAGTTGTTTAGCCTATTTACTTAACTTTTGACACTCCAACAAGAGTGCCAAAAGCAGAGGAAAAAATGCAGCTCATGCAAAGAAGGCAAAATGGCCACATTAACATATATATATACACACACACACACACTAGCTAAATGTCCGCACGACGTTGCAGGCATAATGCGGGCGGAACAAATAATTTTTACAGCTGTTGAGATTAAAATATAATATTTTAACATGTAAAGTTTGATATACTGAAAGGGATCAACATCTTCTATTATATTAACAGTCATATCGAAGTCTTAACGTCTAAAATTATCATCACTATTATTGTCAAAACAATAAACATTATTCAACAAATCTGAGAGAGAAACAAAAAAATATTAATAAAAAAGCACGTTGGAACAAAAACTAAAATTATTATTATTATTCTTAATATTAATATTATTATTGCTTTAATAACGGGAAGAAAACGAAATTAAATCAAAGGCTAAAAAAAAGCTTAAAAACATTAACAAAATAGCAAATAAAAAAATGAAATAAAAATAAAAATTGTTGACTGGGAAAAAAATCATTTGACTTGAAAATAAAAAAAAAAAATATCACACTACATTGCGGGCTGAGTAAGAAGTGCTTATAATTATTGGGATGAAAGAAATTAATAGGATATGTTGGCCCAAAATTAAAATATAATATTTATTTATGTAAAATTCAATATAATAAAACATATCACCACACCCTATTATAAAAACAATAACATCAAAGTCTTTACATCTAAAATTATAATTGTTATTACTATCAAAACAATAAAGATTATCAAATTGTCCCGAGAGGAAAAACACTGAAAAACATTAATAAAATAGTAAGGAAGGAAAATAACTGAAATTATTATTGTTGTTGTTGTTGTTGTTGTTGTCGTCGTCGTCGTGTGAATAATTAAAAAAAAAGAAAAACTAAAAAAATCATAATAATTTTAACAGAAAATCAAGCAAAAAAATAAAATAAAAATTATGAGGTAAAAAAATCCATTTGATTTGAAAATAATAATAATAATAATAAAACAATAAAAGAAATAAAAGAAAGAACACATAAAATAAATGGAAAAAAAAACGGTGAACAAACGCCTGCGAAGCACGAAGGATAAACGGCTAGGGAAAAAAAAGGTGAACAAACGCCGGCGAAGCACGAAGGATAAATGGCCAGTCTACAGTGCTGACGTAGGATCCTCTTTTAGTATATGTTAATATATATATATATATATATATATATATATATATATATATATATCAAAAATATTTGTTTTTGTTTTTATTTAAAAATACCTTACAAAATTAATAATTATATTGTTGGAGGGTTTTTTTTTTAAAAATAATTATTTAATTATATAACCTATTCCTATTAATTGTATAATTATTTGCATAATTAAACTACATACAAAATAATTGTACTATATTTAAAATAATATTAAAAGAAATAGCTCTTCAAAATGATTTTTATCATTGGAGCACACATCAATAAAAAAATCATATATACATTATTCAAAAAGTTATTTTAAGAATTTGGCTCTCCAAAATAGCTATTGCCATTGAAGTTGTTATTATGACATTCTAAAATTCATTTGCTGACATCAAGTCTTGTTAGGATATATGTCCCTCACAGAGTTTTTACTAAATCCTGTATTTTAGCGACAAATCGGTGTCGCCAAAATCAACTTAAGATTTGACCATTGCCACTAAATCCCTGTTGGGAAATGGAAAGGTAAATTTATTGGTGAGTAAAGGAAATTATTTATTCAAGAACTTGTATATTAGTTCAAGAAAGAATAGTGTAATTATTGAGAGATGGATTGTACTTGATGAAAAGTTCAGAGCAAAAAAAGAAAAAAGAACACTGAGATCCTGTAGACAGCATTAAGATTTCTCTTACTGATGAATTTTTTCACTTTACAATTTGCTGACAGCATAATTCTGATACAATACACTCTTTCCAGGGAGATTAGATTCCAGCACGAAGCATACTGGAGAAGTTCTAATCAATGGTCGAAAACAGCCATTGGCATATGGGACTTCGGTATGAAAACTAGCCTTTTGACCTTCAAATTGTTGCAGAGTTCTGATCACTGCTATTAGAAATTTATCCTAATAGAGCTTGATGTAAATTTTACCTGAATTAATCTCTTCTTGCTTATTTTCTAGGCATTCAATTTGCACATTCCCTTTTGTTCACATAAACCTTGTTTCATGTTTGATCCCTTCTGATCACAAGCTTTTTGTGGTTTGGTCTCACTGATGTAAGATCCATTTATGTCATGTCAATTCAGGCTTACGTGACTCAAGACGATGTTATAACATGGACACTTACTGTAAGAGAAGCTGTCTTCTACTCAGCTCAACTCCAACTACCCAGCTCAATGTCATTAAGCAAGAAAAAAGAGCGAGCGGAGACGACGATAAAAGAGATGGGGTTACAGGACGCCATGGACACAAGAATAGGAGGGTGGGGCAACAAGGGCCTGAGTGGCGGGCAGAAGAGGAGAGTGAGCATTTGCATGGAGATCTTAACTCGGCCGAAGCTTCTTTTCCTTGATGAGCCGACGAGCGGGCTTGACAGTGCTGCATCATATTATGTTATGAAACGAATGATTGATCTTGCTAGGCAAGACAGAATGACGATTATTGCATCCATTCATCAGCCTAGCAGTCAAGTTTTTCAGCTCTTTCACAACCTGTGCCTTCTTTCTTCAGGACGAACAGTATACTTTGGTCGCTCTGATATAGCTTATAAGGTACATTAATGTCAATATTTCGTTTCCCATCAGATTATTTCAGCTCTTAAGATATCTAACAGCTCATGACTTATTTTACTTTTGATTGTAGTTCTTTGAATCGAACGGTTTCCCTTGCCCGAGTCACCAAAATCCATCTGATCATTACCTCCACACAATTAACACAGATTTTGATGAGGTTTGCACAGTGGATTCTGACACATCTTACTTGGAGATATTGTTGATATCATTTGTTGCTGGCTAATTACGATAATTTGTTTGTTTTTAGGACATGGATCAAGTTTTTCATGCAAACAAAACCACTGAGGAAGCAATCAGTTTTCTTGTAAGATGTTATAAATCATCACATACTTGCCAGGAAATCCACAGACATGTAGCAGAAATATGTATTGAGAACAGGGAAGAGCTGAAGAAGGGAAGCCAAGCTAACTTCATTTCCCAGTGCCTTATTCTCACAAGGAGGTCTTTTGTGAACATGTATCGAGATCTAGGCTACTACTGGCTCCGTCTGGCCATTTATATCGCGTTATGTTCAGGCTTAGGATCTGTTTTCTATGACATAGGCTCCGGTTACAGCTCGATACAGGCAAGAATCATGTAATTTTTTTGTCTTAGTGTTAGAAATTATTATTAGAGAATAATATAAATTATATTTTTTAATCTTACTTAATAACTTAAATTTTTAGGTGAGATGGTTCCTCGATATAGTATTAGAGCCTTGTTGACCCAGTAATCACAAATTCGAATCTCACCACCCCTATTCTATTCGATAAATATCAAGCAGTGAGCTTGTGTAAGTTTCAAGCCCAAAAATCTTTCACTTGAAGGGGTGTGTTAAAAAATAATATAAATCATATTCTGGGTCTCATTTAAGAGTTTAAGCTTTAAGGTATGGTTGCTTAACAATTATTACTTGTGAAAAAAATTAAGTCATGGTTGTTTGCTTCACAGGCAAGAGGTTCGCTGCTTATGTTCACTGCTTCTTTCTTGACAATTATGGCGATCGGGGGTTTCCCTTCATTTGTGGAGGATATGAAGGTTAGTTCATAACAACAAATCAAGCATTCTGTCCCTGGAAGTAGCAGATTTAACAAGCAATTACTTCCATTTTAAAACAGGTTTTTCAACGGGAAAGATTAAACGGACATTATCGGCCGGCTGCATTTGTTGTCAGCAACACGATTTCTTCGGCTCCCTTCTTGCTCGCCATATCTTTGATTCCCGGAGCTATAACTTACTCTCTTGTCGGACTCCAACAAGGCTGCGCACACTTCATCTTCTTCGCCTCGACTCTCCTTGCTTGTATGATGCTGGTCGAAACCCTAATGCTGATTGTCGCAAGCATCATGCCAAATTTCCTGATGGGTCTGATAACCGGAGCAGGGATCCAGGGCTTGATGATACTAAGCGGCGGTTTCTTCCGGTTGCCCCATGATCTTCCCTTAGTTTTTTGGAGGTATCCGCTATACTACATTGCTTTCCACAGATATGCATATCAAGGACTCTTTAAAAATGAGTTTGAAGGACTGACATTTCCGGCTGCTCAAGTGCTTCAAGGAGGAGGAGGAGGAGGAGGAGCTGCTTACATCAAAGGTGAAGAAATTTTGAGAAATATATGGCAGGTGGAGATGGGTTACTCGAAGTGGATGGATCTTGCCATGTTATTTGCAATGGTAGCTTTTTATCGGCTCATGTTGCTAATTGTGCTTGGAACTGTTGAAAAGTTTAAGCCTGTAATTAGAGAAATCAATTTCTTTTTCTTAGGAAAACAAGAAAAATATTGAGATTAAGAATGATTTTATATTTTAAGACTTCCTTTCAATTAAATGTTTTTTTCGTATGAAACTTGTACAGCTTACTTTTTTTTTAATTCTAATTTATTTAATAAAAAGATGGGGAGAGTAACTCATATTTCATGTTTATTATTCAATTTGTTCTCCTGAATCTTTATTTGTCCCAAAATATAAAATTATAAAATCATATATATATATATATATATATATATATATATATAGATATATATATATGTAGATGCTTCTATCACATAATTATTCTCATTGAAAATATCATGAAATAAGAAACTCAAATTGAACTTAATTTATTACAAAAATAAAAATAAAAATAAAAATCAAATTTTAATGGCATATAACTTTTTTCCTGAATTTAACATCATGTTGTGTTGTGTTGTGTGGGTACAATTGATGATTGTTTGTCCCTTCGTAATATACAAATAGTATTATTTTTAAAAATGCTTGTTTTATTTATCTGTAATTGTAATTGCTGTGCGTCAAACTTTTTTAAAAAAATAGGATTGCTTTTTGTTACAACATGGAGATATGGCAAGCTTCTTGTGATTAAGAAGGTGTTTAGGATTGCGGATGTGGTTGATTTTCAAGTTTTTTACTTCGAAATGTATAAAAATAATATTTTTTTAAAAAAATTATTTTTGATATCATCATTTTAAAATAATTAAAAAATACTAAAAAAATCATTTAGAGAAAAAATAAATAAAACTCTATTTTTTTTCTTTCAAAAAACACTTTCAAACATTAATGTTACCAACATTGTTTTGTTTGTTGTTCGGAAATACATATAAATTTTTATATTATTTTGTTTTTGTGTTTTAAAAATATTTTTTAATGTGATGATGTTGAAAATAATTTTTAAAAAATAAATAAATATTTTAATATATTTTCAAGTAAAATATAATTTAGAAAATAATAATTATCATCGTAAAAAACTTATGCTATTTTGAAACTGCCATAAATGTGTTTTCCCTGGAAGTGCACTGATAGCAAGTCCTGGGAGGGTTCTTCTCTTTTTAACTACACTGATAGCAAGTCATTTATTGAGTATTTGTTTTTTTATTGATAAAAAGAGAACGCGTGTGGATTTGGATTCACGTTAATGTTTGCCGCGAAGAATTATTATCATTGTTCAAATACTTAAAAGTATTATATTGTTCTGAATAATAATAAAAAAAATATATTTTTATACAAAGTAAGCAAGAAAACAATAAAAAAAAACAACCACTAAAATTATCATTATTTCCCAAACAATAAATCCATAAAATTATCTCGAAGAATAAAAAAAAATTAACAAAAAAGCAAACAAAAACAACAGCAAAGCATGACAAAACTAAAATAAATACTATGAGCATAAGAAAATAATTTGATCCAAATAATAGATAAAAATAATAAAAGCCCCAACACTACCAGAGATAAAAAGAAAAGAAACAAATAGAGAAGGAAGAAATATTAATTTTAAAATAATCACCAATATAAATTAAAATTTCAAGACTGAAGTGAATAAAAACAAAATTCCAACAAAAAATAAAACGACAAGAATAAAAAAAAAACTAAAATTATAGATGCACAAATACAGACAAAAAATAAATATTGTCCAAAAAAACCAAAGGAATTAATATTAAATAAAAAATTAAAAGAATAAGGGACGAAATAAAAAAACAAAATATATAATTAATTCCAATCGAATGACAAAACTATAACAAATCAAAACCTTGAGACTGAAATAATTAAAGGGATTTAAAAAAAATAGCAGTGTTTTTTTAAAAAATAAAAGTAGCATGTATGACCAATTTCAATTGGAGGATAAAATTGAAACAAAATAAAACTTGCAAACCAAGAAAATTAAAGGAACCAAAAACAAATCAAAAATCAAAAGAATAAGGATGAAATGAAAGACAACATATATGATCAATTTCAATTGAATGGTACAATTGAAAACTATCAAAATTTCTATTAAAGAAATCAAGAAGAAAAAAGAAATCAAAAGATTAGGGACCGAAATGAAACATCCATAAACTTAGAGGATAGATATGCATTTGCCGCTTCAAGAGAGAAAAAGGGAAAAAAGAAAAACCGACTACAACCAATCCTCCAACTATCGTACAACACGCACACCACCAAGAGAAAAAGGACATGACGGCACACCTAGATACACACAACCAGACATTTTAAACCGCCGATGGACACCGCATGTATCGCCTAGAAGGCGTATATCCTTAAACAATTTTTTTTTAAGAACTCCTTAAACCATTTGTTTTTTGCAGGGAGACTAGGTTCCAACGCAAGGCAAGCAGGAGAGATTCTTATCAATGGTCGTAAGCAAGCGTTGGCTTATGGAACATAGGTGAGTGGATGATTAACAAAAGAAATGTAATTAGATATGCATTTTTTTCTTGATAATTAGCACGGGATCAACTGTTTCAACCCTGTGACAGAATAAATCACACAAGGTGTAGCAGTATTTGACCCTTCGTTGATTTTTTGAAGTTTTTAATGCTAACTAGGCCTATGTGACACAAGATGATACTTTGGTTACAACCTTAACGGTCAGAGAAGCTGTGTTCTACTCAGCTCAGCTTCAGTTGCCAGACTCCATGTCAATGGCAGAAAAGATGGAAAGAGCGGAGATAACAATACGACAGATGGGATTGCAGGATGCTATGAATACAAGAATAGGAGGGTGGGGAGATAAAGGCCTTAGTGGTGGGCGAAAGAGGAGAGTCAGTATTTGCATAGAGAGGCCTTAGGGTGGGGAGATTCATCAATGGGAGGAAATAAAATGTCTATAGCCTCTGGGGTACGAGGCTAGCAATAATGAGGGTATCTGGGTATGTAAGTTTGGCATTTGCTGTCCATTATGTTTGTTGATTATGCTCCTATGAACTTACTATTCCATCTTACTTTAAGTTAAATTTATATTGTATGATATTTTTATTTTTAATATGAGTATATCAAAACTATAAGAAATATTGATTTAGTACTTTTCAGGTAAAAAATATGCTAAAAAACAAGTTAACTAGTGTATTATATAAGTGAACTTCAAATAAACAATTATTTTATATGTAATTGGACCTCGCAACCTTCTAGTTTGAAAACTTTGAATGATATTGATCAGCATATCCTTGTGAAAAGTGCATCCAAAACACCCTATTTCTATCCCGAGCAATTCGAGCACAAATTAATGGAAAATTATGTGGGTGTTTGGCTCTCTTATGGCTTCGATGGTTGAGATCACTGCAGAGCCACACTGTTTGGTTAAGTTTTTGGATCACAGTTTTGTATTGTGTATCCTACAAAAAACTTTGGTTGAATCATAATTTACAAAAAATATTATTTTGATGTTTTTCGCCAGAATAGACATCAACAAACACGATGAATTAACACAGGTGATCTTCGATTTTGCAAAAAAAAAAAAATAAACATAACAAAGAGGAAGAAGATGATGGCACAACATAAAAAAATTGTAGCATAACCACCGACCAACAATGACTATTGGCACCGGTAGAACCACCGACAACTCCCTCTCTCTCGGTTGCAACTTTCTCTCTCAAAAACAGTCATGGATGCAATCCTCTCTCTCCTCAACAGTCACCGGCGAGCACCAGCAGTTGCTCCTTCGACACCAGAAACCTCTCCTTTTCATTGGCAGCACTTGCACCGTCCAATCTTCTTCCACAACTTTGGTGTAAAGTAGCAGCAGCAGCAGCAGCTTACCGGCAATAGCAAAATCAACCTTCAAATGCTGTTCCCAGCCACCATTTCTGACACCGCCACCACAGGAAAACCACCTTGACCTCCTTTACCCGGCGGCATTGACAAGTGACCCTCTCATCACCATTGGTCATGCTATTGTTCATGCAATACGTAGACTGTAAAACCTTCGGGCGAAAAATCATAAATTGACTAGTTTTATGTAAAACAAAAAAAAAAGTAACTCTTGATTGGGTTATCTAAAAATTCTAAAATTTTGCGTGGAGCCTTCTAATATGATACCTTAGCTTGGGTTAAAATTTCAGAATTTTTAGAGAAATTCGGAAATTTGATGAAAAATCACAATACGACTAGTTTTACGTTATTGGATATAATTTTCGATCCGACCATCGGATTGAGCTGAAATTTTCTGAGAAACCTTAAAATATATTGAATAAAATCTGATTAAAATTTTAAGATGAATGGAAGCTCGGTAGTGCTAGCAAAAAAAAAATTCATTAAGGGTATAATAGTAATTTTCCATTGAAAACAAAACATATATGCTCTCCTTCTCTTCTATTAACTGCTGAATGGGCAGAAACAAAAAGGTGAAAAGAGAAACAGAGCATAACATGAGAGAAAGAGACAAAAGTAAGGAAAAACAATAGGGAAATTGAGAAAATACCTTTATAAGCTTGCAAGTTCAACCTATAAAACACTAAAGCAAGTGAAGGAAGGAGGATTTGAGAAGGAGGATTCAGCTAACTTTGGAAGAGAAGAGAAATTGGAAGAAAAGCAATAGGTAAGCATGAGAAGTTTAGATTTCATGTTTGATTTAGATGTGTTCTTAAGCTTATTTGATTAAGTTGGGAAGTAATTTCATGGAATTTTACCTTAGTTTCCCTTAAATCCTAGATTTTTGAACTTAGGGTTCTTATGTGAATTTGGGGGAATTAGGAGGGGAAGGAAAAATGATGAAATTGAAGTGGAATACAATGAAAATAAGTTGAAATAACAAGTAAATGAAGAAAAATTTGGGGGAGGAAAAAGAAACACCACATTTGGTCAAATGAAGGAAAAAGTGGGAGAATGAGTTTTGATGTTAATGTTTAGAAACAACCATGTTTAATCATGATAATTGAAAATGTAAGAAAGACTAAATGAAGAGGTAGCATTTAAATTGAGAAAATAATAATAATAATAATAATAATAAGTAAATTCAAATTAAAAGAGAAATAAACTAGTTAAAAGAAAATATGAAGACAAGATGTCTAGATTGTGTTTGAATATAGTATTTAGATAAAATGAATAATATGATGTGAGGATATAAAGAATAGAAGAATTATTTGATGGAGGAATTATGAACATACAGTAAGCAAAGAAGTAACTTAAGTTAAATATGAGGTTGTATGTAAAATAATGATGTTATATTTGAGAAAGAATTTTTATTAGAACAAATTACCAATAAAAATATTACGTGCTTTGTGTTTCGGTACGTAAGAAAAATATTGATGGACTAATGATATAATGACACTTGATTGATTCAGGAGTTGTATATGGAGCTAGTTATCAGACAGGAGGAGCTGGGTCATCCCGAGCAGAAGGTAGGTGATTCGTCATCTTATTTTATAATTTTTAGTTTCCCTAATAATCTATGTTGCTCATTTAATTGATTTTAAACGAATGGAGCAAATGAATAAATTGAGTTATGATTATGTGAATTACCGGTAAATTATGTGAAATTACCGATTTTGTTGGTTAACAAAGAGGTTAACCGGATATGGGGTAATTCAAATGGAATTACAGGATTGTTTGGCTAATAAAAGAGGTTAGTCGGATGCTGGGTGATTCGTATGAGAGTACCAGATTGTTTGGCTAATAAAAGAGGTTAGCCGGATGCTGGGTAATTCAAATGGAATTATAGGATTGTTTGGCTAATAAAAGAGGTTAGCCGGATGCTGGGTAATTCGTATGGAAGTACCGGATTGTTTGGCTAATAAAAGAGGTTAGCCGGATGCTGGGTAATTCAAATGGAATTACCGGATTGATTGGCTAATAAAAGAGGTTAGCCGGATGCTGGGAAATTCTAATGGAATTACCGGATTGATTGGCTAACAAAAGAGATTAGCTGGATGATGGGTAATTCAAATGGAAGTACTGGATCTATTGGTGACTGAGGAAGGAAACCAAATTTCTGAGTAATTATATGGAAGTGTTAGATTTATTTGGTAATTAAGATGAGTTAGCTGGATTTGTAAATTTTGAAAAGATTATGTAAATTAAGGGATTAAGTTAGATTGAAGTAAAAGTATTAAATTTCAAAGGTTAAGAGTAATTAATTAATATTAGAATAATATAGTGAGTAAGTTACTTAATATTGTTATTGTTGAAACAGGTACACCGCGAGGTGATGCAGATCGTTAGATGTAGGAATACTCCTGTTTATGAATTACTATTTTGGAATGTAATATTCATGTCTTTACTTTGAATGTAAATCCTTTTATGATGTAAAAATTAAGTAGAAGGTGTAATATGTAGTGGATGTATTATATGTATGTATAGTTGTTAGTATAACCAAATCATTTTCAAAATGATAAGATAAGATTTATTATAAATATAATATGACTCTTAATCTTAATGTTGTATTTATGTAGTTTAAAGGCTTATATGTAGTTGTTAACATTTATTACGTTTAATGATGAATTTGTTTATCTTTTGAGTTGTTTTGGTAGTACATTTATGTTGATTTACTAATTGATATTATGAGACTTGCATATATTGATAAGTATAAATATTGAGTTATTGTTTGATGAATGAAATGTGATCCAGGATGATTGGATCAAGATGGAAGTCGTAATGACATATAATAGAAGTGTTGTTGATAACTTGATACCAACAAAAAATAGAGGAAACTCTGCCGATTTTTTTTTTAAATCCCATAATTTTAGACATATTACCCAATACTTGACATTGGTAAAGAAATGTTGGGAGATTTCATGATATTATAACTTGAGGGTGTTACATAGACAGTGCAAAATCCCATGTTTTTTTTAACTCTTGGGCTGGCCCTCCTCTCGACCAGCCCAAGTTTAGCAAAGTTGGGCCTTTTCGCCCAACTTGGCTAGGTCGGCACATTGAGTTGGGTTAGGGCCAACCTGATTTTTTTTAAAATATGTAAAATCATATTTTTAAAAAATAAAAAAAATGTAAGGATAGAGATCAACCCTAATGAAAGGGAAAGACGTATGACTTCGTTTCACTCCACAATCCTATTGCTTTTTGATTGATTATGAATTATAAACTTGCAACTGGATTTGGCCTAGGAATTATATGTCTACATCATGTATATAGAGATCCTAAAACTTAGTATGGATCATAGATGTTGTTCATGATGATATTTTACCAGATGTTGTTCCTCAATAAAATAGCAAGGGATCGCAGAGGCCTTCACCTATGGATTTAGTTCGTGATGGAATTGCAATTAGTTTGATGGGGAATAAAAATAAGTGTCTATCTTACTTGAATTATTAATTACGTTTTAATATTATGATTATTAAATCTACAATATTTAAAAAACAATATATTTATGTGTGTGTGTGAATCCTTTAAAGTAATTTCACAAATTGACAACAATATGAAATGTATGGTAACCAAAGACACGAAACTATTTTTCATTAAACCTCAAACTCAACCACCATTTTAACTAAACACTTTAATTTCAGTTATGAACTACAGTTAAAAGTGCTTTTCATGAAAGTGTTTTTTTTAACCTCAACCACAATAGCAACCGCAATACCAAACAGGCCCTCTAACAAATTCAAGTTATTTATAATTAGGATGTGGTTTGAAGTGTGGCTGAAGTGTATGCAAAACAATGTAAAATTACAAAGCTTAAGAATTAAAAAAAAGATTTGAGATGTATGTTTATTTTATTGAATATATTCTCTCTTGTTTATGTCTCTCTATAATCTATTTTTAACAATACATCATGTTACAAAACTATCTCTTTTTTTTATGCGAGGAAACCTCACCCTCTAGAAAGTGCATTTTGTGTGCTCAGATGAGCGAGTAAAACCCTTGTTGTCCTAGACTCTTACAAGGTGTGCACGTCCTGACTCAAACTTGAGACCACTGTGTAGATCGCAAGACCTCTGCCATCACACCACACCCCTTAAGGACAAACTATCAATATACATAAAGTCCTAAATAGATAAGAAATGGAACTAAGCAAACAAAATCTTAAAAAAAAAACAATTATGTTAACTTTACTAGTCATTCATTTAATCCAACCTAATCAATATACCAATATTTTTGTTTTTCGGAAAAAAATAAATATCAAGCTTAATTTTCTAATATGTATACAAAAAAATATCTCTTTATTAGCCCTATCAATAGTCACCTTAATTTTGAGGTATATTGATTATAAAAAAATAAATAGAGAAACCTTTGTTTGCGATATTAAAAGCCAGATTTTAGGGATGGTGATAATGATTGCTATCATAACCCAATTTCTGGGTTATTCCCCAAAATCTACCAAAAAATAACAAAAATAAAATGAAAAGGGTTGGTGTTGGTAGAAAAATCAATGTGGAAATTTTGATTATTTTTGACAGTCTGATTGTATCTTATTTGTCCCTAAAAATAGAGAAAAATATAGATTCAAGGCTAAAATAATTTATTATTGGGTAAATTTGTGTAAAATTTAAGTCAAAGGGCATAATTATATTTTTAAGGGTTGATTTGATTTAATCGTCGACCAATTGCAAGTGTAATTATAATTGGGAATTAATTTAGGGTCCCAGTGAAGAATTAAATTAAGTGAAAGGACTTAATTATACTTTAAAGTGGTCGAATTAATTTTATTAAAATTTTAATCAATAAAAAATCAAGTTCTTGAGCTTAATTCAGGTTCAATTGAGAAAATTAGAATTTTCAAAGACCGAATTGAATTTTTCCAAACAATGGTGTGAATCAAGGGTCAAATTGAAAACAATTGAGAGTTTAATGGTCAATTAAGGGTTAAATCACACAGATTAGAAACTAAGAACAAAAATAAAAAAGGCGCATAGATCTAAGGTTGATGTTAAAATTTTGACGGGGAAACAATTATACAAATTTAAAAGTTTAAAATCAATTAGGGGTGCAATTAGAGCAATTGCAAATTAAGCGACCAAATCAGATTTTCGCATCTCCCAAAATCATCACAGACATGACTGCACTTTTCAATTACATGAACAGTGCAGGCACGCCACCTGAGCAATGTAGAGGCGGCAAGCCATCGCTGCATGCAATGGGCAACCGAAGGATTGCCTTTTACCTATAAAAGCCATGCATGACAGACAAAGCAGGGGGAGGAGCAAGAGGAGAAATTATTGATGGAGGACAGTGATCAAATTGGAGGAGAAAAGAATATACAAACAACCACCAGTAACAGTTCCCCTTCCTCGGCACCAGTAGAATCGCAATGTTGCCTCTCTTTCCCTCTTTCATAATGTCATCTCTCTCTCCTTCGCAGCATCTCCCTCTCCCTCCTTCCTCAGGCAGCAACCCCAGTCAGATCCCGCCGACCACCACCTGGTCTCTCTCCTTAGTGCTGGCAGCACCTACATCAACCCAGCCCTTCTTCTCCAGCACCGATGACCAACAGTAATAGAGGTAGTAGCAGCAATAACATGAACCAACCCCCTTTCGATGCCTCTTCTAGCCACCAAAAGCCATCATTTCTGATGCCACCACCATAGGAAGAATCACCATCGCCTCCTCTACTTGGCGGTAGTAACAGGTATGCCATTCATCCTACTCCCCCAACCACCTAGTTACTATTCATATTTGGGTGAATAGAAAGGGGAGTGAGTTAATTCACTCCCCAATCCCATTGTTTAGCATACATGCAGAATAGTGGGCTGGTCGAGCCTGGGACATGGCCCAGCCTGGCCACTAAAATGGGTGGGTTGTTTGGCCCATCCGGGGCTGGCAGTCAGCCACCAAAAAAAATATAAAATACAAAATTTGCTTAAAAATATATTTTCAAAAAAATAATAAAAAAAAACAAATTGTGTTTTTTATTTCGTGCAAACGGTCGAATTCCAAGTTTTATTCCAAGCATATTTTTTGTAAAAAATATATGTTGCATCTTTCTCATATATTAAAAGAAAATTGGATATCATAACCAATTTGCGATTATCCGTTGGAATAGGGCCAAAATATCAAAAAAATAATTATTATTTTGTTTTATCTATTAGAGTTTAAAATTATATTGTAAACTACATCCGCAGATAAAAAAAGATTTTTAACTGCGGTGTAAAATTACATTGTAAAGTACACTCGTTAACAAAAAAAAATGTTTTATTAAACTGCAGTGTAAAATTTAATTGGTTAGTCTTTCAACTCGCAATAAGGTAGAGATTCTTCCATGAAGAGAGATCTACCTCGAGCTTTAGGAAAGACAACGAATAAAAATTAACTTAGAAAAACAATCAAACAACAATGCAACTTACCTTAGGTAGGGTGCACTGGGGGTGTTGCGTCTGCGTCTTCCTCTTGCACAACAAGTTCCCTTATACAGACTCTCGCAGACCAATAGGTTTCCTAGTGACCTTAATAGGTGGCGACTCCTGATAATTATAGTTGTAGTTTTTACAACTATAAAACAACCCCCCTTTTCACCGCGCGCTGTTGTCTCCCAATCTGGGGATGGCGGGTGTGAAGTGTGAAAAAAAAAGCAGTTGCGACAGTTTCCTTACTGATTTCTTAAATGATGGAGCCTGCTTTTCTAGAATTGTCTAGAATCCTTGCACTAACATTGTCTAGAAAATGAAAAACACGTTGTTAGACAAGTATTTTCTTAAGAGATTGTTTTTTACAAAACAATTATATTTTAATAAGATTAAGTAAAAATAAAAATAGTATGAGGATAAGACTCATATTTTTAACAATTATGTTTTAGAAAATTATATTAATAATATTTTAAAATCTCATATAACAACTTAAATTTTTGGATAAGACTGTTTGAACTAATGAATAAAAAGTAAGTATTCATAAATTTATTTTGCTTATAGAAAAATAATGTTTGAAATATAATTGCATATGAGGTCTCTAAAATAATTATATTAATAATATTTTAAGATCTTATATAACAACTTAAATTTTTGTATAAGACTGTTATTTCAAAGAACTATTGAGCAACTAGTCACAAATTTGAATTTCAATGTCCTCATTCTATTTGATACATGAGTTTGCGGAAGATTAAAATCCAAACTTTCACTTGAGAAGATGTGCTATACAATTTATTGCAATATTTTCATGACATTATAGGACATAATGCATCCCGTATTATGTTGCCACGCAATTCATAAATTTGTTCCTCAAAGGTCGTTTTCATATATATATATATGTATATATATATATTCCGCCCTACTTCTTTTGGACCCGAGTGTGTTTTCGCAAAGGTAATTTCAAAGACTAGACAAGCCAAAATATTTCACTCGTGAAGTAGGGATTCCCAAGCATTTACGCAAAGCATGGAGAGCCACAAATTCAAAAGGAAAATATGAAAAGACGTCCGAGAGAAAATGTGAAATGATAAGGTTATAATCAAGTGAAATGAGTAATAATTTGATATTTTAATAAATATAAATATTACTAAAAATATATGGGTGAGATGTGCAATAGATAGTGTCCAAACACTTCCGACAACCTTAAATATCTTAGTAGTTTTCTAGGAAACATCCCGGCTAGAAATCTTAGGAGTCGCCACCTAGTATTAAGATCACTAGAAAACCTAATGGTTTGTGAAAACCTAATGGTCTGGGTAAGGAGACTTGTTCTGCAAACGGAAGACTCATCACCCTCAGTGCTCCCAACATAGGCAAGTTGCATTGTTGTTTGATTGTTTGCTCATATTTAAAAGTTTAAAGTCAACTAGGAGTAAAATTAGAACAATTACAAATTGATGGACCAAAATACATTTACACCTTCTCTCAAAGCATGCAGCATGACGCCCGACACGTTGCCACTGCAGACACGCCGCTGCCAAGAAGCCGTCATTGCAAGCTCACCGCCACGGATAGCCACAACTACAAGCCTACTACCTTAACCCACCACTGCACGCAAATGGTTACCTCTTACATCTATAAATAAAGCATGGAGAGACCATACAAGGGGAAAGAATAAAAGGAGAGAATTATAGTGAGAGGGAGAAGAGTGTTATTCCAAAGAACTATTGAGCAACTAGTTACAAATTTGAATTTCACTGTCCTCATTCTATAGAACTATTGAGCAACTAGTCACAAATTTGAATTTCACTGTCCTCATTCTATTTGATACATGAGCTTGCAAAAGATTAAAATCCAAACTTTCACTTGAGAAGATGTGCTATAAAATAATAAAAACTTTATATTAGAATCTCATTTGATAGCTTAAATTTTTGGATAAAACTGTTATTTTAACAAGATCTAATGTTAAAAATATGAATTATTTAAGTAACCAAATAATTTTTTTTATTAGACAAAAAAACTATCTCTCTAATAGTGCACAACCATTGCACCCGTACCGGGTGTCTCTAAAGCCAATAACACAAGTCATGGAGATTCTAATACCTAATACACCTTTGCACAGGGATCAATTTGTAGTACAGGGAATATAAACAATAAGTTACAATTTATTGCAATATTTTCATGACATTATAGGACATAATGCATCCCGTATTATGTTGCCACGCAATTCATAAATTTGTTCCTCAAAGGTCGTTTTCATATATATATATATATATATATATATATATATATAATTTTTTTTTTTTTCCGCCCAACTTCTTTTGAACCCGAGTGTGTTTTCGCAAAGGTAATTTCAAAGACTAGACAAGCCAAAATATTTCACTCGTGAAGTAGGGATTCCCAAGCATTTACGCAAAGCATGGAGAGCCACAAATTCAAAAGGAAATTATGAAAAGACGTCAAATATCTCAATGTTTCCGAGAGAAAATGTGAAATGATAAGGTTATAATCAAGTGAAATGAGTGATAATTTGATATTTTAATAAATATAAATATTACTAAAAAAATATGGGTGAGATGTGCAGTAGATAGTGTCCAAACACTTCCGACAACCTTAAATTTCTTAGTAGTTTTCTAGGAAACATCCCGGCTAGAAATCTTAGGAGTAGCCACATAGTATTAAGATCACTAGAAAACCTAATGGTCTGCGAAAGTCTGGGTAAGGGGACTTGTTCTGCAAAGGGAAGACTCATCACCCTTAGTGCTCCCAACAAAGGCAAGTTGCATTGTTTTTTGATTGTTTGTTCAAATTTAAAAGTTTAAATTAACTTAGAAGTATTCCATCCGAAAAATATAGGGAGAATTATTTCTGATAAAGTAACATTCAACCAGTTAAGTAAGGAGTGGTCTTTTTTTGTCCATAAGACAAACTTTGGATCCCAAGTATGTGTAGTTTGTCGATTCGAATCAACAAGAAATTTAGAGGCCATCAACAATACTTAGAATATCATAACTTCTTAGTATATGGAGAAATTGAGATACCCAACCAACCAAGATAATTAGAGTCATCTAATTTGACAGAGATAAGATGATTTATGTTTGGAAAAATAAAAGGAGTAGTGATGTCTATAATGGAAGAGGCCATTGAAAAGGGATTTGTTTCAATTAATGGGTTGTGTTAGAGAATGATATAAATTATAACTTCAAAACTTACCACTGTGCCCCCAACGCTTGACCTTCGTATTTGTCGTTTCTAAGAGTATTTAAGTAGTTTTATTGTGCTTAAAACGTGTAAAATTTAAACAATCCTCACCTCCAGCACCCTATTTGTGCCCCATCCTAAGACAGAATTGATATTTTACTATTCAAGATCAGACAAAAAACAAAAAATATCCCCAAATAGCCTTCTACTTCGTAAGATATAAGTGTTGTCATTGTTGTCAAAATCATGATTCGACTTGTAAAATCGTATGATCATACGGTTTTATGAGTTAAAACAATAAATCGGATAAAATCGAATATAAATATCGAACCCCATTAAAATCAGATTTGATTTAGAAAAATCAAGTAGAATCAGACTGAATCGGTCTGATTTTACGATTCTAATAAATCCCGCGTGCAGAGGTGTTTGTCTCGGCTTCTTTGATATTATTGGGTCACGAATGCACGTAGATAGACATGATTGGTTCTTCTTTTGTGCCAAGTCTCATTTCTCTTCTCCCGATGAGCATTTATGCATTATAATGAATCCCGCTCTCGCGTGCAGGGGTGTTCTCCTTTGTTAGTTGTATTGTTTTTTTATTGAAAAAAAAAAACTATCATGTCTTAAAAGCAAATCCTACAAAATATATATTAAAATAATATCATAAGGAAAAAAATATTATAAACATATCAAAAATCTATTTAAAAAAATATGAAAAGCGATGAGCATTTTTTTAAACAAAAAAAAATAGACTATTAATAACTAAGTATGTTTTTTTTTTTGTGAAATTATTTTTTATCGTATTCAGAAATATTTTACTTATAATTTTATGATTTTTCTATCAAAACGATTTTAACTACGATTTTACGATTTTTATACGGAAATATTTTACGTACGATTTTACGATCCAAGTTCAAATGCAAATTCCGTCTTGTGTCAAAATTGCGATTTTAACAACCTTGAGTGTTGTGGTTCATGGAGTATATTCATTTCTTTTATTTTTTATATTTAAATTTTAAAGCGAGTATTTAAATAAAACTATTAAGTTTTTTAAACGAAAACTATATATATAAGAAAGATTTTTTATTTCTCCAATTTTTTGATGAGCAGCAACTCAAAACCCTCTTATAAATCAATGCTACCCTTTGCTTAAGCCTTGCTCAACAACCTCAGCCTGAACTCTCCTTTCATCTCCTGCACAGACAGTTACCATCCTTTATGGCTTCTTTTCTTCAACCTTCGAATCAACCCAATGAAAGTGGTACAGCAGCAGCCATGAAAAGCTCTGGATTCCAAACCTCATTGGAAGTGGAAACCATAAGTAAAAATGCCATTAATGACTCGGCTAAAAGTTCTCCTGGAATTTTCTTGACTTGGAACGATTTGTGGGTTACAATTCCAAATCGAAAACATGGAGGCAAGCCAATCCTTCAAGGTCTAACTGGTTATGCTCAACCAGGAGAACTCCTAGCAATAATGGGTCCTTCAGGTTGCGGCAAGTCTACACTTCTTGATGCCTTAGCAGGTAACAAATCTATGTTCATCTGTTTTTTTTTTTTTTAAATGTATGTTAGTTCATCGTGAAAAACTAGGCTCGTGCACAATCCCAGGCATAAACATGCCCACTAAAATTCCTTAAACCAATTTTTTTGCAGGGAGACTAGGTTCCAGCGCAAGGCAAGCAGGAGAGATTCTTATCAATGGTCGTAAGCAAGCGTTGGCTTATGGAACATCGGTGAGTTGATGATTAACAAAAGAAATGTAATTAGATAGGCATTTTTTTCTTGATAATTAGCACGGGATCAACTGTTTCAACCCTGTGACAGAATAAATCACACAAGTTGTAGCAGTATTTGACCCTTTGTTGATTTTTTGAAGTTTTTAATGTTAACTAGGCCTATGTGACACAAGATGATACTTTGGTTACAACCTTAACGGTCAGAGAAGCTGTGTTCTACTCAGCTCAGCTTCAGTTGCCAGACTCCATGTCAATGGCAGAAAAGATGGAAAGAGCGGAGATAACAATACGAGAGATGGGATTGCAGGATGCTATGAATACAAGAATAGGAGGGTGGGGAGATAAAGGCCTTAGTGGTGGTCAAAAGAGGAGAGTCAGTATTTGCATAGAGATCCTAACGCACCCAAAACTTATTTTCCTCGACGAACCAACAAGTGGGCTTGACAGTGCAGCATCATATTATGTCATGAGGGGAATTGCAAGGTTAGATCACAAAGATGGAATTAGAAGAACTGTGATCGCATCCATTCATCAGCCTAGCAGTGAAGTATTTCGACTTTTTAGCAATCTTTGCCTCTTGTCTTCAGGCAAAACTGTATATTTTGGCCCTGCTTCTGCCGCAAATGAGGTAAGGATCGATTAAGTTTTTATACGATGATTTCACAGCTGGAGCAGCCAATTAATCGCTTTTTTTTTTGGTTCATTTGCATGAAGTTTTTTGCGTTGAATCGTCTCCCTTGCCCGCCGCTCCAAAATCCATCCGATCACTTCCTAAATACCATAAACAAGGACTTTGAGAAGGTAAGTTCACTCAAAAGGCCATTATTGTAGTGGCATGCCATTGCTATTTCTAACTTCCTGTACTGAAACTAGGATCTTGAACAAGGCTCGGATGATGTAATCCCCACAGAGGAAGTGATTGACACCCTTGTAAAATCCTACATATCCTCCGAATACTGGCAACAAGTTCAAGTGAAGGTAGCAGAAATATGCAACGAGGTACGCCAGCACTTAACACAGATATGTTTGCTAGACATTTCCAAGTCATGCAGGTCGAGAGTGTTAGAGAATAATATAAATAATATTCTGGGGTCTCACCTATTAACTTAAGCTTTTAGATGAGATGGTTTTTTAATATGGTATCAGAGCCTTGTTGACCCAATGGTCATGAGTTCGAATCTCACCATCCCCATTCTATTTAATAAAAAAATTAAGCACAAGGTAGTGTGGGTTTGTGCAAGTTTCAAGACCAAAAAGCTTTCACTTGAGGGGGGGTGCACTACTAAAAATGGGGGTCGTTTGCAACGGACGTGTCCGTTGCAAACAAGAAAGAAGTCTGTTGCAAATATTTATTTACAACGGAAGACTTTGCAACGGATGCATTTCGTTGTAAATCCTTGGCTGCAAATTAATTTGCAACGGAAATTCCGTTGCAAGATTGCAACGGATTTTCCGTTGCCAATTTGCAACGGAATTTCCTTTGCAAGCTTGCAACGGAAAATCCATTGCAAGCTTGTCAAAAAAATTATTTATTTAATTTCTTAAATAATTATAAATAAATATTTTCATGAATATTATTAATATTTAGAAGCAAATAAATATAGTTCAAATAATATAAAATAACATTTTATAATACAACAAAAATTCAGTTACATTTACCCGTTAAAGTAAATACATATTTTTACATCATGAAACAAAAAAAAAAGGCATTTTTAGTATCCGTTTCTTGATTTCCATCGCACAAGCTTCACAATGCATGGATACCCTCAGCACCACCACTCTGATCACCGGAGGCTGCACTCAATCAAGGAAAATAATTAAATACCGAAAAATGCAAGAAAAAGACATCAAAAGTGCTGTTAAAATAAGAGCAGGGTTGAACACCTCTTCTTTCTTCTGCTCAACTTTAAATTAAATAACTAAATTTAGGCTTCTCCTTCTCCTCGGCCTTCTTCTCCTCCTCCGACGGAGGTTTTGGGATCGGAGAGAAGAGCACCACTTGCCTATGGCTTTTTCTCTGAATTCTTTCAAGAACTTTCAATGGATCTGCTTTCTTTCATTTCACAACCACCTTACTGGCCTTACAGTCAGTAGTTACATCTTCAACTCCTGAAATTAATTACTCGTCCACAGAAACACAAAATGAGTAAAATAAATGGAAAGAATAAGAACACATTTAATTACAAGTGGGGTTATCAGTTAAGAACAAAAGCAGTTAATTGAAGACACTGACCTTCAAAGCCCCTGAGACACCTATGGATCTTCCGGGCACAGCCCTCTGTTTTTTTCTCATCTTTTTTCTCCTCAGCCGCTGTTTTTTCCGCCGGCTTCTCTTCTTTCTTCTTCTCCTCCTCCTCCACTTTCTTCTGCTCCTCTGGTTTCTTCACCTCTTCCGCCGCAGGTTTCTTCTCTTCCTAGTTAAAACAAAAGTAAAACAAAATCAAGAAGCATGGAAAAAGCAAACGATGACATTAAAAAGACTCTTCTTGTAAAAGATTTAAGACCTCCCCCATTATCAGCCCAGGGTTTTGCTCTGCAAGAACACAAGTAGACTCGTCCGAGTGATAGATAGACAGAGAGAGAGAGAGAGAGAAGCCTTGAAGTGTTGGGTTTAATTTCTTTGTCTATTTGTAAAAAACTGAGTGCTTACTTACTTTGATTAATCTGTGCGCAATTAATTGATATTGAGCGGGGGAAAGTGTCTTAAGTGTTGACAGATTGTATTTAATTTTTTAGGAGAGAGCGCGCGGTGTTTGTTTTAATTTTTAGGAGAGAGCGCCCTCATTTGTTTTAATTTTTCAGAATAAAAGATACAAACGAGGGCGCGCAGATGAACGAGAGGAAGATAAATTAATGGATTTTGAAAAACAATTTTCTTTTGCCACGGATAATCCGTTGCAAATGGTTTTAAATTGCAACGGATTATCTGTTGCAAATTAAATTATATTTGCAACGAAAAATCCGTTGCAAAGTAAGTTAATTTGCAACGGAAAATCCGTTGCAAATGGTTTTAAATTGCAACGGAAATTCTGTTGAATAGTAAATTTGCAACGGAAAATCCGTTGCAAAGTAATTTAATTTGCAACTGCTAATCCGTTGCAAATGGTTTTAAATTGCAACGGAATTTCCGTTGCGAATTAAATTTGCAATGGAAAATCCGTTGCAAAGTAATTTAATTTGCAACGGATAATCCGTTGCAAATGGTTTTTATTTGCAACGGAAAATCCGTTGCAAATTTAATTTGCATCGGAAATTCCGTTGCAAAGTAATTTTCTTTTGCAACGGATATTCCGTTGCAAATGATTTTAAATTGCAACGGCAAATCCGTTGCAACCCATGTTTTTTTTTTTTCTCGGAATTTGTTTAGCAACGGAAAATCCGTTGCTAAACAAAAATCCGTTGCAAACACCCCCTTTTTTTAGTAGTGGTGTTAGAGAATAATATAAATCATATTCTAGAGTCTCACCTATCAGCTTAAACTTTTAGGTGAGATGATTACTTAACCGAAAGTATTACTTAATATGTGTGGTTTTCAGGATTTTGAAGCATTGGAGAGCAGGGACCATGCTGGATTTCTAACCCAATCTCTTGTTCTAACAAAAAGATCTTTCGTGAACATGTTTCGTGATCTGGGATACTACTGGTTGCGCCTAGTTATCTATGTTGGATTGGGTTATGGTCTTGCCTCCATTTATCACGATCTTGGCTCTAGTTATGGTTCCATTCAGGTAAACGTAAAAAATATTGCATCTACAAGTTGATTTATTCCCTTGTTTAACTACCCAATACAGCCTAAATCTTCTAATTTGTGCCAGGCTAGAGGGTCACTTCTTATGTTCGTATCCACATTCCTAACATTCATGGCCATCGGTGGATTTCCTTCTTTTGTGGAAGAAATGAAGGTTGATCGATTCCCCCCATCTAGTAATGCTATCTTGCGATTAATGTAATGGTTTTCTCGCATCTAGAAGTTGATTCATTGATTCTTTTCTTACGAGGTCAGGTATTTGAACGTGAAAGATTAAACGGACACTATGGTGCCACTTCTTTCGTTATCGGCAACACGTTCTCTGCTACACCATTTCTGCTACTGATCTCACTAATTCCTGGAGCCATAGCTTACTACCTCTCTGGCCTTCACAAAGGATATGAACACTTTCTATACTTTGCCTCCACGCTATTTGCTTGCTTGATATTGGTTGAGAGTATGATGATGGCTGTTGCAAGTATTGTACCTAATTTCCTGATGGGAATCATAACAGGGGCTGGAATTCAAGGGCTCATGGTTTTAGGTGGCGGGTTCTTTAGATTGCCCAATGATCTTCCTAAACCATTTTGGAAGTATCCATTACACTACGTTGCTTTCCATAGATATGCCTACCAAGGTATGTTCAAGAATGAGTTTGAAGGGCTGAAATTTTCCAACTATCAAGGTAATGGCCTGATAAAGGGTGAAGAAATCTTGAGGGATTTCTGGCAAATGGAAATGGGTTACTCTAAATGGGTCGACCTTGCAATCTTGCTCGGGATGGTTGTCTTTTATAGACTTTCGTTCTTGGCCATCATCAAGACTACTCAGATTATTAAGCCTCTTATTCCACGTCTTTTCTCCGTGAATCCCAAGCAAACCTTTCAGGCCATGGAAAACTCCCAGTGCTAAGCCATTGCAAGGGGAGATTCATCAATGGGAGGAAATAAAATGTCTATAGCCTCTGGGGTACGAGGCTAGCAATAATGTGGGTATCTGGATATGTAAGTTTGGCATTTGCTGTCCATTATGTTTGTTGATTATGCTCTTATGAACTTACTATTCCATCTTACTTTAAGTTAAATTTATATTGTATGATATTTTTATTTTTAATATCAGTATATCAAAACTATAAGAAATATTGATTTAGTACTTTTCAGGTAAAAAATATGCTAAAAAAACAAGTTAACTAGTGTATTATATAAGTGAACTTCAAATAAACAATTATTTTATATGTAATTGGACCTCGCAACCTCCTATTTTGAAAACTTTGAATGATATTGATCAGCATATCCATGTGAAAAGTGCATCCAAAACACCCTCATTTCTATCCCGAACAATTTGAGAACAAATTAATGGAAAATTATGTGGGTGTTTGGCTCTGCGGTGGCTTTTACGGTTGAGGCTCACTGCAGAGCCAAACTGTTTGGTTAAGTTTTCAGACCACAATTTTGTACTGTGGATCTTACCAAAAACTTTGGTTGAATCGCAATTTATGAAAAACATTATTTTTATGTTTCTCGCCTAAATAGATGTAGATGAACACGATGAATTAACAGACGATCTTTGATTTTGCAAAAAAAAATCAACATAATAGAGAGGAAGAAGATGATGACACAACGTAAAAAAATTGTAGCATAACCACCGACCAACATCGCCCCTTGGTGCCAGCAGGACCATCAACAACTCCCTCTCTCTCTGTTGCTACTTTCTCTCTCAAAAATAGCCATGGATGCAACCCTCTCTCCTCAGCAGTCACTAACGATCACCAGTATTTGCTCCTTCAGCATCGGAAACCTCTCCTCTTCACTGGGAGCACCTGCACTGTCCAGTCTTCTCCCACACCTCCGATGTCAAGCAGCAACAACAACAACATCAACATCAACCTTCAAATGATGCTCTCGACCACCATTTCTAACACCACCACCACCACAAGAAGAACTACCTTAACCTCCTTTATCCGGTGGTATCGGCAAGTGACCCTCTCGTCACCATTGGTCATGCTATTGCTCATGCAATACGTGGACAGTGCAGCATCCCATGTTGTTTTTTTAACTCTTAGGCTGGACCTACTTTCGGCCCAGCCTAAGTCCAGCAAAGGTGGGCCTTTTCGCTCAACTTGACTGGACCGACCCGTTGAGTTGGGTCAAGCCCAACCTAATTTTAAAAAAAAAATCATATTTTTAAAAAATAAAAAAAATGTGTGGATAAAGATCAACCCTAATGAAGGGAAAGGCGCGTGACTTCGTTTCACTCCACAATCCTGTTGCTTTTCGATTGATTATGGATTAGAAACTTGCAACTGGATTTGGCCTAGGAATTATATCTCTACAGTATGTAGATAGAGATCCTGAAACTTAGTATGGATCGCAGATGTTGTTCATGATAATATTTTACTAGATGTTGTTCCTCAATTAAATAGCAAGGGATCACAAAGGCCTTCCCGTATGGATTTAATTCGTGATGGAATTGCAAGTAGTTTGATGTGAGAATAAAAATAAGTTTCTATTTTAGTTGAATTATTAATTATATTTTAGTGTTAGTTTATTTTTTAAAGCTGACATAAAATGCTAATATAATTTATAAATTATAAAATGTAAATATAATCTTTACAAAAATGAGAGAAAACGATAAAACTATAAAAGGTTTTATACAAATTATTATTATTATTATTATTATAAGGACATTCGATTACTTGAGAATGTGAACAAAATTAATACTTTTCAAAGTGAAGTGACATGTTTAAACATCGATGGCTGAATATGAATCTCGTACAAAAACAAAGCATAGACTCTTAAAGTATTGCTCTATCTCTCATTGTATTTTAGTTGAAGACTAGTTGGATTGCCCGCACTACGTTGCAGGCAGAACAAATAATCTTTATAACTGTTGAGATTAAAATATAATATTTCAGTATGTAAAATTTGATATAATGAAAAGATCAACATCCTTTATTATAATAATAGTAAATCAAAGTCTTAACTTCTTAAATTATAATCACCATCACTGTCAAAACAATAAACATTATTCAACAAATCTCAGAGAAAAACAAAAAAAAAATTGATAAAAAAGCACGTAAGAACAAAAACTAAAATTATTATTATTATTCCTAATATTAATATTATTATTGTTTTAATAACGGGAAGAAAACAAAATTAAATCAAAGGCTTAAAAAAAACCTAAAAACATTAACAAAAGAGTAAATGAAAAAAAATAAATGAAAAACACAATAAAAATTATTGACTGGAAAAAAATTATTTGACCTGAAAATTTATAAAAAAAAATATCACACTACGTTGCTGGCTGAGAAAAAATTTTGTATAACTGTTAAAAGAATAAAAATTATCAAATTATCCAGAGAGAAAAAAATCTAAAAAACATTAACAAAAGAGTAAGTAAGAGAAAAACATTAAATTATTATTATTATTATTATTATTATTATTATTATTATTATTATTATTATTATGCTAATAATGAAAAAAAATAAAAGACTAAAAAAATCATAAAAACTTTAACAAAAGATCAAATAAAAAAATAAAATAAAAATTATTAGGTAAAAAAAGTCATATGACGTAAAAATAAAAATAAAAAACAAAAAAAAAGCTAAAAGAAATAACAAAATAAAAATAAAAACAAAAATTTTCCAAATGATCATAGATATAAAATAAAATTTAAGAACTATTTTAAAAAAATATATATATATATACCAGCCCAACAAATAAGAAAATAACAAAAATTAAAAATCAAAGCTAAGCACACTTATATATATATATGGACAAAAATAAGGATTATTCTTGAAATAAGAAAAATTATTCCTATAAGAAAAATTATTAAATTATTATGATGAAAAAAAAGAAAGCAAGAAAAAAAACTAATATTATTTTTCTTATTGAGTTAATAATGGGGAAAAATTCAATCAAAGAAAAAAAATTCAATAAATTTTTTTAAAAAAAAAACATAAGCGAAAAAAACAATTAACGTCAAAATAAATAAATAAATAAATAAACAAAAATGTCAAAATAAATAAAAAATTAAAAAAAACAATCAAAATAAATAAAAATGAAAAAAAATCATAAGTGAAAAAAAAAAAAGCAAACAAAATATAATATTTTTTAGTTTATTTTAATTCTCTCTTGCATTTTTCTCGGCAACCAAACAGAGGATATAGAGAGAGAGAGAGATAGTTTACCAATAAACTGAGAGTGGAAGGAATCGAAGCGACAAACCCTGGCAAGTGTAAAAGCAAACAAAAAACAAATTTTCGCGCTAGGCAGGGGTCCAACCCCCACTCTCTTGTAGTCATTGTGCGTCCGTTTGCCAGTGAGTCACATGGCTTTCTTTCTCTATTCCTGTGACAAAATATATAAATAGTATGAAAACAGCGAACCAAACGAGAAAAAAAAAACACTATTGAAATCCACAGTGTTTTCACTTACAGTCTACAGTATTTTCCTGAGTTCTTTTAGTTTATTGTATAATTTGTTCTTGAATTATTAATTTTTGGATAGCGACAATACATGCATCACGAATTTTTTTTTTGTAGCCATGCATTTTACAATGCTATTTATTTCCATCAACCACTACTTGCCACGACTACAAATAAGATGAGTAGACCAGCAAAACGAGGGTACGTGGTCAACAGCAATAATTAGTTTTGTCAAACTTTAAAGGGTAATTTACATTATAAATAAACACGTTTTATTTATGTTTAACGTGTCTAACAATGTGTTTTTCATGTATTGTCGCCATCATGGTAGATACATCAATTACACAATCCGTGTTCGGCATGAACATTGGACACTTTCTCCTTGTTTTTTAGTATTTTTTATTTAAAAATATATTAAAATAATATTTTTATTTTAAAAAAATTATTTGTAAAATAATTTAAAAATATTTAATTTTAAAAAATAAAATATTTTTAAAAAAAATATTTTAAAATACAACGAGAGATAGAGCAATACTTTTGTATGATATTTTGTGGCTGAATATGTTTTCACTTTTTTCATCCTAATTTTTTTAAATTACATTTTTTTATGTGGTCAATTATTTTTCTTGTTACATCCTTTGGTCTTTTATTTGTTCAAGATTGGGATTCATGGTTTTTCTATTTATCATGATTCCAATTTAATGATATGGGTCACAATTTTTAATTTTTAATATGGTTAGGAAGTCATTTTTTCCTCATTCCCTTTTATGGTTTAGTCATTCTACATTCTTCTTTTTTTTAATAAAAATGGTTTTGTGATTACTTTTGATTTCTTTTTCTATTAGTTTGTCTCGACTCATTACTTAGATCACAGGATTTGCAAGATTGTATTGGATAAAGGTCTTTAAAAAAACCATATTTGTATTTAATTTTTGCAAATTTCTTGTTTTATTTAATACAAATAAACTTTGTTTTATAAAATTTATTTATTTTGTTATAATATTTATGAATGATTTTTATTTTATTCACTCATATTCATATGTCTTCTATTGCGAGATCAAATATCTTAATCTATATCAATCTCTCAACTTTTCCACTTTCTCTTTTAGTTATTGCTAATGATATTTTTTTTGGTCTCCTTGTGCTGCCCATTGCATTGATTTAATGCTAGAAAATATTTATGATCCAAGATATTTTTCGATCATTGATGAAACCATAAAAATGCCAGAAATATAATCAAGTTTATATATAATCATGCATGGGTTTTAGCTTTGATGAGAAAAGAATTCACAAATAGAAATGATTTATGTCGTCCTGGCATAACAAGGTTTGCTACCCATTTTTTAAGCATCCAATGTTTACTGAAGTTTAAGAATGAGCTTCGACAGATGTTTACTTGCACAAAATGGGTTGAATCAAGTCATGGCAAAAATCGGGCTGGAAAGGAAATTGTTGCTATAATTTTAGAAGATAATGACTTTTGGCCGAGATGTGCACATATAGTCAACGTCAGCTAGCCTTTAGTACGAGTTCTAAGGTTAGCAGACAGTGAAGAAAAACCATCAATGGGATATTTATATGAGGCAATGGATAAAGCAAAAGAAGCCATCAAAACAAGGTTGAAAAATAGAATATTTCAATATGGACCATATATTCGGGTAATTGATGCTAGATGGGATAAGCAACTTCATAGTCCATTACATGCAGCAGGTTGTTTTCTTAATCCTGGAATATTTTTTAGGCCTTCTTTTTCAAAACAAAAGGAGGTAACTCGAGGTTTGCTTAGCACAATTACTAGATTGGTTCCTGATTGTGATATTCAAGATATCATTAGTGGCCAAATTGAGGAGTATAAGAAAGCAACTGGTGATTTTGGCATGTCCCTAGCTATTCGTCAAAGAGAAAAGTTAAATCCAGGTAATAACTTTTAGTTTTTAAAATATAATGTCTTTTTTTTATCTATAATATTTGATTTATTCAATTTTTCTTATTATATAGTTGCATGGTGGGAGCAATTCGGCAATGATATCGAAGAACTTCAAAAGTTTGCAATTTAAGTTCTTAGTCAATGTTGTAGTGCAACTAGGTGGAAAGAAATTGGAATGTATTTGAATTCATCCATTCCAAAAGGCGAAATAAGCTTGAGCACAAGAGATTAAATGATTTAGTATTTGTTCGTTATAATCTAAAGATTCAACAGAGGTAAAATATCAATACTATTATATTAATAATTATTTTCTATTACATTGATATTAATTTTTCAATTTCTTTCGTGTTTATTCTTTATAGGAATTTGAGCAAAACAACAGATGTTTTAGATCCCATTAGCCTTGATAACATTGATCTATTAAATGAATGGATTTGTGAAGAACTCAATCTTCTTGATGGAGAGGAAGTTGGGAGAGTATCGAAGCACCTTTATCTACTTCAAATTTAGATGATGAAGAGACATGTTTTAATGACGAGAATGAGCTTGGTGGAAATGACCAACTAATTTTTTTAAATTACATTTTTTTATGTGGTCGATTATTTTTCTTGTTACATCCTTTGGTGTTTTATTTGTTCAAAATTGGGGTTCATGGTTTTTCTATTTATCATGATTCCAATTTAATGATATGGGTCACAATTTTTAATTTTTAATATGGTTAGGAAGTCCTTTTTTCCTCATTCCCTTTTATGGTTTAGTCATTCTACATTCTGTTTTTTTAATAAAAATGGTTTTGTGATTACTTTTGATTTCTTTTTCTATTAGTTTGTCTCGACTCATTACTTAGATCACGGGATTTGCAAGATTGTATTGGATAAAGGTCTTTAAAAAACCATATTTGTATTTAATTTTTGCAAATTTCTTGTTTTATTTAATACAAATAAACTTTGTTTTGTAAAATTTATTTATTTTGTTATAATATTTATGAATGTTTTTTATTTTATTCACTCATATTCATATGTCTTCTTTTGCGAGATCAAATATCTTGATCTATATCAATCTCTCAACTTTTCCACTTTCTCTTTTAGTTATTGCTAATGATATTTTTTTATTTAAATATAAGATTATTAGATGTTTGGATAAAATTTATTTACACTTATAATTTTTATTATGTAAAATCACATTCCAAAATACCCTTTATACTAAAGTTTTTTTTTTAAAATATGTTGGAAAGTACAGGTCAAGTCAAATTTTTTATTTGCCCTCTACTTAAATTTTTTCTCCGTCGATTTTTTAGATGTTTTTCTATAATTGATTTTTTTTTCATGATTTCACCTTTTGACATTTGATTTATTGGAGATCCAACTTTGTATAATCTTATTATTTTGTATTTATTTTTTTAAATATTAGTTTTGTGATTATTTTTATTTTTTTTCTATGTGTTTATTTTTTTAATCCTAGTTTCATGATTCAGATTATAGATTTTGCATGTCATTGTTTAACATTAGTTTTTTCTTAGAAATGTTTATTCGAGTAAGCAATTCAATAAAATTGTTTTGTTTGTGTTTAATTTTTCAAGATATTATTCTAAATAATTTATAATATTTTTTTGGTTTTATACAAATAAAATTTATTTTTCAAAATAAAAATATTTATTTTAAAAAAATGTTGTTGATGTGTTCGGCACCACGCAAATTTTTTTTAGACCGTGAGTTTGGTAAGCTATTTTCATTTTTGTTTATCTTCTAAATCATGAGTTTTTAGATTTTAGATTTTTTTTTTATTGATTTAAGTAAGCAATTAAATAAACACAATTGGATGAATTTCTCATTTTGTATGATTAAATATTTTGATCTGCATCTATCTCTTAATTTTTTAATTGTTTATTTTATTATTGTTCATGATAATGTTTTTCATTTATTTAATTAAATACTTGCATAAGCTTTTTAATTTACAAATTAAAATTTTTATGTTAAAAAACACATTAAAACAAGCTACATGCCTAATATTGTTTTTTTTAAATTAATGTCCACGTAACAAATGACTTTATACATGTGAGCTTCCATCCACGAGAAAAACGATTTATTGTTTCTTACACCTAGAGTTTCCAAGACTACGGTTTTCTGTGTGATCAGCAGACCCAAAAAAATTAACATTAATTTCACTTATTTGTTGTTTATAAACTTATTTTGTTGATGATGCGATAGATCTTTTATTCTTTCTTATTTTCTTGTTTAATAATAATTAAAAAAAAAAAACTATACGTGAAATCCATGAGAAAGAGTTATTACACCACTATAATTTAAAGTTGACTCAAGCTAGGAATTACTTAAATAATGATCCAAGACTTTCACATAATAAAAAAACTCAAAATAAATAAAATATATTTATCAGTTATATTTTATTGAATATTCTGAGCAGAGTTACCAGTTTTATTTTGTTTCGGCTGAAATGACAGAAATGTTTACGTACCATTTAAAAAAACGAGATAAAACAGCGTCATTTTACCTCGGTTTAAATTCTGGCCTATTCTGAATTTTTCAACCAAATACTGAATGAAATGTTCTGGTTTCATTATATTCATTCGTTTTGGCCAAATAGTGTTTTTTTAAATAGTGAATAATTTTACAATATCAATCTAATTTCTTAATCTGACCGTTAGATTGAGATGAAATTTTATGAGGAGTCTCTTGACATATTTATATATTATGTTAAAATTTCAGAGTAATAATAGAATATAATGATCTTGCAAGATTGATAATAATATTCTTGTAATATTATACATCTTCATAAGTATGTTCAGAAAAATCATGTGTTTGAATACATTAAATTGCACCATTCTAAATAATTTTATTTTGAATTTGAACTAAAAAAAATTGAATTAATAATTTAATTATATATACACACACATAAACAGTACAACCTCGAAACCGGACGCTGAAACACTCCAAAACTGAAATATTCTGTTACAATTAAAAAAACAAATGACATAAAAAAAAATGGAATTGACTACCTTGATTCATTCCATTGGCAAACGAGAAGCAGGAGGACCACACCCTCTTTTTCATGGGCATTGCCTACGAAACACACACCACTCAGTTTCCTTGGTAACTCTGAAGTCTCAACTCAAACACTCCACCATGTCTTATCTTCCTCGCCCTTCTCAGCAATCAACTGCAGCTGACCATGGACTTGATTATCAACCACCATCTATGCGTTATAACCAAGAAATCAATGCCACGCTAGAAGTAGAAGGTACTGGTGTTTCTATGCCAAGCAGTGGAGGAGGAGGAGGAGGAGGAGGGGGAGGAGCCACTAATCATGGCGGTGTTTTTTTGACATGGGAAGATTTGTGGGTGACTGTTTCCAATGGGAAAAGGGGAAGTAAGTCAATCCTTCAGGGTCTAACTGGCTACGCCCAGCCTGGAGAGCTCATGGCTATAATGGGTCCATCAGGCTGTGGCAAGTCCACACTTCTTGATGCATTAGCAGGTGACTCACTAATCGGCCAAGCTGTTAAGCCATATAATTCCATGTTTTAATCACTGGTGGCTATGTCCACACTTGAAATACTTGCAAACTGGAAATTTCCATGGTTTCGGCCTTTCATTTTGATGATGATGATCAATTCAAAAAAGGTAGCTGTGGTGAATAGAATGAAGATACCAGGTTATATAATTTTGACGTTGAGTTTATGTTGCAGGGAGACTGAGTTCAAACGCAAGACAAACAGGAGACATTCTAATCAATGGTCGAAAACAAAGGCTGGCTTATGGTACATCGGTAAGAACCAAAATTATCAATACCATTTTGGTTGGTGTTTTTTTTTCAATTGAAATGGAATATTTTGGTTTCGGAGTGTTTCGGCATGTCGTTTCAGGGTTGTACTGTTTATGTATATATATATAATTAAATATATTAATTCAAAAAAATTAGTTCAAATCCAAAAATAAAATTATTTAGAATTATACAATTTAATCTAAAAACAGATACAATAAAATGATTTTTCTGAACAAAATTATGAGCATGTATAATATTACGAGAATGTCATCATCAATCTCGCAAGGTCATTACATACTTTGATTACTATGAAATTTTAACATAATATATATAAATATGTCAAAAGACTTCTCATAAAATTTCATCTTAATCTAACGGCCGGATTAGAAGATATGATTGATATTGTAAAATTATTCATTATTTAAAATAAAAAAAACATTATTTGGCCGAAACGGAACTGGCAGAACGAAACCGGTACATTTCGGCCGGATTTTGTTCAAAAAATACGGAACAAAATGGAATTTAAACCAAGGTAAAAACGACATTGTTTCATCTTTTTTTTTAACTAGTACAAAATGTTTTGGCTGTTTCGACCAAAATGGAATAAAATTGACAACTATGGTAAGAACAAAGTAAAAAGTAAAGAAAATGATGATAAAATATAAGAATGGTGTTGCATCATGATCTAAAATTGAATAATCATCAACCAATATTTGTTTTCTAAAAGGCTCCCTTTTTTATTTCATTTTATGCACACAGGCTTATGTTACTCAAGATGACACCTTAATTACAACATTAACGGTCAAAGAAGCTGTGTACTACTCAGCTCAGCTTCAGTTGCCAGATTCAATGTCAATGGCAGAAAAGAAAGAGAGAGCAGAGATGACTATAAGAGAAATGGGGTTACAAGATGCCATGAATACAAGAATTGGTGGATGGGGTTCTAAAGGAATCAGTGGTGGTCAAAAGAGGAGAGTGAGCATTTGCATAGAGATTCTGACACATCCGAAGCTTCTATTTCTTGATGAACCGACGAGTGGGCTTGATAGCGCAGCATCATATTATGTCATGAGCAGAATTGCAAGGTTGGACCAGAAAGATGGAAACAGAAGAACTGTCATTTCATCCATTCATCAGCCTAGCAGTGATGTTTTTCAGCTCTTCGATAGTCTTTGCCTTCTCTGTGCTGGTAAAGTTGTGTATTTTGGCCCAGCTTCTGAAGCAAATGAGGTAATTCACTGTGAATCAAAACTGTTACAGGATTAATTGATCCAGTAGATGTACATCTTACAGAAAAATAATTGCTAGACTCATCCTTCTTCTTCTGTTTCCATGCAGTTTTTTACCTTGAATGGTTTTCCATGCCCGACTCTCCAGAATCCATCTGATCATTTCCTGAAAACTATCAACAAAGATTTCGAAAGGGTATGTTGTTTTTGTTAGAGAATAATATGAATTAAATTTTAAGGCCTCACCTATCAGATCAAGTTTTTTGGTGAAATAGTTTTTAAACATAGTATCAGAATCATATTGACCCAGCGGTCAAGATCTCGAATCTCACCACCCTCATTCTATTTGATAAAAATCAAACACAAGATAGTATGGGTATATGTGCAAGTTTTAAGCCCAAAGAATTTTCACATAAGAAGGTGTGTTATATAAATCATATTCTTCTTAAAATATTCACAAAGATCCTGATTATATCCTGACAGGATCTTGAACAAGGTGTAGAAGATGCAATTACTGCAGAGGCAGCAATCAATACTCTTACGAAGGCGTATAAATCGTCGGACAATTATCAACAGGTTAAAAGACTAGCAACTGAAATATGTAGAAAGGTAAGACACTAATTACTTTCGAATTTCCAATTAATATATACTTGATATTACATATACAAATTTTGAATATTGGATGCAGAATTGCGGAACGTTAGTGGAGAGAAGTCGTTCTAGCTTCGGTACACAGTGTCTTGTTCTTACAAGAAGATCTTTTGTGAACATGTATCGCGATCTCGGGTATTATTGGCTGCGTGTGGCAGTCTATGTGTTATTAGCATTAGGCCTTGCCACTTTGTTTAACAATCTTGGATCTAGTTATAACTCAATTCAGGTATGAAATAAACATAAAACTCAACCCTTGATTTGATTATATTACAACAACTTGGCATGAAACCTGAAAATAATCGTTACCGTGTCAATTATACAGGCTAGAGGTTCTCTGCTGATGTTCATATCTTCTTTCTTAACGTTCATGACCATCGGTGGATTCCCTTCTTTTGTAGAAGATATGAAGGTACATAAAGTATATGCAGTGCATGTTAGAACTAGATTTCATAACATATAGAAATATTCATGTTGAATTATCAAGAACGCATGAACAATAAAGCGGAAGCATAACTGAATCCATATCTGAAAGTCGTTCTTTAGAGTCGTATGGATTACCTTCTAGATTAACACGTTCTCCTTTAAGAGCCCTTTGATTCTCTCTGTCTTAATTTTATTTTCTCTCTAATGATGAGATGTCAGAATGAGAATGAAGCAGGACGTGTAATCTGGGGACCATGACCATATATATAGGTAACAAGGTATCTTTTGGTATTCATGTTTTTTGACATTCCTACCATTTGGTATTCCTATTTTAGCTCAGAACTAAATAGGAATAACCTTTTAATCTCAATTGCATAAAATACTTAGCAGATCATTTATTTTAATTAGGCTTCACTTTATTTGACAGTTCACAAGCACATAATTATTCTCATATAAGCTCTACGTTGGATTAATGATCCAACAACCTCCCACTTTAGCTATATGTATAACCTTATAATTATGTTTTGCAAAAATAACCAAAATGAGCGCAGTCCTTGCTATCATTGACAAATGTATCTATAACCAATGTGGATTAATGATCCAACAGTGCAAACATTTTTGTTCCAAATTACTAACAAATGCTAATGTTTTTTTCTCCTCTGGATCAATTCAGGTATTTGAACGAGAAAGATTAAATGGGCACTATGGTGTCACTGCCTTTGTATTTGGCAATACCTTCTCTTCTCTGCCATACTTGTTACTGATATCACTAGTTCCTGGAGGGATAGCTTATTACCTTCCTGGACTTCACAAAGGATACGACCACTTCATATACTTCATTTTAGTAATTTTTGCTTGCATGATGCTGGTTGAGAGCTTAATGATGACTGTTGCGAGTTTAGTGCCAAATTTTCTGATGGGAATAATAACAGGAGCAGGGATTCAAGGTTTCATGATTTTAGGTGGGGGATTCTTTAGGTTGCCGAGAGATCTCCCTCAAACATTCTGGAAGTATCCCATGTACTACATTGCCTTCCATAAGTATGCCTACCAAGGAATGTTCAAGAACGAATTTGAAGGTCTAACATTTACTAGCAATCAAGCTGGATGGCCGCAGACTATTCACGGTGAGCAAATTCTGAGAGATCAATGGCAGGTTGAAATGGGTCTCTCCAAGTGGGTCGATCTTGCCATTTTGCTTGGAATGGTGGTCCTATACAGAATTCTGTTCTTGGTTATTATCAAGACCACAGAGAAGATTACAGGCATTGTAGTCGTACCTCCGAAGCAAACAACACAAATTTCGGAGATTCCCATAGCTAAACCTTTGCATAATGATCAATCTGCAGTATAGGTGGATTAAACTGGTTGTGTTTGTGGGAATTTACTCTGCTAATGAGTGAACAATAGGACTGCTTCATACTAAGAACTCTTTTCTTCTTAATGTTTGAGCTAATAATATACTGCAAACTCTCAATTTGCTCAAGTCAAACGGTTAGATTAGTTAATTTTAATTATAATTTGTTTCAATAGTTGATGATGAAAACTGCATGTGATCAAGTTACAAAGTTTTATATTGTTAGAGAATAATATAAATCATATTTTAGGGTCTCACCTAACAGCTTAAGCTTTTAGGTGAGATGGTTTCTTAACATGGTATCAGAACCTTATTGACCCAGCGGTCACGAGTTTGAATCTTACCATCCTCAATCTATTTGATAAAAATCAAGAACAAGGTAGAGTGGGTATGTGTCCAAGTTTCAAGCTCAAAGACCTTTCACTTGAAGGGGGGTGTTAGAAAATAATATAAATCATATTACAGTATCTCACTTAACAGTTAAAACTTTTAAGTAAGATGATTTCTTGACAAATATCACTCTATGTTTATGTTGTTGTACATCAACTGCGGTAAAAAGCAAGCTATGGGTACACAAGAGGCATTAGGACTTGTGAAAGCATCAAGATCTTATATGCAAGTCTCAAAGAAAGACAATTTATGCTTGGTTAAAGAAAGTTTAAGATAAAAACTAAAGAGCCAAAGAAAAGGGAGGCTTCCAAGGCAATTAGCCACCCCAAGTAGGTGAAGTAAGACAATTTTTGCTTTGTCAAGCTTAAGAGGTGTTAAGAGGAGATTTATGGGCAAACAAAGTAAATTTAGTGAGTTGATTTATAATAGGGGGCGTGCTCCCATCATCTTTTTTCATTATTTTCATTTTCTTCATGTTGAGCTTCCACTTCTCAAACCTAAGAGCTAAGCATCATTCCTACAATTTAACCCTTGTAAACCATGCTTCCGGAAGCAAATTGTAGAGTATTTAAGCTTATTAAAAATAGATTTGTGAAAATGCCTAAAACATTGTCTAAAACAAGTCCACTAAACTAGTAAAATATCAACAAATGGGTCTAGTCAATTGTCAAGCCAACTATATTTTGGCTCAACAATGACTTGGGTCCAAGTAAGCAAGAATTTAGAGAGTTGTCAAAACTAACATACTTGGATTCGATAACATGTTGGGCCCAAGTAAATGTGGGTCTACTAAGCTACTAGAATTATTATAATTGGGTTTAATTACATGCTCAGTCTAAGTAAACATGACTTTAGCGAGCTGTCAGATCCACCTCTTTTGGGCTTGGCTATAAGCAAGATTAATTGATTTACTGGTTGTAATAGACACATGTTAGGGTCATAAGGCTCTATTTACCAAAAACACGTAGAAAACACCCTATATATCTTTACCTCCAAAAACATTTAAAAACAAACAAAACAATCTTATTGGGTTCTCATTCATTTTTTTATGCTCTTTCCATGTAAAAAAAAAGAAAAAAAAAACCATAAATTTATACTCCTCTCATCATATAGAACCATTTAACATAAGAAAATAATCGTTTTAATGGTTAAAATCATCATTGGCAACTTTTTTTCTCTACACCAAATCCAACAAGCTCATCTCCTCTTCACCGAAAGAGGATTGAAAAAATAAAATAAAACTTAATGCCAAAATAATCTTTTAAAATAAAATTATTCTATTGTTTAAAAATTAGTAAAGAGATAGGAACTAAAATAAACTTTTAAAACAAATTTCAAAGCTCCATCTATTTTACCTCATTTTCACTTTAATCCTCTCCCAAATACAAATACAATTGGATGTTAATTTAAACTCAAAAAAGAGAAAGAAAAGTTTTGATGACTAAATTAACTTTAAAAAAACTCACTGTCGAAATCCATTGCAACATTGAATCAAAGTGAACAGTATAAACCACCTCATAGTTTTTAGTATGATTAACACTGTCTATTTTGTGCCTGTTTGACAATGTAGTCAAACCAATATTTGGCCAAAATTTTAAAAAAAAATCATTTTAAATAAAAAAAATTAATATTTTTAAATCATTTTGATGAACTAATATCAAAAATAATTTTAGAAAAATAAAAAAATATCATTTTTATATATTTCTGAACGAAAAATATTTTCTAAAACAACCGTAACCACCCTCCCAAATAGACCCTTAATGAGTGGCCCTAAATTTTGGTTTTCCTTCGAAGAAAGATCAGACTCATAATTATTTGCATATAATGCTAAAACCTAATATGTTGAGTGAGATTCCAAGAAAGTTCTCAATGCTACTAAATAATTCAGATAATAGTGTCTCTTTTTTACCTATAATGGTAATCTGGGATTAAAGCGTCCGAGCATTAATCCTTTCGCTCAGCAAGTTGAATCTGGACAGTGTAGGAAGTTTAAAAAATAATTAAGCTGAGTAAAACATATTGCAACATAACAGTCATCGGATTAGCCAGGCATAAATTCACCTTATCAGTTAAAAACAATCACTTCAGATGTCAACAAGCATGAGAACCAATGGCTTCGCAATGACCCCATTTGAAACAATCATTTCGTATACTGCAGGATTTCTAATGAACAATCTTCTAATTAAGATTTTCTCCTGCAAGGAATATCCAGTTTATCAGGGTTTCCTGGGATCACAAGGTTCACTTGCTTATGCCGGCCCTGGCGAAACCAGATTGACCCAGATTGACCGAAACAGAAAAGCTCCATTGCAGATCAGTCTACGAAAACACAAGATCAAATGCCAGTGAAAAATGTCAAAAAGGAGAACTTGCATCAACTTCACCGTAAGGATGATAATGCTAGTTCAACATTTCTTGAGATCCGATCGTGTATTGGCTCCTGCAAGGAAGAAGCAAAATTCTGTCAGTTTCAACACCAGCATGAAAGAAAAACAAGTTACATTGCTTGGTGGCAGAGTCTGCTGTAAAGGAGTTTACCTCTGTCAATGGCAACTCAAATTTTGATTTTGTTATTGTCTCATACAAGAAAATATACCTGTCACCAGAGGGAAGGGTCAGCCAACTAACACAAAACATAATGGCAAAAGAAGTACGAAAATTTCAGGGAGTGAGTTTCACAAGTATTGTTAAAATTACAAATAAAATAAACTTTGAAACCAACTTTGTCAGGACAGCCTTGGAATAGAAATTCCACAGCTAGACAGCATAAACAAATTACAGAGTATTCTCTGGGTGAAAAAAAAATATCCTGGCGGTACTATATTTAAGCATTTCAATTCTGGTTTCTCATTTTGCACACAGCTTGACATTGACATAATTTATAAAAGTGAATATAATTTCATGCCACATCATATACTTTTATTGTATATTCAGAATGAGCGGCAAAGCACTTTGCAATCCATTCAAAAAGAATTGAAATATACAAGGAAATAACACCCTGCTGTCAGAAGGCAGCTAGACATAATGATCAGAACTAAATATGCCCATACAGCTGAAACAACTACACATTGCAATATAAGTGATTACTTCAAACATGAACTAGTTACAATGAATAACAAGCATTTATAACCAGCCAGATATAAGGTGTGACCAGCAAAAAAGCTTATTTTCTTAAATAAATCACTACAGTGATCATCATTTTTTATCCTGGGAATGAAGAATTGAACTGGAAAGGGGAAATTCCAGTCAGTATTCAGCCCATTGCACTCAATAAATCTTACCGTCACAAATGCTTTGATGTAAATAGGAGTTTAATCCCCTCTCGCCATTAAATGGAAGAGAACAGGGAGTTTCAGATTAGATTGGTAGTCAGAAAGCAATCTTAGTTAAGGTGGTTAGAACATATTGTCTGGTTATAGGCAAGAATGCTCCTGACATTTTCTTAAGGTGGGTAGAACATATTGTCTGGTTATAGTAAAGAATACTCCTGACATTTTCATCAGCTCGCAATATATGACATCTGGGAGAAGAAATTTGGAAATAGACCACTCGATTCCAGAGGTTTTCGGAACCCCCTTTAGCTGTAACTATCTTGCTCTTTAAATTCCTTGTGCATGATGAGCTGAATAAAGGTCCAATAAAATAAAAGACTTACCGCCAAGCTAGCTCACAAACAAGATCTGCAGGAGCATCAGGGAGGACCTAAATATTGCATTGACAAATGAGATTTAGCATTTGAGAACAGGTGCAAATGATGCAAATGTAATTGCACTTTTTAAGTTGACTTGCCTTGTCTTCATAAGGATTGCAGTGATCCTTGAACCATAACCTCAAGAATTCCTAAGAAACATCAAGTATTTATAAAATCAGGTATAATCATACTTCCAGAAAGTAAAGAAAATTGTCCATAACATTGCTCCAAACACAGTTGAGAGGATAAATGGTGCATAACTAGACATTTATTCGCACATGGACATAGAACATGCAAACATTTATAACCCAATAACACACCTTATCCACATTTTCAGGTTCAAGGCCTTTCTGAAACCGCTCCTTGTAAGAATGGGCAATCCAATATCTGCTTGAGTCAGGTGTATGAACCTAACATTTCAAGATGAGACAGCACAACAATTTTTTAGGTGCAGGGTGCATGATGTTTTGCATGTGCGTGAGCTATAAAAAAGAGTGTGGGAGAACTATGAATATTATAGTGCATATATATCCACACCTCATCAATCAATAGAACTGACCCATCAGAGCTCTTTCCAAATTCATATTTTGTGTCTACTAAAATCAAGCCATGCTCTAATGCCACACGCTGCAATTCCAAAGAAATCATTGAGCTAGTTATAATGGAAATTATAAAGCCCATCCAGTAATAGTCAGCACGAGCAAAATAAGAATAAATAAATGCCCTCTTGCAAATAGAATTTCAGAGGAAACACTGGGAGTCATATTTGCATTCAGATCAGTAAAAGTTACATTACAGCTAAAACTGATCTGCTAGCCTCACAAACTTGAGGTCTGTCTTATCAATAAGATAGATAATAATCAGCTTCAGTCATCAGTCCACTTTTAACTAAAAAACTCACCTGTCCATATTCAAACAGGCTCAGTGCTTTACTACTGACTTCACAATAATCAGCTTCAGTCATCAGTCCACTTTTAACTATCTGCAAGATAAGGAAAGTTAACAAGATGGACCAATAAGCAACAAAGCTGAAATAAGGCCAAAACAATTAAATCCCATAAATCAGCTATGTGACAGAAACTCGGATGGCAATGAGTTATTGTGACAAGAACTTTCCTTGATGAAAATTTCACAGATAGTGAGAGAAATTAGGAACAAAAGTTTAGTGTCGCTATTATTCTTTCCTAAGTACAAATGGGCAAATAAGATCAAACCTCCTCAGGGGTTATAGGAACATCATGATCGTCGGCTTTGGTGGTTGGAGTGAGTATATTTGAAGGTAGCTTTTGGCTTTTTACCAAGCCTGTAAAATAGTAATGGATCAGTTACAGCATATGATAGTTAGTGCACATGTATAAATATATAAAGAAGAGCCAACTGATGAAATAGGAAGTTCACCATCTGGAAGGGCGTTGCCGCAGTAATTCCGGACACCATTTTTATAAACCGTCCATAGTGATGTGTCAGTACTTCCAGTCACATAACCTCTAACTACAAATTCGCAACATAATTAAAATCAATTAAATCGTTAATCACCATATTCAACCTCAAACACTCAAAAACTCATACTTACCAACAAATTCAACAGGAAAAACAGAACATTTCTTTGCAATTGTGACATTTTTATCAGGAGCTGATACAATAGCATTCTGGGCTATATGCCGAGTTCTATCAAACCACCATAGACTGGTCTCATTTAAAACCTGAAAGGAGGATACTAAGAATTTTAAAATGTTTCCAACAAAAATTACATATTTACTATATTCAAGTTTAATCAATCACAGACTAGAACAGACCTGTCCTTTGAAGGGAATAGAAGCGAGAATTTTATCAAATGCGCTCTGCCTATCCGTTGTGACCAAAACAAGATAATCCCCGGCATCATATATATCTCTAACCTACAACAGAAACCAAACTGTGTAATCATCTTTATCAATCTTAACATTATTGACATTATTGTAGTAGAAAAGTAAAGGGAAAAAAGTAATCAAATTACGATTACCTTGCCCCTAACTTTGGATTTGAGAGCAGGGACAGTCTTATTAAGACTGGTCTCGGTGAGACAATAAGACAAAGAGCCCTTGATGGCACCAAGGACCTCTTCTTTGCGGGTGCTGTTGATTAGAGAATCGAGAGACAATTCTTGTTGATTTTGTTGTGACATGGAGATTCTTGAGTGCTTCATTGATTTTGGTAAGTGAATCAAGGGACTGGAAACTGGTGAGGATTTAGTGGGGTTGCGGAGGAGGGTTTTGGGTGGGTTTAAGGTTGTTCTCAAGCACTGAGACATTGTTAGCGTTTATCAGACGATGGATCAGAATGATTTCACACCAACAGTCCTCTTAAATAGGGGTAAGCAATCAGCTTTTCGGTTTCGCATCAAATATTTCGGTTCGATTTTCGGTTTGCTGAGCTCACAAATAACATAACCGGTACGCTTCAGTGACCTGCTCCTCTCTCACTGTTCTGAATGCGAACCCTTCGTATGTAATTGTCCAGCCTCCAACCTAATATCATATCAAACACTAGTTTCTCAGTTTTCTTCAATCCATTTCAAGCAATTGCGCAGCAAAGAGCTACTATATACATCATTACTGGGCACAAGACAAAAAAAAATGAAAATATTACAGAAAATAATTAGTTCAAACACTGTAGTTTGCATATGCGAAATCATTGACGAATCAATTAAAAGCTCAACTGAAAACTCAAATTTCGGACAAATCCTTACCTAAAACACAAAACCCATTATGGAAAACACCAAATTCTTCCAGTATTGTCCAAAATAAAGAAAATGAAACTTGCGCTTGGATTGGTTAGTTAGTGGCTGAGGTGGGCTTGATACTTACTAGGAGTGTAGTTGTGATTTTTGTTAACATGGAACAGGGAATTGGAGACCAACAGAGAGGAAAGTTGCGGAGAGCAGGGTGGCAGCCAGGCAGCGCCGCAAAAAAGAATAAAATGGAAAGACAAGCACGTGCACGTGGATGGGCTTTTATTTTTCGAATTAGGGCTCAATTAAGTGTTTGTTTAGTAGTGTCATTGTGGTTGTTTTTTAAAGTGTTTTTTATTTAAAAATATATTAAAATAATATTTTTTTTATTTTTTAAATATTATTTTGATATTAGCACATGAAAATATACTAAAAATATAAAAAAAAATTAAAGTGAAAAATAAGAATAAAAAAATTCAAAATTTTTCAAAAATATTTTTAAAACGCAGTGTCAAACATCGTCTAAATTAGATTTCCAGGTTACACCGATTTAAAATTTATAAAAGAAACCTAATCTCAAAAAACCTAAATCAATCCACTTTAATTAAAAAGAAGTTATACCGTGTAGAGAAATCATTGTATCTCTAGATATATTTTATTATGGATTATAATAGTGTTATTATTGTTTTGTTCTTCAGTTCAAAAAAGGTTGTTGTTAGTTTTAGGGGTATTTTTGAATTTTCAATTGAACTTGTTATCGTTAGCTTATTGTTTAGGGGTGTTTGTCTTTTTTCCAGGTTTTTCTTACATGGTAAAACTATGATTTTTCCCTTGGAAACAAACAAAAAAAAGTGGATTGAACAAGGATATTTTTTTATATTTGTTGATGAACAAAGAAATAACCATTGTAGACTTGAATGAGATAAAAACTTAGAGTTATCGATGAGGATATTTATGGTTTTTCAAATTTATATAAACAGTTAAAATATTGATGTGCCCTTATAAAAAACAAAAACAAAGCGTTGGTAGTAGAGGTATGTTGGTATTTCCATAGGTGTTTTTTTCGATATTATCGTGGGCTCTAAAGGATGTTTAAGTAATTTTAGATTTTTTAATTTTTATAAGAAATTTTTTTATGCGTCTGCCTAACACCCCAACAATTGTTTTTCGTTACCGCCATAGCAACAGCACGTGAGACGCCGTTTAGTGGTGAAAAATGGTCATCCGCCATATCACCGGATGCATTGTCATGGCCTCTTCAATATAGTGATGTGTATGTCGTCTCACAAGGGTCAAAGACATGCTAGAGGTCGATTAATCGTTTCCCCCCATTTCTCTCTGCTGCAACTAAAAATGCAGGGCAATCCTCTTCGTGCATGGTTTTATCATTTCAATCATTGGTCTTTTATTGTTTTTTTTTCATCTAGATTTCTTTTATAGAATTTTTGGTGTGTTTCAATTTTATCTTTCAATTCAAATTGATCAAATATGTTATGTTTTATTTTGGCCCTTATTCTTTTTATTTTTGGTTTATCTTTCATTCCTGTAATTTTTTTGATATTGTTCCAATTTTTTTCTTCAATTGAAATTAATTATATATTTTGTTTTTTTATTTCGACCCTTATTATTTTAATTTTTGGTTTGGTTTTGATTTCTTTGATTTTTTTTATCCTTCTAGGACAATCCCTATTTTTTATTCATATTTATGTATCTATACTTTTAGTTTTGGTTTTTAATTTCTATCATTTTCTCTTTTATTTGGGTTTTATTTCTATTCAATTTAGTCCTAAAAAAATAATTTATGTTATAATCATTTTAATATTGATATTTCTTTTTTTCTCTTTGTTCCTTTTATTTGTTTGATTATTATTTATATCTATACTTTAAATGCTAATAATATTTATTTTGGTTGCCATTTATTTTGATTGTTATTATTTTCTTTTATGTTAAGTTTTTTGGTTTTTTGTTTTATTTTTCAAGATAATTTTATGATTTTCATTGTTTACACAACAATAATAATATTAGTGAATTTTTTTCTTACAATTGTTTTCTTTTGTACTCTTCTATTACAGTTTTATTATTGTTGTTGTTGTTGTTGTTTTCCTAGATAATCTAATATTTTTTATTGCTTAAACAATAATAATAATGATTGTAATGATAACAATAATAATTTATTATAATGATTGTAGTGCTTATGGTATTGATAATTATGGCTATGGTGCTAATAGTAACACTAACTCGTAAAATAATATCAATAATATTAATAATAACAAATTTTATTATAATCCAAATGATTATAATAATTATATTCATAATGATAATAATACTAATTTTGCTTTGTCATTTAATTTTGTTATATAATTATTTTCATCTATTCTTCAAATTAAATAATATTTTTTTATATTGCTAATAGTTTTTTGGTTTTGCCTTCAATCATAATAATAACAATGAGAATAATAATTCAAAAAATTTATCATTCGATATTGTATTTATTAATAATTAAAATTTTCAATTTCTCTATATATAATGTTTCAAATTTAATATCTCGGATTAATGTTTTGGAAAACTTATGTGTCTCAATATTGTCTTTATTTTTTTTATCTTATTTTAAAAAAATTATATTACTTAACATTAGTATTAAACACAAAAGCATTGTCTTGTTTAATTTTTGTTTTTCATTTCGATCCTTATTCTCTTAATTTTGGGTGTAGTTTTGATTCCTTTTAAAAAAATTATCTTCTAAGACAGACCCTGTTTTTTGTTCGTATTTATGTATCTATATTCTTAGTTTTAATTTTTAATTTTTATCATTTTCTCTTTTATTGGGGTTTATTTTTATTCAATTTAGTCCTATTATTTTAATTTATATTGACAATGACTTTAGAATCACTATTTCTTCTTTTTGCTCTTTGTTTCTTTTTTTGTTGGATTCTTATTTTTATTTATTATTCAAATCAAATGATTTTTTAAATACTAATAAAATTTATTTTGGTTTTGTCATTTATTTTGGTTGTTTTTATTTTCTCTTTAGTTAATTTGGTTTTTTGCTTTATTCTTCAAGATAATTTTATGGTTTTCATTGTTTATACAATAATAATAATAATAATAATAATAATAATCATCTTAGTGATTTTGTTTTATAATTGTTTTCTTACTTACTCTTCTTTTACAGTTTTTTTATTCTTCGATAAAATTTTAATAATGTTCATTGTTTAAACAAAAATAATGATGATAACAATAATAATTTATTATAATGATTGTTTTTTTTAATGTTTTTACTAAGAAAGACTAATATAATCATAGTGAACTGTAATGTCCCCTTCTCTGGTGGACAAACAGGTAATTTTATTAATACACATTTGCCAAGAAAAGAAGACATAATTTTTTTTATACACACATATATATAAAGTTTCACTAAAATTTCTATTGAAATTTCGGCAGAACCTCATCTGTACTAGCCATGGTTGTCAATTTCATTTTGTTTCATCCGAAACATTTCGTACCAATAAAAAAAAGAGACAAAATGACATAATTTTTATCTCAGTTGAAATTTCGACCTATACCGGATATTTCAGCCCAATATCGACCGAAACATGCCAGTATTATACCAGCTATGCCATTTCAGCTACAGAAAATAAATTCCTCCCGCTTCTTGCTTTTCATATCCCACTTCTTGTCCAGTAATCAATTGGTGACTAGACAAACTCTCTCTCTCTCTCTCTCTCTCTCTCTCTCTCTCTTTCTCTATATATATATATATATATATATATATATATATATATATATATATATATTATAAAAAAAATTGTTGCATCAACTTTGATTTTATAAAAAATATATTTAATTTTTTTTGCCTTTCAATTTTTTTCATATATATAATTCATTATATAAATGAATAGTACAACACCAAAACACTCCGAAACCAAAATATTTTATACCAATAAAAAAAACAAAGTGCCAACCAAAGTTGTATTGATAATCTTAATTCAATCTTGACCCATTCATCTTGGGTCTACAAAACCATAAGTATCATCCTCATCACAACCACCATTAATAAACCATACATTTAACAACAATAAATAATTTACACTAGAGCTAATATAAATCAAATCACATTTAATAAAATATGACAAAACGAATTAATTTTCTTATACTCTAATATTTTCCAAAAATAGTGATCATACATATCAGTTTACCAATATTTAATTTATACAAAATATTACTAGATACAAAAAAAACTAAGATACAACAGCTTTACTCCTAACATGAAGATGATGGACTTGAAACAAAAATACAAGATAATTTTATAAAGAAAATTTCTTAAAAATAATATTAATGTTATTGAACCCACGGTATGCAATCATACATAATTAAAATAATCAACATAATTATTTAAAACACAAACTAACTACCCCACTTATATCTAGTCGATACTAATCACGCTATTGACATAATAAATCAAAGAAGACCCCTTCTCAGGTCCGTAACATACCTCGTATATTTTATTTTATTTTTGAGGATGTGCATTGATTCCATTTATATTTTTTTTACATTTCAACATATATAAATGTGTATTTAAACATTGCACCAAAATCCCTTTATCCGGGATTCTAACATACACTCAATGTATATTAGTTTGTGCACAGTGATCCCCATCCCTGGGATCTTGACACACATTGAATGTATGACAGTCATTCATGATGATCTCCTTATTCAAGATCTTAACATACACTAAAATGTATGTTAGTTATTTTTGGTGATCCCTTTATCAGGGATCCTAGCATACACTACATGTATGCTAGTCACCACCATGCTTTGTTCATGACATTTTCAAACTTCTCTAACACACATATCTTAAATATTCTTACTAATAAAATATATCTTCTCAAACTTCCACCAAAGTTCTAAGCATAATTCATACATTTTCACTATGAAAAATAAATCAGAAACGTAGGCATGAATCACCTACCTATTATGGATGCTCTGCTCATGTTGCCTTGTTGTTATTGTTGCACCACACTCGTGGTCACTCCTGCAATTATAGCAAATTCTCAAATTATTTTCAATCACCGATACTCTCCTAATAACCACACCAAAACAATTCAGTATGCCTTTAAATTTGTTATTCTTTCATTTTTATTTTTTATAACTTTTGTCAATCAAAATATCATTATAAACACCCTTTTCGAACATAACTTGTTTCTTTCCCTTTAATGCGTCTAACTTCATCGTTTTCACGACCTCCACTTCTTTTTCTTTTTTTCTCAAAGTTGTCAGCACATGTCGGATTCCGACCTCTGCCCAGAGTTTTCATTATAACGGGAGTTATAGAACTCTATTTTGTACAAAATTAATCTCGTTGGAAAACTAACATAATGGGTTACAACTCTGTATAATCTATTAGGAAAACTTACTTGTAAAAAATTTTTTTCCTTGTTCCTAGATCAGTTGCTTCAAGGGCACTTCGATTACTAGAACCAAAGCGATGTTTCATAGCATGAACATCTTTACAGATCTTAGCAAGTTTAATGTAGAGTATTGAGAGAAAGAACTATCTTCAAATATGTAAAAACTTATCTCAACATGGAGAGAGAAGTCCATATTTATACTAGAGAGGAGCAGTTACCAATAAGTAACACCTTTAGATAAATAGACTAAGTTCATGCCTCATGGGAGAACTAGACCAAACCACAACTCTAAATAAATAGACTGGGTTCATCCCTCATGGGCGAACCAGGCCAAATCCAATAACTAACATCTCTCACTCGCCCATGAAGGGCTAGATTTATCTACTACATTATTTTTCAAACTTGCACAGAAATTCCATACTTGATGAACGGACCGTGCGATCTGATGCACATAGATAAAGGAGTTCCAATCTATATAAACCTAATATAGGCTATATAGGAAACATCTACTTTATGATTAATTATTCCTTAGAGTGTACTAATATACCCCAAGCACTTTTAGTTACACGTGAATGAGTATAATTCAATCCCTTTAGAATTTCGTACTCAATTCATAATGACAATTACATGTATTCTAAATCATATCAAATTTATTTAAATGATATGATCCCAGACAGTGAATACAAGTAACATGTGTAGAACTAAAATTACTTTTTCTTTCGCTCTCATATCACTTAGATCTAAATTAACTCGTTTTTCTAAGAGTATTCCTTCAAGTCGAATCATTCCATGACCATGGGATATACTCCTAAAGTAGCGATCATTTATTCATCACCTTATGATATAGTCAAAAGTCACAAAGGGTAAGATTTTGAGATCTTAGGTATGATCTCCAAGACTCACATAATAAATAAGTAGGGATCCATTCTTTATTCTTGTAATGGTCGTCAGCACATGTAGTATGAAGTACATGTTATAGTGGAGCGTACTCTTTTCCTTTTTCCAAAGACAAAGAGTGTATGTCGTTGTGTTCTTTGTTAGAGAAAACAAAGACTGTAAATCAGAAATTCTCATTTGCTCATCGTCATTAATGACAAATGAATAATTTCATACTTGGCTTCAATCATAATAGACACATGAATGGTGGGAATTCATTCATGTTGATTCTTTTATTTAAGAACCTCATCTTAGTTCTAACCAAGGTGACTCTTTAATAATCATTTTGAGTTAAAATCGCTTTCACTATGCCCAATCTTTTTTTTAGCATTAAAACTCAATTAGTCTTATCTCTACGCACCTTACAAATGCTAAAGGTGATTGCTCATGTAAGTGAGTCGATCTTAGTCTATCGACATATTTTAACAAATTGTACTATATGATACTCAATATATCCATAAACAAATAATAAAAAAAATGATATCCAAATAACATTTATTCATTACTTAATTACATTCTACATAGACCAAAGGATTTCACATGTCTAATAAATGCATCCCTTGCTATTGGTTTTGTGAGTGGATCTACACCCTTAGAATTTATATAAATGTGTTTTAGGATCACATCATAGTCATTAATCTCTTCTCTGATGTTGTGATATCTCATCTTGATGTGTTTGGTCTTTCCATGGTATTTTGGATCTTTGTCCATAGCTATTACAGCAGTGTTATCACAATAAATAGTCACTGGAGCTTATGCTAATTTGACAATTTTCAAAAGATCCAAAAAAAATTTAACCAAATAGCATCTTGTGTTGCTGCGGAACAAGCTACATACTCAGCTTTCATGGTAGATAAGGTTATGCAAGATTGTTTATTGCTCCTCCATAGTATTGCCCTATCATTAAGCAAGAAAGCACATCCTGAAATTGATTTAGATTGGTCAACATCTCCTCCCCAATCAGTATCAGAGTAACCAATCAATCATAAATCTTTCTTTCCTTGGTAACATAGCATGTAATTTGAAGTTCCTTTCAGATATCGTAGAATCCTTTTGACTGTCATCCAGTATTTTTGATCAGGATTTGATTGATATCGGCTGACCAATCCAATAGCATAACATATGTCGGGATATGTGCACATCATTACATACATCAAACTACCAATAACACTGATATAAGATACTCTGGACATTTTTTCCTTTTTTTCTAGAGTCTTGGGACATATATCTCAAACTTTTATCAACAGGGGTGCCTATTGATTTACTATCTTGCAAGTGATAGCGCTTTAACATCTTTTTGATAAGTCTCTTGAGTTAAACCTAAAAGCCTTTTAGCACGATCTCTAATGATTTTCACACCAAGAACAAAGCTGACCTCTCCCATGTCTTTCATGTCAAAGTTTGATGATAACCACTTTTTGGTAGTATTAATCTTTATTTTTTGTTTCCAGCTATTAAAATGTCGTATAAGGATAATATTACAAAGCCATTGTTAGGACATTTTAAATATATACAATGATCTTCGTCCATCATCGCAAAACCATCCTTTAGGATAGCTTGATGAAACTTGATATTTCATTGTCTAAAGGCTTATTTAAGACCATATATAGATCTATTAAGCTTGCAAACTTTGTGTTCTTGTCCTTTAGTCTCAAATCCTAAAGGTTGATCCATATAGATCTTCTCCTCTAGTTCTCCATTGAGAAACGCAGTTCTAACATCCATTTGGTATAACTCTAAGTTCATTTATACGTTTATAGCTAAAATAAGACAAAATGAAGTAATTCTCACAACTGGTGAGAATGTATCTTCATAATCAATTCCTTCTTTTTGAGTATAGCTTTTCGCTACTAGTCAAGCCTTATAGCGTTCTATTGACCCATCCGCCTTACGTTTAATTTTAAGAACTCATTTATTTCCAATGGATCTTGGTCTTGAAGGGAAATCAACCAAGTCTCAAACTTGATTAGTTTCCATTGACTCTATTTCTTCTTCCATAGCTTGAATCCATTCTTTACCTTTGTGACCAAATAAAGCATCACTTAATGTTTGTGGCTCTTCATCATCCTGTGGAGCAATCATGAATGTTTCCCCTTTAATCTCAAATCGATGATGAGGAATTGGTTCACGAATGCTTCTACAAGGTTGAGATTACTCATGATTTTGCTCTATGAGAGTAGGAATAGACAAAATATCACTCCCACTATTACTATGAGGATTACTAGTTTCATGTAAATCATCTGTTAGATGGCTTGTTGCGCTATAGTCTAGATTTTTCATTTCATATAATTGAAAATCTTTTTTAACCTCACTTGTTTTTGGAAAAACCTCTTCTAAGAATACAACATCACGTGACTCAATCTCTGTCACTCTTCCATCAGCTTTTCACCAATAAATACAAATCCTTTGAAATATTCAAAATAGCTTATAAAAATACACCCCCCCTAGGACCAAGTTTCTCATATTCATGAGAAGTATTGTGAATATAAGTTGCACACCCCCATGGATGGAAATAACCTAAATTAGGTTTGATGTCATTCCATAATTCATATGGGGTGGATGGGACAAATTTAAAGGACACACGATTAATAATGTAAGCAGCAGTTAACAATGCATCTCCCCAAAAGGAAATTGGTAAGTTAGCTTGCGCCATCATTGACCCAACTATGTCAAACAAGGTTTTATTCCTTCTTTCTTCCACACCATTTTGTTATGGAGTATAAGGAATAGTTAGTTGTCTAGCTACACCTTTTTCATTACAAAAACTTTTGAACTATTCAGACAAGTATTCACGTTCTCGATCTAATCTTAAAGTTTTGATCTTAGTGCATAGTTTATTCCCCACCATCTTTGTGTATCTAATGAAGCAATCCAATGTTTTAGATTTAAGGGAGATCAAATAAACATGACCAAACGATGTGAAATCATCTATAAATATGATAAAGTAATTTCCTCCATGTCTTGCCCTCACTTTTATTTGGTCACAAATGTCCAAATGAATAAACTATAATGGACTACTAGCTCTTTTAGCTTTGCCAAATGGTAATCTAGTTGCTTTTCTAGCAAGACAATACTCATACACGGGCATTTCCACTTTGGAAAATGATCCTAAAAGACCAGCTCGTGCTAATCTATTTAATCGATCTTGCCTAATGTGTCCTAATCTAGCATGTCAAGTTATGATATTATTATCTTTAATAGTGCTGGAATTTTGAACAACATAAATTGAAGCATCATTATTAATAGATATATTAACGGTGTCAAATACCATAAAAGTCATTTAATACAAAGCCAAAACCATAGAAAATATTATCCAGATATATTTTTTACACAACAATCAACAAGTGTAATTTAAATCCCAATTGGAGTAAAGCAAGAACAAATACAAGATTTTGTCAAACTTTTAGAGCGTAGAGTACATTATGAAAATAAAGTGTGCGACCTCCCTGCAAATCCAGTTTGCAGGTACCGATCTCAAGCACTACAACGAAAGCATTATTCCCCATGTCTATGTGTCTACTTCCCTTTAGAATTTGATGAAATTCCATGAAGGCAATTTGATCCCTTGCTATGTGGTCAATTGTTCCTGAATCTACAGTCTAAAAAGGAACAGATTCAGCAAGCATTAAACAGCTACTAACATACAAGTTAGAGGGATGAGCGTGGTTAAACACTACCTATAGCTCAGTGTAATCAAGAGCAAAGTGATCAGGTTTACCGCAATTGAAACAATTCATTTTCTTTTCTTTCTTACCGCCATGTTTTCCACGTTTGCGTTTATATCCATTATTACTTGCTTATTTTCCTCTCTTGCCATATTTTGGGCCCTTACCCTTACCCATCTTATACTTGGAGCCATATGTTCCACGCATTTTTATCTCAGACATAAAAGCCTCATTTATTGGCTTCTCAGCGTGAAGTTGATCTTCTTCAAGCTCAATATGACGAGCAACATCGTCAAATATTTTGATGTTATTATTATGGATAAGGTTAACACGCATGTGTTCCCAATTGCTTGGACTTGTTGTTCATCAGTCATTTCATGCCCAACACCCCGTAATTCACTTATCATGTTAGACATGACTGTAAGATGCTGCCTCATCGTCTGATTTTGACGCTTCTTGTAGCCATCGAACTTCAGGGTTAACTAACGAAATATAGTAGTGGAGGTTCCTCCATACTAAATTTTTACTGCATCCCAAACAAATTAAAAACTGGTATGATTTATAATTGTAAGGTGGACATAATTATAGTAATGATTAGAAAACATATCATATTTAAATTAATAATATTAAGAAAAAAAGGTAAAAAAATATTTAAAATAAGATTTTCTAGCTTGAGGCTATATGAACCTCGTTATCAATTTTATCTAACCATAAGCTTTGCTTGGGCTTTTTATATAGAAACCCATTAACTCTAATTTATATCATATTTCTTTATAAAATTATAATTTTTTAAATAAAAAAATATATAATAAATCTCTTGTTCTATTGTTCAAGATTTTTATATGAATAAAGCATTATAAATTGGGTGTACAAATGATCAAATATATAAGAAACATCACCTTTCATGTGCACATTTACATTTTGAAATTAAAAAAAAAAAAAACCTATGTTAATGATAATGGTTAAGTAACTGTTTGAAAGTGTAATTAAGGTTGTTTTTAAAAATACTTTTCATTTAGAAATATATCAAAATGATATATTTTATTTTTTTAAAATATTTTTGAGATCATCACATGAAAATGATATAAAAATATCAAAAACATTTAACTTAAAAAAAAATATATTTTTGAAATAAAATGACTGACAAACAGTGTCTAACACTAACACTGGTGAAGGGGTTTGTAATTAAATAAAGTTATTTATTATTTTTGTAAACTACAGGGACTAAAATATAATTAACTTAACCTAGTATGTCATGTCGTTAAATTTTCTTTTCTGCAGTGATAGAAGCAAACAGTGGAGAGATTTATAGTAATAAAATTTCGGCACAAGAATATAGTGTCGCTCTCTTTACTCACAGAGAGAGCGGGGGAGGTAGACAGAATGGACGGTGACGATGTTGACATGGCCGCTGCAGAGACCACCGAAGCAGTGCCAGTATCTTTCTTTCCTTATTTTCTTCCTTTTTATTTTATTTTTATTTTTTGGATCGGCTGTTATTTTTTACTGGTACCAAGCCCTTAATTGGTTTCTGATTTAGAAGAAAATGAAATGTCTAATGCTGTGTTATGAATGAATTTTTTAGGAACTTGATGATATGAAGAAAAGATTAAAGGAGATGGAAGATGAAGCTGCTGCTCTTCGCGAGATGCAGGCTAAGGTTGAGAAGGAAATGGGTTCTGTTCAAGGTTGTAACAATATATATTTATGCATATATTTGTGTGTATTTTGGGTAGTTGCAATTATGGTCAAATGGGTTTTTGTTATTTTTTAATGGGTTTATGATTTTTTATTTCTTTTATTTTTTGTCTTTAATTATCAAAAAGGGTTTATGATTTATTTTTCCTGCAATTTTCTGTTGGGATTTTTTCTTTTTACTAGTATTGTGATAAGGATGATGGGTTTTTTTTGGAGATTGGAGAATAATGAGGATTTGTGGTTTTGTTTGGACTTGTTAATGTGAGCTTAGAAGTGACACTTTTGTGTCTTTGTGGTTCTAAGGTGAGGTCCTTTATGCACGTTAGATGTTTTGTATGATATGGTGGTTACTTAATGTTGTAATGAGAAGGGTTAGAAATGTGTTGCCTATGTTGATAAGATTGGCTGCATACATATATGCTAGTTAAGATGTTACCTGGAGTTGGTTGAAACTTGAAAGTTAGAAATACAACAAATTCATTGGAAAACTTCCCTTCTTGGTATGAGAATGTTTTATAGACTTTTAAGGGAAAGAAATATTTTCAGTGTTTTATGTCACTATTTTTGCAGTGATTCTTTAGCAGCTCCACTGAAAACTTAACAAGGGTATTCCACATTAGTGATCTGGATTGAATATTTTCTTTTGATTGATTGGTTCTATGTATTTACCGTTGTTTATTTTTTCTATTGATAATATTCCAAAGACTTGGCTCTTAAGTTAATAAGAGAAGTGAACTGTGTGATACCGTTCCAAATTCCATTGCTTAAGATATTTATCTAGCCTCCTTTTATTGGTTGAAGGAAGGAGGAAGGTGAGTGGGAATAATAACTGCAATAATTTATTTTTGTTTCTGCATGTCTTTCTCCTTCTTCCTCTTACTGTTTCTGTGTATAATTAGATCCTAGTGCTTCTGCTACTGCATCTCAAGCAAATAGAGAGGAAGTAGATTCTCGATCAGTGTTTGTTGGTAATGTGAGGCCTCTTTTCCATACTATCTGATTTACCTTCAAAGAATTGATTATGCTAGCTTCTAATTAATTATGTTTTAACAACCCAATGTGCAAATTCTTGAAACAATTAAAGTAGGGCTGAACATTCTTGGTCCGGTCTGGTTTTGTACCAAAATAAACAACCAAATCAAAACTATTCCTTTTTAAGCTCTTAAATAGAACCAATCCAAAAACCAGTTTAAACTGACCAGTCTTGGTTCATTTTTCCCCTTTCCAAACCGGTTCAAACCAAAATTATTTCAAATTTTGGTTTTTTTATTACCTCTCAATCTCAATTTGTAGGTTCTGCACCAGATCTCAATCTTCTACCTGCATTACTTTGTTGTTTGGTTTGCTGTAAAAATAAAGTAAATGAAATTGTTACAGCTACACCCACATCTTGATTGGATAAGTGCCTATTGGGACTCAACTTGTACTATTGGCATACAATAATGGGATAAGGGATTTGTTAGATGTTGATGCACACTTAGAGTTCTCATGGACATCATTGTGATTAAATACAAGAAGTAACACATCTTCCTCTGTCTTGCTAACTTAACATGGTTGCAGGTGGACTATTCGTGCACCCCTGAAGAAGTGCAGCAGCATTTTCAGGCATGTGGGACAGTAAATAGGGTCACCATTCGTTCTGACAAGTATGGCCAACCAAAGGGTTATGCATATGTTGAATTCGTTGAGCCAGAGGCTGTGCAGGAGGCTGTCCTTCTAAACGAATCTGAATTACATGGCCGCCAATTGAAGGTAAAGAAATTATGTGTTTTTCTCCCTATACAACTAATAGCTTCAGTTGCTTAACCTTCATCATCATAGGTTTTATTTTTATTTATTTTTTAAAAAAGAGTATTTCTCAACCTCAAATTGATTTCTTCCTTTTCATTGTTTTGGCTGTGCTTTTGCAGGTAACTGCTAAGCGGACCAATCTACCTGGGATGAAGCCGTTTCGTGCTCGTCGACCCAACCCGTACATGGGGTTTCCACCCAGGGGTGCACTTGTGCCTCCTTATCTCTTCTCCCCATATGGATATGGGTAAGCTACCAAAAAGTGCATTCAAAGTTTTGATATTTGAGGAGCAATGCTGGTCATTTAGCATATTTCCTTTGCACTGCAGGAAGGTACTGAGATATAGAATGCCAATGCGTTACAGCCCCTATGGCTAAAGCATGATTTCGCTTGAGACAGCATTGCCAGCAGATATATACACACGACAAAATCTGTGCTCATTTCTTCTCACATATTGTAATGTTTGGGTAGATGAGCAGAAGATGTTCCCCTGCATGGCTTGAAATGGTGTAATCTGAAAATGGAGCTTTATTTTGTTCATGGTAGAAATATTCTATCTTCAAAGCTTCCTCTGGCTGCGATATTGTAGTTTTTGTCAGCTCCATTGCTGCTTCTGTCTTTTCTCTAAATGAAGCCTCCTTTTTTTCTGATTTTTTTTTCTGTTTTGAGATCTCAACTGCTGGTTCTGTGATTGTGCTCCCTGTTTTCTGCACCGCAGTTTAAACCCTGTGAAATATGTTGGTAGACAAAGTATGATTTTAAGTAATTGGTGGGAAATATTTTGAGTTATGTACTGTACAGTACCTATCATTCTACTGATAGAGCAAATATTTGTTGTTTATGCAATGAGCATCTTCCATGCATGCCTGAGATTCTCAGACAAATCCTGGAATAACTGTGCATAGTTATCCATCAAAATATTTTGTATCAGTTAATAAAATAAAATAATGTTTTTTTTTCAAGTTATATTTATCTTCTGAATTTTTAAGTCAAATAGATATTTCTTAATTAACTGATAGATTTTTGATGAAATTTTACAATGATTTTTTTGATATATTTATATATATTATATTAAAATTTAAGAATAATTAGAGAATGTAATAATTTTATGAGATTGAAGATAAAATTCTTATAATATTATACATATATGTAAGTTTTTTCAAATTTTATTGTCTTTTTTATATTAAATAATACCATTTTAAATAATTTTATTTTTCAACTTCAAAAAAAACAAATCACCATCCAACAAAAATAATATCGACAAATTTTAACTGTGTTGTGTAGATAGAAACGCAAGTCATGTCAGTGCTGTGACATCTGAAAGTTCTTCCAAGTCTCCGATGAGGAAAATCAAAAGTAACACGGGCGCACAGCACAGCTTTCCTCGAACGAACCATTTTATACTTAAAAAAACAGGAAAAATCCAAAACCGAAAAAAGGGTTTAAAATTCCACCGCTCCTCTCTCCTCCTCCACCTCCACCTCCACGGCCACAAGTGTTCAAACTCTGCGAGAGCCCCATTGACTTCAGCTTTTCATGTCTTTTGTTTTTTATATTTAATCACCCATCGCTTGATCTTATCCTCTCTGATCATGATCCGTCCAAGTGGGCCCCCCACCCGATGATCAAACCAGGCATGGTGGCTAAGAGAGATGAACCTCATCATCATCATCATTCCCCTGTAAAGCTGCCATGATGTTTCCCAGTCCCCCATGCATCAGAGCATATTAATCCAACCCACTTTAAAAATTATACACTTTATATTTTAACTTTTTTTTATTAGATTAATTTCTACAATCTTTCAGAAGGAGAATTTACATGTCGCCCTAATAGGACAAGCGACCACTGACCCCATCACCATCATCAAATGAACAAGGAAAAAAAAAAAAAAAACCATCTCTTCCATTTTTGCATCAGGTACATGTAGATTTCATTCTTGCCTTGCCTTTGACACGTGTGATTACCTTGATGGGACACGTCACACAAGTGTCTTGCATGCACTTGATTGTGGATCCCACATGGCAGGCAACATGTACTTCCTTCCGTTGACACCATACGCATTGAAGCTAGCACCCGTGACCTTATCGACCAGGGCCCGACCAGGATAGCCTGGGTACGAACCGGACCCGAATTTCCCGGTACAGGCCGAGACAGCCTCCAGAGGAGCGGTGGGTGGACCCTGGAAATACCCGCTATTGAACGGGTTGGTGACGGTGTTAGCCAACAGAGTAGCCAGGTTGATGACCATTCCATCAACTCCGACGTCTCCGTTGGGTGCTATCAGAGGTGGTGTTTGCGGGCCGTAAATCGGCTGGTGAAACGGCCAGGCACACTGGCCCGGACATTGAAGGTCAGAATTACCAACCCAAATGTACGTCCCCCGACCCGACCCGGACTTTGATGACCCGTGAGTCCCACACTTGCTCATGCAAAACCCATCAACGGCAACATCTTTTGCCGTCAAAACTACGTTGATAGAGTTGACGGCGAAAAGGGCTTTCGAAGCCAGAGCTATTAAATGGTAGGACTTCAAGACTTTGCCGAGCGTGTACTCTTCATGAAGGACTTGATGGCCCACGCTGAGCGAGGAAGAGCCACCGCGGTACTTCTCAGTCGTCTTCCACCATGACGAAGTGGAAGGAAGCGGGGCCCTTTCAGAGTTCAAGGAGTTGATGAAGTCAACGATTATTGACCGCTGGATTGGTGTAAACTTGCCATACCAGAACAGATTAACAGTGATGTTTCCTTTCAAGAGGATGCCGTTATGGTATTTCAGCACCAAAGGTTGTTCTTGAACGAGAGCTGCGAATGAGGGGGCGAGGAAGGAGAGGAGAAAAGCCAGAGTGGCGAGGTTGTAATTAGAAGCCATAGGTGAGGGCAAGTACAAGAGAGTGAAGGTTTTCTTTCTCTCTGAGAGATGGATTGTGAAGGAAGAAGGGCTAGTGGGGTATTTATATGAGAGGGAAGAGTAAGGGAGACCAGCTAAGAGAGAGAGCTGTGTCAACTTCGAGGAAGGACACGTGGAAGGATGTGATTAGGAGTAGGTGTGAAGAGTCCATGCAAGGCTGTAAGGTTTGGTGACGTGGTAAATGGGCTGTAGAGATGGTTTCCGCGTTTGTGGAGATTTCATTTCATGGGCTGGAAAGAGAGAGGAAGATGTAGATGGGATTTGTCAAGGTGTTTTTTTTTTTTTTTTTTGGGTGTGAGTGGATGGATACAGTGTGGTGCGGGTACTGATGATTTGACGTAAATTAATTATCTTTCTGTTCAAACCCCGTGACACTTGTGTGTATTACAAGTCACCCTCGATGATTTAAATGAGATTTTTTAAGATTTTTATTTTCATTATTATTTAAATAATTAAAAACTCAATAAATAAATAAATTTCTTATAAAATAATTATGAGTTTTCAAGTTAACATGGGTGATGAAATCGAGAATTGTCTGTGTGGTTAGAAATGTTTTTAATAAAATGGTTTGAATGTTGAGCTTGATATGATTAATATATAATACTTGTTCCGAACTGGTTGAGTTTATTTTTAAAAATGATTTTTAATTAAAATTATATCAAATAATGTATATTTTTTATTTTTAAAAAATTATTTTTGATATCAGCACATAAAAATAATCTATAAATACTAAAATAATTTAATTCAAAGTAAAAAATTAAATAAAAATTCATTTTATTTCAATAATATTTTTAAAATACAATGTTAAACACCCTCATAAAATTAGTTCAGGAATTTGAAATAAAAAAAGAGACAAAAGTAATGAAATGAAGAATATTTTCTATAAGATAGAAGAAAAGAATAAGGAATGGATTTTTCGAATAGACCGTTGTGGTTAAACTATTTTATGTAACTTATCAATCAATTATTAGTATATTTAGTAAAACAGAGTGATGTAAGCATATTCATGAATGATAAAAACAAAAAAAAAAAAACAAAAAAGTTTCATTATCAACACCAAGTGAGTATTTTATATTGTCATGATAAAAATACTTTTTATTTAATATTTTTTTTGTTATTTTATTTTAAACATCGGTATATTAAAATAATTAAAAAAACATCTATAAATAAAATATAGTAAAAATACATAGTAAAAAATAAAACCATCACATTCCTCATAAATACTCAGGAAGCAATCAATACAACAAAGGGGGAAATAACGGGAGGTTATAACATGGTCATCAATACTGTTCTGATCGCTGATCTGGTTTTTCTATTGGTACAAAACATTTCGGTTTCGGAGCATTTCGGTGTGCCGTTTCGAAGTTGTAATGTTCATATGTAATTAATTATATATATATGAAAAAAATTAAAATATTAATTTAACAAGCATAATTAAAATTCAAGATAAATTAATTTTAAATTAGACAATATAAATACAAAATCAAACAAACATAATCTCAAAATTAGAAACACAATCACAAGTTAATCAAAATAAGGAGGATTTTAAGGACGAAACGGCACACCCGGAACGGTACTGAGACGTTTCGGCCGGAATTTGGCCATATTTCCGGAACGGGCTGGAATTAAAACCGAGACGAAAATGACGTTATTTTGTCTCGATTTTTTTAATTGCACGGAACGTTCCGGCTGTTCCAACCAAAACGGAACGGTATTGACAATCTTGGGTTATATAACAATATTCCCTTAGCTATGTCAATTTTATTCCTATTCGAAAAATAGATTGATGTTAACTTTCATAGCCTAATGACAAAATCAAATAATTCTCGTAGCCAGACAATGAGATCTATTCATGCATTCACGAGAGAGAATTTGCTAGATTACATTACATAATACACTATTTTATGATATTTTATTTAGCATTGTTTTTCAAAAGTATTTTTGAAAAAATTAAAGAAAAAAAATTGTTTTTGTTTTTTTATTTTAAATTATTTTTTTTATATTTTTAGATTATTTTAATATAAACACTAAAAATAATTTCTAAAAAATAAAAATATTATTCTGATACTTTTATGAACTAAAAACACTATAAAAAATAACTTCAACTGCCCTCCAAAATCAAATTAGAGATTTAAATTCAATAATTTATTAAAAAACAACTTCAACTTCAACTTCAACTTCAACTACCCTCCAAACACTATAAAAAAATTTAGATATTTTTAGATTATTTTAATATAATAATATCAAAAACAATTTTTAAAAAAATAAAAAATATTAATTTAATATATTTAAAATAAAAAATACTTAATCTCATTCACTTGCAAACAGCCAATTCGTTGAACCACAAAGTACGCACGCTTTATGGGGCAGGGTTTAATGGGATCGAAAATAATAATAATTAATATATAAAAAATCCATCATCACCGTCCCATCAAAAATAAAACCTCTGTGAATCCTGCCTGATCCATTGCATCCATAGACTTACAGGAACCCACAGTGCAAAGTTATCCTGTAAGTTCTGATAATTGCAGAAAGGGCCCACAATTTATGAGTATTGATGACATCAAGAATGTCGACACACCCTCCTTTGCTTATTGCAGTTCGATGATACAGTTTTTTAAAGGATTTATTTAATTTTAATATTCTGTTGAGTCCAACCCAAGCATCGTTCAAGCAGGAGCAGCGGCGCTAAAAGCACTGGTTTTTATAATAAAAGGTATTTGGCATTGTCGTGATTTTGAAAAAAAAAATAAAAATTTATTCTTATTTTTTATTTTAAATTAATTATTTTGATATCAATAAATTATTTTCAATGTTGATATTAAAAATTATTTGTAAAAAATAAAAAAATATATTATTTTGATACAATTCTTTACAAAAATAATTTAAAAATAACTGCAACCACATTCTCAAACAGGTACATTGGGATCATCAAATTATTGGTTGACACTGCATTTCAAAATTATTATTATTTTTAAATAAAATATTTTTATTTTATATTTAAATTAATTTTTTTGAGGTTTTTCTACATCATTTTTATACACTGATACTAAAAATAATTATAAAAAATTATTCAAAAACAAGCATTAAAATGTTTTTGAACGAAATTAAGTCCTTTTTTACCATTTTTTCTACATTATTTAGTTAGGTTTGAAGTAGCAATCACATTATCAAGAGTTTGACAAGCAATTTGAGACAAACAAGTCAATTATGAACTCAATTATGCATGGCTACATAAGACAAGCTTGATTAGATTTATCCATTGAATCAATAATTAATTAATAATTGTATTTAGTAAGTGAACCATATGGTTGATTTGATCAATGTAGATCAAGAGTTTGTTGTATTTAAAGCATTGTTTTAGCTTACTAAAGAGAAGAAGGATGCCATATATTTTCTCTTCATACTCTTTGCCATCTTTAGTAATGTTTTCAGATTATTTTATGTGACAAGATTAGAAATAAGATATTTTGACCTAATCAAATCTGATAAAATTTTATCATTTAATCCCAATTTATTTATTTTTCCAGCAAGATAAAGGGAAAAAATATATTTTAATGAATATTTTTTATAAAATAGAGCTCATTCTTTGCTGCTAAAACATGGTCAACTAACAAATTTCTCACTTCTCCTTACAATTTTTAGAGACTTTATCTCTCATTTCTCAAGCCTAGAGACTAAAAAATGAGTAAAATAAACTTTTGGAACAAAATTAAAATTTTAAAAACTTTGCTATTGGTCACATATTTTATGTGTTTTAAGTTCAATAACAACAGTCTCTTCCAATCCATCTTATAAACTAAGGTAGTAATCCAATAAAATAATTATTCAAAAAATAAATATATAGTCTAATGTCAAGCTCCCCAACTTAAAAGAATTCATCCTCAGTTAATGATTAGAGATTAAAACTTGATATGTTGCTAAAAAAAGCAAGTCAAATACTTCTCATTTCAAATGTTGCCAAAAAATCCCAATACATTGTATGAATCATAGATAGATACATGAAACAACTCTCCAAGCCTAAAAAAACATTAAAATGACATAATTAAGATCTAAATAAGCGACTTTGACAAAAAAACTAGATAAATATTAACTAGCACACATTATTTAGACTTCATAGAAACAAAAATAGATACCTAGAAAACCTAAAAAATAAAACAAACATAATTTCTTGTAAGAACCTCCAATGCATGCATGCATGATTGGACAATTTAAAAAGATCATATTCTAAATCTGAAAACAAAATATACTAAGATTATTTTTCCAATTTATAAAGAGATGAAAATTTAGTTTCAAAGTTGGCTCATGGGATGACAATAAATAATATAAAGAATTTTACTCATTTGTATTGTCAACCAAAACTCAAGCAACCCAACATCAATAGAATCATTAAAAAACACTCTATGTTAGTTTCTCAATTCCTACCATTACAACCTTGAACTATATAAAAAAAATCAAGCTTATGTTTTCTTAATAAATTTTTAATTCAATAATAATAATAATAATATATTGTTTTAAAAAGAAATTAAACAATTTTTTTTATTAACATAATTTTCTAGACCAGTTTACATGCACCTCGACTAATCTCACAGGTCCTGAAATTAATGATCATATAAGCCTTCAATGATTATCATATTAGCAACCATAGAGGGAATAAAATTTTTAATCTCAAATTCTTACCAGTGAATCATCTATTAAATGATTAAGAAATTAGACGATGTTTTTACTAGTTATAAACCTAAATTTTTATATAAAAAAAGATTTTTGTTATTGAAAGTAACTTTACAAATAAAATCTATCTAGAAAGTTTTAGCAAATAAGAAAATAATCATGTAAAATAAAAATATATCCTTACACGTGAGATTATGGCTCAATCTTTTCAATGTAGGATGAAATCTCACTCGAGCTTCCATGGCCATGCAATAATTTTGTGGAAAGAAAAGGCAGCAAAGAAAAAAAAAACAAAGACGTGGTCTGGTTTGGGTGGAAGGCAAAGGTGGCGGCCGACCCAATACTCCAAACGCTGCCTTTCGGCAAAAGCAATATCGCTATGCCCGAGTCCGCCAAAATGGAGTGCCGGTGCCGACTCTTTCTATTGTCTCACGTGACTTCTACTTTGCACGTGGTTCTGCAATTGCTGGCTTGCATTTCCACACCTTTTTACTCTCGTGAAGATAAAAATGATGTCGTTTGACCTCCTGCAAAGAAATTTTGTAAAAAGCGTTTGGCACATAAGATATCTAAGATCGACACATGACAATTATTTTTTAATATTTAGAGTATGGATAATTAACATGATTTTTATTTTTGAACTTAATAAAAAAAATCAGCTCATAGAAAATTAAATAATATATATTTTTATTAAACTCGGCTATGTAAATCAATCTTAAAACGAGTTTAAAACTAATCTGATATAATTAAATTGACCTAATCTGATATAATTAAATTGACTTGATCAGTTTAAAAATATTTTAAATTGAAAATAATAATAATATTGACATAAAATATTTTCTTAGATAAAATTAAATAATATAAAAATAATTGCTTGATAAGTTCATAAAAATTAAATAATATATATTTTTATTAAACTCGGCTATGTAAATCAATCTTGAAATGAGTTTAAAACTAATCTGATATAATTAAATTTACTTGATAAGTTCAAAAATATTTTATCTAACCAATTAAAAAGGTATGACGACAACATTGAGAAAAATAATAATATTGACATAAAATACTTCTTAGATAAAATTAAATAATATAAAAATAATTTTAATGTAAAATTAAAAAAAATAAAAAATCAACTCGATACCTTACTTGACATGTGTTTAAAATGAAATCACATGTGAGGTGCCTCGTAACCCGCTCCACTTACTAACAAACAAACAACTGGAACGATGTCAAAAAAAAACATGGTAGATAAAAAAGGGGACAAAATTGAAAAAAAAAGAAAGTAGCGTCACTGTTTTAGATCATGATCTTAGACTAGTTCTTTTAATGGTAAAGTAGCAATGAGATAATTTTAGACAATAATTGTTTTGTTGAATATTCATATTTTAATCAATTTTTGAGTGAAAAATATTTTAAAAAACAACTACTATTATATTTTTAAAATATTCTTTAAATTAAAGAAAGATGAGGTAAATAAAAATCATGATTGAAAAAATTTTCTGCTAAAAACTAATTTTTAAAAATAAAATTAAAATAGAATTGTTTATACAAACACTTATTTACACATTAATAAGAAAAGGGTTCAATTGGAATTCCTTGGCAATTTGAGAACAAGACAATATAAGCTCAAACTATTTTTTTTCTAAGCTCTTCATGCCATTAACCAACCTTATCCAAACATTTTTTTTTTGTCGTCAATCACAATAGGTTAAATATAATTAATAAAGCAAATAATCAAACAAAAATCCAAAATCTATCATTTTTTTAGTTTTAGATCAGAGTATTGTTGATGTTATTTTTGAAAGTGTTTTTTATTAATAAATATATTAAAATAATATTTAAAAAAATATATTTTTAATATAAAATAATACAAAAACATTAATTTTTTTTAATTTAAAATAAAAATAAAAAATAAAAAAATATTAAAGTTCAAACGTTCTAGACTGGAGTCCCTGGAAAAGATGGCAGAAGTTAGGGAGTGAATATACAAAAGGTAAGGTTTCGATTTCAGCGTTAGATATGGTCGGGTGATTTATGATTACGTGGGACCAGACTCACCCAGACTGCTTGGTTACCTCTCTACCTCCATTATTCTCGGTGCATGCTTCTGATGATCCTAGGCTTGCTGCAGATTCAAGAAGTCAGTGGTCATCTTCAGAGGGTTAATCCTATATTCTTGATAATTTTTTAATGTGATTTTTTTTTTAATTTTTTTTCTTATTTAGATGGTTTTCTAATTAAGAAATATCTTAACATTCTTCGAATTTAATTTTTTTATGCGAGAAAATTTTATTTCTATAAAATATATCTTTTGAATCTAGATGACCAAGTAAAACTCTAATTATTTAGATTTTTATAAGGGGTGTCGTCCATATTAAAGAACTATCTCATCTAAAAACTTAAGCTGATAGATAAGATCTCAGAATATGATTTATATTATTCTCTAGCATTCCCTCAAGTGAAAGTTTTTTGAGTTTGAAACTTGTACATACTCACATTCTCTATGCTTGATTTTTATAAAATAAAATAAAAATTGTGAGATTTGAACTCGTGACTATTAGATCAATAAGATTTTAATATTATATTAAAAAACTATAATTTCTTAATAGCCCAAACTCGAATTCAAAATCTGATATAATGAAACGCAACTTGGAGACGGTGTTGTTACACGTGGACTGAATTTGATGGTGAGGATAAGCATGCCTTCCGAAGTTTTTCAAGGAGTACAGAAAGGAATTCTTTTTTTTTAAAAAAAATATCATGCTTTGAAAAATCATAGCATGTATCATTTACATCTCTAAAATTACATGTTTTTATTTATGATTTTAGAGTTGCGTGTGTCAACTGGTGACTTCTTTAAGAAATTGTAGTCCAAAAAATGCATTAAAGAATTTAAAAAATTTATTTAAATCTTAATAATAAATATATATTATTTTTATCACAGCCACGATAAATATAATGTTTATTAATTTCTAAGAAACAGTGTACTTTAAATTTTAAAATATTAAATTGTTAGGATTACAATTAAAATTCTATAAAATCATTATGAAAATGTGGAAGAAAACTCAAATTTTTTATTTTTTTTATTGTTCACTCAATGAACAAGCCGTATATTGGAATTAATTATGAATATAGAAACACCCGGGACTGCATAAATCAATTGGTAGGGCCCTCTTCATTTATTAGTGACCGAGCAAGATTACTATTGTGCACGAAAACTTTATGAATTATTTCAATTTAAAAAATCTGAACCACTTAATTAGCTTTTTAATTTTTTTTATATTAACATATTTTGAAATATTAATTTTATTATTTATTTTTTGCTTTGATTTGGGTAGGAAAAAGAATGCCGTGAAACGACAAAAGTGTGGAGGCAGAAAAGAAGAAATAGAGGTCGTATCATAGGGTCTGGTTTTGTGACATGACGCTTTTGATGCCCATACCTTCTCCCTGTCATTAATGCACTGCTGGTTCAGTGCATCCTTACCACAGCTGCATCTGCAAAACGTTTTTGAAATAAATAAATAAAATTGATTTTTTTTATTTAAATTAATTTTTTCAATTTATATTATTTTCATGTCTGATTTAAAAATAATTTTAAAAATAAAAATATTAATTTCTTATATGTCTAAATAAAAAATACGCTGACTGTTCGTTGCATCAGAGCAACTCCAATGGCAAGAACCATTTTAGAGAGTCAAATCTCTAAAATGGTTCTTTGAATAGTGTATATATAGATTTTTTTTTGTTGATATGTGCTCTAATAATAAAAACCATTTTGGAGATCTATTTTTTATATTATTTTAAATATAATGTAATTATTTTGTATGTAGTTTAATTATGTAATTAATTATACAATTAATAGTAATTTATATAATTAAATAATAGATTTTAAAAAATCCTAATTATTAATTTTATATTACTCTCTTGTTGAGGTATTTTTAAATAAATACCTATTGCAGTGCAAAAAAAAAAAACCAAACACACATGCTAAACAAATAATTTATTATTTTTGCCTTTGCATATGTCTTCTCGGCTGCAGTTACTCTTAGTTACCTTTTTCACCTCGGTGTGTTTGTTGATTTTCTTAAATGTTTTATTAAATATATTAAAATGTTTTTTTAATATTAATATATTAAAATAATTTAAAAATTAACAAAACGATGGCGAACCCCTACGCTAAAATGGTTGGGTAATTAATCAAAGTAATATTAAATATTTAGAGTTATATTATTGGTTGGGTAATTTGTTTATTTTAATTGATTGTTTTTAAGATATTATTTATTTAGAAATAATTTGAAAATATAATTATATATAAACTGAAGATTAGATCGATGACACGTGGATCCTGTATGTATTCATGACCCCAATGAACTGACGGGACGTAAGATATTTATTGCGAAGCCATGCCCAACTTTCATGGCTTGGAAATTTAGGATGCTGAAGATCATGCACGTGCGACCGTGACGTGCATTTAACGAATTGGGGTCGTGGCGAATATTTTTATTTTTTAGCCAAAACATAAAATGTTCGTGCTCATAGTATTGATTTTTTTTAAAAAATAAAAAATATTTTTTTAACACATAAAAATAATTTAAAAACACCAAAATACTTTAATTTAAAATAAATAAATAAAAATTTTTATTTTTTTTAAAAAACATTTTTGAAATGCAATGTCAAATACAGACAAACTCTTTATAACCTGTTTTTGAGTGTGTTAGTTTTAGATGAGCTTTCCTTTTTTATATTTTAATAATCTTTGATAATTCTTTTTCAAAATTTTAAGAATGAGGCATCCATGAAAAATATAACCTTTTTTTCGTTTGTTTTTTTGGGGTTTTTTCGTGCTTGTGTAGAGTCTATCCACAATAATCGAATTTAATATCCAGAATTTAAAAAGTTTTAATTATTTTCTGTGAGTAATTTGGACATGTTCGGGAGACTTTAGTAAACCGACATCGTGTCACAATCACTTCTCAACTTTGAAATATTCCTAGACATTAATAAAAAAAATTGAATGGCTCTATTGTAATTATGAACTCAATATCATAATTGTGTGGTTAAGGTTAGGCCGATCTCAGCCAGCTATGAAAGAAAACACAGTCCAAATCATCCAATTCATAAAAATTCAGAGTGGGTTGAAGTAGGAGGTGGACTTGGCAGATTGCCCGCATACGTATAAAATACGAAGCTACATGGCCCGATCGAGAAAGGGATTGGTAGCTAAGAAACATGATTATTATGGAATCATATTATCATGACATGATAACCACCAAAAAATCATATACCATGATGGATGGATACATACATACATACATACATACATACATACATACATACACCTACCTTACACAATATTAATGTTGATCAAAATATGGTAGGTTTTTAGATGATTTTTATACTGTTAGAGATATGATTATTCTTGAATTTTAATATTTTATGTTAAAAGCAATAAAAATAAATAAACAAAGTCTCATGACCTAACATGAGGACTATGATGCATATTTAGACTTGAAATGATCCTAAACCCAAATATAATGAATCTAATTGCTAAACCCAAGAATTTTAGGTTTGATATATCTCTAGAGCCAAATGTATTCGAGCTCGCCACATAGTTGATTTTAATGATATTGAGTATATTAACTTGTGAGACTCATATATATATTAAAAATATTGGGTTTAATAACTTAGTAGACACATAAGTACTTGAGCTTTATGTGTAGCCGAGTTTAAAAATATTGGATATGACAACTTGATAAAACCACATGTAGTTGAACTCAAGGATGTTGAGTCTAACATCTCGTCAATGCTTAATGTACTTAGACTTAATGTGGAGCAATCCAAGAATGTTAGGTTTGATATCTTGTTAGATATGTATATATTTAAACTTAACTTGTAGCTAAACCTCACTGGCACTATGTACGTATATGGTGTCAGTGTTGATAAAGATGTTGAACTAAAAGATTCATTTGATAACATTATTAGAGAATACTTTTGCTACTTTACTAACATCAAAACTTGTGAGAGTTTTGTTCAACAACTAATATGAGAGACCTTTTACTTTGTTTATTGTGTTTCTATTATAATTTGTCAATTTCTTAAGCTAAAGATCATACTAGTTTGTGTTGTTCAAATAAAAGAAAAGACAATGGAAAACCTTTACTATTTCAGAGTAGTCAAAAAGCTTAGAAAATAAAATTATAACACATGGGCTACATGAATAATGTCTTCCTTGTTAGGCCAAGATTTATATGAGGTAGTCAATGATAATGAACACACATAACCAATAAAAGATACCATTCAATTCTTATACAAGTGAAATATCAAAGTTAGAAAAAAATTTTTTTTTACTTGAAGATCATATGGGGGAGCATATCGAGGATACTACAATACAAAAGAAAACACTATTGCATGAAAGGTTGGAAACACGAACATGATTTGGGAGAATATAATTGATGTTGAGCACAATGATGAAATTACCTTTCTCAATGTTAAAGAAATCCATGTTTGGTGATGTCGAAATAATAACGCCCTAGCACTATTGAGGCAGGACATTGAGAATAGAGAAAAGAGAGGGGGAAATGACAATAAATAATACAGAGAAAAAAATGTTAGTATTCAACATCAACTATAAGTTTATGGTTAATAGAAATTAGAGTTTACAAGAATTTAGAATCTTGTAATATTAAGTGCATGTTTGAGAGTGTGATTGCAGTTATTTTTTAAAATATTTTTTTTTCTTTCAAAAACACTTTCCAAAACATATTCACAAACACCCCCTAAGATCACTTACATGTTAAGAGTTTTGTTATAGTTAGGAGATAGTTGATTAGTTTTCTTCATTAGATCATAGTTATATAAAAAGATAGAGGTTTTAGCTTAATATAAGCTGTAAGATTATTTAAAACCGTCTTAAATATTCAAAAATACAGAGAACACATACGTTGTTTTTCTCGAAGCAGAACTTACAAGGGTTACATCTCCATTGCATCATCAAATACATACTCATTTAACTATGTAATGTGAGTTAATTTCTCGGTGTGACATTAAACAATATATATATATATATATATATATATATATATATATATATATATATATATATAAATAGGGTGGAGTGCACCCGCGACACACGGAGTAGAAAGCTCGTGTCCATATATATAAATAGGGTGGAGTGCACCCGCGACACACGGAGTAGAAAGCTCGTGTCCATAGTGTTTTGTGAGTGCGCTCCACCCTATTTATATATATATATATATATATATAAAATATATATATAAAATTTTGTGGAAGATTCAAAGTCAAGCCACAGGAGGACTTGTCAAAATTAAATTAGTTTGGGGGCTTGTCAAATACATGCAGCCGACTAGTCACTATTAACAGCTAGCTAGCTTCCAGTTCGATTCAAACCAAACGTTTTGGTTTATAATTGAAAGATGACGATATTGTTTGATATTGTATTTCAAAAAAGTTTTAGAAAGAAGGATTTTTTTTTAATTTTTTTTTTAAATTAAAATTTTTAGTTTTTTTAGACCATTTTTATTTGCTGCTATTAAAAATAATTTTATTTAAAAAAAATATATAGTTTTGATACATTTCTGAATAAAAAATATTTTTAAAAATAACATCAACCACACTTCCAAACAGGCACGACAACTCCAAGCAACTGTTTTTGACATTGTTTTTTTGGTATTTTTGAATTATTTTGAAGTATTGATGTTAAAAATAATTAAAAAAAACAAAAATATATTTTTAAATAAAAAATATTTTAAAAAATAATCTCAACTATATTTTCAATTTTTTTTTCTCAAAAACAATATAGATTATCACGAGATCTAAGAATTTATCATAGAACTTGTTTAACATATATAATACTTATTTTGTTCTCGTGAAGGTTTGGTATGATTAAGGAATATATCCCCTTAAGCAGTGTGGAATTTTATAAGCTTCAAAGTTCAAACTTCAAATCGTGCCCCACTTGTTTGTATCGACGAAGCCAAGGTCTGTGTGTGTTTCTTTGAAATTGGAAAAATTAAACTAAGCTATATGAATTTCATATCTTTGCAAGCTCGTGAGTTTAACACCTGTATGTGGCTACCATGTTTTTTATATATAAAATTATTTGAGCACCAGACTCATATTATATAATGAATCAATCTTAAATAATCATATAGCCACAGCTAACGAATTCTGTAACAAATACATAATAAGTTTATACTATAGTAAATAGCTATATTCAAACTTTTGGAAAAAAAAAAACTAAGGATAACATAATTTATAATGTTAATGATTATTTGAATGCGAAAAAATCCCACGTCTCAGGAAATTATATTTTATGGGTTCAGGTAAGCGAGTAAAATGTCAATTATTTTAAATTTTTATAAAAAATACACGTCTTTACTCAAATTTGAGATTTATTATGCAAATTACAAGTACTCTTCTATTACGTCACGTTTTTTTAAAACAATATTAATGATAATCGCTATGTGAGACTCGTATAAACAATTTTTACATGTTAAAATAAACAAATAAAATAAAATAATAATAACATTTGCATTATCGAAGAACTTTCGTAATTAAAACCTTAGTTGATTTTTATATTCTTGCAAATCCCAATACTTAATCGAATTGTTGCAAAGATTTGAAAAATTATTCCAAAATCCAGCCAGTTTGACGGCTGTTGGTGTAATATTTGCAGCTTTGGAACTTTCAAATTTATCTTTAAACTTAATTAATCTTTTTGGGTTTTTCGATTTGGTGGCTGTTATCCAACTCACTATTCCAAATGTTTATTCTTACAAATGTTCTACGAAAAAAGTTAAATTATTTATCTTAAGAGTGTCCAAGAAGAGATTTATTAGCTTTAGTTGACATACAAATTAATTTAAAAATACTTTTTTTTTTTATAATTCTATTAAAAATCTATAATGCTATTACTTATCTCCTTAAATTAGTTTCTATTAATAATGTTAGAGAGTAATATAAATTATATTTTGGTGTCTCACCTAACAGTTTAAGCTTTTAGGTAAGATGATTCTTTTATATGGTATCGGAGCCTTGTTAACCTAACAATCACGAGTTTGAATCTCACCACCCCCATTCTATTTGATAAAAAATAAGTACAAGATAACATGAGTCTGTGTGCAAGTTTCAAGCTCAAAGGATTTTCATTTGAGGAGGTATGTTAGAGAATAATATAAATCATATTATGGGACCTCACCTACCAGTTTAAACTTTTAGGTGAGATGGTTTCTATACAAATGAGCTGATTTTTTAAAATAAATAATGGAAAAAGAGAAAGAAAGATAGCAAAACGAATTCATATTCGATCTTTTCTATTGTTCTAGGTCTAGAAACCATCAGAATCCAATTCCTAAATTAACATTTATACTATCAATGTCATAGATTTACTCTACAAACACAATCGATGGATAAGTTTTAAAATGTAAGAATCTAAAAGCTCACTCGAAACCATGTCAACTAGCAAACAGCAGCAGACAGAAACCTTGGCATCACAAGCTGTGATTTAATGGCGGATATTGAGAATAACTGAGCCATGCTTTCTCATTGCAAACCGTGAAAAATAATCTTTTATATAGCAATTCTTGATGCGCATGCAGGATTATAGCAACCCTAGTGGAGATTTTTTTATGCATTTTAAGGGAGATGAAGATCCTTGTACATCGAAATGTACTTGTACTTGGGGTGAGAAAAGAATTGAAAAATCAATTAAACCGAGAAAATAACAAAAAAAACTAATTGATATAAACAAAATTATTAAAAAACTTGATTAAACTGATTACATCAAAACTTCTTGTCCGGTTCAATTTAGGTTTTTTAAGGCTAAAACAGGTAAATTATAACCAAACCGTTTTGGTTTAAATTTTCTGGTCTGATTCTATTTTGATGAAATAAAAAAAAAAGATTTGGTTAAAATAAAATAAAATAAAAAACCTAAAAAACAATATACTATTTTTCAATTTTTTACATAAAATATCGAACCAACCAAAACTGATTTTTTTTTAATCATGATCTTAATTAGGTTGTTCTATAGATAAAAACCGAACTGAATCGAAAATAATCAGCCTTAACTTAGATGAAAAATTAGATTAAAGAGCAATCACTTTTGGCAAGGATTGGAAAACATTTCTAAGAGGATATTGTATTGAATTCGAGGACAATTTATGAACGTTTGCCCCATGCTTTTTTTTAAAAATTGAAGTGGAGATAGCATTTATGAGCGTAGAATGAATCATGCATGAGCTATAGAAATTAGCAAATACGTTCTTTCATTTTCCAAAATCTCGACCACAATCACATTTTGTACATAGAGAGCGATGTTACCATTCTTTACTTGGTTATACATGCATGAACGTGCACAAACAAAAAAACAATCATTTATTTGTTTAAAGGTGGCCTAAAGTTGGTCCATTGTTACAAGTTTGAGATTTAAAGATTTGTTTTCCTTGTAGTCTCAAGTTTAAGTCACGTGGTTATTAATATAATGATCATTAAAAATTTATATGATCGTCAACTACAGAATCCGTGAAATTAGTCAAGGTATATGTAAATTAACCCAGACACGAACACCCATGTTAATAAAAAAAAAATCAAGACTTGTTTCCTTCCTTTGTACCAGGATTCAAGTCCCACCATGCACGCCTGTCACCCCCGCGGTGCCTTATATGCTCACTGGGTTTGCAGGATATTCAGTGAGTCCGATGATTAGTTGTGGTGCGTGTAAGTTGACCCGGACACCTCGGTTATAAAAAAAAAATCATTTATACAAAGTGTCAATGGGGGTGGGATCGATGAGATGAATCTCTACAAAGGTTTAATTTGATTTGATTTTAGATAAAAAAAAAAATTGTTATAAGAGGCCAAATTGTTGGGGTTAATTTCATGATAAACGTACTTCTTATGGCCATGGCCACCCTCTTGGAAACGTCCCTTTTCAGAATTTAAAAAAATTGAATGGTACCATTGGGACCGCAAACTCATGCAAGGCTACAGCTGCCTCAAAGCAATTCCCATCGCCAAATACAACCGCTATATTAATTTTCTTTTCATGTTTGAAATCACTGTGTATAATATTTTTTTAATTAAAATAATGTTTTTTAGATTTTTTAATCTATAATATTAATACATAAAAAACACTTTAGAAAAAAAAAATTAAATGCAAAAACAAACACTAAAAAATACTCAAATAACTACTACCATAAAACTAAATTTAACATTTTTTGTATTGATTAGTATTTCGACTCTAAGAGAAATTATATTATTACCCTAAATTATTTTATATATAAGTTTAAACGATTATTTTGATAAATTATTCTACCCCACATTGAAAATATATTATCTTCTCATTTTAAGTTAAAATATTTAAACCAAAAGAATTTTTTTATCCTGCATTGAAAAAAACACGACTTTTTTTTTCTTTTTTTCTTTTTATAAACCAACCTTTCCCCATCCTTTATTTAGAGGAGGAAATTGTTGGGGATAATCTTCTTTTAGGAAACTATTTTAAAGATTAATTTCTTTGCAGGAGAAAACTTTATGAGGTCACAAGGTAGGATCCTTGTTGTCCTTGGCATGCATATAGTTGTCTAGGTTCTTACTAACCCTAAAACCAATAACAATGTCGGACACATGAGAATAAGGTTTATGAACACTATATTTTAAACACTCTTTTCAATGAGTTATTTGTGTTGTTCTAGGATTAAAGCAATAATAACAATAAAAAAGGGATTAAAAATTCCAATAAAAAAAGTAAAATAATTCAAAAAATCACACTGCGCATATATAATACAATAACTAACAATATAATTTTGAAATTTTGAAATACGTGTGTGTGTGTATATATAATGAATGTAGAAAGAGTAAAATCTAAAATGTATCCAATACCAATAGAGATAAAGTTTTTGAAATTTGAATTCATACATATATATTTATATATATAAATAAAAGAGTGAAGGGTTGTCATCTCAACTAATTCAAAGTTATATATAATTAAAAACCGAACTGAATTGAAAATAATTAACCTTAACTTAGACGATAGATTAGATTAAAGAACAATCACTTTTGGCAAGATTGGAAAACATTTCTAAGAGGATATTGTATTGAATTCGAGGACAATTTATGAACGTTTGCCCCATGCTTTTTTAAAATTGTAGTAGAGATAGCATTAAAGAGCGTGGAATGAATCATGCATGAGCTATAGAAATTAGAAAATACGTTCTTTCATTTTCCAAAATCTCGACCACAATCACATTTTGTACAGAGAGAGCGATGTAACCATTCTTTACTTGGTTATATATGCATGAACGTGCACAAACAAAAAAACAATCATTTATTTGTTTAAAGGTGACTAACGATGGTCTTGAGCTACAAATTTGGGATTATAAGAGTTTTTTTTTTTAGTTTTAGGTTCAAGTTTTATAATGACTAATATAATAATTATTAGAGGTTTATATTATTATTAATTTTAAAATTTATGAAATTATTCAAAATATATACAAGCTGATTCAGATACTCATATTAATAAAAAATAAAATCATTTATATGAAGTGTCGATGGGGTGGGATGCGATGAGATGAACCTCTACAAAGATTTAATTTGAATTGATTTTAGAAAAAAAAAAAAAAACTCTTGGAAACGTCCCTTTTCAGCATTTAAAACCATTGGTACCGCAAGCTCATGTAAGGCTACAGCTGCCTCAAAGCAATTCCCATCGCCAAATACATAATTTTTTATTTTAAATTACAAAATTTTGGTGTTTTTAGATCATTTTGATTTGCTGATGTTAAAAATAATTTTTAAAAAATAAAAAAATATTTTTAAACAAAAAACACTTTAAAAAACAATTACAACCACATTCCCAAATAAACATTAAATCTTTTTATAATAAAAAAAAGATTAAAAGGGTAATTTTACCTTGATAATATTAATAAGAAAAAATATCTTTGATTTATATATGTATATATGAATGAAAATATGATATATCATTAGAGAATTTTTATATATCTAATGAACATAGAGAGAGAGTAAAATCTAAAATGTATCCTATACCAATGTTTTGAAATTCATCATCATCTTCATCATCATCATCATCATCATCATATATATATATATATATATATATATATATATATATAGATTGGGCTCCCATAATAAAGCTGCCGACTTTGTGATCACTGCATGTAATGTTTCTACGATCACTTTATTCTACACATACTCAAGAATCTTTAGTTACATCACTCAGCTTCCAGCAAGGTGTCCAGCTGGCTGATTAAAACCTTTTCCTACCAGGGATGAGATCCTACGCAGGCGCAGTCCCTGTTAGATTGAATCGACGACACGTCGAACATTTATAACACGAAGCTCCTCAATTATTTTCTGGGGAAGACGATTTTGGATGATGAAGATGCACGTGTGAGAATGACGTTCATTTAACAATATATCAACTTGATTGGCCGTGGACCACATGATTCTATTTTATATAATTATGTTTGATGCTGCATTTCATAAATATTTTAAAAAAATAATTTTTTATTTTAAATATTTTTTTGGTTTTTTTAGATCATTTTCATGTGTTGATATAATAAATAATCTTTTTAAAATAAAAAATATTATTTTAATACATTTCTAGCATTTTAAAAACATAACCGCAACCGCACACTCAAACAGTTACAGAAGTAAACTGACACAATTTGCTCTTCAGCTTTTACGTGTATATTTGAGAGTGTAGTTGCATTTGTTTTTGAGAGTTTTTTGTGATTGGAAATGCATTGAAATTATATTTTTTTCTTAAATTATTTTTGATATCAGCACATTAAAATATATATATATATATATATATAATTTAGACTTAAAAATAAAAATAAAAAATTCATTTAAAAAAAAATATTTTTAAAACACAGTTCCAAACACCCCTAAAATCGGTGCCCTAACTTGGCTTATGCGTAGATGGATTGATGCAAACCCGATATTCCCTTTCCATAATAGTTGTCACTCGTCGAGCAATAAATAAATCCTGCCATAAGATCCAGGACCTTGGGCTTAACTCGTCTTCAGAATTAAATGGTAATAGGATTTACTAAAACAAGAATATAATAGTATATAAATTATTTGTACAAAACATTCACCCAGAGTTGAGATGGCCGAGTTGGTCTAAGGCGCCAGATTAAGGTTCTGGTCCGAAAGGGCGTGGGTTCAAATCCCACTCTCAACATGTTTTTTTCATTTCTTTTATTCTTATATATATATTTGTGAGAATATGATTTACAAGCAGGATTCCTTCCTTCCTTCCAAATATATTAATGTAGATGATCTTTAATATTTTTAATGAATTTTCACTAAAATTAAAAAAAATCGAAGACACATTAAAAAATTCAGTAGTCATTAGGCTGCATAATTGAGAGGTAATTATAATCAAAAAGCCTTTTTTCTTTAATTTTTTGAAATAATTAAAAAGATGAAAAAGTTTTACGTAAAAGCAAATGATGATAGGGGATATAGTGATTAGGTACATGCATTGGACAAATGACTGACGGCTGGTAGCAATTCTATTTGCAGGAATACCATTAGTTTCTTATTTATTTATTTTCTAAAAAAGAAACTTTTATAAATACGAACCTTTTTTTTTTATTTTTTTTAAAGGAAACTTATATAAATGCGAACCTGCACCAGCTTTGTTTCCAATGCTTCATCTAGCACCTAAGAAAATAGGTAGTAGAAAGTTCGTTTGTGTTACGTGGAAATGACAAAGACTTTGTAATATATATAACTGGTCTTGGATTTAAATTAAAGCATGTATTTTTTTTTTTATAAAAATCTAAGATAACTAAAATTTTATTTATTTATCTGGATTCACAAAATATATTTTCTGAAAATGGTGTTTTCTCTATATAAAAAAATAATAATATATATGGAGTGCTCCTCTCATTATATGGATCAATAATTACTCTGAGGTTACTGGTTTTCTTTTTTACTTTATTTTTTTTTGAGCATTTTTAGGGTTAGTTAAGCTATTGAAAATCACACTCCTTTTATTTTTAAATGAATTTTACAATTATTTTAAGCATTCTTTCAAATTTTGCCTTTATTTTTATATGTATTTTCCTTCTCACTTTATGAAATATTAGTTTTATGCCTATCATTTTGTGAGCATGTAATTATTTGATTATTGATTTAATGTATTGCCGAGAATATCTTTAAGTAGTGTGACGTGATGACAAAAAACTGGAGATCTGGTGTTCTGATCTCGAGTTTGAGTCAGAATATATACTCTTTGTAAAAGATTAAAATAACTGGAATTTTACTTATTCATTTAAACCCACAAAATATATTTGCTGAGAATTAACTTAAAACGAGGACGAAAAAGTGAGGTGAACAGAAGTTAATTGCCAACTTATTTTTTCCAACAGATATCATAAGATCATATCACATGGAAAACATGGTTGTAAAGTTGCTATCAATTTTATTGTAATTGTAATAATAAAATTAATAATAATGATGATATTTCCACTGGAAAGCCATCATTCCACTGACAAATTTTAAAAAGCTTTCAACAACAGACATGTGAAATGCATTTTTCGCGTGCCTAAAGTTATTATGATGCTGTTGTACCTCAAGTTAAATAATAAAAAAAAAACCACTAACTGAGTTTATTTTCCAGAATGTTTCGAAAATATATTTAAATAATATATTTTTTTATAGATTATTTTTGACATCAGACAATAAAATAATTTAAAAATATAAAATTAAAAATATTATTTTTTAATTCTTTTCAAAATTATTTGTTAAATACAATTACAAACAGGCAGATAAACCGATAAAACCACCACAATTTTATTTTGACATATATGATTTATTTATTTATTTTTGCGATGATTTTTTTTTGATATTTGATGACTTTTTATCATCATCATAATAATAATAATGAAAACAGAGCATTGGTTGGCCATGTGAAATAGTCCTCCACCGGTTAAAATCATCATGACTTTGTTTATGAGGAGCATGCATCCCATATCTTTAATTTTGACGTATCCTCGTGACATGATTCAGTAATCTAAAATTAGTATTTTGAAATAACAATATTAAACAAATTATACCCAATGGATATGACATGATGATAAAAAACTGGTAATCTGCATAGTAAGTCTCGAGTTCGAGTCAGAGTATGTATCTTTTATAAAAACCTGTGACAATCAGGATTTTACTCGCCCATAAAATACGCTTTAAAAAAAAAACATTTAATTTTGACTTATCCTCGTGACATGATTCAGTAATCTATAATTAGCATTTTGAAATAACAATATTAAACAAATTATACCCAATGGATATGACATAATGATAAAAATCTGGTAATCTGCATAGCAAGTCTTGAGTTCGAATCAGAGTATGTATCTTTTATAAAAACCTGTGACAATCAGGATTTTACTCGCCCATAAAATACGCTTTCAATTTGACTTATCCTCGTGACATGATTCAGTAATCTAAAATTAGCATTTTGAAATAACAATATTAAACAAATTATATCTAATAGATATGACATGATAACAAAAAACTGGTGATCTGTATGATGAAAAATTAATGAACAAAAAAAGAAAAATCCTTGTGAATGGTGAAGGCTTTGTCAGTTTGTCCTGAATGTAAGAACACGGGCGGTAGAGAGTTTTTCAAGCACCTGAAGAATTCTTAACTAACCCTGACCCGATAACATGGAGTTGGTCTCACGGATTCATATGTTTATGAACCTGGGCCCTATTGACAAACAGATCACAGTGAATGAGTGCTTCATTGGGCCTAGGCCTTTAATTTTCATGTTTATGAATCTGGGCCCTAGTGATTGACAAACAGATCACAATGAATGAATGCTTCATTGGGCCTAGGCCTTCCTGTTGGGTCTGGTCTCTCTGTGTGTGTGTGTGAACAAGAAAAGAAGAAACTTGTTGGTGTGTGCAGACAATACTGAGGAAAATTACAGGATTTGTCCGGAGGAGAGAAAAGAAAAGGGTGGTACCTCATTTTTATTGTATTGATTGTATGGTGGTTCGAGATTCAATCAAGATTAAATTTTAATATTTTTCTTTCAGTAATGAGCTCTTCAACTTAATTAGCGTCTATGTGGGAGTATAGTTAAATTTATTTTTAAAAATATTTTTTATTTAAAATACATTCAATAATGTTATTTTATTTTTTAAAAAATATTTTTAATATCAACATAGAAAAATGATTTAAAAATAATTTTTAAAAAAGAAAAATATTTTTATAATTTTTTTTTTTAAATGTTTTTGAAATACAATGACAAACAAGTGATTAAATGGTGTTGATATTTACTTTCGATTATTTCTTGAGATTTAAGCTATGAAAGTACAGAATTAGAAAGTATAGAGTTGTGTTTTCATGGGATAGCGATTGAACAGACACTAACACTTAGCCTGGCAATGGACAGTGGTTCGTTACCTAAGTTGATTCATCCTGGCTTTGGACAGTGGTTGGGTACCTAGGTTGATTCATCCTGAAATTGGAATCCACTCCGGGTCTAAAATTATGAACTTTGATGAATACCTGTATAGAGGGGCTTATCAATTAAAAAAAAAAGGAAAGGATGGAAAGCTACCAAATTTGTATACATCTAATGGCCTTAAGTTTTTCGTTCTGAAGAACAACTTCATGACTATTTCATAAATAAAGAAAGGAAGATTGTGGTTTGAGTTCAGGAAATGATTGTAGTGTTATTAACTTTTAGATGGCTAAACTGCTGATCAAATGTAAGAAGTTGAACTATTACGGTTGTCTCTACCCTTACAACAATTTGGAAGAGTTTATAGTGGCTATGCAATGTATATCTAGAAGAATGTTCTAGCATACATCCTATTTTTCTAAATTTCCATACACTACAAAAAACAGCACTGCAGATGATGTAATCTGTATCTCATTTGCCACGGTCTCTTTTCATAACGAGGGAAGGAGATAAGGTCCAGCTACAAATTGTCTTATGTATTTTGAAAAAAAGTTGAGTTCTTAGCGTTAAGCGCAGAATAGATGTTTGGATATTGCAGATTACTTGCTATGTATTCTATTTTTGACACAGTCTGAATCACCGAAAAGAAAAAAAAATCAAATCACAGTACATGATAGTCTCAAATTGCTTTGTATCAGGAATCACCTGATTACTTACGAGAACTGATAAGGAAAACACGAAGCTTAACTGACAAACCATTTGGGGTTGGTCTTGTTCTTGCATTTCCACATGAGGAGAATCTAAAGGTTATATTGGATGAGAAGGTAGCTGTTTTGCAAGTTTATTGGGGTAAATGTTCACAAGAGCTTGTGCTTGAGGCTCATCGCGCTGGAGTCAAGGTTGTTCAACAAGTAAGTTTGACATGTATATGTGCTAATTGGTTCTTTTTGACCACCATGAATACGATCTCTATATCCTACAAATTTTGATTGGTTATATATCAAGGAGGCACTTACACAACCACAGTCATGTCTAGTTTAATCATTATATATCTTATTTCTTAGACACTCTTGTATTCATAACCAGCACAATAATCATGCTTTTTTAGATCGTTGATGGTGAATCGTGAACCAGGCTACTAAGATATAGCGTAAAAGGAGATAATATTCCCAACATGCTATAAAATATGGTTTGCTTGTAATATGGTTTATAGAATTCAGAGGAACAGAGTTATATTACGTGCATTGCTTTCCTTGATTTGACTTTAAGCTAGTTTATATTGGATATCGATTTACATTGCCCTCTGTTTTCTTGTTGATGTCTAACAAATCATGTATAAATCATTGGAGGTTGGGAGCTTTGAAGATGCAAGAAAAGCAATTGATGCTGGTGTCGATGGAATTATTGTCCAAGGACGTGAAGCTGGAGGGCATATAAGTGGTCAGGTATGAGAGTTTCTGCTGCTCGTGATTTAATTACTATATTTATTCATGAGATTGTATGGTTATTGCTTGCCATTGTTTGGGGAGTGATGATAGTGGGGCAGGGATTATCAAGAAGTAAGACTAAGGGCTGAGAAAATAACTTACTCCCTTCTATAATTCTCTGCCATCAAAATGCATTCTGGTCAAATAAATTGTTTTGATCAGCAGATGATTAAAGTGTTACCAGACTTGGCCCGTTTCACAAAACTGCTAACTCATTACTCATAATTGAAAACATAGCAATATATTGGAGATCTTTTTGAGCACAACATATGTATCTATTGATTTGATCCACTACGATAGATTTCCATAACCTTCTACCGTATACATGCTCTAGCATGTGTGTGATGTTTATAGAGTCAATCTGTATATAATTTTTCGATCTGCTTCATACTGTGTCCATGGTCTTAAATTGCTGAATGCCTTTTTACGCCTGACTGTTGAGGAATGCTGAATCTCTTTGAATTTGTTGTCGATATACTTTTAGGAAGGTTTGATTTCAATATTGCCAAGGGTAGTAGACCTTGTTGGCGATCGCGATATACCTGTAATTGCTGCTGGAGGTATTGTCAATGAACGTGGCTATGTTGCTGCTTTGGCGCTTGGAGCTAAAGGGGTCTGTCTAGGCACGAGGTATGAAGCACACCATCCTCACATATTTAAGGAACCCATTTGAAAAATTTCAAACAAATAAAGTTGATTTTCTGTTGATTTAAGTGGAATCCGCATGTTATTACGTAATGTCAATGCATGCTATTTTTAAAACAAAAATCATATGCACAGGTTTGTTGCAACTGAGGAAAGCAATGCTCATCCAACATACAAAAGGAAGTTAGTTGAGCTTGATAGAACTGAATATACAAATATATTTGGCCGGGCAAGGTTCCCGAATGCGCCACAGCGTGCTCTGGTCACTCCTTTCTTCAATGATTGGAAGTCCCTTCCACCTCATGAAAATGAGAGCAACCAACCAGTCATTGGTCGTTCAACTATTAACGGAGAGGTGAGTCTTTCCGATCCTTTCTCCTGTGCTTTGAGGTTTTGATCCAAAAAACTCACCATTGCTTTCAAGGCCAACATAAATCCCTTCTTGTTAATATCTTATCTTCACAAATAGGAAAAAGAGATTCGGCGTTTCGGAGGTACCGTTCCTAATATGAGCACGACAGGTGACATTGAGAGCATGGCAATGTATGCAGGTCAAGGAGTAGGCCTTATCAAGGAAATTTTGCCTGCATCTGAAGTGATTAAAAGGCTAGTTGAAGGAGCTCAACAACTGATCCGTGAAGAATTTGCTGCCCTTTGATTCATCCAAGCACAAAGCTCAGGTTAACTTTCAATTATTGGTCTATCTGGGGTTTCTTACACTGATGGATTACTCACTCAAGCTTGTAAGGATGTTAAAATGTTTACCATTTTGAAATAATGCACGAAAACGTTGGCAATCTGCTGATATGTAATAACCCTTTTCACAAAAAAGAGTGGCAGTAATTTTATGAATTCCTTCCGAGCTTGTATGTTTTTTCAGAAAGGCCATTTGTTCACCAGAATACTCTGTAATAAGGTCGGAAAATTCATCCACTGGTGGAATCACATGTTCATAATCAAACAAGTGCTCTCCATAGAAACTTGTTTTTCTCTAACATCAGTTTCTTGACCAAATGTTTTGCACGAAGACGAGGTTGTAGTGGATGGAGCTAACATTGGTTTATACCAAAGGATATAGAAAGTTTGAATTTCTTCCCATACCAATACATCTCTTAACTATTTTGAATATTATACACATAAAATTTTACATATTAAAAATAAACTAAAAATCATATTAAATTTACAATAATGAGTTTCGTTATAAGAGAAAGTAAAAACTTTACAATTAGTGTGAAACGATACTAACAATTTTTTCAAGCTACACCTCTAACTTCATATCATAACAAAATAATATATACATACCCCCCACATAATTTTCTAATAATTTAAACATATCCCTTCCATTATATCCTACATTATACCAACATGTATTTAAATAAATAATACCATTTAAATTGCTAATTCTTAAAACTTTAATTATTAAGTATCCAACATTAAGTCCATGTCCCAAAGAGATACTACATTTAGTGCCTGTTTAAGAGTGTGATTGCGGTTGCTTTTGAAAATGCTTTTCATTCAAAAATACATTAAAATTATATATTTTTTTATTTTTAATTTTTTTTTGGTATCAACACATCAAAATGATTTAAAAACACCAAATTTTATTAATTTAAACTTAAAAATAAAAATAAAAAAATTTCAATTTTTTTCAAAAACACTTTTGAAAAGCACTCCCAAACACCCTTAAACATATAACCGAACACAATTCAACCCATTTCTAAAAATCCAACCCATAATGGACTTAACAAAATTTTGAAATTTTATCAAAACCCTTACAAATTAAATTCTATCCTCTTTCTTACCATAGTACATACCAGAACAACACACATTTATAATTATCTATAAATCTCAACACTTTATCCTCACTTCCATAATATGAAACTCATGTTCCCAAATAGATTTGTAAAATACACACACACACTTAACAAATTTATTCTTCCCACATCGTTTATCACATATTTACACATTGAAACAACATATGATTTAAAAAAAACCTAGTTCATTCCTTTCACTCAACCCCTCAAATGACCAACCATAAGGTCTTTTTTTCTTCTCATGATTTAACTTAATTTTTCATGGTTTGCACTAATAAACAATCATCACATATCAATTTAACAAAATTGTAACCAATTAGCATTTCTCCTAAATCTTTCTAAAATCCCTAGAGAAGAAATTTGGGATTTATCCCTCCCTCCACCATACACTTGAACTTAAAATAACAAGAGTTACTTAATTTAGAATGCTTTATCACCACTTTTCAACTTTCCCTCTTTTCTAACCTTTTCAAATCTTTGTTCAAGTGTTTCTCTCTCTTATAATCTATCCTATATCATCTTTGAAGGATAAATTAAGTACAAACTCAAGAAAAAAAGAAGATGAAAGCTTTATACCCTTTTTTTATGGCCGATTGCTGGAATATAAAAATGGGAGCTGAAAGTTTCTGTTTATTTATAGTTTTGCCACCAAACAAAGCTTTCTTTAACATTTTAAATAAACTTCTCTCTTGCTATAATTAAAACTCACATGGTAAATTCACTAAATTATTTATATTCCACAACAATCTTTCAAAAAAGCTCAGAAAGTAATTATGTCCCATCATCGAGAAGCTAATTCCTTTTCCCATTACTAGGTGTTAGTCCAATAACTAGAAAACTAATTCCCTTGAAATAAGCTACAATTTGAGTAGGGAATGTCAGAGCATAATTTCCAACATAATATAATGATAACTCAAAAAAAAAAAATGAAAAGTTTTACTACACCTACTTGTCAATTGAGCTCAAATAGTATCTCTCTATTGTTGCACAACTTTAATGGTCTCTTTTGTATCAATAGTTATATCATATTATTCTTTTATTGCAGATTCGTTTTACATTATATTAGTTTAAGTTTACTTTCATCAATTTACTAATTTAGATCTCCTTTTGAATTAAATTCTCATTTTACTCTTATTTCCAACTTGTATTTATCATTCAATTTCACATTTTCTTATATTATTTTGCATTAAAAATTTATTTCTCAAACACATGGTATGCATTAAATCCAAATTACTTTCTTGTCAATAATTTCAATTTCTAACTTTTCATCAATAATTTTTAATGTCTAATATTTTATCAACAATATTTTATGTCTATGTTTTTGTTAAATACTTATGGGCACTAATTCAATTCATCAACATTATAGAAGTTTGCATTAGCCTCTTCCCAAACATAGTAATAAGAATTCATACATCAATACTCAACTTAAATTGTCATAATCCAACCAAATCATACGAATCAAAATCATATTATACACAATTAAGACTCTAACACACCATACAACACGAAAACACATCAAATTCCAAAACTTCCCCAATTACATAAGCATGTTCGCCATGGTTTAAGAATTCAATTCATCAATATCATAGAAGTTTGCATATGCCTCTTCCCAAACACAATAATAAGAATTCATACATCAATACTCTACTTTTTTTTTTTTTTGATAACCGGGGTGTCCGAGCCAGCTTACGCACACCACAACTAATCCCCGGACTCACTGAATATCCTGCAAACTCAGTGAGCATGTAAGGCACCGCGGGGGTGATAGGTGAGCATGGTGGGACTTGAACCCTGGTGCAGAGGAAGGAAACAAGTCCCTTCAACCACTAGGCCAAGACCCCACTTGCATCAATACTCTACTTAGTTGGATTGTAGGCGGATACTATGCTTCTTGTTTTGACTTCTCCTTAGTTTGCTCCCCTTGTTTGACCTTGGGATTGTATTCCCTTGAGGTGCCTGTTCTTTTTTAGGTTCTTTGACTTTGCTGTTCGCAACTTGTTTTATTCTTTGATCTTTTATATATACTTACATTTGATAAAAAAGAAGAAGGAATTCATACATCAATACTCTACTTAAATTGTCATAATCCAACCTAATCACACGAAACAAAATCATATTACACAGTTAAAACTCTAACACACCATACAACACCAAAACACATCCAAATTCCAAAACTCTAGCACGTCCTCTATGGTTTAAGAATTCATGGTTGGCCTTAAATTCATTAATTAAACTACTAATAATACCATTTTTATATTTTAATCAATCTAACAATTTAAACCATTTAATTTTAAACAACATAATGTCATATTTCCATATTCTCCCAAAACATTTCAACAATACTCATGAATAAAATAACCTAATTTGCTTTAATCATAATCAAATAACTTTCACATCAATTCATAACACAACTATTAATAGAATTCTAGCAAATGCACTATGATTTCCAACTGGCTAACCATTGAACCTTTAAAAACACTAGTATTTCATCAATTCACAGTCAATTTAGATTTCCCCTAAAATCACAGTATGGACCCTAATATTAATTTCATGATTTTTATCTTAATTGTTATTCATTTTGTATGAAATTGTTATATTAAATTTATAAATCCTTTCCAAACATTAATCTAGTCTTCAAATCTCAACCAATTAAAATTTTTTAGTTCCCTCCTTTGAAACCCTTTGCTACCATAACTATGCATTGATTTCTCATTGTTTTTCTTCACTTTTCTATCTTGTTTAGGTACTTAAAGATGTGATGGTGGGTGTTTCGCTCAATCCCCATTTAATTCCCTATTTTTTTTCTCTATGAATTTTGAAGAGAAAGTGAAGAGAGAAAGCTCCTTTGTTCTAGCTACTACCCATCTTGAAAAGAGAAAGATGACTTTTATATGTATTTTTAATTTACTCTTTAATCCCTCTTTTATACATAAACGTGATTTGAAAAGTTTCTAATTTATTTACTCCCTTAACTTAATTTCACATTTCACAGCACCCCTAATTTTTTTATCCTTGACATTAATTTGGAATTTACTTAATTTATTTTATTTATCTCATTTTATCTGTAGATTAAATATTAATATTTCAAGAGAAAAAATAATTGGGAGTTTACAAAAGGCTTTTTGCACTATTGTTGAATCACGTGCCCTTTTCTTTTGTTGCTTTTCAAGATCATCTTGGCTTTCTAAAGGAGATGAACATTATTCCTAAATAAATCTCTCATCTTTGGATGCTTTCAGCAAATGGATAGATATTGCTTTTCTAAACATTATTTCATAAATGTTTTTAACTCTTCCATCTCAAAAGACATTTTTAAGAAATTGTTTTTTTCTCTTTTACAAAATCGTCTTAATGGATTGACCAACTTGGACTTTTTACACATTAAATTTCACATATTAGGAATAAACTAAAGCTGTAATTGTATGAGATCGTAATTTGATTTGATTTGATGAAGGGAAGAACTTAGATAACTTTCTTCTTTGATTTGATTCGATGAAGGAAATGATTTTGATCCCTTGTTTTTTTATTGGATTTTAATTTCTTTGAGATAACTTTGAAATATTTGTGCTTGATTCTTTGGGAAAGCTATGGGACTCGTAATTTAAGTGTCTACAAATATATCATCAATTGCCATCATGATAAGAAAGTTTAACTACCATCTTTTAGTGGGAGTTTCACTGGTAACCCTTTTCATAAGTTAGGCTTCCTAACTTAGTTATGCCTTCAATTTGAACCACCAGCTAGGGATGGGTTGCTAAAACTGATCATACAAATTGCTACTTCCAATTGGTTTCCGTTCTCTTTAGTTAGAAACATATAGTCTTGATGAAAGACTTCTCCTAGCTAGATAGGCTTCTGCTTGAAAGCAGAAAGCAGAAAGCAGATTCTGTGTGAATTAAGCCGTGACGTAACATCAATATTCTCTTCATAAGAAGCACTGTCAAGGAACTCAATTTTCGCGTCCACATGCCGATAGCTTGCAAGTTTGGCAGGACCTCTATGGGTGCCACAAGCTCAGAACAGGCTAGCTTGCAAGCTTAGAGAAGGGACGCAACGAAAAGAATATAGACAGTGAAAGGGATGGATTTCAATTAAATATAGCTGATAAACCTCGAGCTGTTTTCATTCCATTCCCAGCTCAAGTCCATTAACCCTAATGCAAAACTACATTATAAGGACCTGCACATAACCTTTGTCAATGCTGAGTACAGCCAAAAACGATTACTCAAATCCAGATGGCACAACTCCCTCAAGACAGATTATTTTTTTTTAATTTTTTTTGGATACTAGGAAACCACACCTTCCTTTAGATACTCTTTGTGAGTTCGAGTTAAGTTAGTAAAACCCTGATTGTTTTAAACTCTTACAAAATAAATACGTTCTAACTCGAACCCAAGACCTGTAAGGTATATCTCAAGTCATTTACCAACCATACCACGCCGGTTGGGGACTAGACAAATTATTCTATATCACTGAAGACATCCCTTCTGTTGCTGATCACTCTATTTCAAAAGGCAGCCTACCCCCATTTAAATGTATCATATATATTGTAATGATCAGATTAGAAAATCTAAATGAAGTTAACAGAGAATTGTTAAATAAAAAATTATTCAAAATCTCATTTACAGTAAAGCATCGAAAGGGAAACCTAATATACATATTGTTTAGTTATTTCGCATGCCACTATGTCAAATTAATTCAATTCTATAAATTAGTTTTGGACGACTAGTTTATATTTAGGTTGAGTTACGATATAATACTTAACTACGAATACTTATAAGAAAGATACACATTAATATATGAAAAGAATTCTCATTACATTTTTAGGATTATTTGTATATATATTTTTAAATATTATAAGAATTAATAATTATGAATTAACATTTTCAGATGAGGGCGTGACGTGATGACAAAGGACTTGAGATCTGTATCTGTATAAGAGGTCTTGAGTTCGAGTTAGAGCGTGCACTTCTTATAAGAGTCTGGGATAGCCGGAGTTTTATTCACTTACCTGGACCCACAAAGTAGGCTTTCCGGGGATGGAGTTTCCTCGAATTAAAAAAAAAAGAAAAAAAGAAGAAAGAAGATGGTTGTCATTGTGATGGATTGTTGTGCAACAACTGGCACTCACGAGCTCCTAAACTACAAAACTACAAAGTAAGCTAACCAGCTGTCATCACTAGTTTTGTTGTCATCAGTCATCACTAACAACAGCAGACTAGTTTTGACGAGAAGTTTCTGCTCTTCAGGTTTTGACATTTTCTTACATACAAAATTGTCTATTGATTGTTAAGTATTCAACCAAGGAAAAGCAAGTATTGAATCCTAATTTAACCGTTATCATCAAAGTCAAAACGTACAAGACTCTTCATTATTGAAACAAGACTTCTAGTTTCTCTCAAGACTTCTACTCCACATTTTATGGACCTAGAAATGGATTGCATGTAATGAAGCAAAATTTATGAAAATTCTTATTATTTTCAATATCAAATCTGATACAATTGGAGTGTCTAAGAAATTGTTGAGTCAATCATTATTTTCCCTTTTTATCTTTAGGTTTTTATCTTAAATTTGGATTTTAAGTTGTCTTTCCTGTTTGACTTAGGATTCTAATTTTCCAACATTATAAATGTTAAAAGTTAAAATATAGTATATTTAAAGAATTTTAAGCCTCATAGAGTGAGAAATTTTATTAGAGAAAACATTCAAAAATTGAATACTAATTAGGGTTATTATGGCGAAAACCTAGTTTAATATTTCGTTTCTTTTTGTCTTCCATTATATTTTTATATCTATGTTAATTAGTATTAGAGCCTCAAAAGTTTTAGTTATTACTGACTTATTATGAGTTGCTAAGCAATCATAGCTAGAAGAGGTCACAAAATATAATGAGCTATACTAGGAAAGGATAAGGAGTTTTCATCTTGAGAAATAGGCATTTAATAGCTTATAAGTTAACAATGGAGATAACCTTACAGGACTCCTAATTGATGAAATTAACTTGTCTATAAGTAGTTTTTTGAATTTGTTTCAAAGGAAAGATTTGACAAGACCACTTCTTGATTAGGATTATTGTCACCTAGACTTAAGGTTTTAGATAAAACCTTATAAGTTCAAAGGAAACTTGAAAGTACAAGAATGTATTGATAAGTTATATGAAGTAGATATGATTTTTTAGTATAATAAAGTCCATAATAAATTAGGATGTAACCATAAAAATTAAAGGACAAGTTTTTTCCTAGTGGAATAAATAAGAAAAAAAACCCAAGATAGTTAAGGAGATTAAAGATTGAATCATTGGTAGAAGATGAAGAAACATTTTATTAAAATAAAAAAATATAAGGAAGCAACCCTACCTAAACAAGGAAGCAAAAAAAATAAAATCAAAGACTTACAAGTAAGGAAGCATAAAATCCAAAAATATAATTAAATCCAAAATTAAAAATGAAAAATCATAAACATTGCCAAAATTGGTAGTCCGGGGTAAGATTTTGAAAATCTAAAAATTTGATGGTTGGATACTGTAAGGATAACAAACCCTAAAAAGTCCTGGAAAAATGTGAGTGTGGTTCAATAGTTAGATCATAAGTTACGATGCTTTTGAGTTGTCACTCAGGTTTGACATGACTAAACCGCTTCTTGGGCCTAGACCTATGTATCTGCTAGGTCATCTATGTAATTTTCCTAGAGCATATTCTCATTTGTTTAGGGAAGATCCACACTAGATTGTTCAGAAGCATCCAATATAGCAAGCCCAACTACAATAGGTATTCGAGAAAACTTAGTTTCTTATATAATTCTAGTTTTGTTGGTTACGAAAAAAGATAGTTCATAACACACACACACACACACATATAATCATCTAAATTATGATAAAATACAAATATTTTATACCATGATTAGATTACATGTTACATTAAATAGTTAGCTCTAAGGTGATCTAAGAAATTGACCTTAAAGAGCAACTACCACTAGATAAGGATCACACAAGGGTATGAGTGGAAAAAAACCCTTTAAGACATCATAGATTATATGATTTAATGGTGATGTCATTTGGTTTCGAGGCCTTTCTTTGTCAAGTTTGTAATGTTATTATATCTATTAATTTATATTTTTTTAAAACACCACAATGCCATCATCCTCCCATCAAAACCCAAATTTCACTCTCAACACCCAACCCTCTTCCGCAGCAGAAAAATCACTCATTGCATTTAACATCACATTAAAAATCAATGAGAAATTAACCCCCTTCACCTTTCCTCAATAACATGCTCAATTCGAAGCACTTCTTATTGGTTACGATCTAATCGACTATGTCGAAGGCACTATGTCACTCCTTCTCTGGTACTACCACTGATGAGCGTCACTGGGTCTAATAGGACAAACTTATTTTGAGTGCTATTTTAGCCTCCACATCACCATCAATCACGCCACTCATTGCTACAAAAAAGACATCTCATGAAGCTTGGAAAAAGCTAAATAACCTATATGTTAGCCGATCAAGAATTCGTGCTATGTAGTTAAAGGAGGAGCTCACCTTAATCCAGCGTGGGCATCAGTCAAATTTAGAATACCTCCATGCTGTGAAGGCCTTGGTTGATGAAATAGCCATTATTGATCACTCAATTTCAAATGATGATCTAACTCTTTATGTACTGAATGGTCTAGGTTTAGAATTTCGAGAGATTGTAGCACCTATTCGAGCTAGGCAATCACCACTGACATTTAAAGAACTACATGATCCACTGGTGGGACATGAAGCATACCTAAGGCACCTGGAAACAAAAACACAACACCTGGTAGCATCTACAAATTACACAAAGACGAAGCATTCCACTTACAAAGGGAGTCAACAATGGTCCCTCAAACAAAATGACAACCCCCGGGGGTCCCATGGTCCCTCAAACAAAATGACAACCCCCGGGGGTCCCATGGTCCCAGCTTAGGCAAAAACTACAACAACACTCAACGTGATGGACATCTCTTTAATTCAGATAGACCCAACTATTTCAATCGACGTTATCAACCCAAATGCCAAATCTGTGACCAATTTGGCCACATTGCAAAACACTATCCTCAATTTCATCCACAGAATGCTTCCATAAATTGTGCCATGACCTCTGCTGGAAATAACAACACATGGTTACTTGATTTGGCCGCTTCACATAATATCATGGGTGATCTTTCCAATTTGTTTGTTCATTCTGAATATGATGGAACCGACTAAGTAATACTCAGTGATGGTTCAGGTTTGGAAGTCTCACACATTGGATCATTGAATTTAAAATCCCCCCTCCACAACTTTACACTCCATGAAACCCTCTATGTTTCAAATCTTCGCAAAAATTTAATTTTGTTCACCACTTCACCAAACAAAATAATGTGTTTGTTGAACTTCACCCTTTTTGTTTTCTTGTGAAGGATGGGAACACGGGAGCGATATTACTAAAAGGAGCATCTAATGATGACATCTACATCTTTTTGGATTCAATGGTGATGCCTCAAAAAGTAGCTAATTTACATGAACGAAGTTCTATTGCTGGATGGCACAAGCGTCTTGGGCATCCTTCCATTAAAATTGTTCATCATCTTGTCAAGATTTTTTCTCTTCCCATTTCATTGCAAAAAGATTTTTTTTATCTTTATGTCATTCATGTTCCATTAATAAAGAACATCAACAACTCTTCCGTGGCATAAGTCTTCAAAGTTATGCACCCCTTGAATTAATTTACACAGATGTGTGGGGACCAACTAGTTATATTGGAATTGATGGTTCACGATACTATCTTATTTTTATGGATCACTATACAAAATATATTTGGTTCTATCCCATGGTAACCAAATCCAATGTTTCTAATAATTTTTCACAGTTTAAAAAGTTTGTTGAAACCTGTTTTCAAAAACCAATCGAAACACTCTACTCAGACAATGGAGGTGAGTTTATTGCCTTAAAATCGTATTTCTCAAGTCATGGCATAACCCACTATACTACTGCTCCATATACCCCCAACAAAATGGAGTCTCCGAACGCCGTCATCGTCACATTGTGGAAACGGGTCTTACACTACTTCAAGATGCAAATCTTGACTTCTCGTACTGGCCTTATGCCTTTCAGACATCTTACCTCATAAATCGACAGCCCACATCACTCCTCCATAACAAATCACCTTTTGAAGCCCTCTTTAACCAAACCCCAAGTTATTTAAAATTTAAGAAATTCATTTGCATTTGCTATCCTCTTACAAGACCCTATAATTCAAATAAAATGCAACCAAAATCCAAAGCATGCATCTTTCTTAGATATTCCTCTACTCAAAAAGCTTACAAATGTGTTGATCCTCATCTACAAAAATTCTTCATCTCTCATCATGTATTGTTTGATGAAAATCGACATCATTGCACCTCCTCACAACCTGTCAGACAAACCAATCACCAAATCACCCCCCTTCACTTTGGTTTCCCGCAGATTGCTGTGCCACCACCAGTTATCTCCACAACATTAGCGTCATCACTTCTCTGGAAGACTCCCCTGCCATTGCTGCATCCTCCCCAGGTAATTTCAACACCCTTCCATCTTCTTTAAATTTAGACTCCTATTCTCTTATCAACCCCACTAATCTGGCTCGTAGTCCAACTATCTCTTCCCCATCTCCTATTATTCCGAGTCCTATTCCACCAACGAATCCTCCTACTCGCACACATAACATGACAACACACTCCATGAACCAAATCTTCAGACCAAAACAAATTCACACAGTAACCAAACATCCTCTTCCCCAGATCATTGAACCAACTTGTACGAGTCAAGCCATTACCCATCCTCATTGGCTTGAGGCTATGTCAAATGAACTCATTGCCCTCATGAAACATGGAACATGGGACCTAGTACCATCACCTCCAAACCATGCACCCGTGGGTTACAAGTGGGTCTTTCGGGTCAAAAGAAATGCAAATGGCTCTGTCGATAGATTCAAAGCATGCCTAGTTGCTAAAGGTTTCCATCAACGACCAGGGGTTGATTATAAGAAGATGTTAAACCCTGTAGCAAAACCAACTACTATAAAAGCTGTGTTATTTGTTGCAGTCATGCGTGACTAGGAATTACGTCAAATGAATGTCAACAATGCGTTCCTTAATGGTGCTTTAATTGAATCTGTCTTCATGTTGCAGCCTCCAGGGTTTAAAGATTTTTCCAAACCTAACCATGTTTGCAGGTTGAATAAGGCTATCTATGGCCTTAAACAAGCACCTAGAACTTGGTATTTAGCACTGAAAACTGTTATCATTCAGCTAGGATTCCATAACTCCAAGGCAAAGTCTTCTCTATTCATTTATAGCAACGGCTCCAATCTCTGCTACTTCTTGGTTTATGTTGGTGATCTTGTCATAACAAGGAACAATCCTTCTCTTGTGACCACCTTCATTCAATAACTGGGAGATAGGTTTTCTCTCAAGGACATGGGCTCACTTCACTTCTTTTTAGGTGTTGAGGTTATTTCCACTAAGGCAAGCTTATTCCTCACCCAACATAAATATGTTCGTGAGCTTCTAGCAAACAACAACATGAGTGGTGCAAAATACATCTCCATGCCTCTGTCCACATCCCAGACACTTCAGTTGGTTGATGGCACTGTTGCTGCAGACAACACAACATTTCATCAAATCATGGGCAACCTTCAATACCTCTCTTTGTCAAGGCCAGATATCTCCTTCGCAGTCAATAAACTCTCTCAATTCATGCACAAGCCTACTACGAATCACTGGACACTAACAAAACGACTTCTACGATACTTAAAACAAACCATTTTCTATGGTGTTCAGATTCACGGAGCTGGACCTTCAGTGCTACAAACATACTCTGATGCTGATTAGGCTAGGAATGTGGATGACCGCACATCAATGTCTGCCTACATCATTTTTTTAGGCCACAACCTCATTTCATGGACATCTAAGAAACAACGAGCAGTTGCATGATCATCAATGGAGATTGAATACCGGGCACTAGCCAATGCAGCCTCAGAAACAATATGGATCTCCACTCTCTTCAAAGAACTTCCATTTCCAATTAAAGACCCTCCTCTGTTGCTATGTGACAATCTTGAAGCCATGCACCTCAACTTCAATCTAGTGAATCACTTGCGCATGAAACACATTCAAATTGATCTTCACTTTGTACGCGATTTGGTACAACAAGGTAGCCTTCGGGTCAGCCATGTCCACACACAGGACCAACTCGTTGATCTGTTAACTAAGCCCCTGTCCAAACAACGAACAACTGTCTTACGTAACAAGATTGATCTTGCCGATGGAAGCTCAATTTTGCGGAGGTGTATTAGGGAGAATTACAGAGAATTTGCTCAAATCAACACAGAGAAGGAATAACCGAAAATCATGGCCAATACTCTGTCACCAACAGTCATATTTTGAAACTCAAATTGTGCAGCAACTCATTGTAATAACATAGTCTTAGCATTACCATTTATATGTTTCCTAAATAAAATCCCATTCTGATGTATATATAATGCACATACACTTCACACGAAATTATCAATAAAAAGTGGTGAATCACTCATTGAAACTTTTTCTGTGTTTAGAATTCTCTATAACACATTGATTCATTTGCATTAGAGAAATTAAATATTCGATTTACTCCTATATGAGTAGACTAAATATGTAAATCATTTTTTTATTTCTTAATACAAATGGTTCTCGATTTATTCAGTTAAATGAAAGAATAAACTTTTTTAATTTTAAATTAGGATTTTTGCTGTAATGAAAACACACTTAAAAAGTTTAAATATATTTGTTTTGCCAAATTGTTTTTTTCAACCAGTAAAAAGCACATTTAAAATCAAGGTTGTCAATTTTGTTTCATTTGGTGCTTCATTTTTTCAATTAAAAAAAAAATGTTTCGATTTTAAAGCGTTTCGGTGCACCGTTTCAGGGTTGTACTGTTTATATATATATAAAATTATTTAGAATTTTGCAATTTAATATAAAAAAAGACACAATAAAATGATTTTTCTTAACAAAATTATGAACATTTATAATATTACAAGAATGCCATCATCAATCTCGGAAGGTTATTACATTCTCTGATTGTTCTAAAATTTTAACATAATATATATAAATATGTCAAGAGAGACCTCATAAAATTTCATTTCAATCTAACGGTAGGATTAAGAGATGATTGATATTGTAAAATTATTCATTATTTAAAAAAAATACTATTTGGCCAAAACAAAATGAGCGGAATGAAACTGGAACTTTCTAGCAAAACTTTGGGCTGAATTTTTGAAACGGCAGAACAATTTGAAATTTTAAGCGAGGTAAAAACCAAATCGTTTTTTTAACCAATACAAAACGTTTTGGCTGTTCCGACTGAAATTAAATGAAATTAACAATACCGGTTAAAATAACTATAATAATATAAAAGAATTATATTATAAAGTAAATAAAACATAGTTGTGTCGGCATAACATTTACTAGTTTTTGTTTTTAATTGCTACTAATATTTCCAGAAAAGGGGGGGAGACCTTTTTTTTGTCTATAAGAAGGGAGAGGTCTTTCTCTCCTCCCCAAGCATCCTCTCTTTTTGTTTGTGTAATCGAAGAGATGGTGTCCTCCATAGTCTTGGCAACTAAACCCCATGCCGTGTGTGTCCCTTTTCCAGCCCAGGGTCACATAAACCCAATGCTGAAACTAGCAAAACTACTCCATTTCAAAGGTTTTCACATAACCTTTGTTAACACGGAGTATAACCACAGACGCTTACTCAAGTCTCGAGGCAGCAGCTCTCTCAATGGCTTCCCAGACTTCCAGTTTATGACAATTCCCGATGGTCTTCCACCTTCAGATATGGCTGACGCCACTCAAGACATTCCATCTATCTGTGAATGCACCTCCACCACCTGCTTAGCCCCATTTCGTGATCTTATTGCCCGACTCAACTCCTCCGGTACTGTGCCGCAGGTGACATGTGTTGTCTCCGATGCTTGCATGAGCTTCACTCTTGATGCAGCTGAAGAATTTGGAATTCCTGAAGCGCTCTTCTGGACACCGAGCGCCTGTGGTGTTTTGGGCTACGCACACTATCGTTCTCTTATCGAAAGAGGCTTGATCCCTCTGAAAGGTACACAACTTTTTGAAAATATGGGTGCCTGAGTTTATGATAAAGTTTTCGTTTTCGTTTTAGTTCATTAGAAGTTATCCTCTTACCACGACCCAGAAGTTCGAGCTTGCATAATTTACCAAGTATGAAAATTAATCTTATATACATGTTTTTTTTTTTTTTTGAAGACGCGAGCGATCTAATAAATGGGTACTTAGAAACATCCATAGATTGGATTCCAGGAATGGAAAATATCAGTTTGAAGGATCTTCCAAGTTTTGTCAGAACTACTGACATAAACGACTTCATGATCCACTTCGTGATAAGAGAAATAGACAGAACTTCAAGAGCTTCTGCTGTCATTATTAACACCTTCGACTCCTTCGAACAAGATGTTTTGGATGCTTTATCTCCATTGCTTCCTCCAATTTACACTGTTGGTCCTCTCCAATTGCTTGCTGATCAGATTCCGAATGGTAATCTGAAAAATATTGGCTCAAATCTTTGGGAAGAACATCCTGAGTGCATTGAATGGCTTGATTCAAAAGAACCGAACTCTGTGGTGTATATAAATTTTGGTAGCATCACTGTAATAACCCCACAGCAGATGATTGAATTTGCTTGGGGGCTAGCCAACAGCAACAAATCTTTCTTATGGATAATAAGGCCTGATCTTATTGTAGGTGAAGCCGCGATGTTGCCACCTGAATTTTTATCTGTAACAAAGGATCGAAGCTTGTTAATAAGCTGGTGTCCTCAAGAACAGGTCTTGAAGCATCCTTCCATTGGAGGGTTTTTAAGTCACATGGGGTGGAATTCAACATTGGAAAGTATCTGTGGCGGTGTCCCGATGGTTTGTTGGCCATTTTTCTGCGATCAACAGACCAACTGCTGGTTTGCTTGTACTAAGTGGGGCATCGGAATGGAGATAGAAAAAAACGTGAAAAGAGATGAAGTGGAAAAGCTTGTTAGGGAGTTAATGGAGGGAGAGAAAGGAAGAGATATGAAAAGGAAGGCAATAGAATGGAAAACCAAGGCAGAGGAGGCAGCTTGGACAGGTGATGCTTCTCTTCGAAATCTGGATCGATTGGTAAAAGTTCTTGCACGCGAGCAAATAATTAGTTAGAAGCCTGAATGGGAAGAAAAAAACTTCAAGAAATATAATTTAGAGAAGCGAGCAAATAACTTCAACCATGGAGTATATTCTACTGTATTAATTTTAGAGAGAAATATAATCCAAGAAAAAAACACCTTGGTATAATAAATTAATAAATCTATTATTGGCTACATTTTCTTAATTTAATTTGCTTCTATTCATCAGAAAATATTCAACATGATTTTTTCTAAAATCTCATAAAAATAATTCAACATAATTTGCTTCTAATCATCAGAAAATATTCAACATGATTTTGGATAAGATTTTTGCAAGAAAACTTGTTTGATACTACATCGTTTCGGGATAAGATTCGTTGATAACAATTGTAACTTAATAGAAATGAGAGCATGAAGTGGATGGTATATAAAATTGTAAAAAGTCTAAACTAAACTTTGTTGGTTTTTCACTATAGTCCATCCATAATAAATAGTTGAATTACCTTTTTAAACTTTTTACTTTGTTTTTTAAAGCTTTGGTAGAGGTAAGGAAAATACCTTAATATTTTTCAAATTTAATTTTGACATAAAAGTTTAGTCTTGTTATTTTTTAATCCTTAATTGAGAAATGAGAGAGATAGAGAGGTCACTAGATTTAGGTAGTAGAGAGATAAACATATTGTTGACATTAGAAAATCAAAATAAATTTGTTCCATTTGATGAAAGGAATTCATATTAAGTGGTTTCTTACTTATACAATTCGTGAAAAAACAAATAGGAGCTCGAGTTCTTTTTTAATTTCAGGTTGATTTTATTTTTAGATCGATTTTTGGATTTTTTATGCTATTTGTAGGTTTATCATGCTTTCTAAAGTGTTATTTGAGTGTTTTGGGTCAAAAATAATTTGAAACGGTTTTTTGGGTAAAAAACACTTAAACACTAATTATCTACCCAATGTGTTAGCTGAAATATGAGAAACGTTGTCTAACCTTTTTTTTTTTTTCAAAAACAAATTGGAGCGAATGATATGTAGTGGAAAACAATTTATGCCCAATCACGAAGGCCTTGCTTAAATAGGGTAATCCTAGAAGCATTTAACTTTTTTTTTTTTCTCTTCAAACTAATGCCTCATTTATATTTTAAATTTTTTATATATGAAAATTATTTAAATTGATATCCCTTATCTGTTTTATTTTATTTAGGGAGCCTCTTTTGCATTATGATGATTTTTTTGGTTATATATTTAATTCTTAAAAAGAGGTTTCTCTTATTCATCTGTAAAATTTTCTTCTTTTGTATAGATAAACTATATTTTTAGAAATAGAAAATATTTATTTTTATATAATTTTTCTAATATGTGTAGCCATACATAATAGTTTAATTGTCTTTTTATCTTATTCAATCAATTGAATGTATTTGTCTATTTCTATTATTATTTGATTGCCTATGATATAAACTTGAATATTTTAGTGTAGATCATCATACTTTCCACCCTCTTACAATTTACTGAGGATTATAATGATGCTTTTTTAAGAAATTTTTATTTTAGTTCTCAAGCTTTTTCTTTGCACAATTTAGGTTTTTCAAGCACCATTTTCATGTTTTTTCAAAGGAATAGTTGAATTGACAGACAAATAACTAAAGTGAGAAACTCGGGTGACACAAGTGATTTCTTAGAAATATTGAAAAAGTACATTTTAGTTACTAATTTTTTTAATCTATTAGTTAAGCAATCCCTTTAATTTTAGAAAAAATAATTTTGATACAAAATTTTATTTTTATTATTTTTGAGTCCTTTTTGGGTGTAAGGAAAGAGAGAGGCTTGTTAAATTCAGGAATGGAAAGACGAATTTGTCGTTACAACGATTTTAGCTTCCAAAACAATTAATTTTTGATTCCTTGTAAGGAGAGAAGTCCAAATTATGTGTCTTTGGTCCTTTGATCTCAGGAACTCTTCTTTTCTCTATTTGATTCTGGCATGGCTAGATTATGATATTTTAGATGCCTTAGAAGACGAAGGCATGTCCAAATTATGTGACTAGTTGATTACTATACAATGATTACTATACAAATCGTTTAGTTATTTCGCATGCCACTATGTAAAATTAATTAATTTCTATAAATTAGTTTATATTTAGGTTGAATTACGATATAATACTTAAAGAGAAGAGATGAATATAAGAAAATAATTCTCATTACTTTTTTAGGATTATATGTATACATTTTTATATTTCTCCTTATATCTATATATTTTTAAATATTACAAGAATTAATAATCATGACTTAACTACTATAAATGTTTTCTTCAATGATATTTTCAGATGAAAACGAAGATGGTTGCCATTGTGATGGATTGTTGTGCAGCTACAGGCACTCACGAGCTCCTAAACTACAAAGTAATCTCACCACATTACTTGGAACTTCCAGCTAACCAGTTCTCATCACTAGTTTTGTTGTCATCACTAACAACAGCAGACTAGTTTTGTGAGCTTGTCACTGGTGTTATAGAATAATATAAATCATATTATGAGGTCTCATTTACAAGTTTAAGCTTTTAGGTGAGATGGTTCTTTAATATGGTATCAGAGCCTTGTTGACCCAGCGGTCACGAGTTCGAATCTCACCAACCCCATTCTATTTGATAAAAACCAATCACAAGGTGATGTGGACCTGTGCAAGTTTCAAGCCTAATGGGCTTTTACTTGAGGAGGTGTGTTAGAGAATAATATAAATTATATTATGAGGCCTCATTTACAAGTTTAAACTTTTAGATAAGATGATTCTTTAACAACTGGCGATAAGTTTCTGCCGTTTAAGTTTTGACAATTTCTTACGTAGAAAATTCACTATTGATTGTTTAGTATTTTAGTATTCAAACAAGGAAAAGCACGTGTTGAATCCTAATTTATTCAATGGTAGGTTCTAGAGTGTCTAGGATTAACAAGGACTGGATCCCGCGGCTATAAAATTCAATGGTAGGTAATAGAATGTCAGGATAATTGCAACAAGCAGCGCAATGGACTACTTGTAGCAATCATGTATTAGCAGGAAGAAGTTAAGAGAAGGCAAAATTTATGAAAGTTCTTGATATTATTTTCCAATATCGAATCTGATATAAGTGTTCAATGGTCCAGCTGCATTGGAGTGTCTAAGATGTGTGATGTTTTGAATTGGAAATAGCCGTCTCGAAACATATTTCAAAAAAGTTAATAATTTTTGTTCCTTTTCATCCTTTCTTCCCTAAGTCAAAGAAAACCTATCCTGACTCCAATACCATGAGCAGGGGATGAAAATTGAATAATAATACAAAAATACAATTCAAAACCTTCGAAGAGTTTTTCTAAATTTTACACTTCGAAGAGTTGCTTACCTAGATAATAAAGGTGTTATGTTCACTTACCATGATATATTTGTCACCATACTACAATTAAATTATGTCAAATAATATTTTAAAACCCATCAACCTACCTCTAGATATCATTTGATACTTCAAAACATTATTACAAACTACTAAGAAACAAAGATAGTTTCCAAATGCTAAAAAATATTGTTATTTGCTAATTATACGCCTCTATTTCTATTTTCATTATTTACTTTTGAAAAATTGAACTATCATGTAAAATGGTTTAATTAGATTAGTTTTCAATTAAAAATAAAAGAAAAATGTTTTGGGGTTAAAAAAAACACGTGCGATACAGATTGATTATGAGATTATGTCTTTAAGGAACTGATTGCTATAAGAGCAACTCCAATTGGAGAGCTTAAAGAAAAGCTAAAGGAAAAATACAAAAAATTATAGCTTTTATTATTCCTTTTCATAGCTTCAAGGAGAGAGCCATATTGAAGAGCTAAAATAACATTTCTAAGTTGAAGAGTTGTTTCTACATGTTTGATCAAAAGAGTAAAAGATTGTTTAATATATTTCTATGTAAAAAAGTAGTTTTAATTATACTTGTATTAGTTATGTATTATTAATGAATAGTTATATCAATATTATATATATTAAAATAGAATTAGCTTCTCTAAATAGCTTTTTTCCATTGGAGTGCAAATATAAAAAATGCTATATTTATACTATTCAAAAAGCCAAATTATTAATTTGACTTATCTAAATAGTTTATTTCTTGGAGATGCTCTAATATCTTATAAAATAACTGTCAAATAGGGATGGTGATCATACATGAAAAAGAAAATTCTACAACATTTGAATAAAGATAGGTCATAAAATCAAGCTCCAATTTCACTCATGAATATAAAGATAACTCTAAGTCATATTATCTTATATAGTTCTCAAAGGCATTTAGAGTAGCCTACTCACTCATGTGTACGCATCTAGAATGTATATTGTAATATAAAACATACATTATAGAAACCCTAACAATAAAAAGTTGTACTTATAATTGAATATAGAGAGAGGTGATATGACATCTTGCCTTTTGTATATGTTATTCATCAACACTAGCTACATACCCTATTCACTTAATAGGGCATCGAGGCAATAAAATATTTATGTAAATGGAGTTGAATTTTTATCACTCATGACAAATATACTCCAATAGTGATATAGGCAGGTTTGAAGAATCTAGTAGATTTGAATAGTTAGTTATGGATTTAACATTAATGAATAATTAAGCAAATTTAATAGACTCATTTATGAACTACTGGGACAAAGTTAAATCTAAGAAAAATCTTGCTTATAATAAATGAATAGCCTAACAAGAAAGCTCATAAATTTTGATTTGATCATTAAATTAGGCTTATATATTTTCAGATGTTTCTAAAACCCTATTTCTACAGGGAGCTAATTGTTTATATTAAAATGAGCTCTAAAAGACCCTCAAATTAAGTTTAGAAGATATTGTTCATTATTTTTCCTTTTTACCTTTATGTTTTAGGTTAAATTTGGATTTTATATTGTCTTTTCTATTTGAATTAGGATTCTCATTTTCCAACATTATAAATGTTACAAGTTAAAATGTAGTATATTTAAAGAATTTAAACCACATAAAGTGGGAAACTTTATTAGAGAAAATATTAAAAAATAAAATACTAAGTAGGTTTATTATGGTGATAACCTAGTTTTATATTTCGTTTCTTTTTGTCTTCAATTATATTTTTATATCTATGTTAATTGGTATTAGAGCCTCACAAGTTTTAGTTATTACTGACTTATTATGAGTTGCTAAGCAATCATAGCTAGATGATGGTCACAAAATATAATGAGCTATACTAGGAAAGGATAAGGAATTTTTCTCTTGAGAAATAGGCATTTAATAGCTTATAAGTTAACAATGGAGATAACCTTAAAGGACTCCTAATTGATGAAATTAACTTGTATATAAGTAGTCCTTTGAATTTGTTTCAAAGGAAAGATTTGATGACACCACCTCTTGATTACGATTATTGTCACAAAGACTTAAGGTTTTAGATAAAACCTTATAAGTTCAAAGGAAACTTGAAAGTACAAGAATGTATTGATGAGTTATATGAAGTAGATATGATTTTTTAGTATAATAAAGTCCATAATAAATTAGGATGAAACTAATACCATAAAAATTAAAGGACAAGTTTTTTCCTAGTGGGAATAAATAAGAAAAAAAAACCCAAGATAGTTAAGGAGATTAAAGATTCAATCATTGGTAGAAGATGAAGAAACATTTTTCCTTAAAATCAGGGGGTTTGCAAAGAAATTACAAATATAATGCTAGGGAAATTACTATAAGGTTTAACACCATTATAAATATCTAACATTAGATTAACTTAATCTTAAGTACTAGCTTGCTAAGTGGGTTAATATATAGAATTAATGAAAAATATTAAAAGTTTTAGATTTTTTTGAGAAGGTGTATTGGTGCAAGTAGAATCCAAAATTATTATAACAAGAAAGCACGCCTTGATTTTAATAGGTTGAAAGGGCTGTCAAGGTGGACCTAAAATTCACAACTTTATTTTCTCTAGAATCTTAGAGATAATTTATGCCTTAATAAAAGGTTTACAAGGCCTTAAATAGTTTAGCAACCTACCTAAACTAGGAAGCAAAAAAAAAAAAAAATCAAAAACTTACAAGTAAGGAAGCATAAAATCCAAAAATATCATGAAATCCAAAATTAACAAAGAAAAGTCATAAACATTTACAAATTTAGGAGTCTAGGGAAAGATTTTGAAAATATAAAAATTTGATGGTTAGATACTCTAAGGAAAACAACCTCTAAAAAGTTTTGGAAAAATGTGAGTGTGGTTCAATAGTTAGATCAAAAGTTACGATGATTTTGAATTGTTACTCGGGTTTGACATGACTAAACCAGTTCTTGGGCTTAGACCTATGTATCTGCTAGGTCATCTATGTAATTTTCCTAGAGCACATTCTCATGTGTGTAGGAATGATCTACAGTAGTTGTTCAGAAGCATCCAATATAGCAAGCCTAACTAAAATAGGTATTCGAGAAAACTTAGGTTCTTATATAATTCTAGTTTTGTTGGTTATGAAAAAAGATAGTTCATAACATATATATATATATATATATATATATATATATATATATATATATATATATATATATATATATATATATATCCAAATTATGATAAAATACAAGTATTATATACCATGATTAGATGAGATGTTAGATTAACTAGTTAACTCTAAGGTGATCTAAGAAATTGACCTTAAAGAGCAACTACCACTTGATCAAGATCAAACAAGGATATGAGTGGGGGGAAAACCCATATGATAGATTATATGATTTAATGGTCATGTTATTTGGTTTTGAGGTCTTTCTTTGACAAGTTTGTAGTAATATACTTTGATGATATTTTACTCTATAAGCCCTCATCGAATTCAAAGTTGGAACTCCTATGAGGTATTTTGTTCCTGACAAGTAGTTGTAAATCAATTTTATATATTGCATTCTTCATTGACATTATGACTTTTATAGGTTTTGTTATATTTGATGATAATGTGTAGGCTGGTTATTATAAAGTGACAAAAATAATAAAATGTCTTACTTTAAAAAGTATTTATACTATCAAAAGTTCTTATTTTTATCAGTATTTCCTTGTTAATTTCAGTGCTCTAATTGCATTTATTACCAAGAGCATCTCCAATAGTAAAATTCATTTTGGAGAGCTAAATTGATAAAATGACTTTTTGAATAGTATAAGTTTAGTTTTTTTGTTTATGTGTATTGCAATGGTAAAAGCAATTTAGAAGAACTATTTTTTATATATCATTTTAGATATAGTGTAATATTTTGTATATAATATAATTATGCAGATAATTTTACAATTAATATAAGTAAGACATATAATTTAATAATTGCTTTTAAAAAACCCTCAAACATTATCATTATTCAATTTTTATTTATATTTAAATAAAAAAAGCCTGATTATAATTATGTTGAATCAAGAGCATTTCCATTTCGTGGGTTCCAAACAACTTCCTTTTTCTCCCAAATTTACAAAGAAATTCAACGAGCATGACATAATTCTGAAAATATTTCGACGTAAAGCACCTGAAGTTTAGCTTTTATATATTTTAAATCGTAAGGACACCACCTTTTCTCTTACTTTTGACGTTATTTCTTTCCTCTGCATCAAACAGAGCGAAGTGAGATTCAAATAAGCAGTTTCCACTATGAAAAATAACAGAGAGATCTTATTTATTTCTATTAATATATATGATTTTTACCATATTTTATTATATGCAGGCATGAACTTTTTGATTTACAGTTATATTTTAATAACACCTACACGTCGATCCATTTGCATTAGAGAAATTAAATATTCGATTTGCTCCTAAACGAGTAAAATAAATATGTAAATTGTTTTTTTATTAATACAGATGGTTCTCGAGTTACTTAGTTAAAAGAAAGAATAAACTTTTTTTTTTTAATTTTAAATTAGGATTTTTGCTGTAATGAAAACACCCTTAAGAAGCTTAAATATTTTTTTTTTCCAAATTGTCTTTTTTCAACCCATAAAAAGCATGGTTAAAATCACACGGAGAGGGTGTATTGTGTGGTTTACTGTTGTAACAGTAAAGTTAATTCAAAACTTTCATTTTTCTCTCTATTTCGTTTATTCTCTCTGTTCTTCATCATACTCTGCAATCATCTTCTTCGTCTATCTCTAAATTTATCAACATCAGTTTATGATTCCATCATGGTATCAGAGCTTATAATGCTCACGCAGTAAAATTACTTGTCCTCATCATCTTGCTTCCGCAATCTGGTTCAAGAAAAATTTCTCAATCAAAATCACTATTCGTCATCACAGATTCACTAAAATCCTCACCCAACCCATTTTCCCTTCAATCCTTTGTTTTCAGCTCTTCCCATTCTGTATTAAACCCAACCCAACCCATTTTCCCCTCCATCATTTGTTTTCATCGTAAAAAATGGTGACTGCTGCACAAATCCAAATCCTTCAATCTCTAATCACAAACCTAATTTCATCAATTTCAACATCAGTGAATGTCAAACTAGATGATTCCAACTACCTCAACTGGAATTTCCAAATTCAGCTCCTCGAGAGCAATGGGATTTTTGGGTTTGTAGATGGCTCTCAACCGTGCCCTTCTCTGTCACCTGTGGATACTGGCGATTGTGGTACAAGTAATCTTAACCCTTCTTCATCTGTATTTGATTGTGATGCTATGACAATTTGGAAAATGCATGATAGGGCTGTCATGCAACTCATTACTGCTACTTTGTCACCAATAGCTTTATCTTGTGCAATCGGTAGTAATAGCTCTAGAGAATTGTGGATGAGATTGAAAGAGCAATTTTTTACCGTATCTAAGACAAGCATTTTCCAATTGAAGTCAAATTTGCAGAACATTAGGAAAGGGTCAGATAATATTAGTCAATATCTTCTGAAAATTAAAGAAGCAAGAGACTATCTAATGGCTGCTGGGGTGTATTTTGCTGATGAGGACATCATAATCTTAGCATTAAATGGTCTTCCAGCTGAGTATAATATATTTAGGTGTGTGGTTAGGGGGAGAGAAAGTGTAATTCCTTTAAAAGAATTTCGTTCTCAGCTACTTGCTGAAGAACGAATAGTGGAGAATATACTGCCTGACACACCTAATTTTCTGACTGCCATGCACACTGTCTCTACTGGTGGATATAAGCACCCTGAACATGACTTGTATAAACCTCCTGGGTCTGCATTTCGACCACCTCGTAGCTCACATGGTTCAAATACTTATGATAATGGAGGCTATAAACTATTTAATCGAAACAGAGGCAGAGGTAGGACCTATTCTGGGCAAAGAGCATTTTTCCCCGAGAGCATCAGTCCAGGCTTCATCTCAAGCAGTTTCCCCTTCTGTTCCTAATGCTTTTGGAACTTATTCTGTATCTCCATACACTGCACAAAATGTATTTGTGTGTCAATTATGTAATGGTGAAGGACACACAGCTCCAATGTGTGGCCTTAAGAGTTTTGACAAGTTTAAATGCAGCATATGTGGGAAGTTTAATCACACGACTTGGTTTTGCTACTACAATGAGAATGGTCCTCATTTTATGGGTCGAACTGTGAATGATTCCTCATCTCCACAGCAGCATGCCTTGAATGCTATGCACAATGGATACTTGTCTTCTCCTCAATCATCAAGTCAGTCTCCTCCAGTGTGGATTACAGACTTAGGGGCCACCAATCACATGACTGCTGACTTGTCCAATTTATCCTTGAGTACACCTTACCCTGCAACTGATACGGTGCAGACTGCTAATGGTGAAGGTCTGTTGGTGTTGCATGTTGGTTCAGCTATTATTCCCACTAAACCTCATTCCCTTAAGTTAAATTCTGTTTTGTGTGTTCCCAAACTCACTCAGAATTTTTTATCAGTACATCGCATTTGTTTGGATAATAATTGCTATCTGATATTTGATGCCTTTTGTTTTTGGATTCAGGTCAAAGTCACAGGGAGGATCATGTATAAAGGGCAATGCAATAATGGCCTCTATCCACTTCCAATTGTTTCCCCTTCTGTTCGGTCTTCTTTCAGCTCACAATTCCAGGCTTATATTGGTAGGTTAGTGCTATCTTCTACTTGGCACCATAGGCTAGGTCATCCATCCAATAAAATAGTCAAATTGATGTTACAAAAATCAAACATTCAGTGTTCCTTAGATCCTGATCCTGAAGTTTGTATTAGTTGTTTAGAAGGCAAGTTTTCTAAGCTTCCATTTCAGCCTAGTGCTCACAAATCTGTAACACCGTTTCACATCATACATAGTGACCTATGGGGACCTTCTCCAAGTGTTTCCATTGATGGATATAAATACTATGTAATTTTTGTGGATGAATTTTTCCATTATTGTTGGTTGTTTCCCCTTATTAATAAAAGTGATGTATGCTCCGTGTTCATTACTTTCTATCAATACATTCATACTCAATTTTCACAATGTATTCAAATTCTTCAAAGTGATGGGGGTGGGGAGTATGTTAACAAATCCTTGAAACATTTTCTTGACACTAAAGGTATTGAGCATCGTAAATCTTGTCCATATACACCTGAACAAAATGGATTGGCTGAGCGCAAACATAGACATCTTATTGAGACTACGGTCACTCTACTTCAATATGCCAAATTACCTACAATTTTCTGGACTTATGCTGTTCAAACTGCATCATTCTTAATTAATCGTATGCCTTGTGTTGGTTTGCACCATAAGTCCCCATTTGAAATGCTATTTGGTAAAATACCTTCGGTTGCACATCTAAGGGTCTTTGGCTGTGCTTGTTTCCCCTTGTTACGTCCATATATTCAACACAAATTAGAACCAAAGACTACCATGTGTGTATTTTTGGGTTATGCTCCTTAGTATAAGGGATATATATGCTATCATGTGTCTAGCAGAAAATTATATATATCTCAACATGTTTTGTTTAATGAAAATGTGTTCCCATACAAGGATTTAGTCACACAATTTTCCACTTCCAAAACACTATCCCCTATGCATTCTCTATCTCACAATTTCAGTTTTCCCTCCCCTGTTTCATTTTTCCCATCATTAATGCCACTGTCTACTGTCAATAATGCTGATACTCAGTCCCGATCTTTCAATTCAATTGACCCTGTCATCCCTTCATCATCCTCACTGTCATCGTCTCCTGCTACCACTAATACTGCTCCTGTGCATGTCACTTCCACTCCTGTGACTTCTACTAAGTCTACTACAGAAGGTAAGTCTGCTGCAACCTCATCTTCAGAGGAATGTTTTAACCCTGAGAACTTATTTGTTGTGCTGCATATACCTGCTTTAAATGTTCATCCCATGCAGACAAGAAGCAAGACAGGGGCTGTGATGAGAAAAACGTGTCTGTCAGTGATTCATCAATCAAACACAGGGGATCCTTCATTGTGTGAACCATTGACATTCAAGTCTGCTCTTAAAATTCCAGTGTGGTTGTCTTCTATGACAGATGAAATCAGTGCTTTGAATTCTCAGAATACATGGAGTCTTGTTGAGCTGCCACCTCGGAAAAACTTAGTGGGATGTAAGTGGATCTTCAAGCTTAAGAAGCATGCAGATGGTACAATTGCTAGGCATAAGGCTTGCCTGGTTGCTCAAGGGTTTAGCCAAGAACCTGGCTTGGATTACGGTGAGACTTTCAGCCCCGTAGTTAAACCAACTACTGTTCGTCTTGTACTGGCTTTAGCAACAAATTATAATTGGAAATTGAGGCAGCTGGATGTGAAGAATGCCTTTCTTCATGGTGTTCTTCAAGAGGATGTATATATGGCTCAACCCCCTGGGTTTATAGACTCTGTTCATCCACAACTGGTGTGTAAGCTTCATAAATCCTTGTATGGTCTCAAGCAAGCTCCACGAGCTTGGAACGACAGGTTCACTGATTTTCTGCCATCTCTGGGTTTTACACATACTTATGCAGATTCGTCTCTCTTTGTTAAACCTCTTGATAATGGTTTAATTATATTACTAGTGTATGTAGACGACATCATTATTACTGGTACTGATTTGACTGCTATTCAAAGGGTTATTGACTCTCTCATTGCAGAGTTTGATATCACAGATTTGGGAGACTTACATTATTTTCTGGGGATTCAGATTTCACACATTGCTAATGGTTTGATCTTATCCCAGTCCAAGTATATCACTGATTTGCTATGCAAAACTGATATGATTGATGCTAAAGCTTGTCTTACTCTATGTCTGCCATATCAACGATTATCTAAGGATGATGGTGTATCCTTCGATAATCCCACTTTGTACAGGAGCATTGTAGGAGCTTTACAATATCTAACATTCACTCGTCCAGACATCTCTTTTGCAGTTCATCAAGTCTGTCAGTTTATGCAGAAACCAATGCTGTCCCACTTCATTGCAGTTAAACGTATCTTACGTTATCTCAAGGGCACTCTTGATTATGGTATGAGGTATACTCTTGGTTCTTTGGATCTTACAGCATACAACGATGCAGATTGGGCAGGTGATCCGAATGATAGAAGGTCAACTACTGGATCAATTATTTTCCTTGGGTCCAATCCTATTTCTTGGTCCTCCAAGAAACAACACAGTTTCGCGATCTTCTACGGAGGCAGAATATAGAGCACTCTCTTCGATAGCTGCTGAAATTGATTGGCTCAAGCAACTCTTGGTGTTTCTGCGTGTTGCATTTGTTCAGCCTCCAGTTCTATTATGGGATAACCTTTCGGCCATTGCTCTGTCCTTCATCCCCGTTCAACATCAACGAACTAAAAATATAGAAATTGATGTCCATTTTGTGCGAGAAAGGGTGGCCAACAATCAACTTCTTGTGCAATTTGTTTCCTCAAAGGAACAATTTGCAGATATCTTCACCAAAGGGCTTGGTACTGTTATGTTTAAATTTCATTGTAACAATCTCATGCTTGGATTATCAAAACAAGAGATTGAGGGGGGATGTTAGAGTGTGTATTCTAGAATATATTAGAGTAAAAGAAATAAGACTCTAGAATATAGTATTGGGCATTTTAATATGTGTATATATAGTACTACACACGGAGAGTGTGTATTGTGTGGTTTACTATTGTAACAGTAAAGTTAATTCAAAACTTTCATTTTTCTCTCTATTTCGTTTATTCTCTCTGTTCTTCATCATACTCTGCAATCATCTTCTTCGTCTATCTCTAAATTTATCAACATCAGTTTATGATTCCATCAACAAGGTCATTACATTATTTGATTGCTCTGAAATTTTGACATAATATATATAAATATGTCAAGAGAGTCCTCATAAAATTTCATCTCAATCTTTGGATTAACATATGTAATTGATATTGTAAAATTATTCATTATTTAAAAAAAAAAATACTATTTAGCCGAAACAGAACGAGTTAAATGAAACAAAAATATTCCAACCAAAATTTGAGCGGAATTTTCAAAACGGGCTAAAAATTTAAGCGAGGTAAAAACTACCCCATTTTATCTCATTTTTTTAACTGGTATAAAACATTTCAGCTGTTTCGACTAAAACGAAAAGAAATTAACAACATTGGTTAAAATAACTGTAATAATCTAAAAAAATTATATTATAAAGTAAATAAAACAAAGTAGTGTCGGCATAACATTTACTAGTATTTGTTTTTAATTGCTAATAATATCTCCTGAAAAGGGGGGGGACATACTTTTTTTTTTGTCTATAAGAAGGGAGAGGTCTTTCTCTCATCGCCAAGCATCCACTCTTTTTGTTTGTGTAATCGAAGAGATGGTGTCCTCCATAGTCTTGGCAACTAAACCCCATGCCGTGTGTGTCCCTTTTCCAGCCCAGGGTCACATAAACCCAATGCTGAAACTAGCAAAACTACTCCATTTCAAAGGTTTTCACATAACCTTTGTTAATACAGAATATAACCACAGACGCTTACTCAAGTCTCGAGGCAGCAGCTCTCTCGATGGCTTCCCAGACTTCCAGTTTATGACAATTCCCGATGGTCTTCCACCTTCAGATATGGCTGACGCTACCCAAGACATTCCATCTATTTGTGAATGCACCTCCACCACCTGCTTAGCCCCATTTCGTGATTATTGCTCGACTCAACTCCTCCGGTACTGTGCCGCAGGTGACATGTGTTGTCTCCATGCTTGCATGAGCTTCACTCTTGATGCAGCTGAAGAATTTGGAATTCCAGAAGCGCTGTTTTGGACGCCAAGCGCCTGTGGTGTTTTGGGCTACGCGCACTATCGTTCACTTATCGAAAGAGGGTTGACCCCTCTGAAAGGTACACAACTTTTTAAAACCGAAGATCGAAAATATGGGTGCCTGAATTCATGATAAAGTTTTCCTTTTCGCTTTGGTTCATTAGAAGTTATCATTTTACCACGACCCAGAAGGTCGAGCTTGCATAATTTACAAAGTATGAAAATTAATCTGTAGGTAAGGCTTCAGAATATGATTATATTATATTCTAACGCACCCCCTCAAGTGAAAGTCCTTTGGGCTTGAAACTTGCACATTCCTACATTACCTTGTGCTTAGTTTTTTTATCAAATAGAGTGGGGTGAGATTCGAACTCGTGACCGCTGGGTCAACAAGACTTTGATACCATGTTAAGGAACCATCTCATCTAAAAGCTTAAGCTTGTAGGTAAGGCCCCAGAATATGATTATATTATATTCTAACATTATATACATGTTTTTTTTTTTTTTGAAGACGCGAGCGATCTAACAAATGGGTACTTAGAAACATCCATAGATTGGATTCCAGGAATGGAAAATATCAGTTTGAAGGATCTTCCAAGTTTTGTCAGAACTACGGACATAAACGACTTCGTGATAAGAGATATAGACAGAACTTCAAGAGCTTCTGCTGTCATTATTAACACCTTCGACTCCTTCGAACAAGATGTTTTGGATGCTTTATCTCCATTGCTTCCTCCAATTTACACTGTTGGTCCTCTCCAATTGCTTGCTGATCAGATTCCGAATGGTAATCTGAAAAATATTGGCTCAAATCTTTGGAAAGAACATCCCGAGTGCATTGAATGGCTTGATTCAAAAGAATCGAACTCTGTGGTGTATATAAATTTCGGTAGCATCACTGTAATAACCGCACAGCAAATGATTGAATTTGCTTGGGGACTAGCCAACAGCAACAAACCTTTCTTATGGATAATAAGGCCAGATCTTATTGTAGGTGAAGCCGCAATGTTGCCACCTGAATTTTTATCTGTAACAAAGGATCGAAGCTTGCTAATAAGCTGGTGTCCTCAAGAACAGGTCCTGAAGCATCCTTCCATTGGAGGGTTTTTAAGTCACATGGGGTGGAACTCGACATTGGAGAGTATCTGTGGCGGTGTCCCGATGGTTTGCTGGCCGTTTTTCTGTGATCAACAGACCAACTGCTGGTTTGCTTGTACCAAGTGGGGTATCGGAATGGAGATAGAAAACAACGTGAAAAGAGATGAAGTGGAAAAGCTTGTTAGGGAGTTAATGGAGGGAGAGAAAGGAAAAGATATGAAAAGGAAGGCGATGGAATGGAAAACCAAGGCAGAGGAGGCAGCTTGGACAGGTGATGCTTCTCGTCGGAATCTGGATCGATTGGTAAAAGTTCTTGCTCGCGAGCAAATAATTAGTTAGAAGCCTGAATGGCAAATCACTTCAAGCACTTGAGTATATCCTACTGTATTAATTTTAGAGAGAAATATAATCTAAGAAAAAAACACCTTGGTATAATAAATTAATAAATCTATTATTGGCTACATTTTCTTTTGCTTGTATTACATTCAGCATGATTTTCAATAAGATTTGCTTCTATTTATTTAGGCTTGTCTTGGTATAATCCCCGTCTACCTTTTCAGCTAACGTTAGGCTTGTCTTACTAAACCCATAACATCTGACTTCATTATTTTCTCATTTTTTATAATATTTTTTTGTTTTGTAAATTACTACTTATATATATATACATCTTTTTTTCATTTATGTTTTAGTTAATACCTCTTATCTATAATTGTTTTGGCTTATTTAACCTTTTTTGAAAAAAAAAATGATTATGTTTTAATTTTATTGATCGAGTTTGATTTTTTTATGGGATCAATGTAATTCATTTATAATTGTTTTATATATTTATATAAATTCAAAACATTATTTTTATTGCAATATTTTTAATATGTTTAACCTAAACATAATGTTTTCTAGTGTTTTTTGTTATTGTTAACATCGTTTGTATTTATTTATTTAAATACTTTTTATCGGTTTATTTAATTATATGCTTGCAAGAAACTTTATGTTTTTTAGAAAAAAAATAAGCGTCAAATTGTTTACCATGGGAGGAAATCTCATATCCCGGAAAGTATATCTTGTGGGTCAAGGTGTGCGAGTAAATCCTACTCGTTCTAGACTCTTACAAGAGATGCACGTCCTGACTAAACTCGAGACCTGTTATGCAAATCACAAAATATTTGTCATCACGCCACGATTGTTCTAGGTATGCAAATCATAAAATACTAGTCATCACGCCACGATTGTTGGGAACAATTATTTTTTCAATAAGATTGATTTTTTTTTTAGGAGAGAGAGAGAGATTCAAAAAGAAAAGGTGACAAAGACCTTTGTTTAGACAAATTATACAGTAAATTATAGACTTTATCGATATGAACCAAAATAATATGATGGACAGGCACAAGAAAGAACCCTATGTTTAGTTTGATGTACAATTCATGGAATGATGCTTCTGACCTGCCGCAATACAACCAATCAAGAATCAATTTCTCTCCATAAACTCTTTGATATTTCAAGAAAACATGGAACTGCTAGCTCCAGAGATACTTCAAAATGGAACTTTGCCATGATGATTTCATTAAATAAATTAGAAAGGAATGGGATTTTTTATAGTTAGGTGAAAATGGAAAATTTGATTGGAAATGGAAAACAATTTCTTACATAGAAAATTGTCTATTGATTGTTTAGCATTCAAACAAGGAAAAGCAAGTATTGAATCCTAATTTGATCATTATCATCAAAGTCATAAGAACTAAGTCCTTGAAATAGCAGCCCTACATGCCCTAAACGTTCGAAGACCATATACCTCTGCATTCATTCTTTTCCGCACATATACCATTATTGAAACGAGACTTGTAGTTTCTCTCAAGATCTGAAACATTTTTGTTGCAAGCCGGCGGCTATAAAATTCAATGGTAGGTAATAGAGTGTCAGGATGACTGCAACAAGCCGTGCAATGGTGAACTAGTAGCAATCATGTATTAGCACGAAGAAGAAGTTGAGAGAAGGCATAAAGAGAGAGGGGAAAGAAGCTTATGGTCTTTAGCAATTTATTCTTTTATTTTCTTGACATTTTTCTTACAGATATTTGTCTTATATAATAGTTTTAGCATTCTAGAATGATAGAGAGAAAACAAAATAAAAATACCTCCTCTCATAATGTTATGTATAGATATTCAACATTTACTTGGACATTTTCATACATAGAAAAAATTCAATCCACGTTTTGTTGCTACTAGTACTCGTCGCCCTTGTTCTACGCACGTATTCGAGGTTTTATGGACCCAGAAATGGATTGCATGTGAGAGTAGTCAAGCAAAATTTATGAAATGGATATTATTTTCCAATATCGAATCTGATATAAGTGTTCAGTGGTCCAGCTGCATTGGAGTGTCTAAGATGTGTGATGTTTCGAAGTGGGAATAGTCGTCCCCGAAAAAGTTAGACCTTATATTTCAAAAAAGTTAATAATTTTTGTTTCTTTTCATCCTTTCATCCCTAAGTCAAAAGAAAACCTATCCTGACTCCAATAACACGAGTAGGGGAAGAAAAATGAATAATAATACAGAAATAAAATTCAGAACCAATAATAACAATTGAATTAATTGTTAAGAGAAACTAAATCACGTGAAAAAATACTTTAGAAATTGGATTACTCAATTTATTATATGTTTTTATAGATGTTCTATTTTATTGGTTGTAAAAAGATCATGGACGCTACTTGGATTGGTTGTCTTTATTTTATAAAGGTGGTTTGCTTGCATAAGATCCTTAAATTTATTACTTTTGACCAGGATATGAAGCTTAAGAGAATTATTAGAAAGAATTTAGGGATAAAACATTTTAATTAGTTGTGCTTATCACCCTAGGATAGATGGTAACACTAAAGATGTTAACAACAATATAAAAGTTCCACTCTGTGGTTTAGCTAGATACAAACTTAAGTAATGGGATCTGGGTTTCTAAATGGTGGAGTTCATTTATAAACACTTTAGAAATTGGATTACTCAGTTGGCCCATTCAAAATTATATATAAACAAAATCCTGCTGGTGTGTTTGATTTATCATATGTTCCTTGTATTTGATGGTTGATTATTTAAGCTAAGGGTATGATAAAATATCTATATGAATTAGATTTAAAAGAAGTTGTTTGAGTCAATTTCGTATTTTTCCTTTACATCTTTGGATCTTTAACTTAATTTTGAATGTTATTTTGTCTTTTCTATTTTATTTTCCAACCTTCTAAAGGATTTTTTTTTTCATATTTAAAGAGTTATAAATCTCTTAAAATAGACGATTATATTAGAGAAAAATATTCAGAAATAAAATAAGAGTTAAGGTTCTTGTGGTAATCAACTTTTTTTAAGAATAATTATGTATTTTTGTTTGTTTGTTATTTTCATTTACATCAAATAAGAAAGGTGTCCACCAACTAATATGAGGTTTGCCTAATCACTGTTGCCATAGTTCTTATAAAGATATCCTAATTCTTTTTCTAGTCATAGTCATTAACTCTCATCAGATATCTTTAGTGAAAGTTATACTAGGTCCCGCAATCACCAATCAACCTACTAATAATCTCTACTATAATCTTCTAAATTTCCTAGCTCAAAAAAATGACCAGACAACTTGAAAAGAAAGGAATTGTGCTTTTAAGAATACAATCCAAACTAAATGTAAACTTAGATTAAAGCACATGAATAAATTTTTCATGGTGGTGTTAGGCATATCCATGCCTAATGGCAATGCCCTTTTGGTAAACAATACACTAACAACTTTAATCAAAGAACCTAATTCAAGGATTTTTGATCTAGAGCACCACACTGACAAGTTTGTCAAAATTCATGGACGATGTACCATTAAAACCAGTTGCTGCTTCAGCCTTTGACTTCCATTCCATGGCCTTCTTTTTTATCTGCTTACCTTTCTCCCCATCAAGTAACTCTATTACAAGCTTCTCTACTTCATCTCTGTTCGCATGACTTTCAATCTGCTCAAATCCAATTTTGCATAGATGAAGATGTAACTGATAGTACTGAAACTAAAGGTCCTTGGCAGACTGGTTTATATGGACAACCAAGTGAAGAAGGAGAAGTGAAGAATCTAGTGAAGCAGCAACACCGATCCCACTCAGAAGATCAACAAGAATGACGAAGCGAAACTCAAAATATACCAATGCTACCATCGTAGAAGATGTAAAATAACCATAAACTCTTAGAGAAGTAGTTCAGAATCCAGACTACAATAGAGCTATGGAAGAAGAATTTACAACATTAAAACAAAACCAGACCTAGGAGCTTGTACCAAGACCACGGGATGCAGAATATAAGAAAATTAGAGACACTGTTTCAATGAATAATTCCACCACACTTTTCATTGATTCTTTACAGTGTATATATACACAAAGAGTAGCTACATAATTGCCTATATGTTTGCTGATAATTAAGACAAGAATTTTGTACATTAATGAAGGGATTACAATTCTAAATATAGAAGGTATGTAACGGTCTGATCCCAACGACAGTAAGCTTAACATGGAAGGTTTGGTTTAGGCATGAATATCTGCTTGTATGGATCTTCAATCTGGGTTTGTGCATGTTTCCTCAATACGCCCCCGCAAGATAGGGCTACCATCGGTGAGGCCAATCTTGGACCTGAGGAATTCGGTGTGCTGGTGGGACAAGGGTTTCGTCAGTAGGTCCGCAAGTTGATCTTGAGTGTGAACATGTTGAACCTTGAGTGAAGCCTTTTGAACTAAGTCACGAACGAAGTGAAGATCGATTTGAAATGCTTCATCCGAGAGTGATGGACTGGATTGTAGCTGAGGTGAGTTGCGCCAAGATTGTCACATAGTAACAACGGAGCAGTTTTGATGGGGAAGCCAAGGTCGGAGAGGAGACCATGTAACCATATTGTTTCGGAGGCTGCGTTTGCAAGCGATCTGTACTCGGCCTCGGTGGAAGATCGGGCAATGGCTCGCTGTTTTTTAGAGCTCCATGAGATAGGATTCTGACCAAGAAAGCTGATGTAGGCTGACGTGGAGGAGCGATCATCAATATTCCCAGCCCAATCAGCATTTGAGGATGTTGTAAGAGTCCAGGATGTGTTCTTCTTGAGGTGAATACCGTGAAAGATGGTCTGCTTGAGGTAGCGTAGCAATCGCTTGACTGCAGCCCAGTGGGAGTGGGTAGGCTTGTGCATGAACTGTGACAATTTATTGACAGCAAAAGAAATGTCAGGACGAGTTAAAGAAAGATATTGAAGACTTCCAATTACCCGTCGAAATTCGGTGCTATCAAAGGCAGCAGTTCCATCAACCAGTTTTAGTGAGGTGCTAGTTGATAATGGAGTAGAAATGTCCTTGGCACCCATCATGTTTGTTGTGGTAAGCAAATCCCGAATATACTTATGCTGCGATAAGAAAAGTCTTGCACAAGTTGGGAGAACTTCCACCCCTAAAAAATAATTAAGAATACCCATGTCTTTCAAGTGAAATTTGGAGCCAAGTTGTGTCACAATTGATTGCACAAATGAGGTAGTGTTACTAGTAAGTATAAGATCATCCACATAAACCAATAAAAAACAGATTATGGAGTCATTACGATAAATAAACAAAGAAGGATAAGCTTTTGATATAATAAAACCAAGATCAATGAGAGTAGTCTTAAGTGTGCAGTACCAAGCCTTAGGGGCTTGTTTAAGGCCATAAATGGCTTTGCGTAATCTGCATACATAATTAGGTTTAAATGGATCCTTAAAACCTGGTGGTTGACTCATGTGGACAGTTTCAGTTAGGTGGCCATGTAAAAATGCGTTATTCACGTCCATTTGTCTTAAAGACCAACCCTGCATCACAGCAATGCTAAGAACAATTCGAATGGTCACAGGTTTTACAGCTGGACTAAAGGTTTGGGTGTAATCAATCCCATATTTTTGGTGAAAACCCTTGGCTACAAGCCGGGCTTTAAATCGATCAATGAAGCCATTGGGTTTTCATTTCACTCGAAAAACCCACTTGCAGCTGACGGGATTGCAGCCAAGTGGAGGTGGGACTAAGTCCCAGGTTCCATGGCGCATGAGAGCAGTGAGCTCATCGGACATGGCAACACGCCATTGAGGCATGGACAGGGCTTGAGTGACACACGTAGGCTCTAAACTCTGCGGTAGAGGGTGTTTGGTGACAAGGTTGATCTGTTTGGGTTTGAATATCTGGTTCATGGATCATGTAACCATGGAGTGTGTGCGGAGATTCAAGGTGTCACCGGGACTAGTGGGAGTCACCGTGGGAGATGGTGGTTGTAACGGTGAGGTGACTGGATTAGAGGGAGAATTATGTGAAGATGATGCAGATGCATGTGAATCACTAAGATTACCAGTATTAAGCGAATTGAAAGAAATTGGAGAAGAATTGGAGAAAGACATACCTGGAGGAGCTGGATCGGCGGCGAGATCGGTTTCCAAAGTCACTGGTTGAGCCGAAGAAGGTGGAGGAACGGGGAATGGCTGGAGAGAGATGGGTGACGAAGTGGGCCTAGAGTTGGGAGACGATGTGGGCCTAGAGTTGGGAGACGATGTGGGCCGAGATAAGGAAGGCATAAGAGAGGCTAGAGTTTGACTCTCATCAAATAGCACATGCCTTAACAAATACACTCTATGTGTATTGGGCTCCAGACACCGATAGGCATGTTGAGTTGAAGAGTAACCTATGAAGATGCATGGTGTTGATTTGGGCTGCAATTTATTGGTTGTATAGGGCCGGGTCAAAGGGTAGCATATGCACCCAAATGTTTTTAGTTAAAGATAATTTGGCTTTTGACCGAACAATGTTTCAAAAGGGGATTTGTTTTGAAGTAAAGGTGTTGGTTGACGGTTGATTAAATATGCAGCAGTATGAAATGCATGAGGCCAGTATGATAAAGGTAGGTTAGCATCATGGAGTAAAGTAAGTAAGACCTGTTTCAACTAAATGACGGTGACGACGTTCAGAGACGCCATTTTGTTGAGGTGTATGCGGTGCAGTTGTGTAGTGACTAATGCCATGTAGAGAAAGAAATGGTTTGAGGTTAATAAATTCCCCACCATTATCAGAATAAAGACTTTTTATGCTTGTTTGAAAATGTTTTTCAACAATTTTTTTTAAATTGAGGAAAAATATTTTTGACGCAAGATTTGGCATGGATGGGGTAAAACCACAATTATTTGGTGTAGTGGTCAACAAAAATTAAATAATAACGTGAACCATCTAGACCATCACAATGAGCTGGTCCCCACACATCAATATAGATGGTGTCTAGGGAAGCATGACTTTGAATGCTTGTGGACCGAAAAGGAAGTTGATGGGCTTTATTAATAGAACATGAAGAACACAAAGAATTATTTTGTTTTTTGTTTTCTTTGATTGGAAGTGAAAAAAGATTAACAAGACTGTGAACAATTTTAAGGGAGGGATGTCCAAGGCGCTTATGCCAGCCATCAAATGATGTCCGTTCATGCACATTGGCAACAATTTTGGAAGATGGCCCCAACAAAGAATTTGGAAAAAGATACACGCCGTCCTTACATGCTCCTCTTAGTATGATCGCCCCCGTAGTCGGATCCTTCACCAAAAAATAAAAGGGGTGAAGTTCAAGAAAAATATTATTTTGTAATGTAAAATGATGAGCAGAAATTAAATTCTTGCAGATATTAGGAACACATAAAGTATCATGAAGAACAAAAGTGCGTGTGGGTGATTTTAGAGATAAAGAACCAATGTGAGTAACCGGCAAACCTGACCCATCACCAATGACAACTTCATCGGTGCCATCGTATTCAGAGTGTATAGATAAATTTGCTAAATCACCAGTAATATTATGAGACGCAGCAGAGTCTAGGAGCTATTTTTGGTCCTTTTGATTTGATGCAGTGGCACAATTTGCCATGAAATCAGATTGACGGAATTGTCAACAAGTTTTTGCAATATGCCCGACTTGATCACACAGCTGACATTTGGGCTGAAAACGTCTCTGATTGGGCTTGTTTTGTTGAAATCTCCGGTTGTCTTTAAATGGACCCGAGTATTGGGCCTATTGTTGAGGCAAGCCAGTGGGCTTATATGGTGGCCTGGGTAAGATGCCCTTTCGGGGACTTCCATTTGGAGAAAATGTTGTCTGCCTGTGACGGTGAGTGTAGTGAGCAGAGGCGACGAGCTGCTGCGACGAGGATTCCAGGCGGTGCAGGTAATTATCATGCCCCACGAGAAGATCATGAAGCTCCTCGAAGGTAAGGGAAGTGGCCCCTGCTCTTATTGAGGTTGCAATGTCCCGAAAATTAGGACCCAATCCATTTAGGATGTAAAGGGTTAGATCATCATCTGCAATGGGATGATCAATGAGAGAGAGTTCATCTGCAAGGGCTTTAATCGTGTGCAGGAAGGTGACAATTGAACGATTTCCTCGTTGAATCAAGGTGAGTTCTTCTTTCAATTGCATTGCTCGGGTTCGAGACTTGCTGGCATAGAGATGATGAAGCTTTGTCCAAGCCTCATGGGAGGTTTTGGCAGTGGCTATGAGAGGAGTGATAGTGCTTGATGTTGAAGCCAGAATAGCACTGAGAATCAATTTGTCTTGATGGACCCAATGAGTTTTATTTAACTCAGTGGTAGAGGTGCCGACAGGGGATGGGCACTGGGATATTCCATGAACATAGTCAAGGAGATTATACCCTATAAGGAGAGCTTCAAATTGTGCTCTCCACTGTGGAAAGGTGGATGGTTGTAGCTTTTCATTGATTTGTGTCGTGATGTTCAGTGCAATGAGTGTGTTTTCAGTGGATGGGGTGAGAATGGGTTGAGTTGTGGGGTTCTGGGTAGCGGATTGAGTTTCAGAGGATGTCATTGTGTTTGGGGGAAGGGGATCGTGTTGCTCGGTGGAGAAAGGCTCTTCTGATACCATATAAGAAAATTAGAGACACAGTTTCAATGAATAATTCCACCACACTTTTCATTGATTCCTTACAATGTATATATACACAAAGAGTAGCTACATAATTGCCTATATGTTTGCTGATAATTAAGACAAGAATTTTGTACATTAATGAAGGGATTACAATTCTAAATATAGAAGGTATGTAACGGTCTAATCCCAACGGCAGTAAGCTTAACATGGAAGGTTTGGTTTAGGCATGAATATCTGTTTGTATGGATCTTCAATCTGGGTTTGTGCATGTTATAAGAAAATTAGAGACACAGTTTCAATGAATAATTCCACCACACTTTTCATTGATTCTTTACAGTGTATACATACACAAAGAGCAGCTACATAATTGCCTATATGTTTGCTGATAATTAAGACAAGAATTTTGTACATTAATGAAGGGATTACAATTCTAAATATAGAAGGTATGTAACGGTCTGATCCCAACGGCAGTAAGCTTAACATGGAAGGTTTGGTTTAGGCATGAATATCTGCTTGTATGGATCTTCAATCTGGGTTTGTGCATGTTTCCTCAATACAGAACCCATTTCCTGCAAATAGGTGTAGAAAATAATATGACGCACAGATGGAACAATGGAAAGACTCAAAGCTCATCTAGCAGAATGAGTTTTTTCTCAACAATATGGACTCGACTGTCATCACCCAATTTTTGGGTGACTCCCCAAAATATACCAAAAAATAACAAAAAGTAAAATAAAAAAGGCCAGTGAGGGTAGAAAAATCAATGTGGAATTTTTGGTCGTTTTCGAAAGCCCGGTCATACCTCTTTTTGCCTAGAAATGAAGGAAAATGCAGATTCAAAGCTAAAATAATTCATTATTGGATAAATCTGCATAAAAGTTAAGTCGAAAGACATAATTATATTTTTATAGGCCAATTCGATTTAATCGTCGGCTAATTTAAAATGTAATTATGATTTCAGAATTATTTGAGAGCCTAGTTAAAGGATTTAATTAAGCGCAAGGGCTTAATTATACTTTAAATGAGTCAAATTAATTTAAGAATTTAATTGACGAGAAATCCAGTTTGGAAGCCTAATTTGGGTTAAATTGAGACGATCAAAATTTTCGGTGACGAAACTTTTCGTGTTAAATCGGAAGTTAAAATTAAAGATAAAAACATCATTCTTCCTGGTTTTTCCCATCAAAAAAATTCTTTTTTTGGTCACGGCCTATTTATTTAAAATTTTCAAAAAAAAAAAAAAAGCCCATCACCGGAGCCATGCTTCACCATGCTCAACCATGCCGCTAGCCTTCCTGCCACACTCAATAACCTATACTCGGACAACACCCCCATGCCTTGCACCATGCCTTCTTCAGCTATAAATAGCAGAAGAAAATACACGAAACAGGGGGAGAAATTTTGAAACTAGGGAAATTGTTCACTGTCACGGGGCTGAAAAACTGAGGAGAAACCAGGGGGAGAAATAGATAGTAACGAAAAAAAATAATAACATTGAGAGAAAGTTTGAGAGAGAGCGGTTAACAACGAAATAAACTGGGGGAGAGATGTTTGGTTATGTATTTAATTCTTAAAGAGATGTTTTTTATTCATCTATAAATTTTTCTTCTTTAGTTTAGATAAACTTTATTTTTTGAAATAGAAAATATTTATTTTTATATAATTTTTTTAATATCTATAGCCATTCATAATAGTTTAATTGTCTTTTTATCCTATTCAATCAGCTGAATGTATTTGTCTATTTCTATTATTATTTGATTGAATAAAAGAAAAATGAATAAAAAGAATGTAGGAAATTGCCTATGATATAAATGTGAATCTCTTAGTGTAGATTATCATACTTTCTACCCTTACAATTAACTATGGAGTGTAATGATGCGTTTTTTTTAAATAAATTTTTATTTTAGTTCTCAAGCTTTTTCTTTGCACAATTTAAGTTTTTCAAACACCATATTTCATGTTTTTTCAAAGGAATGGTTGAATTGAAAGACAAACTAAAGTGAGAAACTCGAGTGACACATGTGATTTTCCAGAAATATTGAAAAAGTACATTGTAGTCCCTAATCTTTTTAGTATATTAGTTAAGCAGTCCCTTTAATTTTAGAAAAAATCATTTTGATACAAAATTTTATTTTTTATTATTTTTGAGTCCTTTTTGGGTGTAAGGAAAGAGAGAGGCTCGTTGAATTCTAGAATAGAAAGACAAAGTTGTCGTTATAACAATTTCAGCTACCAAAATGATTAATTTTTGTATCAAATGATTCCTTGTAAGGAAAGAAGTCCAAATCACGTGTCTTTGTTCCTTTGATCACGTGTCGTTATAGCAACTTCTTTTCTCTATTCGATTTTGACATGGTTTGTTTGTTTTGTTTTAGAATGTTATAGATTTGCTTAGTAAGGTTTATGTTTTGTTTTAGAAGACGAAGGTAGATGACTCATTGTTTATTTCCCCCCATTAATTTTAGAGAAAAAAGGCTCACGTGTTTGGGCATGAACTTGCAGGGTTGTGTGTGGACATTTGTTTATGGGTCAAACGTTAGGATTGTCTTACTAGACCTATAACATTTGTATTTATTTATTTAGGTACATTATTATCAGTTTATTTAATTATATGTTTGCATGAGATTTTAATTTTTTAGAAAAAATAACGCCAAATTGTTTCATAAGGATGTCGTATATGTCCATTGATGCCAACGAGAAACGTTTTTCTGTTTCACCACTTTAACTCAATCTCTCTAGTTTAATAAAAATAATTAATTAATCCTTTTCAAAAACTATATACATAATCCCAATGTTTCTCGATTGTTTATAACTTGATATTTATAAAATTTATTCTTTATTTATTTGAAATAAAAACAAATTGTTTAGGTATTTCGCGTGCCACTATGTCAAATTAATTCATTTCTATAAATTGGTCGTGGACGACTAGTTGACTAGTTTATATTGAGGTTAAATTACGATATAATACTTATATTGTAACTACGAATACTTATAAGAAAGATACACATAAAGAGAAGAGATAAATATATGAAAAGAATTCTCATTACTTCTTAGGATTATATGTATATATTTTTAAATATCATAAGAATTAATAATTATGACTTAACTACCACAAATGTATTCTTTGAATGACATTTTCAGATGAAAACGAAGATGGTAGTCATTGTGATGGATCGTTGTGCAACTACAGGCACTCACGAGCTCCTAAACTACAAACTAATCATTAGAATTAGAAAGGAAGATGGGATTTTTTATAGTTAGGTGAAAATGGAAAATGTGATTGGAAATGGAAAACAATTTCTTACATAGAAAATTGTCTGTTGATTGTTTAGTATTCAAACAAGGAAAAGCAATTATTGAATCCTAATTTGATCATTATCATCAATGTCATAAGAATTAAGTCCTTGAAATAGCAGCCCTACATGCCCTAAACGTACAAGATTTCTACCCTTATACCATTATTGAAACGAGACTTGTAGTTTCTCTCAAGATTTTCAAGAACCTCTTATTAGATGCCTTCTAGGTAGAATTCTTGAAACCTTTTGTTGCAAGCAACACTGGAATGGATCCTGCGGCTATAAAATTCAATGGTAGATAATAGAGAGTCAGGATAACTTCAACAAGCCGTGCAATGGTGGACTTGTAGCAATGAAGCAATTTATTCTTTTATTTTCTTGACATTTTCTTACAGAAATTTGTCTCTGTATATATAATAGACTTTAGCATTCTAGAATGATAGAAAGAAAACAAAATAAAAATACCTCCTAATGTTATGTATACATATTCAACATTTACTTGGACATTTTCATACATAGAAAAAATCCAATCCATGTTTTGTTCCAACTAGTATAAGTACCCTTGTTCTATGCTCGTATTCATAGTTTTATGGACCCGTACATGGATTGCATGCAAGAGTAATCAAGCAAATTTATGAAAGTTCTTGATATTATTTTCCAATATCGAATCTGATATAAGTGCTCAACGATCCAATTGCGTTGGAGTGTCTAAGACGTGTGACGTTTTGTGTCATAACCCAATTTTGGGTTATTCTCAAAAACCTATCCAAAATAAAACAAAAACAAAATAAATAAAATAAAAGGGGGTGGAAATTTTGGAACTTTCGAGGGCTCGATTGTAGCTCTTTTACCCTAAAATGAAGGAAAATACAGATTCAATGCTAAAATAATTTATTATTCGATAAATCTGTTTCAAACTTAAGTCGAAAGATGTAATTATATTTTTATGGGCCAATTTGATTTAATCATTGGCCAATTTGATTTAATCATGTTTAAGGATTAATTGAGAGCCCAATTAAAGGATTTAATTAAGCGCAAGAGCTTAATTATACTTTAAATTGGTCAAATTAATTTTATTAAGAGCTTAATTGGTAAGAAATTAAGTTTGGAAGACTAGTCTGGATTAAATTAAGAAGATCAGAATTTTCGAAGACAAGACCTTTTTGGGTGAAATCAGAAGCCAAAATTAAAGATAAAATCATTATTCCCGTTGAAAATATCCGAAGCCAAAATTAAAGATAAAAACATCATTCTTCCCGTTGAAAAAACTCTATTTGTAACAACCCATTTTTGTCTTCTATTTTATATTATTAAAAAAATGATGAACTAGACAGAGGCATTGTCAGCAGCCATACCTGTGACATGTCGGCAACCATGCCCTGCAACCTACCACTGAGCACAGCATGTTCTGGACAACAATCCTATACCTTCAAGTTGCAAGATGAGCCTATAAATAGGAGGAAAATTACAGGAGAAGGAAAATGAACAAACAGGGAAAAGGCTGGGAAAAATAATAGCCGGTGAAATTATAGTGCAACCACCAGAAACCTCCATTTTCATTCCTCATGGTCGCCGGTGAGGCCACTTTGGTGGCACTATCTCCCTCATAGCCCGTTGCAGTGCTCTCTCTCTCCTCGATGATGCCTCTTTCTCTAAGAACAGACATGAACCAGCTCCTCCTCTCCTCCGAGAGCATCCAACCACCCACCTAACACCACCATCCTCTCCACCAACAGCTCCTCCACCATGTAAGTCCCTAGATGTGGCCTTCAGCAAGGCAGCAACAACAGTTGCAGCGGTGTGAAGCAACCAACTTCTGACATCTCCTCCGGCCACCATTTTCGACGCTGACACCACAAGGAAAATTACCTCGGCCTCCTCTACCCGACGGCAGTGGCAAGTGTGCCTCTCGTCGTGGTCGGCCGACCACCTTGTTATTGTTCACGTACATGAATTAATTTTGTGTGTGTGTGTCGGTGTATATATATATATATATATTCTTTTTTCGGTGGGCTAGACTACTCTCGGCCCAGCCAAAGTCCAGTAGAGTTGGGCTTTTAGCCCACCTTGGTTGGGCCGACCCATTTGGTTGGACCAGGCCAGACCTGAATTTTTTTTTTAAAAAAAAAATTATATTTAAATTTTTTTTTTGTTTTTGTGCATATGGCCGAATTTCAAGGTTTTCCCAAGCATATTATTTGAACGAAAATTGGATATCGTAATCAATTTATGATTATCCATTGGAATTTGGACAAAATATCAAAAAAAATTATTTGTTTAAGCTATCTCGGTGTAACATTATATTGTAAAGTACACTTGCAGATACTAAAAAAAGGTTTTCTTTTACTGCGGTGTAAAATTACATTGTAAAGTACTCCCGCGGACAATTGCTTTTTGAAAATGCAATGTAAAACAAAATTAAACCTAGAAAAAATAATCAAACAACAATTCAACTTACCTTAGGTATATATATATGCGTCTTCCCCTTGCACAACAAGTCCCTTTACCCCAGACTCTAGCAGACCAATAGGTTTCTAGTGACCTTAATACTAGGTGGAAACTCCTAATAATTAAAGTTGTAATTTTTACAACTATAAAACACAAACTCCATTTCATCGCGCACCATTATCTCCCCAATCCCGAAGATGGTGGGGCGTGAAGTGCAAAAAAATAGATGTCATGACATTTTGAATTGGGAATAGCCATCCCGATATATATATTAGATCATATATTTCAAAAAAGTTAATATTTTTTGTTCCTTTTCATCTTTTCTTCCCTAAGTCAAAGAAAACTTATCTTGACTCCAATAACATGAGCAGGGGAAGAAAATTGAATAATAATACCAAAAAAAATTCAGAACCAACATTGTAGCAATCAATAATATATAGTTTTTCTAAATTTCACATTCAAGAGCCACTTACCTTGATATTAAAGGGTGTTATGTTCACTTACCTTGATATATTTGTCATTATACGACAATTAAATTATGTCAAACAGTATTTTAAAACCCATCAACCTACCTTTGGATATCATCTGATACTTCAAAATATTATTACAAACTAATAAGAAACAAATATAGTTTCCAAATGCTAAATAATATTTCTATTTGCTAATTATACACTTCTATTTCTATTTTCATTATTTACTTTTGAAAAATTGAACTATCATTTACAATGATTTAATTAGATTAGTTTTCAATTAAAAATAAAAGGAAAATTCGGGGTTAAAAAAAATCACTTGAAGTAGAGATTGATTATAAGATTATGTCTTTAAGGTACTAATTCCTATAATTTTCCACTAAAATAATTGTCAAATAAGGATGGTTACAGCTCATGAAAAAGAAAATTCTGAAACATTTGTAAAATGATAGGTCATAAAATCAAGATCCAATTTCACTCATGAATATAAACATGACTCATACTCATATTATCTTATATAGCTCTCAAAGGCATTTAGGGTAGCCTACTCATTCATGTCTAAGTACCTGAATGTATATTGTACTATAAAACATACCTTATAGAAACCCTAATAATAAAAAAATGTACTTATAACCGAATATATATAGAGGTGATATGACCTCTTGCCTTTTGTACATATTCTATTCACTTGGTAGGGCATAAGATATACTCCAACAATGACATAGGTAGGTTTAAGAATCTAGTAGATTTGATAGTTAGTTATGGATTTAACATTAGTGCATCACGAAGCAATCCTAATAGACTCATTTATGAACTAGTGGGATAAAGTTAAATCTAAGAATAAGCTTGTTTATGCTATATAAATAGCCTAATAAGAAATCACATAATATTTGATTTGATTGCTAGATTAGCTTAAATATTTCTAGATGATTCTTGAACCCTATTTCTATAGAGATCTAATTGTTTGTATCAAAGTGAGCTCTAAAAGACCCTCAAATTACGTTTGGAAGATATTGTTGAGTCAAGTTCATTATTTTTCCTTTTTATCTGTAGGTTTTTAGCTTAAATTTGGATTTTATGTTGTCTTTTCTATTTGACTTTGGATTCTGATTTTCCACATTATAAATGTTAGAAAATTTAGTATATTTAAAGAATTTTAAACCTCATAAAGTGGGATATTTTATTAGAGAAAACATTAAAAAATACAGTATTAATTAGGGCTATTATGGTGATAACCTTTTTTTAAAACATTTTTATATTTCTTTGCTTTTTGTCTTCTAGTATATTGTTATATCTATGTTAATTGGTATTAGAGCCTTACAAGTTTTAGTTATTACTGAGTTATAATGAGTTTTTAAGTACCATTGCTAGAAGAGGTCATTAAATATAATGCGCTCTAGTAGGAAAGGATAAGGAGTTTTCTCTTAACAAATAGACATGTAATAACTGCAAAGTTAACAAGGTGATAACTTTAGAGGACTCCTAATTGATGAAATTAACTTGACTATAAACAGTCTTTTGAATCTATTTCAAAGGAAAGATTTGAGGAGACAACCTCTTGATTAGGATTATTGTCATGAAGACTTAAGGTTTTAGATAAAACCATATAAGTTCAGACGAAACTTGAAACTATAGGAATTTATTTGTGAGTTATATGAAGTAGATATGATTTTTAGTATAATAAAGTCTGTAATAAATGAGGGTGAAACTAATTGCCATAAAACTTAAAGGATAAGTTTTTTCCTAGTGGGAATAAATAAGAAAAAAACCCCAACATAATTAAGGAGATTAAAGATTCAATCATTGGTAGAAAATGAAAAAAATACTTTCTTTTTTACAATACACTAAAACTATATAATATAAGAATTGTACAAAAACCAAGGATTTATATGAAAGGAAGCATAAAATCTATAAAAAAAAGCATGAAATCCAAAACTAATAAAGAAAAATCATAAAAATTGCCAAAATTTGAAGTCCGGGGCAAGATTCCAAATATCTAAAAATTTGATGGTTGGGTACTCTAAGAAAAACAACCTCTAACAAGTCCAAGAAAAATTTGAGCGTGGTCCAATAGTTAGATCAAAAGTTACAATGCTTTTGAGTTGTCACTCGAGTTTGGAATGACTAAATCGCTTCTTGGGCCAAGACCTATGTATCTGCTAGGCCTTCCATGTAATTTCCTAGAGCACATTCTCATTAATTTGGGGTAGATCCACACTAGATTGTTCAGAACCATCCAATATGGCAAGCCCAACAACAGGTATATTCGACAAAACTTAGGTTCTTATAAAATTCTAGTTTTGTTGGTTATGAAAAAAGATAATTCATAATATATATATATATATATATATATATATATATATATATATATATATATATATATATATATATATATATAATAATCAACCAAATCATAATGAAATACAAGTTTTATATACCATGATTCGATGACATGATAGATTAACTAGTTAGCTCTAGGTGGTCTAAAAAAATGACCTCAACAACAACTACCACTAAATGAGGATTAAACACGGAGATGAGTGGAAAACAATCTTTAAGATATATCATAAATTATATGATTTAATGGTGATTTCATTTGGTTTTAAGGCCTTGCTTTAACAAGTTTGTAGTAGTATACTTTAATGATATTTTATTCTATAAGCCCTCACTGAATTCAAACTTGGAACTCCTGTAAAGTATTTTGTTTCTAACAAATTGAAGCACAAGTAGTTATAAGTCAATCATATATATTATGTTCTTCATTAACTTTTTAACTTTTATAGGTTTTGTTATATTTGATGATAATGTGTAGGCTAGTCATTCTAAGGTGACAAAAATAATGAAGTGTCTTACTTTAAAAAGTATTTATAATCTCAGAAATTCTTATGATTGATATATTTTTATCAGCATTTCATTGTTAATTCAATACTCTAATTACATTTATTACTAAGTGTTTAAAACAATGTATATTATAACAAACAGATAAAGTAAAAGCTAATTTTAAATTACCAAGTTAGAAAATAAATGAGGCTTATACATTGTCACTTTATGATTTTAAAAAAAAATTAATTAAGATAAACTATAATGTGTATACCATTAGCCTAAACTACCAAATCAAGTATTAGGCTTTGTAAGGAAAGGTGTTTTTTTTTTTTTTGTCAACAATCCATTGGTTTTTCAACTAATATTTGGTTGTATACTCTATTGCTTTTTTAAGATGCTTCTTGGTTGGATGTTATTATGGATTTTTTATAGTTTTATCTCATACCCAATAAGCCTTATAAACACTTTAGAAATTGGATTACTTAGTTGGCCCGTTCAAGATTATATATAGAAAAAATCCTACTGGTGTGTTTTATTTAGCATATGTTCCTTGTATTAAATTGTTGATTATTAAGGCTAAAGGTATGATAAAGTATCTATATGAATTACATCAAACTATTTATTTCAGATAGTAATGCCAAGTATAAGACCACGGTAATACTCATCGCAAAAAATCATATTTGATAGAAGATGTCTTTATGAGGTGTTGTAGAAGATGGGTGACAATGCCTATAGACTTTTCTTTCCATGTTACTTGGAAGACTTTTATTTTTTAATATGCAATATTTTTATTTATTTAAATTCTAAAAGACCCTCAAATTTAGGTTTAAAAGATGCTGTTTGAGTCAATTTCGTATATGTCCTTTTCATCTTTGTCTCTTCAACTTAATTTTGAATGTTATATTGTCTTTTCTATTTTTTTTCCAACCTTGCAAATGCTTTTTTTTTCCTATTTAAAGAGTTAACAAAAGATTATGTTAGAGAAAAATATTCAGATATAAAATAAGAATTAAGGTTCTTGTGGTAATAAACTTTTTTTTTTAAAAATAATTATGTATTGATTTTGTTTGTTATCTACTTGTTTGTTGTTTTCATTTACATCAAATGGCTTTAGTTATAGTCATCAATTCTTATCAGGTATCTTTACTGAAAGTGATACTAATCCACCATTCAAACCTACTTATCTCTTGTATACCTACTTTGAATTCACCAATCTTCTAAATTTCCCAACTCAGAAAAATGACAAGACAACTTGGAAAGAAAGGAACTGTCTTTTTAAGAATACAATCCCCACTAAATGTAAACTTAGATAAGAACACATGAATAAATTCTTCATGGTGGTGTTAGGCATGCCCATACCTAATGACAATGTCCTTTTGGTAAACAATACACCACCAGCTCTAATGGGATAAAAAAAGCTAAAGGTAGACAGCCAGATGTAACAACAATTGAATCAAAGAAGCTAATTCAAGGTTTTTTTGATCTGGAGCACCTCATTGATAAGTTTGTCAAAATTCATGGATGATGTACCATTAAAACCAGTTGCCGCTTCAGCCTTTGACTTCCATTCCATGGCCTTCTTTTTCATCTCCTTCCCTTTCTCCCCGTCAAGCAACTCTATTACAAGCTTCTCTACTTCATCTCTGTTCGCATCACTTTCAATTTCCATGCCAAGACCCCAATCAATGCAAGCAAACTTACAGTTAGTTTGCTGCTCGGCGAAAAATGGCCAGCATAGCATCGGCACACCGTTGGACAAGCTTTCAATGGTGGAATTCCACCCCATGTGGCTTAAAAACCCTCCGATTGATGAATGCTTCAGGACTTTTTCCTGCGCACACCAGCTCTCTATCAGGCCTCTTTCTTTAGTCTCTTCAAGAAATTCTGGAGGCAAAACCGCTGATTCGCCCCTGACAAGATCAGGCCTCATTATCCACAGGAATTCTTTCTTGCTGTTAGCTAGTCCCCAAGAAAACTCCACAAGCTGCTTTGTGTTCATGACTGTGATGCTCCCAAAATTCACGTAGATAACAGAGTTGGGATCCTTGGAATCGAGCCATTGCAGGCATTTATTCTCTTCTTTCCACAGACTGGATCCAATCGATGCTAGATAATCATTCTGTGTCTGATCAAGAATCAAATTAACAGGGCCAATAGAATAAATTGGAGGAAACATAGATGAGAGAGCAGACAGAATATCATGATCTAAGTCATCAAAAGTATTCACAAGAGCAGCTGAAGCTCTTGAAGCTCCATCGGTTATTCTTATCACAAAGTTTAGCATAAAGTCGTTTCGATCTGTTGTGCGAATGAAGGTTGGAAGGTCCTTCAGACGAATATCTTTCATTCCAGGAATCCAGTCTATCTTCGTCTCCAAATATCCATTCGTCAAATCGCTTTCTTCTGCATCATTGATATCGAAGATTAACATACGTTACACGAACAATTTACTTCGAAAAACATTCATGGTACGTACCTTTGAGCGGTATGTAACCTCTTTCAACAAGATGTTTGTAATGTGCGTAGGCCAATGTGCCGCATGCACTTGAAGTCCAGAAAGAGACGACAGGGATTTGAAGTTCATCCTTAAATTCGAGAGCGAAGGACATGCCAGAATCTGCTACTATGCAAGTTACAGGCGGGACAACATTTGATGAATTGAGTTTGGCAAGAAGTTTGCGAAAAGGGACCAAGCATGCCTTCGAGGTAGAGTCACAGAGAAATGAAGTGTCTTGGGTGATATCAGCATCAATCTGATCACCGAGACCATCTGGGATGGTTTCGAACTGGAAATCAGGCAGCTCATCGATGGAATTACCGTCTCTGGACTTGCGCAAACGTCTGTGATTGTATTCGGAGTTGACGAAGGTGATATGAAAGCCTTTTCGATGGAGTAGCTTTGCGACTTTGAGCATAGGAGTTATGTGACCTTGAGCTGGATATGGGATGCACACTGCATGAGGCTTGGTGGTTTTTGGAAGAGATCCCATGTTTCTTACTTTCTCTGTCTGCTTTTTATTTCACACCTTCAATGACTTTGAAGACTGAAGGTATTGGTCACCATTTATAAAAGGAATTGTGATTATTTTTTATATTTTTTTATATTTTATGGATTAACGATTAAAATCTTGATTGTTTTAGGATGTTACCAGGAATATAAACTCTGACTCGAATTCAAGATCTTTTGATATTTTAAAAATAATATTTTACCATTTAAAATTAGGTTTAGGAAATGTGTTTTTCTTATATGCTTAATTTATTGTATATTGTTTGATAAATTTAATTTAAAAAATAGATTTATCTAATATTTTATTTTTAAAAATTAGATATTTTATGGCTCTTTTGATTAAATCTTCATATTAAATATATCAAAAAATTATTTTTTTATATATATTCTTGCTATGATGAGATTAGATGAATCTAATCCTAGAAAATGACAGTTTTAAATAAAAAAAAATATTATAATGATGAAAGGTGGGCAACTCATTTACAGTAAAGTATCAAAAGGTCAAGATAGATATTATTTAATAATTACTTTTCATACCACTACTTCTAATTCATTAATTTTTATTAACCATAAGGACTAATTTATAATTAGCTCATTTAAGTGATTGAATTATATACGTAAGACATGACTGCTCTGCTGTCATCTTCTGCCACTACCTGACGAGCTCCTAAACGACAAAGTAAGCTGACCTCAATTTTGGAACTGCCCGGTAACATGTCTCTATGAACTAAAAACAGCTGGCTAGTTTGGTCAGTCTAGTTTGGAGACCAAGAATACATTAAAAATAGAAATGTTTTTGAAAAAAATTAAATATTTTTATATTTTAAATTATTTTTTCTATATAAAAATGAAGAGTACTAGAGCAAAACCTTAACAAATAATTGACACGTGAACTATTAACAAATAGAAATGCATTGAAGGCCATAAACCTTAACAAATTATTTGTCTGATTTGGAATATAATTGTGGTTATTTTTTAGAGTATTTTTATTCAGAAATATATTAAAATGTTTTTTTTTAAAAAAAAAAATTAGTTTTGACATCAGTATATCAAAATGATCTAAAAACACAATATTTTTTTTTAATTTAGGGTAAAAAATAAAATAAAATTCAATTTTTTTTAAACACAGTGTCAAATACTCCATAAAATTGTTTTTTTAATGACAAAATCCATAGAAGTTTTATATATATATGAAGAGCCAAACGTGGTGTTAACCCCCCCTTTTTTTTTGGAGAAGATTTTTAATGTAATTCAAGAAGAATTGGAGGTGATAGAATTTAAAATTGTGACTGTTTGACATCAGCTATGATATTTAATTTAAGAATCAATTTAATCCATTAATTATTTTTATATTATTCTTCAACACAAATTCAAAATTAATCTCATATGTTTACCCAAAAAAGAATTTATATGAATTCATGAGTAACTACTAATAGTTACTTCATAACTTCACTTTTGGAAGAGAGACTAATAGGAAGATAAAAAAAAAAAAATCATCTCCAACTCTATAAAAAATTAATCTGAATATTTACACCTCCTCTTAATTTTTTTAATATATTTATCTTTTGTCAATCTTTCTTAAATATTGATAAGTACTAATTTCTCATCGCCAAGTAAAGAGAGATCATGGCATGAATTAATCGTTTAATCTCTTTTGTTAAGAATTAAGGATGAGTTACGTTATTAATTACTCTATTTCTTCCCTTTTGAATGGGAATCCAACTTTCTTTTGAAATTATTTTAAATGTTATCGATGGATTTTTATATAATAAAGACGTTTTTTTTTTTATCTAGATAAACCTAGATCTATTTTTAATTAAATTTTAGATATATTGTTTATAGATATCTAGATAAATCCAAATCTATTCTTAGTTAAATTTCAGACATACTGTTTAGAGATATCTAAAATTAGCTAAAAAATAACATTTTTTTATATGTAATAGTTCAAAATGTATTATCAAATTACAATCAAATTGTTCAAAATAGTATTTTAATATCCAATAACCTACCTGTAGTTACTGTTAAAGAATAATATAAATCATATTCTGGGATCTCACCTAACAGCTTAAACTTTTAGGTGAGATGGTTCCTTAACATGGTATCAGAGCCTTGCTGACCCAGCGGTCACGAGTTCGAATCTCACTACCCCCATTCTCTTTAATAAAAATCAAGCACAAGGTAGAGTGAGCCTGTATGCAAGTTTCAAGCCCAAAAGGTTTTCACTTGAAGAGGTGTGTTAGAGAATAATATAAATCATATTCTGAGACCTCACCTAATAGCTTAAGCTTTTAGGTGAGATGGTTTCTTAACAGTTACACTCTTATCCTTCACAAACTCAATTTTATCGAGTAATAAACAAATATAATTTTTAAAAATTTCAAACAAGTTCTATTATGCACAAATTATATATTCATACGTTAACTTTTCTGTGGAAAAAATTTATAAAATAAGTAAACACACAAATAAGTTACATATACTACATCAAAATTAACATCTAAAAAGTAAATTACAACAACATATAGTTTTGCTTACTTGATGTGATGAGTCTTTTTATAAATTGAACCAGAACAAAGATTTCAACAGGTTGAGTGTTGGGGTGACTAGACTTGGATAATGAGAGTTTGATTTATAACAAAATGTGAGAGTGTTGTGTGTTGTTTTCTACTAAATAAAGAAGAAGAAGATGAAATGGAGGAGGGTCATCCGTCATGTTATAATTTAAATATTATTGATGGATTCACCAACGAGTATATTTAATCGGTAATTTTATTTGTAATAATAACATGTTATTTTTTTATTCTTTCATTTTCAATTGTAATTCCCTCGGCATTATTGATGAAAATGTTTTGTCGATGTATACCAAGGGACATGGCGAGGAAACATTCCATTTGTAAATATCACTCTAATTTACCATCAAGTTCTATTTTGTTAGTAGTTCTTTTTGAATGCGACAAGTAGTCATTCATTATCATATGAATATACTAATTAGATTGTATGTAAAACTATGATGTCATTAATGATATTAATGCTCAACAAGTAGTCATTCTTACGCTCTGCGACTCTATTTTGTTCAGGGGTGTAAGGGAAAAAACGTTGAGAAATTGCCCCTTTTTGCTGGAGATAATTTTGAAAGGAATGTGACATGTATTCCCCCCTAAGTCAGAGCGTAAGATTTTGATAAAAGTACTGAATTGTGTCTCGACAAGCGTAACAAATCTTTGAAAAACAGAGAACACATCAGCTTTAGAGCGAAGAAAATAAATCCAAGAAAATCGACTATAATCATCGATAAATGTCACAAAATAACAATACTACCAATGAGAAATAATAGGACTTGCCCCCCAAACATCAGTATGCACAATTTCAAAAGAAATGGAAGCACGACTATCATGCACAGGAAAAGTTAAAATTTTACTTTTACCAAGATGACAAGTAGCACAATCAACAGATGAGGAAGTATTATTATTATTGCCCAAAAATTCATGTTTCAAAAGATGAGTTAAGACAACAAAATTAGGATGACCCAATTTCTTATGCCATACTTCTCTGTTATTGGCAGAAGCCATACAGGCAAAAGAAACAACATTAGGAATAGAAAAATATAGAGGAAAAAGACGTCCCACTTTAAGCCCCCTCACGATCACCATTCCCGACACCTGATCCTGCACAATACAACCACCATGGGAGAAAAGAACATCACAATTATCATCCACTAATTGTCCAAGAGAAATCAAGCTAGTAGATAATTAAGGAGAGATAAAAACATCTGTAAATGAAGGACCCAAATTACCAACAACAGTAATAGGAAGTGTACTGCCATAAGCAATCTGAATAGATTGTGTGCCGTCATACTCATGAACATTGTCGCGACGGCGATTTTTTTCGCGCTTCGCGCCCCGCCATCTCTCGCGTGTTGGAGAGATGACAGCGCGCGGTGAAAATGTGGGGTTGTTTATAGCCGTAAAATTTACGACTATAATTATAAGGAGTCGCCACCTAGTATTAAGGTTACTAGGAACCTATTGGTCTGCGAGAGTCTTGGGTAAGGGGACTTGTTGTGCAAGGGGAAGACGCATCACCCCCAGTGCACCCTACCTAAGGTAAGCTGCATTGTTGTTTGATTGTTTTTCTAAGTTAAAATTTTTACACTGCATTTTCAAAAATACATTTTTCTGCGGGTGTACTTTACAATGTAATTTTACACCGCAGTTACAAGTTTTTTTTATCTACGAGTGTACTTTACATTGTAATTTTACACCGTAGTAAAAATCTTTTTTTTTAATCTACGGATGTATTATACAATGTAATTTTACACCGTAGTAAAAATATTTTTTATTTTTTGTCCGCGGGTGTACTTTACAATGTAAATTTACACCCTAATAGATGAAACAAAAATATTTATAATTATTTTTGACATTTTGGCCAAATTCCAACGGATAATCATAAACCGGTTACGATATCCAATTTTCGTTTTTAAAAAATATGGAAAAAGATGCAACATATTTTTTACGAAAAATACAATGAGAAAAGCTTTGGAATCCGGCCGTATGCAAAAAAAACAAATACATTTTTTGTATTTTTGGATTTTTTGTAATAATAATAGTAGTAAAATAAAAATATTTTTTTTGTCCATTTGTATTTTTTTTTTTTTTTTCTGGGCTGGGCTGTCAGCCACAGTGGGCTGACAGCCCACCCTGAGTGGGCTGGGCTTCCAGCCCTCACGGGCTGGAAGCCCAGAAGGGTATGGCTGGGCTTCCAGCCATCGTGGGCTGGAAGCCCAACTGTTTATGGGCTGAGCTTCCAGTCCTCACGGGCTGGAAGCCCAAGTTGTTTTGGGCTGGGCTTCCAGCCATCATGGGCTGGAAGCCCAAAGGATTTTGGGCTGTGGTGGGCTGGACCCGGCACAGCCAACTGAGCTGGGCCGTGAGCAGCCCAGCCCACCTCAACACACACACACAGAGAATATATATATTATATAAATATATTCACGCCGAATTCATACGTGCACAGTAAACGGTGGTCGACCGACCACCGCAAGAGGTTCACCTGCCACTGCCACCGGGTAGAGGACGTCTAGGCGGTTCTCCCTGTCGTGGTGGCGTCGAAAATGACGGCCTGTGGTGGCCGGAGGGAGCTCTTGAAGCTGCCGATCTGTGCTGTGTTTGTTGCTTGCCGCTGCAACTTTCACGGCTGGAGCTTCTCGCCGGAGCTGTAGAAGAAGGCTGGGATGGCGTTTCTATCGGCGGAGCTAAGGAGGATTTTCTAGCGTGGTGGTCGACGGGAGCTGGAGCTGCAACTGGATTTTTTAGAGAGAGAAAACTCGGTCAGGGAGAGAGAGAGTTACCTGCAACGGGCTGCGACGGAGGAGAGAGAGCTCTGCTGTGCGATGGAGGCTGGCTGTCGGAGACGAGGAAGATGAAGATGGCTGCTGTTGGTTGCACTCTGTGTCTTCGTCTTCTCCCTCTGTTTATTCTTTTTTTTGTTTCTTCCCTGGTTTCGTTTTTTTCTCTCTATGCGTAAAACTCTTCTTTCCTTTCTTGTTTTTTCCAGTTTTTTCTTTTTTCCTCCTCCCCTCTTTTGTGCATGCAGCGAACGTGTATTTATAGTGAAATTAGGCATGCAGGTTGTGTGTTTGTGGCGTGGCCTCTGCATTTTGCAGAAACCAGAGGGTTGCAGTGCAGTGGTCTGCCTCTGCCTCTGCCTCTGCAAATTGCAGAGGCAGGTTGCAGAGTGGTCTGCACTGTTCCGTTGTCGGAACAGTGCAGCACATGAAATTTTGGCTTTTTGCAATTTAGTCCTTCAATATTTGATTGGTTCAATTGCACCCCCAATTAGTTTTAAATTATTAATTTTATGCAATTGTATCCCCGTCAAAACAGCAACCTTAATGTGCGCGCCCCTTTTTTTATTTTGGTCTCTGGTTTTCGATTGCACGATTTAACCCTCAATTGACCATTAGATTCTCAATTCGTTCAATTCGGCCCCTAATTTCATATTATTGACTTAAAAATTCAAATTGGTCTCCGAAAATTCCATTCTCATCAATTTAGCCCGAATTAAATTCAAGAAATTGATTTCTCATTGACTAAGCCCTTAATAAAATTAATTTGACCAATTTAAAGTATAATTAAGTCCTTGCACTTAATTAAATCCTTCACTTGGACCTTAAATTAATTCCCGATCATAATTAAACTTTAAATTTGTCGACAATTAAATCGAATCAACCCATAAAAAATATAATTATATCGTTTAACTTAGTTTTTACACAGATTCATCCAACGATAAATTATTTTTGCCTTAAATCTGTATTTTCCTCTATTTTTGGGGACAAAAGAGATACGACGGACTTGCGAAAACAACCAAAATTTCCACATTGATTTTTCTACCAATGCCGACCCTTTTTATTTTATTTTTGTTATTTTTTGGTATATTTTGGGGAGTCACCCAAAAATTGGGTGATGACAGTTGCCCCCCTCTTTACAATGCTTACGACTAAAGTTTTGGAAAAAACTTTAGATAGTAAGCGTTGTAAAGAAAAAGAAAGGTGGATGTACCAGACCAAGAAATAGTTGATTCATCCAAGAATGAGAATGAGGGCTATAAAGCGCACTAAAAAAGGATGATAAGATAGGGCTAGAAAGTGCACTACCTAAGGATTGAAGCCTAAGGAGGACACTTAAATGATGGAAGATGATGATATCTATAAATAACACAGGAAAATGGTCTCATTGTAATTGATGACCGAACCAAGTGAGAATGGTGAAGGTGGTAAAAACAAAGTGATGGTCTTGTTGTGATGGGCGACCTGCCCAGATGGAAGCAAAAAGTGGTGATGAAGATTTCATGGGATGGAATATAGGGCTAGAAAGCTCGCTATCTAGGATCTATGGTCGAGGGTTGGAAAACGCACTCACACAAGGGGAATAAGGATGAAAAATGCAATATTCTAATTGATGGTCGAGGGTTGGAAACGCACTCAAAGAGGAGGGAACATAGGGCTGGAAGGCGCACTATCTTAATTGATGGTCGAAGTTGGAAAACACACTCGACAAGGAGGATGAGGATGAAAAACACACTATCTTGATTGGTGGTTGGACAACGCACACGAAAAGGAAGAAAAATAGGGTTGGAAAATACACTATTTTAGCTTAGGGTTAAGGGTTGGAAAACACACTTAAACAAGGAGGATAGGGATGGAAAACGCACTATCTTAATTGGTGGTTGGAAAACGCACACGAAAAGGAAGAAAAATAGGGTTGGAAAACACACTATTTTATCTTATAGTTAAGGGTTGGAAAACACACTTAAACAAGGAAAGGAATGGCTAAGAAGCGCACGATCCTAATTGAGAGTTGAGGGTTGGAAAACTCACTCAAATAAGAGGAGAGGAATGGCTAAGAAGCGCACAATCCTAATTGAGAGTTGAGGGTTGGAAAACACACTCAAGAGTGGAAGAGATAGGGTTTGAAAGCACACTATCTTAATTGATGGCTAGAGAGCTCACCCAAATTCAGGAAAGAGATAGGGCTAAAAAGCATGCTATCTGAGTTGGTTGATGGCTAGAAAGCTCACTCAAATAAGGAAAGGGATAGTATTGAAAAACACTCTATCTGTTCTGATGAAAGGCTCGCAAGCGCTCTTAGGGAAGTGAAAGTGGTGAGGGCTCAAAGACGCACACAAAATGATGAGTAGAGGTTTGTAAATTACAATTCCTATAAAACATTTCTTGGATCCCTAGGGAGATGCAATGCATAATGACACCCAGAAACAAATAAAGTTGAAAAGCATGCTCAAGGAAATGAAAAAGGTGAAAGCTTGAAAGCGTGCACACAAAATGATAAATGAAGGTTCGTAACTTACGATCCCTAACATTTTTTAGATTCTCAATGTGGATGCAATGCATGATGACACCCAAAATTAGAAAAGAGATAAAGCTGAAAAGCATTTTCAAAGAGGTAAGAGCTTGAAAGTGTGCACACAAAATGAATGAAGGTTTGTAAATTACGATCCCTCCATAATATTTTTTAGATTTTCAATGGGGATGCAATGCATGATGATGCATGTATACTTACCTGAGAGATATAGGTCCCCTTTCTTCCTCCAGGCCTTCTTTTCCGGGATTTGGACCTCTGGATTTGATGGCTTCTCGCTTCTGCTTACTCAAACCGCAACTTTGATTTTGACCAGTGGAGATGATAGATTTTCCATATCAACATGCCCCCCGAGTTTGACCCAGATTCTTTGAAAAGGAATTGTGGAGTCAATTTCATGATTTGACAGCTTCTCGCTTCTGCATACTCAAGCCGCAACTTGTTGATTTTGACCACTGGAGATCATATGCCCCCCTGAGTTTGATCCAAATTCTTTGAAAAGAAACAATGGAGCCAATTTCAATTGTATTTTAGATTGCCCCGCTGTTTGGTCACGCCCCAAAAGTGTTTTGGGCTTCAGGTGTTTGCAGGAAAGGGTTGATTATTTGCAGAGATGGTGTTTTCATGTGGGATTTTTGGACTTTTAAAGTCATTCCAAGCACAAAAAACATTTTGATTGCCCAAGTCGGGTCATGTCACACCAGTGTTTTAGGCTACGAGTGTTTGCAGGAAAGGGATAGCTATTTGCAAAAAAAAAAATGTTTTCATGTAAAACTTTTGGAATATCAAAGTCATTCCAAGCACAAAAACCATTTTGATGTTTGTTTAACAAGCTTGTTCTCGAAAGAATTCAAGTGATCTCATTGTCAGGTTTTTTGTTGACTTTGACAAGAATGTGAAATGATATTTGCAAGTCTCATGTGTCAGGAAGGTTTCGATCAGGCCGTGTGAAACATTTGTAAGGATTGTTTCAAATGGAAAAGCATTGCTTATCGATTCAGATAACTCATATTTGATTAGAAAGGGCTTTATTAGGCTTGTAACGTAGGCTTGGGTTACTGGCTACGAAAAAAGATATTTGGAGGCTCAAAAGGTGTTTAAGGGTTTTTTTAGACTAAGGATCACTTAGTGCTTACTCTTAGAACTTCATTTAGCCCTCATGATTGATCTTCATAGTGATCTCGCATGCCCCCCAGTGTTTGTTTGGGCTTTCATCTTGACATGCCCCCGGTATTTGTTTGGGCTTTTTCATTAGTATTTGGCACTAACATTGTGCTGGCTTGACATGCCCCCCAAAGTATTGGTTTTTTTTTGCAATAACATTATGCTGACTTGACATGCCCCCAAGTATTTTGTTTGAGATTTTTCATGGTTTTTGGCACTAACGTCGTGCTGACTTGACATGCCCCCCAAATATTTTGTTTGGGTTTTTTATTTGTTTTTGGCACTAACGTTGTGCTGACTTGACATGCCCCCCAAGTATTTTGTTTGGGCTTTTTTATTGGTTTTTGACACTAACGTTGTGCTGACTTGACATGCCCCCCCAAGTATTTTGTTTGGGCTTTCTATGTTGGGTTTTTAGTACTACAAAAATGTTGAATTAATTTGCTATAGTGTACTAAAACCCTTTTTATGTTTATGCCCCCCAGCTTTGTTCGGGCGTCACTTGTCATTGAGGACTATTTTGTAGATTGAGAAAGTTTTTTTTTTTTTTTTTTTTTTTGCACTTGCCCCCCAGTGTAGGGTGTGATCCTTGTCAGGGTTAATTGTCAAGAAAATAAAATTATTAGGCTCAAATAGGGACTGCAAAGGATATTTGAGACTTTGTGAAGGCATATCAAATATGGCCTTTCCTCATTTCAAAAACATGCAATCTGAATCAATAAGCTTTGCTTTTCCATGCGAAACAAGTTTTTGATTTTTTTTGGATTATTTGGATTATTTGTTTGGCTAAGAGGTTAGCTTTATTATGTGGGTTTTGGTGGTATGAGATCACCTTTCAATGAAATCCTTTGAATTCCCAGAACACATTTGTTAAACAAACATCAAATTGACATTTATTTTCGTACTAGAATTTGATTTGCCAAAAATCTTGATGAAATCATGAGATCATGTATAATTTGGATGAAAGGGTATATGGAGTGCTTGTGTTATTTAGATAGAAAAGCAAGAACACATCGTAAACACAAGAAAATACATAATCATTGAAAGAAAGGTTTGCTTGACAATAAAAGGGTATTTGTGGTGTTTGCATGCAAAATTGTCAACAAGTCAAAATAGGTTGAAACCGAGACATGACATGTGGACATGACCAAACAAAGAGCAATTATGGAAGCAGGCTAAATTTTCCAGCTCTGGTGCATTTCTCAAAGACTCTTGCAGAGATCATCTCAGTGCTTGCTCGAGTACGCCGTCAAGATAAGTAATCCTAGCTTTCAGACAAACTAGTTTTCTCGGATGTGGAAATGACGGTGAGCACATTCTTCTTTGTCCGTAATTCTTTGACAGAGTTGAGTGTTAACGGACAGAAGCTCTTCGGGGACCTATGTTTCTGTTTGCCGATGATATGTTATGCAATGATAAATGCATGTAAATGCAAATGTATGTACATACATAATGAGTGAATTATCAGGAATGGTGTACCCAAAAGCAAGTTCTAAGCCATTACATGAGGGGTAAGTTTTCTATCTGGTCTCAGAAGGTCTATGAACTGCCCAGTGACCACCTCACGTGAAGGTAGTATAGGGGTTTACAAGAAATGGTTGGGGCACAGTATGACCGCCATTAACAAGTAAACACTCAGTTCATAGTTGGATGTTTCACGAATCTGAACCCCGACCAAAAGTCATGGGGCAGACCGCTACTCCCCACCTAACCTAGAATTGGGTTTATTTGCGAAATTAAAATGCATGATGAAAATAATTCAAACTAAATATTATGCATGAGTTTAAAGTAAAATGCATGCTAAAGCAGAAAAAATGCGAGTAAAAAAAATGAACTCAAAAATAACAATCTGACAAACAATGCTCAGTCCAGCAAAAGTCCCCAGTGGAGTCGCCATCTGTCGCGACGGCGATTTTTTTCGCGCTTCGCGCCCCGCCATCTCTCGCGTATTGGAGAGATGACAGCGCGCGGTGAAAATGTGGGGTTGTTTATAGCCGTAAAATTTACGACTATAATTATAAGGAGTCGCCACCTAGTATTAAGGTTACTAGGAACCTATTGGTCTGCGAGAGTCTTGGGTAAGGGGACTTGTTGTGCAAGGGGAAGACGCATCACCCCCAGTGCACCCTACCTAAGGTAAGCTGCATTGTTGTTTGATTGTTTTTCTAAGTTAAAATTTTTACACTGCATTTTCAAAAATACATTTTTCTGCGGGTGTACTTTACAATGTAATTTTACACCGCAGTTACAAGTTTTTTTTATCTACGAGTGTACTTTACATTGTAATTTTACACCGTAGTAAAAATCTTTTTTTTTAATCTACGGATGTATTATACAATGTAATTTTACACCGTAGTAAAAATATTTTTTATTTTTTGTCCGCGGGTGTACTTTACAATGTAAATTTACACCCTAATAGATGAAACAAAAATATTTATAATTATTTTTGACATTTTGGCCAAATTCCAACGGATAATCATAAACCGGTTACGATATCCAATTTTCGTTTTTAAAAAATATGGAAAAAGATGCAACATATTTTTTACGAAAAATACAATGAGAAAAGCTTTGGAATCCGGCCGTATGCAAAAAAAACAAATACATTTTTTGTATTTTTGGATTTTTTGTAATAATAATAGTAGTAAAATAAAAATATTTTTTTTGTCCATTTGTATTTTTTATTTTTTTTTTTCGGGCTGGGCTGTCAGCCACAGTGGGCTGACAGCCCACCCTGAGTGGGCTGGGCTTCCAGCCCTCACGGGCTGGAAGCCCAGAAGGGTATGGCTGGGCTTCCAGCCATCGTGGGCTGGAAGCCCAACTGTTTATGGGCTGAGCTTCCAGTCCTCACGGGCTGGAAGCCCAAGTTGTTTTGGGCTGGGCTTCCAGCCATCATGGGCTGGAAGCCCAAAGGATTTTGGGCTGTGGTGGGCTGGACCCGGCACAGCCAACTGAGCTGGGCCGTGAGCAGCCCAGCCCACCTCAACACACACACACAGAGAATATATATATTATATAAATATATTCACGCCGAATTCATACGTGCACAGTAAACGGTGGTCGACCGACCACCGCAAGAGGTTCACCTGCCACTGCCACCGGGTAGAGGACGTCTAGGCGGTTCTCCCTGTCGTGGTGGCGTCGAAAATGACGGCCTGTGGTGGCCGGAGGGAGCTCTTGAAGCTGCCGGTCTGTGCTGTGTTCGTTGCTTGCCGCTGCAACTTTCACGGCTGGAGCTTCTCGCCGGAGCTGTAGAAGAAGGCTGGGATGGCGTTTCTATCGGCGGAGCTAAGGAGGATTTTCTAGCGTGGTGGTCGACGGGAGCTGGAGCTGCAACTGGATTTTTTAGAGAGAGAAAACTCGGTCAGGGAGAGAGAGAGTTACCTGCAACGGGCTGCGACGGAGGAGAGAGAGCTCTGCTGTGCGATGGAGGCTGGCTGTCGGAGACGAGGAAGATGAAGATGGCTGCTGTTGGTTGCACTCTGTGTCTTCGTCTTCTCCCTCTGTTTATTCTTTTTTTTGTTTCTTCCCTGGTTTCGTTTTTTTCTCTCTATGCGTAAAACTCTTCTTTCCTTTCTTGTTTTTTCCAGTTTTTTCTTTTTTCCTCCTCCCCTCTTTTGTGCATGCAGCGAACGTGTATTTATAGTGAAATTAGGCATGCAGGTTGTGTATTTGTGGCGTGGCCTCTGCATTTTGCAGAAACCAGAGGGTTGCAGTGCAGTGGTCTGCCTCTGCCTCTGCCTCTGCAAATTGCAGAGGCAGGTTGCAGAGTGGTCTGCACTGTTCCGTTGTCGGAACAGTGCAGCACATGAAATTTTGGCTTTTTGCAATTTAGTCCTTCAATATTTGATTGGTTCAATTGCACCCCCAATTAGTTTTAAATTATTAATTTTATGCAATTGTATCCCCGTCAAAACAGCAACCTTAATGTGCGCGCCCCTTTTTTTATTTTGGTCTCTGGTTTTCGATTGCACGATTTAACCCTCAATTGACCATTAGATTCTCAATTCGTTCAATTCGGCCCCTAATTTCATATTATTGACTTAAAAATTCAAATTGGTCTCCGAAAATTCCATTCTCATCAATTTAGCCCGAATTAAATTCAAGAAATTGATTTCTCATTGACTAAGCCCTTAATAAAATTAATTTGACCAATTTAAAGTATAATTAAGTCCTTGCACTTAATTAAATCCTTCACTTGGACCTTAAATTAATTCCCGATCATAATTAAACTTTAAATTTGTCGACAATTAAATCGAATCAACCCATAAAAAATATAATTATATCGTTTAACTTAGTTTTTACACAGATTCATCCAACGATAAATTATTTTTGCCTTAAATCTGTATTTTCCTCTATTTTTGGGGACAAAAGAGATACGACGGACTTGCGAAAACAACCAAAATTTCCACATTGATTTTTCTACCAATGCCGACCCTTTTTATTTTATTTTTGTTATTTTTTGGTATATTTTGGGGAGTCACCCAAAAATTGGGTGATGACAAACATCATGAAGATCCGTCTCACTATCAGTCATATGATTAGAAGCACCCGAATCAACAATCCAAGGAGTGGAGGTAAGATTTATACCTTGTAGGCTTAAGTCCATAAAAGCCGAGACAATCATCTGTTGAACCATAGCAGGTGTGAGAACAGATGAATCAGAGCTTACAGTGGAAGGCACAGAAGTTGATGCATGGATAAAAGCTTGAAAAGCTTTAGATTGGCGATTCCGAGGTCGTACCCGACAGTCTCTGATGAAGTGGCCTGGTTTCTTACAATAGCTGTAAACTTTCTTAGGATAATTACTAGCAATGTGACCAAGCTCTTTGCAGCTAAAGCACTGCAACTTGTGCGTTTCTTTCCTTGCGCTGCATAGGCTACAGTAACAGGCTCAGAAAAAGCCTTTTGAGAGACAATACCCATCTGAGTGGATAATCATTGCTTCTCACGCAATAAATCCCCCAAGCAGATATCCAAGGAAGGAACCGAATCACGATTCAATAAACCGGCTCTAACAGGTTCAAATTCAGGACGAAGCTTCAACAAAAATTGATCGCGTTGACTCTCAGCATGAACCGCTTGAAGAGCTACGAGGGCCGTAGTAGAAACCTTAGCATGAACAATAGCAGAATATTCACTCCATATATTAATAAAACCAGAATAAAATTGTTCAATGGTTAAGTTACCTTGACTGTAACTGCTAATCTCCATCTCCAACTGGAATTTATGAGTACTGTTATCTTGATGATAAATGGGGTGTAAATATGCTCGTATAGCATGAGCCATAGAGAAACACCGAAGATTAGTAACAAGCTGAGGCTCAATCGTTCCCAATAGCCAAGAAATTACCTTAGCATCCTGGACTTCCCATTTAGCTAATTCATTTTCCTTAGTGGGAATTTTAGTAGAATTATCAATATGATGAAATAATTCTTTCCCTTTCAAAAATATTTTAAATTGAAATTCCCACGTAGGAGATTTTTTTCTAGTAAAGCGAATAATATTATTTTCCATAGACATGATGTAAATCCCGAAAGAGTAATACCAAAAAAAAATATAGTTGATGAGTAATACCAGGCCGGCTAAGATAGCCCAAAGGAGTCAGTACCAAAAGGAGAGAACCTGCAGTAATGAAGGCCCACGGTCCAAATCAGAAGAATGCCCACTAGCAGAGGGAGCAGAAGCCCACGAATCCGGGCCAAAATACAGAGCCTAAATGACTCCACAAACGAGCCCACAAACAAAATAATAAAGCAGCCCATGGTTTGGGACACAAACAGAAGGCAATGCACGCCCCACGTGTCAACAAATCAGAGGCGGGCATCAAAGCCTACATGTTAACGGAACAAAATTTAATTTCAGCAGATCGTTTCTTCAACATAACAGAAAGTTGTTTTTCTGCAATTACGCCAAGATCGACGACCACCTTGGCAACCACCACAGAATCTCCACCGACCACGAAGAACGTTGATGTGCCTGTCAGAAGAGGACACCAACACCCACGTCTCTGATGTCCCCCACAAGAGAGCTTAGCCACCACAGAAACAGTAGACACAACCACCATAAAAAATCACACCAGAGAGTCTCTGATCTTCACCACAACAATCCATAGCAGAACAATGACAGCCACAACAAAAAAAACTTCCCACGAAGCTTTGCCCAGAAGTAAAGCAACAGATGACACGGAAAAAAATTGTTATACTCACGATGATTCACAAGTCAGTAGTAGCTCTGATACCATGTCAAAATTGTATTGAATAGGAACTGAAATTCCCTCTTCTTGAGTGTCATGTCCAATAAATAAGCAGTAAACCGATTTACATGCCCTAGCTACAAATTAGAGCTAAGTATGAAAGTATAAGTGTTCTACTAAAACGCTACTATTTACAGCACTAATTAGTTTCCTAATTAGTACATAATTAATTCTCGTGACACATATCATGCATCTTATTTGATTTGCCAAAGATTGCAAACTTATTATTCTCATAGTTGTATCATAAATTTCCTTCATACTACTTTGGTTACAAATTATATACTTAGCATGTTATTCAAGAATGTGAAATCTACATCATTCATTTTTTTTTTCAATTGTAGTAGATATTGAATTGCATTCCTTGTTTCCATTTTTGTTTTAATCAGAATATTGTAAGAGAATGGGGTAAATGGAAATAGGGAGGCTACAAATTGTTTGGCTTGGGATGTTGGTTCCATTTCATGGGTGATGGGATGTGCTCAAAGTGATGGGTTTTGTGTATACCCTGAAGATAACTTTTTGTTTAAATTTCTAAATAAAAAAATTAATTGAATTGGATTTTAATGTTGAAGGATGAAATTGTTGAAGCTAAAAAGGGAAATAACTCAAATGATAAAAGAAAAAAAGAGTGGGGTTAAAAATAAAACACACAAATAAATGGGGTCAATTGTGTAATTAATGAATAATATACTATAAATAACTTTATTTTTTCTTCTCCAAAGCCGACAATTGCAACACAAAAGGAAAGTAAAGAAAATTGAATTGTTCACCAAAACATTAGGAGAAAAACACCAAAATTAGATAAGTTCACATAAAATGGATTAATAGGTAGAGAGAACAACATTAGGCAAGGGTTTTAGGAAGAAAACAAGTGAAGAAATTATAGAAAAAAGAGAAAGAGAAGACTGATTGAGGTAATTAATGGAGTAGTCAAAATGTTTTTACTGGTTACAAATCAAATTTCATATTATCTACTAGAAAGGAGCCTTAAACTTGATTATAAAGTTAATTTGAATTAGATTAAGATTTGATTTATTAATTTTAAGATTTATCAATTAGGGTGCTTGAGTAAATTGGAGATGATGTATATTTTTGATAGGGTTAGATAAATTAAGATGATATGGATGGCTTTGAATGTGAAATCATGTAGAAATATCATGGAAAATCCAATACGGGTAAAGGGAAAAAGACTTCTACTTTTGTTTTTTAGTTTAAATGATAGTGTGTAAAGTTGCATTTTGAGGAAAATTATGATGACTTATGATGTAATGATAATTTATTTTTAGTTATACGCTATATGCATTATATAAACATTCCCTAAATTCATATTTTGCATGAATGATAGCTTATATAATAGAATTATTTATTGGATGCATGTTTGGACTTAATAACAAGTTTATTAAGTGTTTGTTTGGGAGTGCGATTGAAATTGCTTTTAAAAGTGATTTTCATTTAGAAATGTATCAAAATGATATTTTTTATTTTTCAAAAATGATCTTAACATCAACACATGAAAATTATTTAAAAACATCAAATTTTTTTAATTTAAATAATTTTTTTTTAAAAATAAAAAAACTTTTAAAATAGTGTTAAATATCCCTTAATTCCATTAAGACTTAGCTAAAATCAAAAAGCCTATATGGCTAACATAAATGATAAACTAAAAAATAATAATTCTAGCACAGATATTATTATCTGGTGAGAAAGAAAAAAACCTGACGAGCTGGGAGAGCTTCGATGTGGGCGGGTCGGCTTGTAAAGTGTACGATTGGACGCCGCTTATCATCCAAATTATTTGTCGTACACCTCCTGCCTCGTGACGCCACCCAGTCCTTGAAGCATCTCAAGAATTAAAAAAAAAAAACCCGAATTGGCCCGGCAGAGTAGCAGCTACTTTTAAAAAGACATTACCGTGTTTTGTAAGAAGTATTTTCTTTCCTGTAAATGAATTATAAACAGAAAAGTGCTTTATATACATTTTAATGTAAGAAATAAATCATCCATGACTTGAAGTTGTGGCGATATTTATAAATTTTTAATTTAGTAAGACTCAGCTAAGTAGATAAAGTTTTTAATAATATAAGTTTGTTTATTGTTTTTCTGCCTGATTTTAAAATTATTATTTTTTATGAATTTAATGTACTTAGATAAAAAATTAAAAAAAACTCTGTGCTCCTCATCGTCTTTGATGCCTTTCCAGGCTAGAAAAAGCCAGCAAAACTTTGTACAACTGATAAAATCATAGGGTTTCAAAAAAAAGTTTGATTTTTTTTTTTAAATTATTTTTTTTAATTCTTTTAATGTTTTTAGATCATTTTTATATATTGATATGAAAAATATTTTTTTTAAAAATTATTATGATATATTTCTAAATAAAAAATAATTTCAAAAACAACACAGAAAATTGATTCTCTCTCGTCGGACATAAAAAGCTAACACCTCCACCACCATTTGAGTCCTCTCACCGAGACCTATCAGATTCTACCTTTATTTTCTTGAATCCTCACAGGAAAATAAAAATGAAAATGATAATAAAAATCATCCTTGTATTAATTTTTTTTGTTAATTAATCATTAACCAGAAATGATATTGTCCATCATTAAATATTGTCTTTTAAATGTTGAATATTAAATAAATATCAATTATATTTGATTTTGAATTAATTATGTATATTAACTATTATCAACCTGTATCTTTGACCTGATATAGAAATTTCTTGTATAAATTTATGATTTGTAAATGTTAAAGTTTGTTTAAGATTTTTAAAAATTGTATTTATTTCTAATTTGATGAAATTGAGTTTGATTTTATAACTTTGGTATTTTGTAATGAAATAAATAATGATTTATTTAATGGCCACGTGTTATATTTTATCAATTTTATTGTTAAGTTAAATAATAATTGTTTTATTAATTACAAACCATCTAATTTGAAAAATACTAGAAGAGGCAGTATAAGATGTCCATGTAAGAGGTGTAAAATTAAATTTTTTATCGATTCAGATGTTATTACGATGCATTTTGTGCAAAAAAAATCATGGAGAAGTACTTTTGTTTATCTGTAGACAAAGAATCATATATTCCTTACGAGACCATAATAGAAAGGATGGTTAGCTCAACTTGTAGTTCTAGCAATGTGTATGAAGTTATAGATGATAATAATAATCTTTGTAGAAGTATGGTTATAGATAGAATGTGAATGAATCAAAATGATACATGTGAATATTTAATTATATATCAAGAATCAAATGCAAACCTAACCAAAACTTTCAATGTTTCGTAAGATTTTAACAAACCATTACAAGATGGGTGTATAAATATTAATATATTATATATCGTTTTATGGATGTTTATCATTAAATTAGATCATCAATTATGCAAGTTAGGTTATGACAAAATCATCGAATGAGAGAAACATTTTAGTTGAAGGGAATAGAGTGAAGAAAATTTCTATGTTTTTAAATCCATGATGAAACCCCTCAGTCTAGGATATAAAAAATTAACATGTGTTTAAACTTTTACATGTTGTATTACCTCAAGAATATAAATTTGTTAGAGTAGAGAGCTTATAGGCATGCTCGGTATAAACCTAGAATTGACAAGGAAAATGCTTTTGTCGTATATTAAAAATTAAGATATTTCTCAATCACACATATACTATAAAAGGTTATTCGCGTCTTCAAATATTGCTGAGCACATGATATTATATTATTTCTATAATATAGTGGATGAAGTCATGATGCACTATTTTGATGGTGAAACCTAGAAACATTTTAATAAATTACATCCTTAATCTTCAATGGACTCATGAAACTTACGTCTTGAGCTATGTACATGTAGTTCAATCCATTGAAGTCATTTGTTGCACCCTATTCTTGTTGGCTAGTGATATTCACAATTTTCAATTTGTTATTTAGGGATATGTATAAGGTTGGAGTTCATGTTCTTGTCTACGCCTGATCCTAATTTTTTAGGTAGAAATATAGACGTCTGTATTCAAGTGTTAGTTGATGAGTTAAAACAATTATGATCATCTAAGGCTTAATATATGATGTCTCAAATCAGTAATATTTTTAGATGAAGACAACTTTGACGTGGGTTATCAATGATTTGTAAATAACAAAAAAAATAAAATAATTAATTAAACTAAATTAAAAGGCAACATGAAGGTTACACTTATTGTATTGCCATTGCACATGTATAATCCTGTTGAGTGGCATGCCTTCCTCCCCTTAAATTCCTTATAAAAGGTTTTTACTTATTATTTTTCTTATTGCAAACAACCAAATTAGTTATATATAAAAATTATTTTTAGTTCCTAGATTATAAACTTTAGAATACAATTTTTATTTAATTTCAAACTCAAGGTGGATAACCTTGATTTTAATACTTAAAAAAGAGAGTTTTATGCTATATGAGTATCTTAATACTAATTTATTATTAATCCATGATGATTAACATTTGACATTAACATATGTATATAGGGTATTTGGTGGGGAGCATTATTGTGTTTAGATTTTAACAATTGTATGAAAACCCTATTAAATATAGGTCTACTCTAGAAGTTAGTAAGGATAATATCAAAGACTTTAAGGCTAGGTATGAGGTGGTTTGTGATAAGAGGTAATTATGCTTTATTTTTTCTTGATAATTTGATATATTATTGAAGATAAAATTAGTTTATGATTCAATTTATGGTGTTGAATTATACAAAAATTAGGGTAGTTGTAATTAGTTTAACTATATGTTTAACGAAAGCATAAGATCAATGCAAAATCTTAACTTTAGATTAGTTGTATTTAGTTTAATTATAAGGTAAAACATACATTACCATAAAAATTAACAAACATACAATACTATTTGATCAAATTTGTAGAGCAAAGTAGAATTTTTGGAATGTTTTTTAAATTAAATTGTAGTCGTATATATAATTTATTCAATTTGTAGCTTTATTTATTAATGCATGTTTACAGGTAATAAAGATTTAAGAAGTCTCTCTTATAGAGGAGGTTCTATTAATTTATTTTTAATAGAAATGTTGTTATCTTTTTAAATAATATAATTTGTGTAAATGTTAAAAGGAAGGTTATCAGTGTGTAATGTGTAATAAAGATAGAAGCACTACTAGCTAGTTCTTAAGTCGCCAAGTGGTGACTATGAACAAACATATGTAAGTGTGATGCCTCCTCGCAGATGGGGTGTATGCTTTGAGCAGGATGTATATATTGGATGTACATTGCTAAGTGAAACTCCAATGACTTAATGTAAGTTTGTTTTCTTCCCTTCATAATTAAAAGAAACGACAATGCATAATTTTTAAAATTAGGAATGAAATTATCGATGAAAGTATCATTGTTTCAATGGATTTAGATTTTTAAAATCCATAATGAAAATCTATGATGGACTAAATCTCAAAGAGTTCAAAATATATACACGACCTTACCACTAAACATATGTAATCACAAATGCTTAATGATGAAATTACAAATAATTTTATATTTCGGTAATATGACATAATCACTTACTAAATTACCAATGAAATAATGCTGCTGTTCTTTTTTTGTTTGACTACTTTTCCTTGTATAAATCCATCATTGATATTAATATTACCGACAAAATATAAATAACAATGATGGGTTTGATTTGATTTTGGGACATGGTGAATCCAAGGGCCGCGACCGGTGCATGTGGCTCGAGGCGGCAAAGGCTTTAACTAGTTCAAGTTTTTGTTCTTTTTTCATGCTAAGAAATTCATGGTGATTCTGCTGATTGTTTTGTTGTTCGAAGAAGGTGATGAAACAGAAGAATTGCCCCAACGGAAGGAAAAAATTGGATGATCACAATATCAAATTATGTGTCTGTTTGTTTTTGTGTTTGAAAAACGTTTTTAAGAAAAAAATAATTATTTTATTTTATTTTAAATTAATTTTTTTTGATTTTTTTAGATCATTTTTATATACTGATATCAAAAATGATTTTTTTTTAAAAAATATTATTTTGATATTTTTTTAAGCGAAAAATATTTTAAAAAACAAGTTAAACACACTTCCAAACAAGCACCACGTGAACAAAAAGTGGGAATGTATAATATATATATAACTTAATCAGCAGTCGATCATTCAAGAAGGGGTGGTGGCGCAGTTGGCTAGCGCGTAGGTCTCATAGCTTCTGAGTTATCCTGAGGTCGAGAGTTCGAGCCTCTCTCACCCCATTGCTAGATTTTTCTCCACCAATTTAGGAGATTAATGTTTTTTTTTTTTATTCCTGTAAGGTTTGCCTGCTGATTTAAACTTTAAATTTTAATAGTATGCTTCTTTATAATAATAACAATATAATATAAATTAGCTTAACGTAAATCATGTACATGTTTGATCAAGATTTCAATTTTCATACATGATTTCGGAGATTCCTTTCCTATGAACATTCACCTTCCGCAGGAGCCTGGCAATATTTAAAACATGCGATGGGACTCAAGAAATATCGTCCTGTTTTACAATACTCAACGGATAAAAGTCTGAAATCCTTTGCAAATCAGGATTCAAACCTCCCTTTTTACAATAATCTACGGATAAAAGTCTGAAATCCTTTGGAAATCAGGATTCAAACCTCCCTGTTTTACAATATTCTACGGATAAAAGTCTCTATATGAAGACTCTGAACGAATTCCTTGCATTATAACGAGTGCACCTCCTCTTCTTTCTATCGAGCGATAAGTTTTTTCTTAACTTTGTGTATTGAATCCCAGTTCTTTTGGTACCTTTCCAAGATGAGAAAGATTCAAGAAAGTCTTCGATCCCTAGCAACGAAGTTAAAGTTCAGGAAGCAGAAGAAGGGTTCCGAGAAGAAAGTACCTACACGAAGCAACCACTTCCCAGTGTATGTCGGCGATCGGGAACTTGAACGAAACCTAGATCGTTACGATGTTCCTGTTGCATGCACAAATTCCATAATTTTCCAAGCTTTGCTACGTCAGTTCGAGGATATCCTGCAGGTAGAGAAAGGGCCGATCACAATCTCTTGCTCAAAACAGATGTTTGAGTCGGTGCTCAAACTTTCCCTTGAGGAGTAATCAGAGGCTCGTGATTCATGAAGAAGTTGACAGATTCCCACCGCTACCATTGTAGGTCGCAGCTTTGATTTGTTTTTCCTTTAGTTTTAGGTTTCTTTTTCCTCGTTAGCTAGGTTTACTTGGTCTGTTAGCTATACAGATCGTATTGTAAGTTACAAAACTTGGATGTAAATTTCTTGAATTTGCTAGCAATAACATAATTCAATTCTCAGTAACTCATGAGAAAAAAACATTCAGTTTACGCTAGAATCAATCTAAGAGTTCAAAGTCACCATTCAAATTGTACAATTTTGTTTTCTTGACGATGAGATTATGTATAATCCTTTCGGAAAAGTGGAAGCCATTTTAATTTTCTTACACAATAGTTATTCAATCATATACACAAATAAAAATAAATAAATTGAAAAACCTGGGGAATTTGTAATTAATAAAAATTAAATTTGTTCTAATGTTCCCATTACTCTTTCCCTCTTCCTGATCACTTCTAATGGAAAAAATTAAATTCATCTAAGCTAGAGGCTCTTGTCGATTTAATATCAAGTTGCTTATCATATTCCGCTATTGCTTCCCAATCAATCCTGTCTCATGGTAAGAAGTAATTTCTAATATATGCAGTTTCTTGAGTCCTAGTCTAATTTTTTTGTCTCTAGAATTCTATGTTGATAAACTCCTCTTCTTTTCTGCTGTACGCAAGTGGGAAAAATCAGAAGAAAATGGTATTGAGCAGAAAATGGTATTGAGAAAAATTCTACTTCTGCCGATTTATCCAACATGACTACACATTTTTGTTCAGAATGCTGCGACAAGAGAAGAATAGGTTAATTCATGCCTTCTACTTTCTACTCTCTTAGAAAACATCATTGCCTTGTTTTATAACCGTTTATTTTCTTTCATTTACCCTAGATTTTCACTAAATCATTACAACTTTCGCTATTAATGAATGGGAGAGACTAGAGAGAACAAGAGTTTGATTTCTTTGGCTAATACACGAGATTGAATCCAAATGGGAAGAAAGAGATAGTAAAACTTGTTTTTCAGTACTTATTTTGCCAACTATTTCTAGTGGAATGCATCGATTATAAATTCTTATGTCAAAGTAGACAAGAGATCAACATCGATCATCTGCATACAAGGAGGGGTAACACAATTTGTATCGATCAGAGGGGATTGCTAAAATCATATAGTTATGCTGAATTTGTTTTTTCCATACATCTGTGTAGGATATAAACAATGGAAAATATAATTATGAAAGCAGAATGTGATCATTTGCTCGATCCCTTAGTGTTTGCTTTGATGTGTGCGGAAGCGCACTTACTACGAGACTTTTCATTGAATGCTAGCTAGGTTTTTCTTAGTTGGAAGAGATTAATGTTGAAGTTCAATATGATTTAGAGTTTGTAAGAGTTTTAATATTTTTAAAATTTCACAATTTTAAATAAAATTCTAGTTAAGAAAGTAATTTTGAAACCTTAATGAATATAAGTTTATAATAGACTAGTTTATACTTTCTGGAGTTAAAGAAAATTAAACTTATTAATCATTAATCATACATACTGTCGCCACAATATTTTTTTTCCCCACACTTCGAGCCCATCCATGTCCTAATAAATATATATTCATTCTCAAAATATGTAGTCATATATAAAATTAGAGTAAGATAAATTTAATTAATATATTTTGTCATATTTTGATATGAAGTTTGGAGTGTGTGTGTGTGTGTATAAATGCACATATACATTTACTTTTTGAAGAAAAATTATTCCATGGTATAGGTTTAAATACCAAAGCAATATTATTTCTGGTTCGATGAATTTAATTGATTAAGGACATAAATTAGTTCAGTAAATAAATCATAAGTACATACATGCGGTGAGTTTTATTTTTACTCTCTCTTGCTATCTAATAATAATAATTTATCGAACACAACTTTTGCATTGAAAAATAATTAAAAAAAAAATTAATTTGTTTTTAAATTTTTTTCAAAAACATTTTGAAATGCAGTGTCAAATAATCACACAAACAAAGACGTAAAAACTAATAGTTTACCTTAAGGCCATGTATATTTTGTTTTAAAACTATTTTTCTTAACACATGCTTTATAATTGTATTATTCAATTATCTTAATGATAGTATTTTAACTCAATTATCTAATATATTGTTTTTAATGATTTACATGTATAAAATTAAATATCTAAAATGTCGATAGATCTTAGCTTGGCACACCTTTTTATTTTAGTCATCGGTTTCTGAATTGTGCGATTTAACCCTTAATTGATGTTAAACTCTTAATTTTCTTCACATTGACCCCTGACTTCCCATAGTTGCCATGGAAAAATTCAATTTGATTTCTGAAAACTCCAATCTTCTCAATGGAACCCGAATTAAGCTCAAGAACTTGATTTTTCATCCATTAAGCTCTTAATAAAATTAATTTGACCAATTTAAAGTATAATTAAGTCCTTGAACTTCACTAAATCCTTCGATTGGACCCTAAATTAATTCCCAAACATAACTATACTTTAAATTGGCCCATGATCAAATCAAATTGGCCTATTAAAAATTTAATTATGCCTTTTGGCTTAATTTTTATACAGGTTTTATCTAATAATAAATTATTTTAGCCTTGAATCTATATTTTCCTTCATTTTGGGGCACAGAAGAGGTACGATCGGGCTCTAAAAAATATCTAAATTTTCCATCTTGATTTTTCTACCTTCACCAGCCCCTTTTTATTTTATTTTTGTTATTTTTTTATTTTGGATAGAATTGGGGGAATAACCTATTTTTGGGTTATGACAGTTGCCCCCCTCTTTACAATTTTTAAGACTAAAGTCTTGTAAAAGAATTTAGATAGTAAGCATTGTAAAGAAAAAGAGAATGGATTTACCAAGCCAAGAAATAGTTGAACCATATGGAAGTGAAAATGGTGAAGTTGAAGGAATGGAAGATAGGGCTAGACTATCTAGGATCTATGGTTGAGGGCTGGAAAGTGCACTATTTGAGCTGGTGGTTGAAGGCTGGAAAAGGCAATCAAACAAGGAGGATAGGGATGGAAAACACACTATCTTTAATTGATGGTTGAGGGTTGGAAAATTCACTCAAAAGAGGAAGAAAAACAGTGCTGGAAAACACACTCATTTTGTTCATGGTTAAGGGTTGGAACACGCACTCAAACAAGGAGGATAGGGATAGAAAATTGATTATCTTAATTGATAGTTGAGGGTTGGAACACTCGTTCAAAAGAGGAAGAAAAATAGTATTGGAAAACTCACTATTTTTGTTCATTGTTCAGGGTTGGAAAATGCATTCAAAAAAAGAGGATAGGGATGGAAAACGCACTATCTTAATTGATGGTTGAGGGTTGGAAAACTCATTCAAAAGAGAAAGAAAAAAAGTGTTGGAAAACCCACTATTTTTGTTCATGGTTAAGGGTTGGAGGACACACTCAGACAAGGAAGGAGATAAGGTTGAAAAACACGCTATCTATGCTGATAAAGGGATTGCAAGCGTACTCAGGGAAGTGAAAATGGTGAGGGATCAAAGGCGCACACAAAAATGATGAAGGTTAGTAAATTAGAATTCCTCCAAAACATTTCTTATATTCCTAGTAGGGATGCAATCCATGATGAAATTCAAATTTAGGAAAGAGGCAAGGCTGAAAAGCACACTATAGGATATGAAAGAGGTGAGAGCTTGAAGGCGTACACAAAATGATGAAATCAAAGTCTGTAAATTACAATCCCTTCGAAACATTTCCTAAATTCTTAGTATGGATGCAATGCATGATGATACATGTATACTTACCTAAGAAATATAGTTCCCCTATCTTCTTCCTAGCCTCCTCTTTTCGGGGTTTGGATCTCTAGCTTTGACGGCTTCTCCCTTCTGCTTACTTGAGTCGGAACTTATGATTTTGACCACTGGAGATGATGGACCTTCAACATATCCATATGCCCTCATTTGATTAAAGACCCGCAGTTTTGTTCAACCTTCTTTGAAAAGGAATGATGGAGTCAGTTTCAATTGCATTTTTGATTGCCCCCCAGTCTAGTCATGTCCCACAAGCGTTTTCAAACCCCGTAAGGTAGAGACTCTTTCACAAAGAGAGATCTTCTTCGAGCCTTAAAAAAGACCAACAAAAAAAATTATGACTTGGAAAAAATAACAATCAAATAATAATGCAGCTTACCTTAAGTAGGGTGCACTAGGGGTGATGTGTCTTCCCCTTGCACAACAACTTCCCCTATCCAAACTCTCGCAGATCATTAGGTTTCCTAGTTACCTTAAAACTAGGTGGTGACTCCTAAGAATTTTATAGCTGTAATTTTATGATTATAAAACCCCTTATTTTACCTCACATTGTCTCCCCTCCTGGGATGGCAGGGTGCGAAGGGTAAAAAAATGCTGACGCGACAGATGGCAACTCTACTAAGAACTTGTCTAGTTGGATTAAGCTTTGTTTGTTTGATTGTTTAGCATATGTTCCTTGTATTAGATGGTTTATTATTTAGGCTAAAGGTATGATAAAGTATCTATATGAATTACATAGGTAGATGAAACAATTTATTTCCCATAGTGATGCCAAGTATAAGACCAAGCTAATACTCATCACAAAAAATCATCTCAGAGAAGGGTAACTTTATTCGAGTAGTATTTACTCGTGATAAATTTTTTATATAACCAATTTAAGGAGAGAAAGATGTCTTTGTGAGGTTTTGTAGAAGATGGATTAAAATGCTTATAGACTTTTCTAAATGACCCTTAAATTAGATTTAAAAGATGTTGTTTGAGTCAATTTCGTATTTTTCCTTTTTCATATTTGGCTCTTTAACTTAATTTTTAATGGTATATTGTCTTTTCTATTTTATTTTCCAACCTTGTCAAGGATTTTTTTTCCTATTTAAAGAGTTATAAATCTCTCAAAATAGAAGATTATATTAGAGAAAAATATTCAGAAATAAAATAATAATTAAGGTTCTTGTGGTAATAAAGTTTTTCTTAAGAATAATTGTGTTTTTTTTTGTTTATTATTTTCATTTACATTAAATAAGAAAGGTGTCTGCCAACTAATATGAGGGTTGCCTATTCACTATTGTCATAGTTTTTATAAAGATACCCTAATTCTTTTTCTACCCTTCATAGCTCTAGTCAAAGTCACTAACTATCATCTAGTCATAGTCATTAACTATAATCAGATATCTTTAGTGAAAGTGATACTAGATCCCGCAATCACGAATCAGTCTATTTAGCTCTACTATAATTTTCTAAATTTCCTAACTCAAAAAAATGAGAATACAACTTGAAAAGAAAGGAAAAAAATGTAAACTTAGATAAGAGCACGTGAATAAATTCTTCATGGTGGTGTTAGGCATGCCCATGCCTAATGGCAATGTCCTTCTGGTAAACAATACACCACCAACTTTCCAACTTTAATGGATTATTATCGTCAATAAAAAAAGCTAAAGGTAGACAACAATTTAATCAAAGAAGCTAATTCAAGGTTTTTTGATCTGGAGCACCTCATTGATAAGTTTGTCAAAATTCATGGATGATGTACCATTAAAACCAGTTGACGCTTCAGCCTTTGACTTCCATTCCATGGCCTTCTTTTTCATCTCCTTACCTTTCTCCCCATCAAGCAACTCTATTACAAGCTTCTCTACTTCATCTCTGTTTGCATCACTTTCAATTTCCATGCCAACACCCCAATCAATGCAAGCAAACTTACAGTTAGTTTGCTGCTCAGAGAAAAAAGGCCAGCATAGCATCGGCACACCGTTGGACAAGCTTTCAATGGTGGAATTCCACCCCATGTGGCTTAAAAACCCTCCGATTGATGAATGCTTCAGGACTTTTTCCTGCGCACACCAACTCGCTATGAGGCATCTTTCCTTAGTCTCTTCAAGAAATTCTGGAGGCAAAACCGCTGATTCGCCCCTGACAAGATCAGGCCTGATTATCCACAGGAAATTTTTCTTGCTGTTAGCTAGTCCCCAAGAAAACTCCACAAGTTGCTTTGTGTTCATGACTGTGATGCTTCCAAAATTCACGTAGATAACAGAGTTGGGATCCTTGGAATCGAGCCATTGCAGGCATTCATTCTCTTCTTTCCACAGACTGGATCCAATCGATGCTAGATAATCATTCTGTGTCTGATCAAGAAGCAAATTAACAGGGCCAATAGAATAAATTGGAGGAAACATAGATGAGAGAGCAACCAGAATATCATGATCTAAGTCATCAAAAGTATTCACAAGAGCAGCTGAAGCCCTTGAAGCTCCACCCATCAGTCTTATCACAAAGTTTAGCATAAAGTCGTTTCCATCTGTTGTGCGAATGAAGGTTGGAAGGTCCTTCAGACGAATATCTTTCATTCCAGGAATCCAGTCTATCTTCGTCTCCAAATATCCATTCGTCAAATCGCTTTCTTCTGCATCATTGATATCGACGATTAACATACGTTACATGAACAAATTGTTAGAGTATAGAGGAATATTCTAGAATAGTGTATTTGTATTTTAGAATATGAAAGAATATATGAGAAATGTGTATAAATAGAGAAGTGCACACAACAAATGTATGCAAAAACAGAATATCAATACAACAGTCTCCCTCTCTTTTCTCTCTTCTCCCTCTTCCCTTCTCTAAACTAATTCTTCTTTCAACTCTGCAAACTCTCTCAATCCTAACACAAATTACTTCGAAAAAATTCATGGTACGTACCTTTGAGCGGTATGTAACCTCTTTCAACAAGATGTTTGTAATGTGCGTAGGCCAATGTGCCGCATGCACTTGAAGTCCAGAAAGAGACGACAGGGATTTGAAGTTCATCCTTAAATTCGAGAGCGAAGGACATGCCAGAATCTGCTACTATGCAAGTTACAGGCGGGACAACGTTTGATGAATTGAGCTTGGCAAGAAGTTTGCGGAATGGGACCAAGCATGTCTTCGAGGTAGAGTCACAGAGAAATGCAGATTCTTGGGTAACATCAGCATCAATCTGATCACCAAGACCATCTGGGATGGTTTCGAACTGGAAATCAGGCAGCTCATCGAGGGAATTACCGTCTCTGGACTTGCGCAAACGTCTGTGATTGTATTCGGAGTTGACGAAGGTGATATGAAAGCCTTTTCGATGGAGTAGCTTTGCGACTTTGAGCATAGGAGTTATGTGACCTTGAGCTGGATATGGGACGCACACAGCATGAGCCTTGGTGGGTTTTGGAAGAGATAGTACCATTGTTTCTTACTTTCAATGTCAGCTCTTTATTTCACACCAGCTGTGAGTTAGAAGGCTGAATTTATTGGTCACCAATTATATAAGGAATTGTGATTATTTTTTATATTTTTTTATGCGAGTAGGTTACATTTGAAAGTGTAATATAAATTATTTTATATATATATATATATTTTTTTAATGACCGGAGTGTCCGGACCAGCTTATACGCATCTCGACTATTCCCCTGATCCACTGAACATCTTGCAAGCTCAGTGAACATGTAAGGTACTGCGGGGACGACAGACATACCGCGCAAGGATGAACCCAGAAACAAGAGAGGAGGACCCCTCCAGCTCCCACTCCCACTGAGAACTCGAACCTGGATCCTGTGAAGGAGGGAGCTCCTCTTCAACTACTGGGCCACATCACTTGCTGGTATTTTATATATATTCTTGCTATGATGAGATTAGATGAATCTAATCGAAGAAAATGATGTTTTTAAATAAAAAACTATTATAATGATGAAAGGTCGGCAACTCATTTATAGTAAAGTATCGAAAGGTCAAGATAGATATTATTTAATAATTACTTTCATACCACTACTTCTAATTCATTAATTTTTATAAACCATAAGGACTAATTTATAATTAGCTCATTTAAGTGATTAAATTACATATCCAATCGTAAGACATGGCGGCTCATATTTTTTGGGTTGCTGTCATCTTCTGCCACTACCTTACGAGCTGATCCTAAACGACAAAGAAAGCTGACATCGAAATATGGAACTGCCCGGTAACATGTTAAGGTCTCTACCGGGAAGGCGTTTGGTAATGCGATACGACCAGCGTTTCTAACAATAATTAGATTTATAGTATTTGGTAATTTATAAAATATAAATTAATTTATATGAGACCCACCAAAAATTTAATTAATATCCAAACCAACACCTTCATGCCCTCCTCTGAATGCCCTCCCTCCAATATGTATAACAACAATTACTACCATAAATCAACAACCAACAACCAACCACCATCTTTTTTTGACAATTCAGTAACAATAACAGTGATGACAAGTCCTCTTCTTGCAGGTTCATGATTGCGAACCCTCCTCCTCCTTCAAGGGCGCGAACCAGAAGACATGATGAACCAAAGCTTCTCTCTTTCCATGGCGTCGCTTTCTCTCTCTACACAGCCGTCTCTCTCTCCATAGCAGGCTTCCGACGCTTGTACCGGCCACCACAAGCCACTATTTTCGACGCCGCCACCACAAGAAGAACCACCTTAGCCTCCTCTACCCATCACCATCTGCCGTTGAAGCTCTCGTCATAGTCGGTCGGACACGTGAACAATAGCGTTGCACTCTCCACGCGAAGAAGACGTGAACAGTGTAGCGCAACGTTTCACATCTTCCTTTAAAAAAAAGTTGGACTAGGGCTGGGCTGGGCCTGTACTAGGGCTGGGCTGGGCCTGCACTCGGCCCAGCCCAAGTCCAACAGAGTTGGGCTTTGGCCAACTTTGGTTGGGCCTGCTCTCGGCCCAATCCATTTAAAAAAAAACATTTGTAGATACAGATCAATCATGATGGAAGGGAAATATCTGTTCATGATGAAATTACAAGTAGTTTAATGGGAGAATAAAAACAAATATTTGTTTTTTTTTCATGAATTAGTAATTACATTTTACTATTATGATTATTAATCTATAAAATTTTAAAAACAATTTATATGTGTGTGTGTGTATGTGTCCTTTAAAGTAATTTTATAAGTTGACAGTAATATGAAAAACATGATAACCAAACACACAAAACTGTTTTTTTCAACCTCAAACTCAACCACAGTCTTAATCAAACACTTCAAAACTTATTTTGAACCGCAGCTAATGTATTTTTCATGAAATTGCTTTTTTAAAATCTTAACCATAAAAATAAAAACAATATCAAACACACCCTAAGTAAAAACAACTGAGTAGTTTGGAAACCCAAGAATCAATAGGTAGAAATGTTTTTGAAAATATTTAAATATTTTTTATACATTAAATTTTGTTTTTTAATATAAAAATCAAATAGCAGTTCTTCCCCTTTTTCGACGAGTACGAGAGCAAAACATTTCATGAATCTGCTTTTTATTAGTTAAATGTATAAATAATTGACACGTGAACTATTAACAAATAGAAATGCATCGAAGGCCATAAACCTTAACAAACTAATTATGGATGTGGATGTGGTTGCTTTAAATGTATTTTTATTTAAAAATATATTAAAATAATATTTTTTAATTTTTTTTTTTGATATCAATATATTTTAAAAACATCAAAAAATTTAATTTAAAATTTAAAATTTCATTTTTTTTAAAAATACTTTTAAAATCATCCTTAATTCCATTGAGACTGGGCTAAAATCAAAAGGCCTATTTGGCTAACATAAATGATAAACTAAAAAAAAATCTAAAACAGATATTATTGTAATCCATCCGGGTCTCATGGATTCCCTACCACATCTGGTGAGAAAGAAAAAAACCTGACGAGCTGGGAGAGCTTCGAGGTGGGCAGGTCCGCGCGTAAAGTGTACGATTGGGCGTCGTTTATCATCCAAATTATTTGTCGTACCCCTACTGGGCTCCTGCCTCCTGACGCCACCCAGTCCTAGAAGCATCTCAAGAATACAAAAAAAAAAAAAAAACCGAATTGGCCCGGCAGAGTTAAGAGTATTTTCTTTCCTGTAAATGAATTATAAAGAGAAAAGTGCTTTGTTTACATTTTAATGTAAGAAATAAATCATCCATGACTTCAAGTTGTGGCGATGTTTATAAATTTTTAATTTAGTAAAACTTAGCTATAAGTAGATAAAGTTTTTAATAATATAAGTTTGTTTGTTTGTTGCTTTTGTGCCTGATTTTTAATTTTTTTTTTGAATTTAATATACTTAAATAAAAAATTAAAAAAAACTCCGGTGCTCCTCATCGTCTTTGATGCCTTTCCAGGCTAGAAAAAGCCAGCAAAACTTTGTACAACTGATAAAATCATTGGGTTTAAAAAAAATTGAATTTTTTAATTTTTAATTTTTTAAAATTAAAATTATTTTGGTGTTTTTAAAAAAATTAAATTTTTAATTTCTTATCGTAAGCAACCAAATTAGTTATATATAAAAATTATTTTTAGTTCCTAGATTATAAACTCCAGAATATAATTTTTATTTAATTTCAAACTCAAGGTGGATAACCTTGATTTTAAAACTTAAAAAAGAGAGTTTTATGCTATATGAGTATCTTAATACTATTTTATTATTCATCCATGATGATTAACATTTGACATTAAGATCTTGGCTATATGTATATAGGGTATTTGGTGGGGAGCATTATTGTGTTTGGATTTTGACAATTGTATTAAAACCCTATTAAATATAGGTCTACTCTAGAAGTTAGTAAGGATAATATCAAAGACTTTAAAGCAAGGTATGAGGTGATTTGTGATAAGATGTAATTATGCTTTATTTTTTCTTGACAATTTGATATATTATTGAAGATAAAATTTAGTTTATGATTCAATTTATGGTGCTGAATTATACAAAAATTAGGGTAGTTGTAATTAGTTTAACTATATGTTTAACGAAAGCCTAAGATCAATGCAAAATCTTAACTTTAGATTAGTTGTATTTAGTTTAATTATAAGGTAAAACTTACATTACCATAAAAATTAACAAACATACAATACTATTTGATCAAATCTGTAGAGCAAAGTAGAATTCTTGGAATGCGTTTTAAATTAAATCATAGTTGTCGCACCCCAAAAAATTTAGTAAATGCGGCGTCGTGGCTACTCGTCCCCATGAGCGGGGAGTTAAATATCGGGGGGTTCTCTATTTGAAAAAAAGGGAGTCGCCACCTAGTATTAATGGTTACTAGGAAACCTAAAACTGGTCTTTCAGAGATTCTAGGGTAAGGGGCTGGTTGCGTAAAGGGAAGGTTTTAGCACCCCTAATACGCCCTACCTAAGGTAAGCTGCTTGACGTTTTGGCTTGTTTATGAGTTGCTATGGCTTTGAAGAAAAACATATGTTAAAATAAATGGCAGATGGGATATCATTCCCGCCGCGTATTTTGGACATCAACCCTTTTTGGATTTATTTATCCAAATACCGACAGTGAATAATAGCATATCATTCCCGCCGAATATTTTGGATATTAACCCCTTATGATTTATTTACCCAAATACCGATGGTGAATAATAGCATATCATTCCCGCCAAATATTTTGGATATTAACCCCTTAGGATTTATTTACCCAAATACCGATGGTGAATAATAGCATATCATTCCCGCCGAATATTTTGGATATTAACCCCTTAGGATTTATTTACCCAAATACCGATGGTGAATAATAGCATATCATTCCCGCCGAATATTTTGGATATTAACCACTTAGGATTTATTTATCCAAATACTGATGGTGAATAATAAACTCCCAAAAAAGGATTTTTATATTTTTTTGAATATTGGCCAATACCCTTTGGATTTTACAAACATGTTGTAAAATCTCAAAATGCAAGAAATGATTTTTTTCTCTTTGCGAAATCCATGCTAAAACTCATTTTCTCTTCAAAACTCAAGATAATATATATTTTTTTTTAAAAGAAAAATATTTTTTAAAATATGCTAGTGTATTGGCCTTATGCAAGAAAACAACACATTTTTTCTTTTAATAAAATTTTTTTGGAAAATTGTATTTTTTTTATATTTTTTTCTCGGTGGGCTGGCTGTCAGCCCACCTAAATTCGGGCTGGGCTGACAGTCCAGCCCACCTTGCCTCCAGGCTGGGCTTCCAGCCCAGACGCTGGAAGCCCTTCAGGGCCAGGCCGGGCACAAGGCCCGGCCCGCCAAGCCCACGCGGGGAGTGGATTAAATCACTCCCCGCATGCAAGCACAGGGACGATGAACAGTGGATGCATGATTTTTCGAGGGTAACGAAATGCGTACCTGTTTATACCGTTGGGTAGAGGAGGTCGTGGTGATTCTTCTGGTCGTTTTGGCGTCGGAGATGGTGGCCTGAGGTGGCCGGAATAGTCGTCGGAATGTCTGCTGTCACGTCCAGTCGTTGGGGAACTGTTCTGCCAACCTTGCCTGGGACTGTGGTTGAGCTTCTGGCGATGAGGGGAGGTTACCGGAGGAGACGAAGTGGTGCTGGGAGGTCTGAGCTGGTGCTACCGTTGCTGACCAAGAGTGAGAGAGAGAGAGGACGATGGCTGCAGATTTTTAGAGAGAGAGAGTGAGGAGCTACTGCTGCTATCGTGCTGGATGGTAGAGCCGAGGGGACGAAGATATAAGATTTATACGAAAAAAAATCCTTTGATCTCTGCTTGGTCTGTTCTTATACTCGTTCAAAATCCTCTCTTCGTCTCCCCCCTGTTCTGTGAGATTTTGCCCTGTCTCGTTGACGCAGCCCCTCTGTTTTTTCTCAATCTCTCCTCACTTTCCTTCTTATTTTTTTTTTCCCCTGGTGCCTCACCGTGCAAGCTTCTATTTATAGCCCGAGAAACCCCATCGTTTGACCGAGATCACGTTTAAATGCAGTATCAAAACAGCTAAGCAAATTGCTAGCAATTAGAGGAGAATCAGGCGGACAGGAGGAGAAGCAGGAAGAAGATTTTGATGGAGATAAATTAGGCAGAAAAATCACGATTTATATAGGAAGAATTTTGATCTGCCTTGCTGTGACGGAGACGAAATGGGAAGAAAATCAACACTGATATGGGAAGAAAATTTGGGTTGATCTGCTGAAAATTCAATGCAAGGCAACGGCACAATGCATGCTTATTTAAAAAATGCAGATTTCAAAATTGTTTAGGAAGGAAAAAAAAAATATGATTTGGTCCTTTTAAAAAATCTAAATGCACCCAAATGGATTTAAACTTTTTATGCAATTAAATCCCATCAAAACTTCAATCTCAACCTTGGCTTTACGTGACTTTCCAAACTGGTCCTCGGCTCCTGATTTTCGTGATTTAACCCTCAATCGGCCATTAAACTCCTAATTGCTCGATTTCGCCCTTGAACCCAAAATCTATTTTTGAAATACTTTTTTTGAAACATAAAAAATAAGGAGTCAAAAATTGGGTAGCAACAGATGCCCCCTCTTTACAATGCTTACGACTAAAGTCTTGTAAAAGACTTAAAATAGTAAGCGTTGTAAAGAAAAACAGAATGAAGGATATGGGTCTCGCTTTTCTGGGTGACCTACCCAAGCTAGATATGAAGGGTCTCATTTTTCTGGGTGACCGACCCGGTTAGTGGTTAGCAAGGTCTCATTTTATGGGTGACCGACCCGGTTAGGATGGCCTCATTTGATGGGTGACCGACCCGTGGTCTCATTTTTCTGGGTGACCGACCCGGTTAGCATGGCCCCATTCGATGGGTGACCGACCCGGTTAGCATGGCCTCATTTTATGGGTGACCGACCCGGGTAGCATGGCCTCATTTGATGGGTGACCGACCCGTGGTCTCATTTTTCTGGGTGACCGACCCGGCTAGCATGGCCTCATTTGATGGGTGACCGACCCGCGATCTCATTTTTCTGGGTGACCGACCCGGCTAGCATGGTCTCATTTGATGGGTGACCGACCCGTGGTCTCATTTTTCTGGGTGACCGACCCGGCTAGCATGGTCTCATTTGATGGGTGACTGACCCGTGGTCTCATTTTTCTGGGTGACCAACTCGGCTCGAGCAACATCGATCTTCCATTCATCATCGATCTTCAATTCATCTTCCGTGATTTTGCTGACCTGAGATTCTGCTTCTCCATATTTTCCAAAACTCGAAATCACATCAGCTTTCGCCACACCTTTCCTGTCAGGTTAGTGTTATGACAATAAAATGCATGCTTTTGTTACTTCTTTAGAAACATAGGCCCTTTTCTCTGATGCTCCATTATCAACAGGATGCCTTTGCTCTCCAAAGCTTTGCAGGCTTCTCTGATTGGATGGCTCATTCAACCACTCAAACGCAAGCGCCTTGCTTATTATGGGCTATCTGCGATGATCTTTGCTTTTATCCAAATCTGACCATGCCCCCAAGTGTGGGGTTGCTTGATTTTCCATTTAGCGCAGAGTTCTATCATTAATCTTCCATTGAAGTTCTGAGCATTATCAGTTATGATCTTTTCTGGTGGTCCATATCGACATATCAAATCTCCTTCAACAAATTTCTTCAATACCTTTTGCGTTACATGAGCAAATGACCCAACTTCTACCCATCTTGTGAAGTAGTCGATAGCCACGAGAATAAACCTATGACCATGGCTTTTGGTTGATAGGCCCAATCACATCCATTCCCCACAATGTAAAAATCCACGGAGATATCAAGTTGAACATAAGAGCTGGAGGGGCATTGATTTTTGTCACCACGGACTTGACACTTATGACACTTGCGGACATAGTCGATGCAATCCTTCTCTAATGTCATCCAGAAATAACCATTTCTTTGCATTTTTCTAACCATCATGCTTATTAGTATGGGTTGAGCGAATCCTTTCATGGACTTCTCGTAACGCGTTTCTGGCTTCAACTCCATCTAAGCATCTCAGCAAAGTACCATCAGATGACCTCTTATACAAAAACCTCCCCATCAAGGTAAAAATCCATCGTTAACCTCCTCAAGGTTTTCTTCTCTTTTTGGATGCCCCCAGGGTTTTGTATGAAATTATTGATATCGTAGTACCATGGGTTTCCATCTATTTCTCCTTCAATTGAGCAACAATGAGCTGGTTTATCTTCTGATATCAATGTGTATCAGCATCATTGACCTCTTTGCTTTTGAGGCTGCCTTCATCTGAGGATGTAGAACTCTCCAAATTCTTCTGGCTTCTCTTACCTTCAATAGATTTCTCTGTTCCCCTGCTCAATTTCAGATTTTTATGGCCATCACCTAGTTCATGTTCAGAACGCTCCCTAGAACTCTCTGAATTTGCACATTTATCTTTCTTCTTACCGGAGTCAAATTTCTTCTTGCTTCTTTCTCTTCCCTTGCTTTCACCACCAGTAATAGATTCCCTGGAATTACAGACTTGACATCCATTTTCCTTGGAAGATCATGTTCCTCTCTTGCTTTTCTTTTGCTACTTTGGATAAAAAAATCATTACCGTCTCCCGCAACAGTACTACGACATCAGGTCACAGAACGAATAGAGTTTTTTATCTCTGTGCACTTTCTGCTCATTTTGTTTGCCTAGTTTGCCATTGCTTCTAGAATTTTCAGCATGCCTAGACAGTCTTAAATGATTATTAATACTTTCTCTCTTGCGAGCATCCCTAGGAGCTGTTTCAAGCAAGGATTCATATGGTTGTTTCGCTAAGATGGCCAAATTCCTCTCTTTAGCATCCTTTACTAGAGCTGCCCAGTTCTGGTTCGTCTGCAAGGTCCTCGCATTACCCAAAATCCAAAGCGAGAGCTTGGCTCTTGTTAGGGCAACATTCATCCGTCTTACATCAGCGACAAACCCAATACCGTTGGAGCTCAATCCATTCATAGATGAACTTAAATCAGCTGCTCTAACAGTGGAAAGTATCAGTATATCAACCTCTCGACCCCGAAAGCCATCAACAGTATTGAACTCCATATCAGCAACAACAGATGATCCAAATGCACTAGAGAAACGAGAGCGCAGAAGTGAGAGCTGACACTTATATGGAGTTATGATGCCAATTCTACCACCAACAAAACTCGGATGAGTACCTCCTTTTGAAAAATCGTAGCAGCTCAACTGCAGCTTCAGCCTCACGTTCATTATAAGAGCTGATGCACCAGAATTTTTTTTTACCGCGAAGCTCCTGGCCGTCTGTAATGTCATAGAATAAATAAGGGCCAAGAACCCCAATCTCATGAAATGATGCTGATTTGTTTGACATTTGCTCTCCGTTCATCAACTTGCTATCGTAAAAGTGCAAGGAGAAAAACTGGCAAATTTCTGGGTGCATCCTATAAGCACGTAATGGAGATCATCTTTTCTTCAATTTATGATGGTTCAATTTGTTCGCTGCATTGGATGTTCTTGTTGTACTTCACCTCATGAACCAAAAACAAAATGCACGATCTTCTCGCTTGAGATCTGTGATTGCGCTATGGTCAATGGCTGGGACTTTCACGATTTCTATTTCCACTATCTTCTCGCTCATCAACCACTTTACAGTCTTTGCCTGTAGCTGCTGCTATCGCCTCTACACGTTTGTCTTCTTGCTCAAATAATTCTGCAGACTCTTTTGTATTGGAGTAACTGACGGTTTCAATAGATGCTTTGCACTGTTCCCCAACAGATTGTAGAAATAACTGCTGCTTACTTTCTTCAACATTTCCAACTTCTTTGAATGCCTTTTCTGATCCACAGTTATAATCCATTCTGCATGCTTAACATAATATCTAAGGCATTCTCACTAGTTGTCGGGTAAGATCTATTCACGACTTCAGCATTGTTAGGTAGCTTTTCATTTCCTCCACGGTGAAAAGATCTATTCTCAGCTTTAGCATTATCAGATATATTTCCATTACCTCCATCATGATCAAGTACACACTTGATAATCCCATCAGCCTCAGAATTCATCGAAGGCAAACTATTTTCCGTATTCACTAGAAATTGGACCAACATCCTGTAATGCTTCTTTGTTGTCTCCATTAGCATTGCTGGGGGTCACCACACAGTTTGCTACCTTCTCGTTTCCTTCACAATCTGAACAGCCTTGAAAACCAGTATTATTGTCTTCAAGGTCAATATGAAAGGTCATATCTGGTAACTCAACATTCTGAGTCATCCTACTTGCATTATCCTAGCTTCCGATATTAACATTGCCAGACGATCCATTACCACTGAATTTTGGCCTGATCAACTTTATTCTTTTATGCTGCTGACCTGATAAGCCAATTTTCTGTACTCCCTGTATTGGCAGCACTCACAATTTCTGTGCTTTTCTAAGACGCTTGAAATCTATAAAAGGTATCACTTTAGGTATTTGGAGATCATCCCCCTTGCCAGATGAAATATCATTCATGATAATCCCCTTTGAGACCTTCGGCAATTGACCCATTAATAAGTGGGGAGTTCTTGTTCTGTTTCTTATCCTGGAAATTTGTAACCTCATCTTGCCTTTTCGTCTGCGGCTTAAGTAAGTTGAATTCTGTTTCTTTATTATTATCCTCCATATCTTCATATATTTGATGTACATTGCTAAGTGAAAGTCCAATGACTTAATGTAAGTTTGTTTTCTTCCCTTCATAATTAAAAGAAACGACAATGCATAATTTTTAAGAATTAATTTCAATAAGCAACAACAATGCATAATTTTTAAGAATTAATTTCAATAAGCGAATGAAAGTTCAAGTCTAGAAATATAAAGGTTGTTAGTATGTTAAAATTAGGAATGAAATTATCGATGAAAGTATCATTGTTTCAATGGATTTAGATTTTTAAAATCCATAATGAAAATCTATGATTGATGCATGATTATGAAAAATCAAAATTATAATATATTTACAATTTTTTTTCTTTTCAAGGTAAGTTGGATTTAACGATTTGAATTTTTAAGCTATTAGTTTTTCTTAATTATTTGACTGTTTTTTTAGGAAACATATATCACTTGCCTGCAAGAGAGAGACAAGGATGAGTCTTTAGCCCATCTAGAATTCAATGCAATTTATGGGTGGAAATTGGAACATCATGTGAATACAATAAAAACTAGGTTTATAGGTATCTCAAACACTACAACCAAGATTTTATGGATAGGTCGTTTGTACGAGAATAAGTTCAAGCTCAAATGACCTGGCTTGCTACTAAGACAAAACAACTTAGTGTTGAGACTATCAAACTTAAATGATTAAACATGAAGTTGTTATCAAACCTGAGTGGTACATATGGTCCACCTCGTCCTTTATCTTGTGCCGACGAATATCTGCCTTCACCTCTTGTTGCATCCTCTAAATGAATTGTATTCAAATTGATAATTTCAAAATTTCTAAAAACTATTTGTTTTTTTTTTTGTTTTTTTTTTTTTTTTTTATCTTAGTTCTATTTCTTTTAATTTCTTTTTAGTTTGTTATTTGAATTTCTATCAAGTTTGCTTATTTTATTATTTTTTTGTTGTAAAAATTGTTTTAAACAAAATACATATAAAGCAACAAAAAGACTGAGTTCATAAAAAAGTTTCAGAGAGATGAGAAAAATTATATGAAATGCTACTCATTAGTATAGATAGAATCAATGATGGACTAAATCTCTCAAAGATTTCAAAATATATACACGACCTTACCACTAAACATATGTAATCACTAATGCTTAATGATGAAATTACAAATAATTTTATATTTCGGTTATATGACATAATCACTTACTAAATTACCAATGAAATAATGTTGCTGCTCTTTTTTTGTTTGACATACTTTTCCTTGTATAAATCCATCATTGATATTAATATTACCGACATAATATAAATAACAATGATAGGATTTTCGACTAACAATAATCATTCGTGATTTTGTTGTTTAACCAGTGTTTGATTTGATTTTGGGACATATCAAATTATGTGTCTGTTTGTTTTTGTGTTTGGAAAACGTTTTTAAGAAAAATAAAAAAAATATTTTATTTTAAATTAAATTTTTTTGGTGTTTTTAAATCATTTTCATATACATAGATATAAAAAGTAATTTTTATAAAATAAAAAATATATTATTTTGATATATTTTTATATAAAAAATATTTTTAAAAGTAAGTTTAATTATACTTACAAACAAGCACTACATGACGGATGTGGCATCAAAACCAAGACTGAATTAATTATTTATATATTGTATTAAGCAGCCGACCATTCAAGGGGTGGTGGCGCAGTTGGCTAGCGCGTAGGTCTCATAGCTTCTGAGTTATCCTGAGGTCGAGAGTTCGAGCCTCTCTCACCCCATTTCTAGTTTTTCAACACCCATTTAGGAGATTGATGTGTTTTTTTTTATTCCTGTAAGTTTTGCCTGATATCAACTTTAAATTTTAATAGTATGCTTCTTTATCATTATTATTATTATTAATAATAATAATAATAATAATAATAATAATAATAATAATAATAAAACTCATAATGTAATATAAATTAGCTTAACGTAAATCATCTATATGTTTGATCAAGATTTCAATTTTCATACATGATTTCGGAGATTCCTTTCCTATGAACGTTCACCTTTCGCAGGAGCCTGGCAATATTTAAAACATGCGATGGGACTCAAGAAATATCTTCCTGTTTTAGAATACTCAACGGATAAAACTCTGAAATCCTTTGAAAATCAGGATTCAAACCTCCCTGTTTTACAATACTCTACGGATAAAAGTCTGAAATCCTTTGGAAATCAGGATTCAAACCTCCCTGTTTTACAATATTCTACGGATAAAAGTCTCTATATGAAGAGACTGAACGAATTCCTTGCATTATAACGAGTGCACCTCCTCTTCTTTCTATCGAGCGATAAGTTCTTTTGGTACCTTTCCAAGATGAGAAAGATTCAAGAAAGTCTTCGATCCCTAGCAACGAAGTTAAAGTTCAGGAAGCAGAAGATTGGTTCCGAGAAGAAAGTACCTACACGAAGCAACCACTTCCCAGTGTATGTCGGCGATCGGGAAATTGAAGGAAACCTAGATCGTTACGATGTTCCTGTTGCATGCACAAATTCCATAATTTTTCAAGCTTTGCTACGTCAGTTCGAGGATATCCTGCAGGTAGAGAAAGGGCCGATCACAATCTCTTGCTCAAAGCAGATGTTTGAGTCGGTGCTCAAACTTTCCCTTGAGGAGTAATCAGAGGCTCGTGATTCATGAAGAAGTTGACAGATTCCCACCGCTACCATTGTAGGTCGCAGATTTGATTTGCTTTTCCTTTAGTTTTAGGTTTCTTTTTCCTCGTTAGCTAGGTTTACTTGGTCTGTTAGCTATACAGATCGTATTGTAAGTTACAAAACTTGGATGTAAATTTCTTGAATTTGATAGTAATAACATAATTCAATTCTCAGTAACTCATGAGAAAAAAACATTCAGTTTACGCTAGAATCAATCTAAGAGTTGAAAGTCACCATTCAAATTGTACAATTTTGTTTTCTTGACGATGAGATTATGTATAATC